>CM072528.1:39686428-40303214 GCA_036898165.1 Silybum marianum
GGGCAATAATTATTAAGTCATATGTGGCAAGTTTATGACTAACTGGAATTTTCTACTATCCTTGTTCATGGTCCTGTATTTAAATTGTTGCTTCCTTTTTCTAGCGATTTATCTCTTCGAATTTAAATGTTTTATATAATTGCCGTTTATTTGGGAATTCACTAGCCCTTGTGGTCTAACCCTCGCTTTCCAAAAACTAAAACCATTTTCAGGTAAAGGCTTGGTCGAGAGTTCGTCCAAGGGAAAGGGTAGGATGTGAGCCAGTCGTTGAGGAGATCGGATGGCATAGAGACTTACCTAGTTTAAATAATTCTCATTTGTGGATAGTTTTATTTTCCGCTGCAAAACATTGGGATGTAATAGATATTAGACCTTTATTGATATTTTAAATTATCTATTATGTTGGATTTCATTTTATGGAAATTGGGTTGTTACAAGTGGTATCAGAGCCCTAGTTTAAGTGAATTAGGCAATCTAGGAGTGTCTAGTCTTAGACTTTGAGATAGGAAACACGGCTGAGAATTCAGGGACCATAAGATAAAGACCTTGACAGGGATATTTTTAATAGGGTAGTGAGGACTAGCATGTAAGGTAAATTTGGGATTACACTTGGCCAATGTAATTGTGAATTTACAGGTACATGTGCGTGCTTGTTTACCTTGTTACACGTGAACTTTTATTTAAGTTATGCTTGTTTTGGCATTTCGGTTTGATCAAGGCAACTCGTTCTGCAAGGAGTAGGGATACTCCCATTGTGGGTCAAGACTCCTCCGAGCCGGAAGAGAATGGACCTATTGGATTCGGGTGCGGTGGGCACCCAAGTTCGTGGAAGAGGCCGAGTTAGGGGCCGGGGAAGAAGCGTGAGCCAAGTGGTGGGTGAGCCACCAATCCCACCCGAATTAGGGACTAGAGGCCGTGGAAGAGGCCGTAGTCGTGGAAGGGGGACGAATGCGGGGATAATGGAACGTCAAGAATTACCCGCGGAAGTAAGTTCAATCGGAGGAAGGGGACGAGGTCGTGGTAGGGGTCGAAGGGGAGTCACGGAGCAAACATTTGTGACTCAAGAAACATTTGCTAATGAAATGGGAAAAGTACAAACCGCTCTTCAAACCTTGTTGACTCACCACCAAAACTCAAACCCCTCAAGTCATGAGCAGAGTAAAGGGGTGGAAGTATCTAGTGTGCCCAAGACCGAATTGGGTGGTCATTCCCAATCAACTCCGGTTGTGATACCCGACACTAAGCAAGTTGATGGATGTAGTTACAAAGCGTTTGCCTCGTGCAAGCCTCCTACTCACAAGGGAGAGCGCGATCCGGTTTTGGCCTTGAAATGGTTAAGGGAAATGGAGATGGCTTTTGATACTAGCAATTGTGCGGATAAGGAGAAAGTGAAGTATACCCTTTCGATGCTAAAAGGGGATGCTCTTTATTGGTGGAATATCGAGTCCGCTAAGGAAGGAGAGGGGGCGGCAAGGAGAATGTCATGGGAATCGTTTGCTAGTAGGTTCAAGGTTCAATTTTGCCCTTTGGCGGCGATCAAGAAGCTAGAAGAGGAATTTCTTAAGTTGGAGCAAGGAAGTATGACGGTACAAGAATACACTCTCAGGTTTATAGAGAAGTCCCGATTTGCTTTAAAGTATGTTTCAACGGAAGAATGCCGTGTAGAGAGGTATATATGGGGTTTGAGGAGTGATATCCGTGAGTTGGTCATTACAAGGAACCCTACCACCTTCCAAGCGGCGATAGATGCGGCCGAGATGACTGAAAAGGAGAAGAACCGGCAAATGACTGAGAGGGTTGGAGACAAGAGAAAGTGGGAAGGAGCGGGAAGTGAGGCGAAGAAGGCGAGATTCTCTCGACCCGAATCGCGAGGAAAGAAAGGGTTTGTTGTTAGCCCATGTGGGAAGTGCCACCGAGTTCATAGAGGTGAGTATGGGATGGATTCGAGATCGTGCTACCGATGTGGATTGCCCGGTCATCTGTCTAGAGATTGCCCATCGGGGAAATCTTGCTTTCAGTGTGGTTCTCCCGATCACCTTTGGCCAGATTGTCCTCAACTGAAGAAGGGAGGAGTGGATATGCAAGGGAGTCGATCGAGTGGAAGGAACGATGAGAAGAGGTCAGAACCGGCACGCCCGAAAGGACGTGTATTTCAAATGACTACTGTTGAGGCTGAGGAGATACCGGACGTGGTGACAGGTACATTCTTGGTTAACTCTTTATGTGCCAAGGTGTTATTTGATTCAGGAGCTAACCGTTCCTTTATATCACCTGAGTGAGCGGACTATTCAAACGATGGAAGACATGTTGAGAGCTTGTGTAATAGATTTTGGTGGATCGTGGGAAGAACACTTGCCCTTGATCGAATTTGCATATAACAATAGTTATCATGCAAGTATTCAAGCAGCTCCTTATGAAGGCGTTGTATGGTAGAAAGTGTAGGACGCCTTTATGTTGGAACGAGGTTGGGGAGAAGCAATTGACGGGACCCGAGATCGTTCAACTAACGGCGGTTAAAATTGTGCAAATTCGAGAAAGAATGAAAGTCACACAGGATAGACAGAAAAGTTACGCGGACAAGAAGCGAAAAGACATTGAATTTCAGAAAGAGGACATGGTAATGTTGAAGATATCACCTTGGAAGGGTGTAGTCCGTTTTGTCAAAAGAGGAAAGCTAAGCCCCCGATATATTGGGACATTTGCGATAACGGAACGAGTTGGAGATGTTGCTTATAAGCTCGACTTACCGGAAAAGTTGAAGGGTATACATAACACTTTCCATGTTTCTAACTTAAAGAAGTGTTTAGCCGATGTAGATTCGATTGTACCGTTGGACGATGTTCATGTTGACACGAAGTTGCATTTTGTCGAGGAGCCGGAAGCGATTGTAGATCGTAAGGTGAAGAAATTGAGGAACAAAAAGATCAACTTAGTTAAGGTGAACTGGCGATTTCACAAGGGACAGGAAGCTACATGGGAATTGGAGTCTGAAATGAGGACTAAGTACCCTCATCTTTTCGCTGAATGAATTCCGGGGACGGAATTATTTTAAGGGGGGAGTGTTGTAATAACCCTAATCTAAATTTTTGGACTTAGACTCTAAATAAGATTAATTTGGGCTTTTAAATAAAAAGGGATTAAGACTACATATTTAGACTTGGGCTAAATTCATAGATGAGCCCTAAAAGCCCAAGGTATTTATAAAGGATAGCAAGAGAAAAATCAACCATTTCTCCTCATTTCAGATATTCATTGTGTGTGTGTTTTGATGGTGTAAACGTGAGAGTCAAGCAAAGGAAGGAGAAGAGCATTTTGAAGGAGATTCATCAAGAAATCAAGCAATCTCAAGTACCCAACTTCATCCTCTTCATCTCCTAGCTTAGTTAGTTCTTTTGGGGATGATTAGAATTATTGGGAGGTTATGAATTTGATTGTTTATCTATGTTTAAGATTCTCAAATCAAGGGATATGAGATGAATAGATGATTTTAATGGCTATCTTCATTTCTTTTATTGGTTCTTTGCATTTGGGTTGATTTCAAGAAAAACCCACCATGGATGATCATGAACTCTTCATGAGGATTGAATCCATGGATTCAAATATGATGAAATTGGATGATTATATTTTCTATTTATGTTTAGGAAGGTAATGGGTATGTTTTGGATTTACTCCTCATCATTAATATATGGTTTTGGAGTCATAAGAATCTTTGTTTTGGAGTAAAGTGGAGTTTTGGAGGTTAATTTGTGAATCTGAGATGAAGAAAGCTTGACAGTGGCTTAGGCCAGTTGTAACGCCAGTTATAACCCACGTCGGGCTGACGCTAGTTATAACCCACGTCACAAACCACGTCACAACCCACGTCAGACTCTCTTTGGCTTAAGTGAGTTACCACGCCAGTTATAACCCACGTCGGGCTAACGCCAGTTATAACCCACGTTACAACCCACGTCGAGCTAACGCCAGTTTTAACCCACGTTACAACCCACGCCAGGCACTGTCTTGCACACATTCTTCCGTTTCGTTTCGCGCATCGAGTCGGAGATTGGACCTTTGGGCTAGGGATTTATTCTAGGACTATATTAGAAGACTTTTGAGGATACTTTGAGATGTTAACACTTATATTTCTTTGGTAAATTTAGGCGTTCGGTTTGGAAGAGTTCTACCGTTTGGACTTGGACTAGGTGTGGCATCGTCAGGTGAGTTCCCCTGACTTAAACTACAATTCTTGGTAAAATTGATTTGGGAAACTGATCATGGTATTTAAATTGGAAGCATGCTAAATGATTTATATTTTCTTCGGTTTATATAAATGATAATTGTCGAATTGACCTAGATATCGCGATATTCCTAGATGAATTGGACATGTTATAGGATAGTGTGTGTACCTTGAGATCTTGCAAATCTCTTGGGAGTTTAATTCGTACATCTCGAACTCGTTTGAGGTGTATGACATACCCGTTTGTGGCAAGTTTACGGGCAATAATTATTAAGTCATATGTGGCAAGTTTATGACTAACTGGAATTTTCTACTATCCTTGTTCATGGTCCTGTATTTAAATTGTTGCTTCCTTTTTCTAACGATTTATCTCTTCGGATTTAAATGTTTTATATAATTGCCGTTTATTTGGGAATTCACTAGACCTTGTGGTCTAACCCTCGCTTTCCAAAAACTAAAACCATTTTCAGGTAAAGGCTTGGTCGAGAGTTCGTCCAAGGGAAAGGGTAGGATGTGAGCCAGTCGTTGAGGAGATCGGATGGCATAGAGACTTACCTAGTTTAAATAATTCTCAGTTGTGGATAGTTTTATTTTCCGCTGCAAAACATTGGGATGTAATAGATATTAGACCTTTATTGGTATTTTAAATTATCTATTATGTTGGATTTCATTTTATGGAAATTGGGTTGTTACAAATGGTGAGGCCTCAACCTCTTTACATAGTGAAAGGGTTGAGTCAAGACATAAATGACAAGGCATAATGATATTTTGAGAGTTACATAACCTTTTAGCGCTTACATAAAGCCTCTCATAATGGTATTAAATTATGACACTCAATACCAATAAATTATGAGTTACTACACTCCCCGTTAGATGTCTTGATTTACAGCAAATCACACTACACTTCTATGTCTTGTATCTTCACACAATCCATCAACCATTTGCCTCGTCAAACACTTGTCGGAGAAAACCCTTTGGGACAAAACTCTGGTCGAGGAAAAAAATACGATATACAGGGTCGTCCCTGACTTTTGGGGGCCCTGTTACACTTGCATCAAGAATATAAGTTGATTATATGACACACCAAATAACAAATCAAAATTAAATAAAATTTTCAAAATATATTGAAAGACTTGCATTAAAAAACAGCCAAAAGACTAAGTAACATGTAAATTTCACTTGAATAGAATCATTCTTTTAACATTGTTTGAAATAAAATCTTCAATGAGATCTTCATAATCAACTTTCTCCAAAAGATCATTTTCAATTGCTATCCTGGCAACTCCGTTAAGCCTTTCTTGTGTCATTGTGGAGCGTATATAAGTCTTCAACAACTTCAACTTTGAGAACCTTGTATCTGGTTGGTTGTTGAACAAGCACGGTTTTCGCCTAGTGTTTGAGTCGGATAAGTTTGTGTTAACAAAGATGTGAATGTTTGTGGGGAAGGGATATGTTGTGGACGGAATGTTCAAAATGAATGTAATGGCTATTAAGCCTCTAGTTAATGAAATAAAGAAATCCTCTGCTTACTTGCTTGAGTGTTCATATATGTGGCATGGTAGGCTTGGTCACGTAAATTTTGATACCCTTCATCGTTTAATTAATTTAGACGTTATCCCTAAGTTTCACATCGACTCTAAATATAAATTTAACACATGCATTGAGGCAAAACTAACGAGGTCATCATTTCAATACTAAATATTTCTATGTCTATTTACGTAAGAGTAAAGATGAAGCAATAGAAAAGTTTATGTTGTATAAAAATGAAGTAGAGAATCAACATAACAAGAAAATCAAAGAGCTAAGAAGTGATCAAGGAGATGAATATGTATCACCTTTTGCCGGTTTTTGTGAAATAATGGTATTCGTCATGAGTTCACCGCACCTTATTCTACACAACAAAATGGCATTGTCGAAAGAAATAACAGGACTCTAAAAGAAATGATGAATGTCATGTTAATAAGTTCAGGGTTGCCCCCGTTCATGTGGGGTGGGGGGGGGGAAGTTTTGTTATCAGCTAACTACATCTTGAATAAAGGTCCTCGAAAGAAACAAGACAAAAGTCGAAAACCATCATATAAGTACTTACGAGTATGGGGGTGTCTTCTAAGGTAGTAATACCCCTACCCAAGATTGTAAAGATAGATCCAAAGATTGTTGACTGCATCTTCATTGGGTAAGCATAAAACAGTAGTGCATATCAGTTTCTTGTTTATAAGTCATAAATTCTTGATATCCACAAAAACACAATCATGGAATCTAAAAATGCGTCGTTCTTTGAACATGTATTTTCGTGTCTCAGTAAATAAGATTCAACCTCCTCAAGCATGACAATTCATGAAGATCATGAGGAGCATATTGAGAAAGTGGTAAAAAAAAAGTAAGAAGAAGTAGAGCCTAAACGAAGTAAAAGGGCAAGGGTTGAGAAATATTTGGTCCTGGTTTCTACATATATCTAATTGAAAGAGAGCCTCAAACCTTTCAAGAAGCATTCACTTCTTCTGAAGGACCTCAATGGAAGAAAGCCATCAAGTGTGGAATAGATTTCATTCTGCAAAACCACACTTGGGAACTAGTGGACCTTCCTGTATGATGCAAACCACTAGACCATAGATGTATTTTCAAAAGGAAAATGAAGGCAGATAGAACCATGGAAAAATACAAGGCCATATTGGTGATCAAAGGTTACAATCAGCAAGAAGGTATAGATTACTTAGACACCTACTCTCCACTAACACGCCTCACATCCATTAGGTTGGTACTTGCCATTGTCGCCTTGAGAAAATTGGAAGTACATCAAATGGATGTGAAAAATAATCATTTCTTAACAGAGATTTAGAAGAAGAGGTTTACATGGAACAACTTGAGGAATACATTGCCCCAGGACAGAAGAAAAAGGTTTGTAAACTTGTGAAGTCACTGTACAAATTAAAACAGGTACCAAAACAATGGCATCAAAAGCTTGATCATGTGATGTTGGAATGTGGATTTAAGATTAATGAATGTGATAAGTGTGTCTATGTTAAAGATACAAATGTTGGGTATGTCATCTTATGTCTTTATGTTGATGACATGCTCATTATTGACAGTAATGATAATATGGTTAAATCCACAAAGAATATGTTGAAGACAAGATTTGACATGAAAGACATTGGTCTAGCTGATGTGATTCTCGGAATCCAATTTTCAAGAACACAAAATGGGCTTGTATTAAATCAAGCTCATTATGTAGAAAAAATTCTCGAGATGTTTAATGTTGGAGATACTATTGTTGGAAGAACACCAATTGACACCAGCCAGCGTCTATCTAAGAATAGAGGTGAAGGCGTTGCTCAAGTGGAATGTTCGAGAATTATTGGTAGTTTGATGTATCTGATGAGTTGTACCGTGATTAACTTGCCTTTGCAATAAGAAGGTTGAGTAGGTATACAAGTAATCCAAGTTCAGATCATTGGAAAAGCATAACCCAGGTGTTACGATACTTGAGGTACACCCGAGATTGTAGGTTGCATTATACAAGGCACCCTGGAGTCATTGAAGGATACATTGATGCAAATTGGATATCTGATATGAAAGATTTCAAATCTACTAGTGGGTATGTTTTCACACTTGGAGGTGTTGCAATTTATTGGATATCGTCAAAGCAAATGGTAATAGCCAGATCCACTATGGAATCTGAATTTATAGCTCTTGATAAGCATGGGGAGGAAGCTGAATGGTTAAGAAAATTCTTGGAAGACATCCCAAGGTGGGAACACCAATATCTACTATACGCATACATTGTGATAGTCAATCAGCAATTGGGAGAGCATAAAATGCTATGTACAATGGTAAGTCATGGCACATCCGTCGAAGACATAACACCATAAGACAACTGCTCTTTACAAGAGTTATCTCTATTGACTATGTAAAGTCAAAGGATAATATTGTGGATCCGCTAACAAAAGGTTTGAATAAAGATATAAGTAAGTCATCAAGAGAAATGGGAGTAAAGCCCTTGAAGGAACAAGTGAATACAAAGGAAACCCAATCTAATTAACTGGTGATCCTAAGATTTAGGTTCAAAGGGACAACCTAATTGTATACACGAGTTAGATCACTGATCTGGGGGGGGGGGACTTTCCCTAGTTTATTTTTAAATGTAACATTGAATATGATTTCAGTATAAACTCGTGATTTTTAATGATCCAAGGAGGATCACCTTTGCAAGAGATAAGTGGGGTCTCTTCAAAGGGAGTTGTATGGTGGCACAATTCCTAAGAACTCTTGCAGAACCAGAAAAATGTTCATGACCATAACGAACATGACAATTAGGATTGAGCAGTGTCAGGGGGGGGGGGGACTTTCCCTAGTTTATTTTTAAATGTAACATTGAATATGATTTCAGTATAAACTCGTGATTTTTAATGATCCAAGGAGGATCACCTTTGCAAGAGATAAGTGGGGTCTCTTCAAAGGGAGTTGTATGGTGGCACAATTCCTAAGAACTCTTGCAGAACCAGAAAAATGTTCATGACCATAACGAACATGACAATTAGGATTGAGCAGTGTCAGGAAGAATTATGTGTGAGGTTTGCTATCGTCTCCTTAAACGGCAGAACTGTTCAAGGACATCACGTTTATTGATCAGCTAGTAAACTAAGCACATTTCACAAGGGAAGGTTCAAAGGGTAACCTACCTATCCTTTGCAGGATTTGAGCATTGAGGGTTTTCCGAAAATTCATCTGTTTCCGATCAATTTCCATTTATGTGGGGGATTGTTAGAAAATTAAGTTAAACAAAATGGGTTGGGGCTATTTTGGACCTACAAATTAATTGGACAAACGTCTTACTTTTGTGGAACTATTTGTGGGATCTCGTTCTCCTCCATGGAGGCTTCGTAATGAGCTAAGGTTTATCTAAAATAGGGAATGTATGAATGAGAAATTGAATCTCAAAGTAGGGACATGCAAGTGCGTGTTGTTGTAGGAAAATATTGTCCCACGTTGGTGGGAACTTGAAAGTGGGGCTAGTTTATATACGATTTTGCAAATAGTGGTATTAAGAGATATTCTGGACCAGTTAAGCTCCGAACCACTAACCTTATGTGCAGAGGCGCGTCCTGCGGACATGAATGTAACTCCTAGGTCAACCGAAAAGTTCAGGGGGGAGGGGGTTTAGAAAAAAAATCCAGATTTCTTTTTAATCTCTTTTGTAAATCTGTTGGCTTTCGACTTTCTTGTATTCGTTGTACCTTTCGTAATTCCCTTACAACATCTAATATAAATAAGTGTGTGAATTCATTTGAAGATACACAACAAAAAGGATCCCATACTCCACAGTCGCTCGGATTCAGGTGTGATATCGATTCTCTCTCAGGCATTCTTCTCACTTTGGCAGTAATATTGTTTCGGCCTTTGTACCCTGGGAAACAGACACCACAGGTTGAATCTGTTTTAAGGGTGTTGTGTTGAACATAGGCCTCGGGCATTGTTTTTCCTGTTTTATTAATTAATTTTGTTGCTTTTTACTGATAGTAAATATTCACTGTAATCATCTAAATAGAAACAAAAATCACTTATCCTGTGTAATTCTTAAATTTTATAAGTGATTTCATAATGATTCTTCCATCTTTCCACAAGGAATGTGTACTTAATTCTTCCATCTTTCCACAAAGATTGTGTACTTATGGTTGTACAATGATTATTATTCTATCATATAGAACAAATTATTGGATTATGTGTTGAGGAAAAGTGGACTAATCAAATTATGTGAATCACTTTAAATTGGGTGCTCATATATGTATAATCAAATTCCTTTATTTCCTTGTTATTATTGTTTGAGTTTGAATATGGTTGAAATTTTGATTTGCTTTTCGTTTAGGGGTATTATTCTCTGGGTTTATTTGGTTTTCAACCTTATTTAAATTACCTAATAACTAAACCCCATAAAATATCGGTTTAGTTAGTTTTGGATAATTAACTTGGTTTTTAAGTTATTTGATTCTGATATCAGATAAATCGAATAATGGTTTAAGAATATTTGTTGAACATCTGGTTTGTTAATTTCTTTCCGGAAATTTTGTGTACGAAAAGATTATGATTTTCTTAGGTAAGTTACAAAAAATGAAAAAAGTTATGAACGAGTTACAAAATGAATATTATTTGAATTTTAAAAAAGGTTTATAATATATATTGATAGGGAAAAAAAATCATATGTTGATTTATTTAATTAGTTCAGCTTAACCAAATATGTAAAAAAAAAGGCCTTAGTTGGTTAACTAAACCGTTTAAATCAAATAGCACAAATTTTGTGGGTAATTTCGATTCGGTTTCGGTTACGACAGTTCCCATTTTTTTGGTTTAATATCCTCAATTATTAGTTTAATATCCTCAGTTCGTTGGTTCTAAATTTTCCTTTTAACCCAAATTAAAAACCAAACTAAATTGAACTTGTATTTCATTCATCTGTTTGTTTAAAACAAAACAATAATAAACTAAATAAAAATAAACATTAAATTAATTAATCCAAATATATATATTACACCTTAATTAGTCATGTACGTGTTGCTGCTAGTAACTTGAGGTTGCATACTGAGATGAAAGTGAGGGCAGTGATACAAGAGAAAGCAGCATAAGAAAATGCAATGGAAAGGGCGGCCATGAAACAGAATTTTCCGGCCATCAAACAGACCGGAGGCCAGCTTATTCCGGGCTTATCCACCCCTTTCAGCCCCAACACTCCCACCGCAGTTGCCGCTGCACAACTAGAGATACTCGACACCATCATCACCTGCATCAGTGGCGAGGAATCCTTCATCAGTGGTTGTGAATGACTGATTTTTTCAATCTTTTCGATCTTGGTCGCGGATCCATAAATTTACCAGACTGGGGGTCTTAATGGTATAAAGAAATTGAAACCGAATAATGTAACTGTCAGTTTCGATATTTTTTAAAATTTATATGGTCTCCTCCTAGATGAATTGGTTTGAACAGATATAAAATTAATATTAGATCAGTTGATTTATTTTTAAACTAAGAACAAGAAATTGAGATATATGTTTAATAACACCATCAACCAACACATCAATTGCAAGAAATTGAGATATATGTGGTTGGTATTTTACCAATTTTCATAAGATTTGTATATGATAATATTTTTAAATAAGTAACAATACTTTTTTGTAATAAACAACTAGATAATTTAAATTTTTTTATAATTTGTTTTTACACATCCATAAAAGCAAGCACATCAAAATATCCAAATCTAAATCCTTTCCACTCCAAATGCTTCTACGTAATTTAAATCTCTCAAAACTATTTTATCAAACTAATCATCCTTTAAATTTCAAAAAATTTCATAAAATTTAAATCTTTCAAAACCATTTCTGTTGCAATAGAAAGTAAAATTTAATCATAAATCAAAAATTATTTTAAAAGAAATTATAACTTTTAATGTCTTTTTGGAAATTGACTAATTGTGAAATTATTGTTTATTTTGGTTGATTGAAATTATATTTGGGAAGGATAATATAGATTTCTAAATACAAGTTTTTATCATTCAAAGAAAGGCTAGGTAGGATATTTTGAAAAATTGAAATATTTTATAACATTAAAATTTTATACTGTTTTATTAAAAGTGTACTTTGCAATTCAACATAATGTACACCAATGAATTATTTTAAATTTAATTTATGTTTTTTTTTTGGGAAACGGGTCAATTGTGAGATGATGTTTTAAAAATTATCAAATATTATGTTTTCACATTTAAAGAAGGGGAGGGCTGAAGGCACCTTCTTATCCGGGATGTATAAGGAATTTTTTGTATTATTGTAATATTAGAATTGTAAAAAGTTAGTTTTGATGTAGATGTATGTGAGAAGAGACTTGTAGGGATGTCATTTAAATAAAAATATTTTCAAATTTAAAAAAAATTATGTACTAATAACTTATAGTTAATGTTTTATAGGTTGGACCCTTAAAAATTTAGAGTTTTTAAGAACAAGAACTAAATACGTTAATGCTTCTTTTGTTTTAAAATAAGTGTTTATAATTGAAATGACACCATGCATAATTATTATACTTTTTGGTTAATCAAATGACGTATTTACCCTTATTTAATTTATCTTTATTCACAACTTTTAAATATTTATGCATTAATTAGATGTAAATTTGAGGATTTTAGTATTTACTTTTGAAAGTTGACACTTATTTTAAGACATATATAAATAGAAATATAGACATTTATTTTGGGACGAATGGAGTAATATAATATACATAAATTTTATGCTCCCTCCGTCCCAAATTAAGTGTCCACATTTCTATTTTAGTTTGTCCCAAAATAAGTGTGTATTTTCAAATTTAAGTTTTTAATTTCCAATATTACCATCAATTATGAGATGGTGAAAGTTTCTCTCTTCATTTTCAAGGGTAAAAATGTAATCTAGTTATATAAAAAGTGTAATAATTGCACATTCCTAAAACTGTGTGTCATTTTGATTGTGGACATTTATTTTGGGACAAGGTAAGATCCACTCACTAGTCTTTATTTTGATGAGACTTTAACCTTTAACTTCAAAAAAAAAAAGTTAGATCTATCTGTAAAATCTAGATACCGTTAGACCAATGACCCTTTGTTTTACGATTAGGGTTTCTAGATATCAAGACCAACCTTTCCAAATTCGCAAGTTTAATTCGGTTTCAAATATCACGGTTTCGTTTTTTATTGTTATTCGATCTCTAAACTTACCCCATCGAAAATAAGCATGTAGAAATAGGAAGACGTTTTACGTTCCGTATTAGAGCATTTCATCATCTTGTAAGCAACAACCAACGAGAGTAGAGCGAAAATACCCACCGTTGCATCTACGATCAACTTGTACCTACATTCCGTCACAAAATGAAAACAAAAAACATCAAAATAACGTTTAATTAATCTCCGTTTTATCATTAAAATCTAAACACCATCACCTTAACGCTGACGAATAACTATAATGCGCTTTTGCCACAACTATATAGTCCTTATAATAATGCATATAGATTTCTTGATGGCTAGTCAGCATTGTGGCAACTGAACCCGTAGAAAATCCCATTGCCAAAATCCGTAGACCGATTTGTGCGATTCTAAAGAACCCGTTCCATGTAACGTTCCTTAGAAACCTCGGTTTTCTTGTCGTAATCTCCATCGTGGTGGGTGAAGAAACAATGGATCGAGATGTGAAGAATGGCATTTGGGGGTTTCTTATTGAATGATTATAGAACTCGTTTAATTATGTTTTCGTGGTGTCGTAGAATTGTTCTGAAAGGAAAGCAAACACGTAATTTGAAAGAGTTTATCGTTATGAAAAAACCGAAATGGTAATTGAAAACGTAATCGAAATGAAAAAAAAAAAAACATTATAAACGAAAGTGTGTTTAGTTGTTGCAACGATTTTTTAGTGATGGTGGAAACGTAACAAATAGTAAAGATCACATAACTGGACGTGTTCAAGTGTAGGATACATGAAATTGTGTTTTAAAATGTCCAAAATGGTGTAAAAAGACTATTATACCCTTGGATTTAAGTTTAGATTTGAAAAATCCTACATGAAAATTAATACAATTTTTAGGGAGTTGTTTGTCAATTATAGAACTAAGGTAAAAAAATTGAATTTGAAATTTAAAATTCAAATTAAGCTATGATTTTTCTGTTTTCGTTCCTAAAACTAACTCAGTCAGTGGTTTACTGTTAAGTATGAGACACGAAAACAACATTGTAGTCATTGGTAGTAGACTTCGTGCATGGGGTCATAACTCATAACTCTTGTCTCGTAATTTAGGTCACGATGATTTTTTTGAAGGGACTTAATTTTTTCAGGATTTACAAGTTGGTAAACTTTGGGATCTAGATCATTATAACCAATTTATAGATGGTTGTAAAATAAATGAGATATCAATAGCCAAAGTGGCTCACTTAACTGCTAAGCACTCTCGTTTTCTATCTTGTCCTAAAGTTTTTGATGTAACCTCGTTCTTCCTTTCGCACTGTATTAATGACTTCTGTAATGATCACCAGTTTAATGATATGATTGATACTCGATCTGGTGATAGTAATGTCATAGCTTGATAGCGACTCAAATCATTCTTCTTAAAAAAAAAATAGCCAAACCTAACTTGCATATACTATTAGTAAGGATACATAGTAACACAAAGAGCACTTTTTGGGCTTTAGATTAGCACTTTATTTGATTGGATGAAACAAATATCTAAAATATGTAGTGAAGGATTTGTCTATATTATTCGTAAAATCAGTCATATTTTGGAGAGAGAAAGGGAACGAACATGAAGAAAGTTAATTCCAACCATATATTTGAGAGAATGTCATACGTAGTAGCGGATTTTACATAGTGGGGTACCTTTAAGGTAGAGTAAAGACCCGCAAAGTCGTCTGACGTGTTTTTAGTCTCATTACACCATTTAGAAAAAAATTTAATCTTTTATGATTGATTTCAACTCATTTTTTTAGTGTTTTTGTTGATTTCGAATGACTTATCGGTTTTTTCAATCGATATTAAAAGATCTTTTTGGTTTTTTGTTGATTTTAAAAGACTTTTTTGGTTATTTCGAGGATTGTGAGGTCTGTTACAAATATTTAATGGGGGATAGAAATAAAAAAGTTGTAGTTTTTTTTGTTTATAACCCTTACAAAAAGGTTTTTATTTTATTCTAATGGGTCCCATCCACCCATTAGTTGCTACATGCATCCGCCCCTGGCCATACTGTAGCATGTTTTAAATTTAATCAAAGGATAAAGTCGTTATTTTACTCACGGTGGATGTAAATGACACCAAACTGAAAGTTAGACGACATATTTGACACATTTTGCAGACTTTGATCAAGTCATGTAGATAGAGTTGCACAAAAACCCGACCACCCCAGTTAACCTAACCCTAATACCTATTGAAGTTTGAAATTGGTTCCCTTCTTACTCTTGTACGCCTCTTTTAATTTTCTTGTTCTCGACTGTTTTAAGATTCAATATAAAAGAACCGGTGGTTTTAGATTTTTCTTAGAATGTTTTTAGGGATAAATATAAATGGGTTTTCAGTTCTTTTACTTTTAATGTGATCACTTGTAAATATCCAACTTATGATGTTTTGATGGTAAAGTATCTTGTGTCCTTTGTACATCAAGAATTGTATTTATATGTTGGAAAAATCCTTTGTTTTGAGTTGCAATTAGTGCATTCATAGAAAATGCGTACTCTTCATTACTTTCTAGTTTCAATCGTACATTAAGCGGTAGTACTCCCAAGACGTCGTTGCTCTTATGTAACCTGAGTACCTGACCAAACCAACCCGCATGGGTTGGTTTGGTCAGGCTGGATTTAGTTATACATTAAATTGTTTTTTTTTGGAAATGGTATCCTAGGCATTTGCCTAGACTAATCCCTGTCAATTTTAAGACTGCTAAAGCATGCAACCCTGAGATAATTCCCCAGTGGCCACAAGTTGTTTGCGTTGGGATTCGAACTTGGGGTAGATGGGTTATCTAGTCTCATCCCCCACAAGTCTTAACCAGTACGCCACAAGTCTTATGGTTTACATTAAATTGTTCTTAATTGATTAAGATTTTTTAAACCTCATTAGTGGTTGTTTGGTTAGCTTTTCATTAAGTCTTGTATAGATAAAGTTGTATTTACGGATTAATCTGCCTTTATAGACTAAGAAGATTTTTTTTGGGAGGTTTTTTCATACGTAGAAGGAGCATGTTTTTTAATTGGGAAGGGAAAGTTCGGAAAAAACTTGACTTTCTGCATAAAGCTCCCTCCTAAAAGCTTATCGAATAAGGGCATGTTTGCTAGCAGCTTAACGAGCTTAATGGGACTCACAGCTTATTCAGTCAACTACATATGACTGTTTGGTAGTGGCTTAATGATATAGAAAGTGGCTTATTCAATAAGTTTCTATTGGGAGCTTTATGCAGAAAGCCAAGTTTTTTCCAATCCTGCCTCTCCTAGTTAAAAATAATGCTCCTTCCAATTCTGAAGAAAACCCCAAAACAAAAACCTTCTATGTCTATACAGACAGATTAATCCACACAGACAGCTTTATCCATACAGGACTTGATGGAAAACCAACCAAACAACCCCTAAGCAACTTTCTATATCATTAAGCCACTACCAAGTAGTCATGTATAGCTGACCAAATAAGCCTTCAGTCTCATTAAGCTGCTAACAAACAGCCCGTATATTAGGTTGTTCAAACGCACCCTTACATGTATACGTAGATTATCAACTGTTTTTATTATTACATACCTTCTTGATTTTGCCTCCTTTTGGCATCAACAACTACTTACCTATGATGTTATCTTAAACATCCAGACCAGCTTAATGAACCTGAGAGAACACAAAACTAGTGACTACAGAAAAATAAATCCAAAATCTTACCAGTTAAACCATCTAAATCATTAACCAAAAAAAACCAATTGGTGACGAAAAGATACCCGAATCTAAATTATACCAACCATATAACAAAAACCGATAACAAATGTCACAAATGTTAATAGTAAACACAAAAATCATCCTAATCGACATTAATCCCATCTAACGTAAGTCGATTCGAGTCCTCTCCGCTCACAAGCATCCGAAGACCGTCTTTTAACTCCGTCACACCTTCTTCCAACACCGCACAAACCGGAAAAATCTTAACACCATCCACCCTTCGTCTTAATTCCTCATATACTTCCATAGCCCCAGCCTCATCGATCTTATTGGCTACAATTAACGAAGGCCGACCCGATAAGCCCTCGTGATAATATTCGAGCTCCAAAATTAAATCTCTAAGTTGTTCCCATGGAGGCACCCCTTTTCGACCATCTAATCCCGAACCCAAATCTAGAACGTAAGCAAGAACTCGAGTCCGTTCTATGTGTCGAAGAAAAGCGTGCCCGAGTCCACGGTTTTCGTGGGCCCCCTTAATAAGCCCCGGGATATCGGCTACCGTTACCGATAAGTCGTCGTAAGTAAGGTTTCCGAGATTTGGACGTAAAGTGGTGAAAGCGTAATGGCCGATTCTTGGTTGAGCTTTCGATAAAGCTCCTAAAAGAGTGCTTTTACCGGCATTCGGGATCCCGATAAGACCGACATCGGCTATGCTTTTGAGTTCTAAAATGAGAAGTGATTCGGAACCGGGAGAACCGACACCGAGTGACGAACCCGTTTCGTCTTCGTGTTCTTTTTCGATAAGATCGTCGGCTTTTTCGACCCCACCATGCTTTTTATGATTTGAGTTTTTGAACGGTTTTGAAACGGAAATGTTACCCAAACCGCCTTCACCGCCGTGAGCGACTATTAGTCGTTGACCTGGTTCGGTCAGCTCGGCAACGTTATATTCGATATGTTCTTCTTCTTCTTCTTCCTCGGTTTCTTCCGTTTCGTCTTCAGGTTCTGATTCAGACACACCGGTCGTCTTTTTTTCTTCCGAGGAGTTGAATTCTTCCAAATCGACATTGGACTTGTTAGATGGTTGTGAAAGTTGTGGAAAAGTAGTGTCTTTGGAGGAGGTGGGTTGCGGAGTTGTGCCATGTTGATCAGACTCGAGGGTTCCATCGATCTCCCAAGGGCTTAATGATTCAGACGAGCCCTTTCGAATTACAGATGGTGGGTCACCCTCGACTAGATGAAGAACAGTGCCAACGGGTACTAGAACCACCTGCTCGACAAGAAGTTGGTGATGAAAAATACTCTCTTCGTCCCAAATTAAGTGTCTACATTACTATTTTGTTTGTCCCAAAATAAGTGTCCACATTCAAAAGCAAGTTTTCAATTTCCCATTCTACCGTTAAATATGAGATGGGGAAAGTTTCTACCTCTACTATCAAAAGGTATAAGTGTCATTTGATTATTTAAAAAAGTGTAATAATTGCACATTTCTAAAATTGTGTGCCATTTTCATTGTGGACATTTATTTTGGGACGGATGGGAGTATCAAATATTATTTAATCAATCAAATGTGCAAAATGAAATATAATTGTTTGGTAATTGTTCAGGATGTAATTATGGCTCTTAATGGTTAAGGGAGGTCCAGGATACAAAATGATTAAGAGGGTTTTGGAACCATTAAGAAGCAGACTTATTTACATTACAATAGCATTACATAGTCCGTTTTAGGGATTGACGACTTACCCATTCAGTGACTTTGGCATTGCACATTCCCCAAACGGGTACTATCGGGTCGGAAAATTTTCCATTTTTTCGAAAAAAAGCGGGGAATGGGCATTGAATCGGAAAGTAAGAAGTTTAAAACTTTGTATTACATATCCGGTCCAACCAGTATTTTGGTGTTTTTGCTTGAGCTGTACGAGATGAAAGTCTCATATACTTATTTTTTGTCAAACAGGATTCACCTCTTAGCGATTCAGATACTGCCTCTTAATGGAACTGTTAAGAAACAATTATATCTATTGCTGAAAAAATGGCAAGGAAAAGTATGCAATTTAAGTAGACCTTATCATCTCCTCGGCTACCTATCTTATTTTTTGAAGCTCCATGCCCACCTCTCTTTGCGTTCTGCAAAATACTATACTCGTTACTCCAAACTACACATGATATTTGAATAAAAAATTTCCTAGGGGGTCGTCCCCTTTTTCCAAATATATATATATATATATATATATATATATAGAGAGAGAGAGAGAAGGGGGGGGGGAGGTTGGGTTTAAAGGAACACGAGAACTGGTCGGTCAAGTAGGAAATCATATATGATTCTGTACCAAGGGCCGGGCGACTTTCCATGCCACTTAAGTGGCCCCAAAAGTCGCCCGCTACCCCTTAGTGCAAAATCATATATGATTTTGTTTGTTCCTTTGTTCCTTTAAATAGGTATGGTTCTCGTATGAACCCACCCCTATATATACACATATATATACAGACATGATATGTGTGAGTTTATGTATCGGCGAGACGGCATGGGATCACGTGAGGAGTGAAGTTAAGGTGACAAGCGTAAGAAGAGATATTGACCCTTGATCACTTTTAATCTCAAACCCACTCATGAATCGCACTTGATACGTGAATTGATCTGGTAGATCTCGGTGTATCTCATCTCCGTGCATCTCATCATAAAGTGCATCAAAGGGTGGAGATCTCTTCTTACGCTTCTCACCTTAAACTCTCCTTCTCACCGGAACCCAACCCTCGGTGAGACATGATTTAAGAAGATAATTAACATGAAAAATAGGGAATATATATATAACGAACAATATGATGTTGCAGGCTGCTCAAATCCCAAACCGTTGAAGAACATTCTAGAATCACATCACCACCTCTTCCGCCATTGCCACCTACATACACCAAATATTAAAAAACGCTAACTTATGTTATATAAATAATATAATTAATTTCTCACCGTCAGGTCTACCACGGCGGTCATGTCGACTACGGTGGAAGCTAAAGCAACCATTGCCACCATCTCCTCCTTTAGCCCACAGCCTACGCCGGTCTATCATTCTACGCTCCTTCAAAGTACAAATAAATTCAAGTTAAATAAGTTGAAAAGCTATTGGAATAATGGAATATAAAAAGGGATTAAAAAGGGGACCTGTAGGGGTGCAAGCTTCGGTTTTTTCAAAGGGGTATCTGATAATCCGTAAGTTTGGAGGATCCATCTTGATTTTGAGAGTTTTTCCAAACAATGAACAGGGTTCTTATAACGTACCCACATCTTTATTAGTTTATAGTTTAATTCTACACGAACACCATAACTTCATTTTTTGCTCAAATTCTGAAACCGAAAAGTCGTAGAAGAAAAGGATGAGTATTGCATCGTTAAAATTAGAAAATAACTCATATGGCACATAAATATCATAAGGGAACTACTTTTAGGAGACTCAACTTTATGTTCACTAATGTTGTCAAAGAACAGCCAATTGCATATAAAGTTAAAGGTTATGAGTCGAATAGGGTTGTTCATTGATTGGCATCCAATGGATGTTAGGGAAACCGAACCAATCCAATCATCCATTGGATGTTGGAGTTTTACAACCGATCCAATTCAATTCAATCCAATCCAATGGAAGATTGGATCGGTTCAGTTCCATCCATTGGATATAATATAAATCGGATTGGATCCATCCGATGTTTAAATCCAATTTACAACAATTCATAGCATATTCCAAAATCTACATAATAAACTCACAAAGTCTATATAATAAACTCATAAAATCTACTAAATTTAAACTCATAAAGTCTACATAATAAACTCACAATGCCTATTAATTTTAACTCATAAAGTCTACATAAATTTAAGAACCACACATGTAAAATAAGTTAATAAGTAACCATTAGTCCACTGTTTTGGAAATGTTTGATTTAATATTGTTACTTCACTAAATCAATATCACAGATTCACAGTAAGAACAAAAAAAAAATATGAACCGCAAATTAAGGTAAAAAAATATTTTCATTTGTTTGCATGTGAAAACAGGACCGCTGTTGTGGAACAAAGAAACCAAGGGGTTGTTTGGCAAAAACTGAGTGATCTGGTGCAGAATGATTAAGTGATCAGAATGATCAAGAGGCTCTGTATGATATGGTGCAGAATAAAAAATGATTGTTTGGCAAAGGTTCTGAATAATAGAAAATTACTATTTTAATCTCTTGTATGAATGAAGAAGTTACCTTGCAAATATATCACTTTGCATATACAAATTACACAAATATTGCAAAGGAACATACAATATTCAGATTGAAAAAACACAACGTACCATATTGAAATAAACAAAACTAATCATATTAATTCAAACGACCATAACATTAATTGAACTCCCGAAACTCAAGTTAAAAATGGTCACTATACATTGTTATACATTAGACTATAATTGAATCAAAAATCCGTATTAAAATGAAACAATTGTGTATTCATATATGGACATGACTACGCATAAATTTCATGTAATATGGAAGACAATTTCAAACTTGCTGTCATTGAAGCATTTCATCAAATACCTTGTAAGCAAGTACAAAAGATAAAGAAACTTTTCTATTAAAAAGCATTTAAAACGTTAATCCAAGTCAATGACAAAAATCAACAAAGAAAATTAGGTCGCTAAAATATTTACAGAAGATAAAGAAATTTGGTTCACCAAAGATGAATGCAAAACACATTTAATTGAGATCAACATAAGGGGGAACGGAAAACAAAGTGAATCTAGATACCAATGTAATCAATGCGGTGGTCGACGACAGGTGCGGCGGTGGTCGACGGCCGGTTGCTGGCGGCAGATGGCGGTGTCTAGTGTCTAGGGTTCTTACTTCTTAGTCGAGATTTAAGAGCTGATTTGAAATTTTGGGAGAGTTGGGTGGGAATTGGGAAAGATGAAATGGTTTTAGATTTTGTCTTGGAGTTGCCAATTATAAGTTCTGATACGTTGAATTGTTTTTTTGTTTTTTAGTTTCTATTATATGTTTTTTAATTTTAATTTTCAGTTTTTAATTACATAATATTGTTGGATGGTAATCGGATTGGGTACTGGATGATGGTTCGGTTCGGTTCTAATTTGGATGGTATATTGGATCGGTTTGGTCGGTTCTAAACAGTTTCATACTGTCATCCAAGAACCGACCAATCCAAATTGGATGTTCGATTTTTTGATCCGGTACGATCCAATTACAATTGGATATCCAATCATCGTAGGTCAGTTCTGCATACCCCTAGTTACAAACAGGATCAGAGTCAGAAATGTTGTTTAGGATGGTACTCTTTAATAATAAAAAAAAAATATATATATATATATATATATAACAATACTATATCAATAGCAACGTTCAATAAAAAAAATAGATGTATATAACTACATTTCAAATAATCAAAATAACAGATATTATGGTTCATACCTACTACAATAAATACTCAAAATAATCAGAACCAAGTTACCAACAACTAAAATTTCACTCTCAATTGAAAAGGAAATAAACACACTTTTTCAACAATTTGCAAACACTTGAACAGTTAAATACCGCCCATGGTTATGAACATAATAAGAATGTAGATTTAACCATAAGCCCAATAATTTTTTAAGTAAACCCATACGCAAAAGCTTTATAATGAACAAAATAAACACGTGTTGATGCCTGTGAGGTCGTTAAACTTATAGCTTATACAATAATATGCAAAAAGCCTCCGAATAGAGTTGCAGGATATCACCTAAAAGTGGAAATAAGACAGAAAAGAAAAACCAAAAGTAGCATAGAAATAGAATGATAACAACTAAAATCTGGATTTCCACCTACATTGTTGTTCCCACTCAAACAAAACATCGAACATCTGGACTGCAACTCTAAAAACACTGAAACTTCACACACTATACCATTTTTGTTTACTTCTTAACAGTTCCATTAAGAGGCAGCATCTGAATCGTTAAGAGGTGAATCTTGTTTGGTGAAAAATAAGTCTGTCTCTTAATGGTTTCAAAACCCTCTGAATCATTTTGTATCATGGACCTTCCTTAACCATTAAGAGCCCTAATTACATCCTGAACAATTACCAAATAATTATATTTCATTTTGCACTAAACCATTCAGCAACTGCCAAAGAGCAATATGTTATGAAACTACTGAATGATGTAGAATACAACAAGACCCGTTAACTGGAAGGACCTGATGACAGAAAATTTATTATAGTCGGAAATGATTCAAAATTTCAGTATCTAATGCCCAAGATTATATCTTTTTGACAAACAATTGTAGCAAAAGTCAACATAGTTGGCAATTATTGTAGGGCATACATAACAAAGGAGTACAATCTGCCTAAGCTTTAGCCTTTCATTCTATTTTGGTTTTTTAGTAGGCACCCTCCAAAAGAAGTTAGTAGGTAGGTTTGTATGCTTCTTTGCAAGTTTCAAAATAGAAAATTGCGGTAAAATTTACAATTAATTAGATGATGTTGTTCTGAGAGGATATATAATTATATATACATACATACATCATATATATAGGGGCTTCATCATTTGAGAACCCATAAAATTGTTATTTCATATGATTTTTTTCTATCTGGGCATAATATTTAATGTATTGATTAACATATATTTGTTTCATAATGTGTTTGTTTAATATGGACTCGTTTCACAATGTGAAACTTTTTTACATGTATTTTTTGTTTCACAAACATGCCAAAAAGGTTCACATTGTGAACCGAGTACATGTGAAATAATCACATTGTGAAAGAAATATATGTTAATTGATATTCTAACATCCTAGTCTTAGATGAAAGGAAATTATATGAAATAACACATGATGCACTAGTTCTCAAGGTTATCATAAATTAACGTGTTGTCAAAAGAGCACATGTGAGACAACACATTGTGAAACAAATATATGTTTATCAATACGTTCAATACTATACTTAGATTGAAAAAAATCATGTGAAACAAAACCTTAAGGTAGAAGTTCTCACCGATTTATAAAAAATGGGGTTTTCAAAAGATTAAGCCCCTATATATATATATATAAAATATTGCTAAACAGATGGGTCTCCCTACCACTTAGCTTCATTTTTTTCTCCTCTACCACTACCAACCAAAAGACTAGCCTTTTAATTTCACCAATGTTTTTTAAACCTACGAGCAAGGGCGGAGATAGTATTTGGATCCAGGGAGGTCTTCTCAATTCTTAAATGCTACTATGTATGATAGATTAGTCAATTACAGCTTGTACCTCCAACACCTTGGTTATTATAGAAGGTGTCATGAAGCTTTCTAGAAACATAGATGGACAATGTATGATGAAACGTAATTCTAACAGAGATCCTAAATCAACTAGGAATATCATTCTAATTTATTAAGTAACTAGGATCTTATACTTGGTGTTCAGCACTCTGCAATCATCTTAGAATTGCACTTAGGGTGCGTTTGGTACAGAGAAATGGTTGCAGAGAATGGAATTGCAGAGAAAGGGAATCGGTCTGGAGAAAAGGAATTGACTCTTCTGTTTGGTAGTACAGAGAGTTCAACCGAGAAATGTAACAGAGAATCATTTCTGTTGTTTGGTACGGCAGAAAATTCAACAGAGAATTGTACCCTATTAAGCCAAAACAGACCCTATTAAGCCAAAACAATAGCTTAACCAAATAGACCCTATTAAGCCAAAACAGACCCTATTAAGCCAAAAGTACCCTATTAAGCTAAAACAAACCATATTAAAACAAAAACAAACCCTATTAAGCCAAAACAGATCCTATTAAGTCAAAACAGACCCTATTAAGCCAAAACAGCAGCTTAACCAAACAGACCAGCACAACAACATACCAAACAAACCCTATTAAGCCAAAGCAGACCCTATTAAGCCAAAGCAGATCCTATTAAGCCAAACAGACCCTATTAAGCCAAAACAGACCCTATTAAGCCAAAACAG
The DNA here is from genome assembly GCA_036898165.1 of Silybum marianum. NCBI lineage: Eukaryota > Viridiplantae > Streptophyta > Magnoliopsida > Asterales > Asteraceae > Silybum > Silybum marianum. Next base: position 39,711,013 of record CM072528.1, read on the forward strand.
ACCTTATTAAACAAAAAAGACCCTATTAAGCCAAAACATACTATATTAAGCCAAAACAGACTCTATTAAGCCAAAGAGACCCTATTAAGCCAAAACATAAGTTTAACCAAATAGACCAGCACAACAACATACCAAAGAGACCCTATTAAGCCAAAGAGACCCTATTAAGCCAAAACAGACCCTATTAATCCAAAACAGACCCTATTAAGCCAAAACAGACCCTATTAAGCCAAAACAGAAGCTTAACCAAACAGACCCTATTAAGCCAAAGCAGACCCTGTTAAGCTAAAGCAGACCCTGTTAAGCCAAAACAGACCCTATTAAGCCAAAACAGACCCTATTAAGCCAAAGAGACCCTATTAAGCCAAAACATACCCTATTAAGCCAAAACAGACCCTATTAAGCCAAAACAGCAGCTTAACCAAACAACGAGCGTCAATTGAAATATTTCAATTCTCAAAGAGAAACCAAATTTTCAATTCTCCCATTTTCTTTTCATGTGGGAGGGAAATGAAAATAGAGAAAAGGAATTGTTTCTTTTCTATTCCTTCTTTTCTTTGGTGTCAACAAACAAGGGAATTGTTTCCAATTCCCTTTCTCTACTGCCAACTCTCTCTACCAAACATACCCTTAGAGTTGTTCATAGGTTGACATCCATTGGATGTGATGGGAACCGAACCGATCCAATCATCCACTGGATGTTGGATTTTTCCAACCAATCCAATTCAATTTTAACATTGGACAACCGATCCAATTCAACAGATGATTGGATCGGTTCCATCCATCGGATCAGATTGGATCTATCCGACATCCAATAGATGATCGGATCGGATCCATCCAATGTTTTAAATCCAATTTACAACAATTAACATAATATATGTCGATTTTTAATTTACGGGTTGTTTTGGCAGATACTGAACGCTTTAGCGCAGAACTATTAAGTGGTCAGAATGGTTAAGAGACTTTGTATGGTTTAGTGTCAAATAACAAATGAGGGTATTTGGAAATTGTTCTGAATCAACAGCCTGAATAACATAAAATTACCATTTTACCCCCATTCCTGTGTTGAATGAAAATTAACGTTTGACAAAAGTTCTGAATGAAATTTCTAATGAAAAATAGTAACTAATTAATGGTCCAAACCAATATATTATATTATATCAATCGAAACAAATGTAACAATGTTTGTTCGAGTTTTAGCATAACAAAATATCACAAGAAATGCAAGTTCAACTCTTCTAATACATTCTCTATATTTTGAACGTTCTAATCTATATTGGGGGAGGAGACTAGAGAGCAAGACAGATAACTTAACGACCTCTTCCTTAGTATAAGTCACATGTGCCAACATGCCAAAATGGCCACTTCCAATATCTATAACAAAAACTTAAGCCAATCGAATCATATGCATCACCACCACCAAAATTAGGCCTGATTAGCCATCCAGTACTAGTTCCTAGAACGATGACATCATTTCTGGATGCAAATGCAAGTAATAACTCCATGACCTTTTGTTGAATCTCTCTCTAAAATAAGCAAAGTGGCTTTTGAATGCCAAATGCACCACATCCAGTAGCATATAAATTCAATTTCTTTGCAAGCAGTAACAAATTCAATTCAGAGCATGACGGCTCCTCTAAGTTCCGAATTGAAGCCACCCAAAACTTGTGTACATAAATTTGCTATACATTAAGTAGAACACCATAACTTATCTTTCTTTTTATTCCTTATCCCAGACTTGATCTTCACTCATGTAATCGGTAATCATTGTAGGCCATTAACATAAAAAGGCAACATTTTGCTTACTTAAGTATGGTTTTCAGTTATTTAATAACTACTAACCTAACAACAATCTTGGTTCATTGGGTTGTCAAGCGAAATCAGAAGCACCAAAAGACACCAAGAAAGGGAGATGAAGGGGATGGGTTATCTTTCAACGGGGTTAGCAAAAGAATTTTCAATGTTAATCAGGCTTCCATCAGACGTTCTACTTCAAAGTGAACATGGGTTGTTCATTGATGAATTTTATCAAATAGTTGGTGGTCATAAAAGAAAACCATAATCATTAATGTAAATCACGAAAGCTAAACAATTATCTATATAACCCATCAAGGATTGCAACAATGGAGACAAGCAAATTCCACAGTGGTGACTTATCTCTAAAGACTATACATGGAAAAAATCAACTAGTACGAATGGCCATAAAAACAAAAAAAGAAAATGTCATGAATCTAACCCTTTTATGTGACAAAATCAAAACTTGATAGCAACCCTAGATGAAAAACCGTCATAAGAAGAAAAGTCACATAAGGAAACATCAACACAAGAAACAATCATATAGAAAATGATTATTTGGAAACTGTTCTGAATCAACAGTCTAAATTACGTAAAATTACCATTTTACCCTCAGACTTGTGTTGAATGAAAATTAATATTAGACAAAAGCTTTTGAATGAAAAATATAAATAACTAATGGTTCAAGACAATACATGATATCTAAGCAATCCAAACAAACATAACAATAGCTTCCTAGAATCACCCTTCTTTCTTTTTTATAGTTGTAGGTTAGAAGTTTTTAAATTACAAAGTAGTAGGCAAGAAAACCACCAAACCTTATATCTGAATTACCACTAACACTAACCTGTGATCTTAATAAATGCGAGCCTTGGAACCTCTTATAAACTATGATGATTGGTTTGGAGAAGCCTATGACACATAAGGGTGGGTTTAAGTTGGAAATACCTAATAAATGATGTTACCTAATGCCATTGCTCAGATATAGATTTTCCAGAGGTTTGAAATATCAACTCAAAATTTCAATCCAAGTGTCAAACTGATAAACATATTTTACTCATCTTTTAGTAACAGGTTTTGTTGTTACTCGTCTTTTAGCAACAGGTTATATCTGATCGATTCAGAGTTTTACCTCTTAATTACATCATTAAAGGATAAACAAACACATCCTTAAAAAATTGAGTAACCATTTAATACAAATTACAATTTATGAAATTATAATTCTGCAACAGTAGCTTCAAGATATTGAGAATGAGAGTATTTTTACCACCTATGGAACAAATGAATTGAAAATATAATTCTGATCATGGGTCTCTTGTTAGTTGTTAAACCAAAAAATATGGATATATTCAGATATAAGAGTTTGGGAAAATCAAGGTCACTAGCAAGTTACAAAATACAATATTTTTTGAAGTATATAATATAGACGGCAAATAGAACAAATAAATACAAATATTGAGAAAGGTAGAGTTGACAGCACGTCGATATATATAAACGATATATGTTTTTATTATTCATCGATACAGAGTTTAAACAAGTAAAGAAGAAACAAAGGTTTCATCTACTGGTTTTTTGTGTTTCCAGTTCAATCAAGAGTTAAAAGTAGATCTATACATTTACTTACAGATCTATAAGAGAACTAGTTGTGGTGGCACCCGATGAAGAGAGACGATGGCACAGGAGGAGGAGGAACCGGAGGCGGCGGCGGTGCCGGAGTTGGAACGGTGTTCGTTCGTGGGAGCAAATGGAATTCAAGCCTCTAGTACGGTTAGTACTGTACTAGGTAGGTGCCACCGTACTAGGGTGGTGTTGGGATTGGTTATTTAAAATAGGGCAATTTTGTTGTTGGCATGGAATTTCTTTTATATGATTTTGTAGGGGTTGGGTTCACGTGAAACAAGTTTGTTTTCGTGAGACTGTGAGATCACATTTTTACTTTTGTAATTTCACAGCAAAAACACTATGAAGGTTACCTTTACAACAAAAACACTATGTAGGTTACCTTCATAGCAAAAACACTATAAAGATTCATATTTTTTTACCTTCATAGTGTTTTTGCTGTGAAATTTCAAGTGTAAAAAAGTTGTCTCACGGATACAGGCTGGTCTCACGTGATCCCAAGTATATATATATATATATATGGGTTGCAAACTAATCGATTTTTGCAAACTGTGCAAACTTGTAGTGAACACAATGATAAAGCACCAAGTGGACATTCATGAATGTTGAAAGTGTTCACGAATGGTGAAAGTGTATTCACGAATGATGAAAGTGTATTCATGAATTGCGAAACTTGCCGGAAAACTCGCCGGATAAGACTAAGTCGTCGAAAAGTGTGTTCATGGCAGGAAATTAATAAATATTAATTAAAATTGGTTAAATTATAAAATGACGATGATACCCACAATGAATTAATAAACTATTAAAACAATATTATCCACATGGCTTATTTCTATCGGATAATGGTGAGTTTGCAAATATTGAATAGTTTGCAACGGGTACCACCCCTATATATATATATATATATACTAGTAAGGTACCCGCGTGGTGTAAATTTTGAATACATGTTACCAATAAAACCAAGTTCAAATAATTTTTACCAAATAAAACACATATATAGATCCATTTTAGATTTTTATGTAGAATTTGAGAATGAATAAAAAGCAAATTTTGGTATTCATTTCATAATGTATCTGCAAGCATAGATTATGGTCACATGGCATGAGCTGGAGAAAATTGAAAGATACAAACATCATCAACATATTGCTCCTCATTGATATTGATGGCATCAGGCTTAGTAGCGTAGCAGCAAACCCAGAAATTTTGTCGATTGGGTATACTTTTAAGGTAGATCAAAGACTCACAAAGTTGTACAGTGTGTTTTTAATCGAATTACATCGTTTTGATAGATTTTGTAAGTCTTTTTTGTTTATTTTAATGCACCCCTTGAAAAAAATCAATTAGGCGATGCACAAGACCTGTTGGGACATTCATAGGTCTATTGTTATTATTAAAAAGGAAAGCTAACCATGTACCTAATTATTCCTAGGATCATTCGGTAACAAAAATATTAGACTACCCTGTTGATTTATCTACTATTGCTATCTCAGTGGTCATGCAGCTCTCTTTCATAAATCTTGATTACGACAAAAGAAAGTACAAATTTAGGTCAGATTTTGTACAAGTAGTATTGCATGCAATAGATTTAGATATGCAAAAGAAAGTACAATATTACCGACACCATCATAGGAATGCAAACAACAATAAGTTAAAAACCATAGACACAAAAAATGAAATCTCAAAATCATATGGACGAAAATCGTAGTTTACTGAAAAACAAAACACAGTAATTCGTATATATTTATAATATTTAATATTATGATTAAATAAAAAATTCAATAGTATGCTCCTTTTGAAGATATTGAGAGATGATTGTAATATTATAAATTGTAAAAGAGTGAACGTAATTTTAAAATGTATTTTAGTTACAATTCTTAGGAATGAAAACAACGATAAATTAAAAACTACAAGACACAAAAAAATGTAAAATTTCAAAAGCACGTGAACGAAAATCGTAGTTACTCAAATACAAAACAGATTAATTCATATATATTTATAGTATTTAATATTATGATTAAGTATAAAAATATTCAATATTAGACTCATTTTGAAGGTATCGATGAGATGATTGTATGATATAATCTGTAAAAAAGAAAACACATTTTGTATTTTAGTTAATATACGATTATTTATGTTAATATGATAAGGTGCTAAAAGAAAAGTGAAAAAGTAAGGGATGTAAAGTAATTAAATGACTAATTATAAGGCTATAAAGTATAATTTAAAAACTAAAAATAATTTGATTGTAAATAGAGTTAATTACATATACCCTCCTAGTGGTATAGTGCATTTAACACTCCGGGTCCCTAAAGTGAAATAATTACAAATCAGGACTTATGGTTTACATTTTATAACGTATTGGGTCCCTATTTGTAACTCCATTAAATTTTTTCTATTAAGTGGGTAAAATGCAGGGGTACTTTAGTCATTTTACCTTTTTTTTATATTATATTAAAACCACAGTGATCAAATATGTAATTTACTCTAATATTTTAGTGCAAATATTTAAACTATAAGAATCAAATATGTAATTTACTCTCCTTTGTCCTCACGTTCACAACCAAATTTAAGTTCTCATTTGAATCCGCCCCTATATATATATATATGTGTGTGTGTGTGTGTGGAGAAATTTATTTAGTAAGCGTGTCATTAGCAATATATAAAAGTGTCATTAGCCTCTCCTTTAAAATAATTATACTTTTTTTGAAATGCAAGTTAACAAACACGCACTTTCTCAGGGTTCTGGGCTCCCACTTAAGGGTGTCATCCGACTAATCTTTGTCGATCAGGGCCCAACCCAATTAAGGGTATCACTAAGTGGCAGGTCAATGATCTGGATATATTCGATCCACATACGCACCGCGGGGTTCGAACCCGGGTAGTCAGGGATATCATCCACTGATGATTGACCCCCCAGAATGTTACCTTACCCCTGGGCTAGACATTTAAAATAACTATATGCTTGGTAAGACATTTGAAATAACTATATGCTTTTATATAAAAGTGTTTATCAAGTTATATGTTGTCAAATTGGAATTTTATAAAAAAAATGTTTGGATTAGCTTATGATGGTATCAAAACGTAATAAGTTAATAAGTTGTTTTTTAAGAGTATTTGGGATTGTTTATACATGTAAAATAACCAAAAAACTGACAAGTTATTTCAAATGGTTTCAACTTATCAGAAATTCCTTATTTCCGGTTTGGCACCGGTATAATCATTTTATTTTTCTCTCATCCAAACACTAAAAACTGCTTATTACCATCATTTTATTTTATTTCCATCCAAACACTAAAAACTGTTTATTGCCATCATTTTATTTTTTTCCCATCCATACCGAAATAAGTCAATAATCAGTTTAAAAATTGATTTGTTTTTATTTTAAAAGTAGAACGGTGGAAATTGGAAATTTGGGAACGAGATTTTGAAATATTTGTTTTTTATTTTCTTTTTAAGTTTCTATTTTTTTAAAGGTATCAATTTATTGAAACGCTAAAACAGTTGTGAAATGCAGTTTATAGAATACTTTGTTTCCTTTAAAGGTAAATCTTGATCTCCTTTTGGCCATTAGTGTCGTGTTGTTGTTGAAACAGGAGAGGAGCACAAAAGAAAAACCCTCCCAAATACAAGAACCGTGAAAAACAAAATGCAACTGACAAGAGGCTGCTAGCGAAAACACGAGAAAAACAGGGGGGACGAAGGAATGTTTCCTTTTCAATGTTCCCAATATGTGAAAAAACAATGGTAGGGTCGTCTAGTGACGAACTAATTGTCTCCCTGACCCCTTTTACTCCGTTGTTACCCACTGGTTCTCATTGTGGGTAGAATATGCCCACACCGTTGTCCGCTTCAGTACTCTTAGTGACCATTTCGATGCCCTCAGTGACCACTTCCATACGCACTTTTGTTTCCATAGTGGGAAATACCAAATCTATCTAGAGTTCAAGCTCTGATGACTCTTCTTCTCTGAGCATTGGAGTTCTTCTACTGATGGAAGTTCTTCCCCATCCGAGGAGCCATCAAAATCTATTGGAAAGAGGCCGGTTGTGGAAGACACTAACAGTGATTTCAAAGATGAAATCACAAAGGCGGTCACAACACCAAAACGACGTCTTACGTGTAGTACAAAGGGTAAGACAAAAGTGGTTGTGCCTGATGATCCTGCCATTTCCCAAAGGTACAAGCTTTTCCTAAAAAACAAGTTTTTGGTCGAGAGAGCATTTGACCCAAAATTTCTTGAAAAGCGGGTACAAACCAAACAACACCTTTTAGCTTTAAAATGGATAGACATGATCGACATTCTGTGCGAGTTCAACGAGAATTAGGTAAGAGAGTTTTATGCGATAGTCGGATTATTGCGCACTTCACAAGTTCCCATCCGTGGGAAATTGGTATAGTGGTTTGGACCCACTATCAACCGGGTTTTAGGTCTTATGGCCCCTTTTGTTTGTTCCTACAACCAATTGTGTGCAGGGTGTTTGCAGGTTCCGGATGATGAAATAACATCTATTTTGATGGAACCAGGGTACCGGTGGTCAATGGTTAATCGTCGCCACATCATTCATGCGAGTCATCTGCAGATAGAGGTCGCTCTCCGGTTACAATTTCTGTGACACAACGTGAGCCCAACAGTTCACGACAACATGTTACCTCGAGAGTGGTCCATCTTATTGTATTGCATGCTCCAGGAATACCCGATCGACTTCGGACCAGTGGCCTGTGAAGCACTCCAACAAGAGACAACTCGAATTCGTGGATGGTCGATTTTTCCATGCCTAATCACAAAGTTAATGGCTGATGCGAAGGTGCCTAAATTAAAGACGATGTGATCTTCTTCGGGGTCAACCACATTGGTCAGTACACAATCGATAGGCGGTAGCGAGCTTCCAGACAGATTCGTCCCGCCACTTCCACTACAGCCACCACTAAGCCCTGCTGATTATTGGAAGCAACAACAAAGTCAGTGAAAAAAAGTTGTACAACATTCATGCTCGGAGAATTTACAACATCGTCCTTGTAAGTTTTTGTTTTGTTTCCCCTTTGTAACATTCTTTTTTTCCTTCTTTTTTTACTTGAGGATAAGTAACACCTGAAGTTTGGGACGTGATAACTCTGATTTATGAGAGTTATTATGAACTCTTTTCTAGGATTATTATATCATTTTTATACCCATTTTGCTCCTATCTATTTCATTTGGTGTACTTTGTTTTTAAGAGATGATGAAAAACCAAGAGTTGAGTTTTATGCAAAATAAGGACGTCACTATGCATTGTGGGCATTGATGCCCGCAGTGGGCACTCTCTGCTGGTTGACAAGTACTATAGTTATCTATTTATTTGTCATTAGGAGACTTATTTGGCAGATTTGAAGTATGGTGAAAATATTGGAAGTATAAGCCAATTAGTCTTCACTATTTGTACTATATTCATTCTTTAGTCATCTATCCAAAGGGGAAGGCTAGGGGAAATGCTATATAAAGAGGCTTTGGGGGAGCGAAGGAGGCATCACATCTATCTCATCTTCAACCAAGTTCATTCTTGCTCTTGAAAATTTACTTTCTGCAGTTTAATTTCCTGTATTTTAATTCTGTAATTTACATTTCCTACATTAATATTATGTAATTTACATTTTTGTGATTTTACTTTCTGTCCGCAGGACTGTCCTCTGTGGACACACTGTGACTTTTAATTAATGAAAATTTCCTTTCAAGTATTTATTTATTATGTCTTTTATTTCTAGTACGAGCTAATTACCTCTTTGGGTGTGAGTGTGAATCAAACTTAAGGCTAGTTGGCAACACTTGGGCGTTGCCATAATTGCTAATTCTTAAGCTTGGTCACTTGAGTCGGGACATAACTCAATGCGGTAAGCCAATCACTTTGTAGTGTTAATATTAGACCTTAGACCCAGAGATGTGAGGGTTCGAAATACGGCTTAAGTGATGCACAAAGATTTGAGAGAGAGTCTTTGATAAGCATGTAGAGATACGGGTTTTGTATAATTTACTAACGTTCAAACTTTAGTCCAGTTTTATATCACAAAGAGATTTGGGTTCTTTTTACTAAGCGAACTTGATTCTATATATCAAACTTAGTTAAATCGGCAAGCTTATTAAGCGGTAGTTATGAAACTTTGTAAGTACTTTATGAAGCATGATTTATAATAATTCATTTTCAAGAGATAGTTATGAACTTTATAAGCCACTCTTGTGTTTCACAAAGTAGTTAACCATTTGTTTCTATAAATGCCTAAAGGAAAATTTACACCCATACTCATCTTTTAATCATAAGTTTATTTCACTGTTCAAATCACCTCAACCACACATAACTTAACTTTATTTTCGAAACATGTTTAGGAAGTTCATGCCAATCTCTAATTCTCAGTAGTCCATTTCCTATAGAAACGATCTCAGTACTATACCACTTTATTACTTGAAAAGCGATCATAGTGTCGGCGTGCACTTGCACCGCCACTTTTGGGACTCCATTCACATTGTATGAACCTATACGATTTTTTTGCTATCATAGTGTTATCTACAATTATGGACACTAAGGTCAACCATTCCTTTATGGTGGTGCTCATATGGCTATACGGGTCTCCCCCGTTAATCCACAATAACTCTCTTAAATGCTTTCAACTAGTAAATTCTGTCTAATATTACTTATTCATCCTCACTAGACTTTTTGGCCTAATACTTGTTTGGTATTGACATGTGTTAGTCCCCAAGGAGAGATGGCTAACTAAGAGAGGGTTTTGTAGAAGGGGGGGTTGAATATAAAACACACAGAATATACTCTTTTTTAAATTTTTTAATATAAATATTAAAAATTTACACACATATAGTTTGATGCGGAAAAGAACAGGCAGACTATTCTATCAAACTAAACACACAGATAACAGTAATTAACTTATACACTAAGGAAGTTAAAACAATACTGTTATAACACACAACTTTGCCACAGTCACACAAATAATCACTCTGAAGATTTGTTGAAAGCGTGAGATTTCTGGGAAGGACTTCATCTCCTTTTATAGTGCCCATGCATGGGATGCAAGTGGACAACTGTCAAGGTTTCATTAGCTGTAAGATTATCTGCTGGACAAAGGAAGAGACCACTTCCTTTGTACTAGAATAATGGATGAACCATTCCTTGTAGCACGTAATGTCAGATAACTTTATCTTCTTTTCTTCATGCTCTGTGAAGTCCCATCAAACCTTTTAGCTAAAAGACAAATATTCCTTTTATAAGAATAAAAGAGAATGTCTTTATTTAAGGCTTGATGCCCAAGTTCTTGCTGGCTCACGTGTCTTGCAATTGATGTGAGTCAAGAACTTATCTCTTTGAAATTGCTAAGTGATACATCACACTATGTATCACATCGGTGGATACTTTGTAAGGCTGGAGTTGATAAGTGTACACTTTGCTTGATAAACTTCATCTTTCACTAAATGACAAAAGTGTACACCCTTGAATCTTGTGACTTGATATCACAGCCTTAGAAAATATACCTGCAATTTCGGTGACCAAGATTATAGTGTCGGTGACCATGACATCAAACTTGATGACCTCATCTTATTTGATGTCCTTAGTACTTTTGATGACTTTTGAGTGTACCATCGGTGACCCACTATATTGGTGACCCAATCTTGACTTGGCAAAATGATCTGAATATTGAAGTTGGTTGATACATCCAAAATTCCACTTTTTGATGTACAACCCTTGATTGAATAGTCTTTGACTCTTCAATACTTGAAGCATATTCCAGACCTTCAAAAGAACCTGTAAAAGTTCATTCATACAAAGGAAGGTGGTTCATCACCAAATCATCGGTGACCCAACAATCTCCCCCTATTTGATGATGATACCTGTAAGTTAGAAAAGAATTCTTTTTGACCCTTTCTATTTTTCTTTTGGGTTCTTTTGACTCAGATATTTTTTTTTTTTGATTTTTTTTTAACTGAGTATGTACAGTATATGTACAGTATAAGTATAAGAATAAATGTAAGTATAAGTATGTGCAAGAAAAAATAAAAATATTAACAAGAATTTTTGAGGAAAGAAGAGTATGAACTTTTATTAATCAACACACAGCTTTGAAAAATAAAGTTCACACTATATGACAACTATTCAAGGAGTGGGTTCTCTTCTTTTTAGCTCATCCAAGATAAGCCTAGTGATCCCATGGTCTTCAACAGGAGGTACTCCTAGAATAGCAGAGAGGAAGGGGCTGTGAGCCCTTGGGATGTCAGCAGCTCTGAAGAAACCGATGTTTCCAAAGATGTCTTCAAAGAAAACCCCAAGCTCTGGAGTAGTCAGCATGGTTTGCTCCGGGTAAGCAATAGGAGTAGGAATGGAAAGATCTATACCCGAAGCATTTATCTGGATGCCTCTTTCATGAAGCATAACAAAGTGTCCCTTCTTCTTGTTTTTAGGAGCAGTGATGACCTCTCCTTTAAGAACCTGTTGTATGAAGTACATTTGTTGTGCTTCAAGATATGTCACAAGAATATCATTCTCCTTTTGAATGTTGAGCATCTTGATGAAAAGTTTTCTGAGAATATTTAGTACCAGCTCCTTGTACTTGCTTTTGCTCTTGGAGATACATTTGCCAACTTCCATCCATTCAGTCATCCCAAGCACTTCCAACCATTCAGCTTCATATACCTTTGAGAAAGTATCAGCTCTCTTAAGGGTGACAAGTAACTTGGGAGAATTCTTGGTTGGAGGTTGGATGGTGGCACTGATAATCTTGGAATCATCCTTCCTATTCTTCAATCTCCTTTTAAACCATTCTACTTCTTTTGCCTTCTTGGCCTCATCAACCAATTTTGCAGCTTCAGATTTCTTCTTTATATTTTCAAGCTCATCTTTTTGAGCTTGAATTGCATCGGTGACTTTGGCATGAACAGCTTCATCATGAGCTAGCTTGAGTACATTAGTCTGATCATACTCAAGCTGAGCCTTGATAGCTTCTTCTTTTTCAGCTTCTGTGAGAATTACCCCAAGAGGATCGGTGGGTAATGAAACAGGCTGAAGTCTAAGAATGTCAGCTTCTGAACCTCTGAACATTTTCTTTCTCTTTCTTTCTTCTTGCTGTTCTTCAAAAGAGAGAGGCTTCTTTCCTTTGGCCTTTTCTTTTCTTCTCTTCTCTTCTTCAGTTTCAAGGGGTTGAGCACTGATACTCTCCCCCTCAACAGCTGCTTCAGTAGACTCGGTGACCACGTGAGGAGTCACCTCGGTGACAAGGGGAGGAGTCACCTCGGTGACCGTGATCACAGCACCACCATCGGTGGCTGGGAGAGAGGCCACGTCGGCGGCTGCTGTCTTGATGGCAGCGTCGGCATCGGCGGCTGCTGTCTTGGTGGCGTCGTCGGCGGCTGTGGAGGTGGTAGCAGTGGTGGTCTTCTTATTTTTCTCCCCCTCAGTGGTTGAACCCTTGAAACCCACTGAAGAGAGAAAAGTCTTAATCTTTTCAATATCAGAAGCCATGGAATTTATTTTTCTTTCAATTCTTTGAAGAACAAATCTGTCTTGTTCCTGAAAGAAGGATCCATCCACATCAAGCTCAATGGTCGGAGGAGAGATTGGAATCTTGCCAATTTTGGTGAGAATAGTGGCAAGAGACTCCATAATGTTCTCTTGAGTAGTAGAAAGAGAAGCTAGTCTTTCCAAGTCCTTGGCTGCTTGGTCTTCCAAAGTTTCCACCCGACGTATAGTGTCACGGGTAAAGCTGGTGAAAGCCTGGAGAATATCATCTCCTTGTTTGGAAGACATAGGAGCAGAAGGTTGAGGTTGTGGTGGTTGATCAGCATCATCATCGCTGGAGGAAGAGTAATCCACCAAACCTGTAGGTTTACTTGGGGGGGATTTAGCAGATGTGGGGGAGACACGTTTAGGAGAGTGTCTATGAGGGGATTCCTCAGTAATGGGTTCTTTCACAACCTTGGTACGTACGGGAGACGTATGTGTCCAAGGTGTAGTGTCAGAAAATAGAAAGTCAGTAAATTGGGAAGCTCCATCAAATGCATCTGGTTGTGATGCACTCTCATGTGGAGTAAGGAAAGGGAGCTGTGAGAGCTCACGGGTGGAGAAGAGGCGACTTGGATGGGAGAGTCCAAGTCTTCTTCATCAACTAAAGAGAAAGTTGATGAAGCAATAATAGGGATGTCCCTTTTTACAACCATGTCCTTTTGGGAGGGCATGGAGGAGCTAGGTTGGGTTAACTGGTCCTTGGGTCGGGTAGGAATCTTTTTAACACTTACTAACTTTTGGGAGTTAGTAGGTGGCTTGTAGGTGAGACCCTTTGGGTACCCTTAGACTTCTTTGAGGAAGTCTTTGGGGGGCTTTTGGAGTGTCTCCGCTTTTGGGACTTAGATGCTTGGGTAGAAGCCAAAGGTTTTTTTGGCTTCGTAGCATCGGTGGGTGCGGAGGTAGATGTGCCCGACGCTTTGGATCTCTTACGAGATTTGGGCACATCAGTTACTCTAGGTGCAGAAGGAGTAGAAGACATACCTGAGGTCCTTTGCAGACGGGGCTCATTTTCTCCCCAAGATAGAGTTGCATTCCTTGCAAACTCAACCATAGCTGGTCGGAGAGGGTTGTCTGATGCTAAGACAGCCTTTTTCATAATTTGATTTCCCACTTGATGAAGAGGGAGATCATATGTGATGTCATCTCTTTTCTCCAGTTTTTCTGCCAACTTTGCATTAATGATAAGGGAGAAAAGGCGTTGAAAAGGTACCTGAGGACGTCGGAGGGTAGAGAATGAGGAGATCATTTCATTGAAGAAATAGCTTGCAAAGTCTATTCTCCTTTGAAATATTAGAGCATGTGCCAATTCCGTCACTTGGGAAGGTGACTGATCCGGCCACCTGTCTTCTTGCTCAGGCACAGAATCAGATCAGCAAAAAGGAAGTTCCATATGTTTCCCATATTCTTGCGCAGCAAAGTACCTGGACCCTTTGACTTTGAGCCCTTCTTCTCTTCCAAGTAGTTCAACACATCAACCACCATTTGATGTTCATTACCAAGAGGGAAAGGTTCATAGGAATCATAAACAGGAAGCTTGAGAATGCTTCTAACATCTTCCACATTGAAGATCACATCATGTTCATCATTACTTAGAACAGATGCAAGAATTTGATCCGATGAGGCATCAAATGTGCAAGTCAACCAAAAGTTTCCAAGAAGAAACTTACTCATTTTGGGTTTTGCTGTGATTGCATATTGAAGAGGGCATCTCTGAAGAAACCAACAAACATCATTGTACTCTGGATGAGCATTGTCAACTCCTATTCTTCCAAAGTAATTGCATGCAGGAAAGGATAGGGATCCAAAAGTCATTGTTTGTTCTTCTGAAGTTCTTGAAGGAGAAGCCATTGAAGAGGAAAGGAGTTGCAGGAAAGGAGTTGCAGGTTTTTGCTTTTGAAGGTGATGGAGAGTGTGTGCGAGAAAGGTGGTGAAGTAGTGGGGGAAGAGGTTATATATGAGAGGGAAATTTCAATTTTCAAAAATAATGATTACTTTTGGTGATTGAAAGGTCAGAATTCTAAAGGTTTTAGGTTTGAATTCGGCGCATGTACTGACACTGATGATGTCATTAGGGATAAGAACAAAGAATCTTGCTTATCAAGAGTGGTAAGTCAAGAGTTATCTTTAAGGGGTTAAGAATATGAAGGGTTTGTAACGGTTACCTCGGTGAGTGGACAACGTCGGTGGATGTATCTGAGAGAGAGAGACGTCGGTGGCTCGAAGAGAGGGTAAACGTCGGTGGCTTGTTATAGAGAGAGAGACGTTGGTGGCTTTGTAGGATGGACGTCGGAAAGCTGACGTCAGCAAGACGTCGTCGGCTTAGATCGAAGGTCAACGTCGGTGGCTAAGGGACGGGGCCGCCGTCGGTGGATGCTTTTTAACGTCGGTGGCTGGAGTATGGGATCGCCGTCGGAAGGTGGACGGATCTCGGTGGCTTATCGGCGGCGTGTGCAACGTCGGTGGGTTGGTGGCGTGTTGGTGGTGCGTCGGTGGTTGGGCTGTCGTGGCGACGTCGGTGGGTGACCGTCGGTGGGTGACTGTGGACGGTGGTTTGATGGTGGTTAAATGATGGTTGTCGGTGGATGATCGTCGGTGGGTAGACGACGGCGTCGGTGGTTGGTGGTGTTTGTGGTGGATATGTATGGTTTTAGGGTTAGGGTTTTTATGAGATGAAAGGAGGTAGTTTGGGATAGAAAGAGAAGAGAGAGAGAGAACCGTCGGTGACTTTAGTCACCGACACTGTATATATATATATATATATATATATATATATATTTATACTTTCTTTTTCTATTAATATTATTTTCTTATATATATAAATATAATATAATTTATAAATATATATAATATATATATAAAACATATAACATATATATAGGTTATAAATATATAAATGTATATAGTATATATATATATATGGAATATATATATATAAGACATACATTACATATAAATATAAAATATATTAGTCTATGTTTACCATACCTAACTCACCAATGAGGAATTTGAACATTGCTTCATCAAGGGGCTTTGTGAACAGATCAGGCAGTTGATAATCGGTGGGAATGAAATGAAGCTCCACATCACCTTTAGAGACATGATCTCTTATAAAGTGATGCCTGATATCAATGTGCTTATATCTTGAATGAAGCACAGGGTTGTTGGCAATGGCTATTGCACTTGAGTTGTCACACATTATTGGGATTTTTGAGAAAAACTGATTATAATCACACAATTGATTTTTCATCCACAATATTTGTGCACAACAACTTCCAGCAGCCACGTACTCTGCTTCAGCAGTAGATGTAGACACCGAATGTTGTTTCTTACTTGACCAGCTCACAAGCTTTCCACCAAGTAACTGACAACTTCCAGTTGTACTTTTTCTGTCTATTTTTGAACCTGCAAAATCAGAATCAGAGTACCCGATGAGATCGAAACCTGAGTCTTTGGGATACCAAAGACCCAAATTTATGGTACCTTTCAGATACCGAAAAATCCTTTTCACAGCAGCCAGATGTGATTATTTAGGATTTGCTTGGTATCGGGCACACAGACAAGTAGCAAACATAATGTCAGGTCTACTTGCAGTCAGATAAAGAAGGGATCCTATCATGGCTCTATAATTTGTAATATTAACAGAAATGCCATCAGGATCAGAAAATAGTATAAGAGGAGGAGCCATAGGAGTTTTCATGGTAGAGCAAGTATCAAATTGAAACTTTTTCAGAAGATCCTTAATGTATTTACTTTGATTTATGAAAATACCTTCTGAAGACTGTTTTACTTGCAAACCAAGAAAGAAAGTTAACTCCCCCATCATGCTCATTTCATACTCTTTTTGCATTGGGGAGCTAAACTCATCACACAAGAATTCATCGGTGACTCCAAAAATAATATCATCAACATAGATTTGAACAAGAATGATATTACCTTGTGATTTCTTGAAGAAGTGTATGTGAAGCAACCTCCTGGGTTTGAAGATCTAGTCCATCCATATCATGTGTATAGGCTGGATAAAGCTCTGTATAAGCTGCATGGGCAAGAAATATTCGGATAGCTTCCAATCTGGCAACAGGAGCAAAAGTTTCATCATAATCAATTCCTTCCTCTTGTCGATATCCTTGAGCAACCAGCCTTGCTTTGTTCCTTATAACAGTTCCTTCTTCGTCCATCTTGTTTCGAAACACCCATTTTGTTCCAATAATAGTTTTGTTGGATGGACGAGGAACTAACTTCCAGACTTTGTTTCTCTCAAATTGTGAGAGTTCTTCTTGCATGGCAATTACCCAGCTAGGATCAGCTAGGGCTTCATTTATCAGCTTAGGCTCAACAATGGAAACAAAGTTGACATATAAGCATAGATTTCTTATGCCTCTTCTGGTTTTTACACCAACTTGTGGATCACCTATGATTTGATCTATTGGATGATCCATGGTCCACTTTAGTGCAGGAGGTAAGGAGGGAGATAGAGAAGAGGATGAGGTGGGAATTTGAGATGGTGAAGGTAGGTTAGTAGGAGATATGGTGTTTTGGTGGGTAAGGTATTCTGTAGAGTTAGTTACAGGAGGTGGAGAAGAAAGAGAAGGTTCTGAAGGTAAGGTGGTGTTTATGGGAGGCTGAGAGGAGTTGCTATCTGGAGGATTGGGTTGAGAGGAGGATGGAATTTCACCAACACATGAATTTATCCATAGGTTTAATTCTTCTTCATCACAAGATAATGAAGAAGTTTCAAACTCATCAAACTTCACATGCATAGATTCATCTATGCATTGTCTTCTTAGGTTGAAAATTCTGAAGGCTCTTGAGGAGAGAGAATAGCCCATGAAAATTCCATCATCAGACTTCGGATCAAACTTTCCAAGTTGTTCCCTGTCATTTAGCATGTGACATGCACGGCCAAACACATGGAAGAAGTCAACCTGAGTTTTCTACCATGGAAAATTTCATAAGGAGTCTTGTCATGCCTTTTGACTATGATAGACCTATTTTGAGTAAAGCATGCAAGGTTAATCGCTTCGCCCAAAAATAGGTTGGCAACTTGGATTCACTCAACATTGACCTTGCAGCTTCACATAGTGTTCTATTCTTTCTCTCAACAACACCATTTTGCTGAGGAGTGCGTACGGCAGAGAAGTTCTGAGAAATTCCTTTTAGGTCAAAGAAATCTTCCAGAGCAGCATTCTTGAATTCCGTGCCATTATCACTTCTGAAGGACTTCACCAGTTACCATTCAAATTTTCAATCTTTCTTGTAAACCTGATGATTTCTTCAGCAACATCACTCTTGTGTTTCAGAAAGAACACCCAAGTATATCTAGAGAATTCATCGACGATTACTAGCATATACTTTTTACCACCCAGACTGGGTGTGCTTACTGGACCGCACAGATCCATGTAAAGCATTTGAAGAGGTTGAGAGATAGAAGAGCATTGTTTTGTTTTAAAGGAAGTTCTGGTGAGTTTTCCTTTTTCACATGCTCCACACAGCTTTTCTTTTTCAAAAACTATTTTTGGCATTCCAACAACCAGCTCCTTGTTGGAGAGTTTGTTCAAGGTTTTAAAGTTTAGATGAGAGAACCTTTTATGCCACAGCTAACTTTGTTTGGCTAGTTCTTGAGAAAGGAGACACACAGCTTCTCCTATTGCACTTTCCTTCATGTTGATTATGTACACGTCATTCAGTCGGGTTCCTGCTAGTACAATCTTGTTCTGTACATCAAAGACCAAGCACACACACAGCTGGAACATGACTTTATAGCCCAAATCACATATTTGGCTGATGCTTAGAAGATTGTACATTAGCCCTTCAACATGAGCTACTCTGGAGAAAGTGATGGTTCCATTTGAAATGGTACCATATCCTTTGGTGACCCTTTTCCATTTCCTCCAAAGGAAACAGTGGGTCCCTTTTCTTTTGAGAAGTTAGAGAGAAGAAGTTTGTTTCCGGTCATGTGTCTTGAACACCCACTATCCATGTACCATATGTGATCTTTATTTGGTACCTGCACCCAGAAACAAACTTAGACTTTTGGTATCCATTTTGAGGTGGGTCCTTTGGGATTAGAAGGCATTTTAGTTTTGCAAGGAACCAAGTCTTTTGGGCAATTTTTAGCAAGATGAAGAGTGTTGCCACAATTATAGCATTTCTTTAAAGAAAAGGCCTTTTTAAAATCCCTATCATCAAAACTTTGGACAGAGGTTGACGACTGAGAAGAAGAGGGGTGTCCAACACCTGGTCTTGGTCCAAGAATACCTTTACCAGGATTTCTTGATTTCTTCAAGTTCACTGACCGAGGAATAAAATCAGTAACTATTTGAGATTTCCTTTTAGATGAAAAATTTGATTTAGAAAAAAATTTCTTTTGAGGAGAAAATCTTTTTGGAGAGGGATACTCAAAGAACACCAGATGGTTGCTCTTGGGAGTACCTTGACTCATGCAGACTTAAGGAGTTTAAAAGTCTTTGGGTAGGTTTGGGAGAAGAAGAAGAGCTTGGAAGAGTTGAAACTTTTGAAGACTCAGAAGAGATTTCTTTGGCTTTAACAAAGACTCCAAACTTTTTAGAACCAGATTATACTTTGAGCATGTCAAGTAGATCTATAGAATGAACGGAGGTAGAATCCTCAGATGAGTAACCGAAGAGATCATCATTGTCATCGGAAAGGAAACCAGCAGGAAAACCTGACATTCAGAAGAAGGAAGTGGAAGGTCAAAAGGTTGAGGAACATCTTTTCCATAACCAAGGCCAGACTTATCCTTGCTGGTGATTTGATCTTGAAGGATCCTTTCAAGATTCTTAGAGGATTTAGTCCATTTAGACAGAACCTCTTGTTCCTTTTCAAGAGTGGAAGAGATTTTTTATTTTTCCTCAGAAAGACTGTCGTTTAAGTACCGAAGGTTTTCCAGATCAGCTTTCATTTTATCAAACTCTTTTACTTTTGAAAAGCAAGAAAGAAGTTGATCATTTAGACATATTATGTGCATATCAGCCTTTTTCTTTTGAATCTTTAAGTCACAGAAGTCAACAGTTAAAGAATCAAAGGCATCAGCCTTTTGATCATCAGAGAGAAAGGTAAAAGGATGTACCTGAGGTTTTGTTCCTGAAGTGGATCCCTCAGCAGATACATGGGTAGTGTAGAGTGACTTTTCCATGTCTTCCAGCTCATCGATTTTGGCCATGAGGCATTTAGTGACATACTCACTCTCACTCTCAGACGTTTGCTCATCTTCCCAACAATGAGCCTCAGCAACCAAAGTTTTATTTTTACCTTGGTTTCTCTCTTTTTCTCTCTTGTATTTGGCTTTGTACTTCTTATACCTGGAGGTTTCTTTTGATTCAGAATTTTCTTTAGAGGATTGGCTATTTCTCTCTTCATGCTTCCTAGAAGCTGATTTTGAGAAGTCATGGCCATAAGAAGAAGAAGGTTTGACAGAAGAGGAAGCTTTTGATCTGCATTCAGAAGCAAAATGACCTTTCTTTCCACAATTGAAGCATTCTTCATTTGCTTTATCAGAAGAGGATTTTTGAGAAAAAGTTTTTCTATTAAATTTGGAGCGGTTTGAAGAAAATCTTTTATTCTTAAGGTTTCCAGCAAGCATTGCCATACTATCAGAAAGTATGTCAATGGCTGATTCTTCTCCTTCATCATCAGCAGCACTATAGTATGCATCTGATAGATGAGAAGAGTCTTCCTTAATATCGTTTTCAGATTCAGAAGAAGGATAGGTGATTCTAGGAATACAAGAAGAAGATTTTGAATCACCTATCAAAGCAATAGAAGAGGATTTGATATTCTTTATAAGAGATTTTCTCTGGTTCTTAGTTTGTTCATAGTAAAGAAGAGTTCCATAGAGAGCAGTTAAAGGCATTATTTCTAAGTCCTTGGTTTGCTTGATGCAAGTACAGATAGTTTCCCAGAAATCTGGAAGACAATCCATGAACTTGCAGAGAACTTCTTCATTATCATAAACTCATCCAAGAACTTTGAGATCATTGAGAAGACAGTTAAAGCGATTAAAGTAGGTAGAAAGAGATTCTCCTTTTTCATGGGAGAAGAGTTCATACTTTCTAACAAGACAGATCCTGTTAGATTTCTTTACTTCTTTGGTGCCTTCATATAAGACACTCAAAGTATCCCACATTTCTTTAGCAGTGGGAAGGTTAAGAAGAGAGTGATACACATCATCAGGAAGGAATACAAAGAAGAGCGCATTTGACTTTAATGTCTAAAGCAACTAGGCGTTTATCATCTTCACTAAATTTGTTAGAAGGTTTGATGATATATCTACCAGTTTTCTCACTTCTTTCGTCATCTGACTCTATGTCCTTTCCTTCACCGTCCTTTTGAGGGCCAAAGCGAGCCCATATTTTAGGAACAATAGGTCCCTCACTGAGAATGTTGGGATACCTGCAATCGATCCCTTCCAAGAATAATAACATGCGATTTTTCCATAACCCAAAGTTATTTGGGTTGAATCTTGGAGGTTTAGCCAAAAATCCTAAATCATATGTATTACTGGAAGAGGTCTGCAAGGTACCATCAACATTCGAGGTAGTAGCCATCACAGATCTGGTTTATTGAATTAAACCAACTGCTCTGATACCACTTGTTAGTCCCCAAGGAGAGATGGCTAACTAAGAGAGGGTTTTGTAGAAGGTGGGGTTGAATATAAAACACACAGAATATACTCTTTTTTAATTTTTTTTAATATAAATATTAAAAATTTACACACAGATAGTTTGATGCGGAAAAGAACAAAGCGTACTATTCTATCAAACTAAACACACGGATAACAAGTAATTAACTTATACACTAAGGAAGTTAAAACAATACCGTTATAGCACACGTTTTACACGATACACAAATAATCACTCTGAAGATTTGTTGAAAGCGTGAGATTTCTGGGAAGGACTTCATCTCCTTTTATAGTGCCCATGCATGGGATGCAAGTGGACAACTATCAAGGTTTCATTAGCTGGAAGATTATCTGCTGGACAAAGGAAGAGACCACTTCCCTTGTACTAGAATAATGGATGAACCATTCCTTGTAGCACGTAATGTCAGATAACTTTATCTTCTTTTCTTCATGCTCTGTGAAGTCCCATCAAACCTCTTAGCTAAAAGACAAATATTCCTTTTATAAGAATAAAAGAGAATGTCTTTATTTAAGACTTGATGCCCAAGTTCTTGCTGGCTCACGTGTCTTGCAATTGATGTGAGTCAAGAACTTATCTCTTTGAAATTGCTAAGTGATACATCACACTATGTATTACATCGGTGGATACCTTGTAAGGCTGGAGTTGATAATTGTACACTTTGCTTGATAAACTTCATCTTTCACTAAATGACAAAAGTGTACACCCTTGAATCTTGTGACTTGATATCACAGCCTTAGAAAATATACCTGCAATTTCGGTGACCAAGATTATAGTGTCGGTGACCATGACATCAAACTTGATGACCTTATCTTATTTGATGTCCTTAGTACTTTTGATGACTTTTGAGTGTACCATCGGTGACCCACTATATTGGTGACCCAATCTTGACTTGGCAAAATGATCTGAATATTGAAGTTGGTTGATACATCCAAAATTCCACTTTTTGATGTACAACCCTTGATTGAATAGTCTTTGACTCTTCAATACTTGAAGCATATTCCAGACCTTCAAAAGAACCTGTAAAAGTTCATTCATACAAAGGAAGGTGGTTCATCACCAAATCATCGGTGACCCAACAACATGTATCTTAGGTTCTAGCGGCGTTACCGCCAAGAAGGTTTGATCTTTTGTTGGTTTGGGATGACACCCAACTGTAATCTAGTTCTTCCAGATTTAGATTAGGAGGTTGTTAATCCTCAAGTCTATTTACTTCCAAACTATAATCTTAACTAGTGTATTTCGTTCCCATTTTGGCAAACTCGTATTTGGATATTTATATACCATATTTCCTTATGAAATTTTTTGTTATCCTTATTTTTCGGGTGTTACATGGATATGATGAACAAGAAAAAATATTATATAATATGAAAACACAGTTGGATTCAAACGGAAACGATAAACAAATATAAAAAATAAAAGAATCAATATGTATCATAAAAGTTATTATTAAATAATTCCTTAAATGAAAAAATTCCAAAAATGGATAATAGTTACATAAAAATTATTTATTTATGTAAAAGTTATTTAAGACATTTATTTAAAACTTTTCAAAAAAAGAACATTTATTTAAAAAAATTCCTTTTGTATTTTTTATGATTTTAATGTGATTTAATTTTTTATCTTTTATTTAAGGTATTTAAATAAGCATAATTAAACTTTCATTTGAAATTTTTTGTTTTTATTTAATGCGTTATTTGACTCGTTTTACCATTTTCGTTGAAATCACAAGTAATTGATTTTTTTTTTCCAAAAAACCCTCTTAATCATATGTGATATTAAAGCATAAAAAACAGATATTCAATTAAACACTAAAAAATTAAAAAAAATGGGAACATAAATCACATGTGATGTGTACCATAACACATTTAATATGTATAAGATCATATTTGATTCAAAACTAATTCATAATTTACAAATATCACATATGTCGTTGTCAATAACTCACATTTGCTTTCTACTTAAATTTAGTATAATCAATATGACATCTGATATTTTGACAAAAAATTAGAGATCTTTTTTGGGAAAGAAAATGTTATGTGATTTTTGATGAAAATTGTAAAGGAAAATCTTATATAAATTACTTAAATAAAAAAATATTTTTTTAAGAAAACTAGCTCATGCTTACATCACGAAAATTGTAAATGAAAAGTTTACTTTAAATGACGTAAAAATAAAAAATAAATGAAATGAAAAATCAATCATGCTTACATCATGAAAGTTATAGCAAAAGAACCTTGCATAAATACACTAATTAAACGAAAAAGTCTAAAAAAAACTCAACAAACAATCTGATTTTGAACGATTAAGTATTTGGGCATTGTTTGGTCAAAATAAGCTAGCTTATAAGTTAGCTTATAAGCTAGCTTATTTTCAGTGTACATGTTTGGATGCACATAAGCTGACTTATAAGCTAACTTATTGATAAGCTACTTTGAGCAGTTTATGAGGAGCTTTTTGTCATCTTTTTCGATTATACCCTCATTAATATTAATTACTATTTTTTTAAGATGTCTTTTTTAGTCATTTAAATGATTATCAGCTAGTTTTTGCCAAACATAATCTGTTCATCAGCTAGCTTATCAGCTATCAAATTTATCATTATCAAATAATTTTATCACTATCAAATTTATCTAGTTTATTAAACATAGCCTTAAACTATTTTTTGAATGATAAAATTCTTAAACTTTTTAAAATTGGTTAAATACATTCTTGTAACTTATAAAAACATGTTAATGTGATAACAATTTGAAAAAAGTCTAAAAACCTAACAAGTTATGTGTTTTTGAATGATCAAGTCCCTAGATTTTTTAACAAATAAATCCCTAAAAAATCTAAATCTTTTTAGCAAATAAGTTCTTGAATTTTTTTTTGAACAAATTAATACCAATTTTTTTTTGGGACAAAATCATGAACAAAAAAATAGATCTCATCGACAACAAATTACAACTAACCAATTAATTTATGTTTTAAGCAAAGCTTTTATATGATTTATAATTAGTACTGGAAATGGTATAATTTATCTATTTTAATTGGTTTATGGTACTTTGATGTCGGTGAGAGTAATTATATTTTTTTTTTGTTTATGATTTCGTTCAAAAAACGTTCTCGATTTTATTTCTTCAAAAAAAGTTTGGGATTTATTTGTTCAAATAAAGTTCAAGAATTAATTTAGTAAAATGATTTAGGAAAAAAAATCGGGATTTATTCGTTAAAAATAACTAAGAACTTAATCATTCAAAATCAGATAGTTTATTGTTTTTTTTTACTTTTTCAAAATTTTATAACATTAACATGTTTTTACAGGTTACAAGAATGTATTTAACCGGTTTCAAAAAGTTTAAGAGTTTTATCATTAAAAGAAATAGTTTAAGAACTTAATCATTCAAAATTAGATAGTTTGTTGGGTTTAGTTAAATGTAATAAATAACTCTTATATACATAAATGAATTTCCATATACATATACACCAAAATGTTTTTTTTGGAAGAATTTAAAAAAAGATTTTTTAAATAAAAAAATGATTGGCTAATATTTATTTTTTATATTTGGTTAGTGTTCTAGTTTTATCCTCCCCATATAAATATATAAATTATAAAAAACAATTATGTTTGGTGTTTTAGAAGAGGAAAAAACTGGCCGATGACAATGTTTATGTGTGTGTATATAGGGTTGGGTTCATATGAGACCAACTTGTTTTTGTGAGACCCGTGAGACCACTTTTTTACACTTGAAACTTCACTGCAAAACACTGTGAAGGTAAAATTTTTTTAAATATTCACAGCAAAAACACTGTAAATGTTACCTTCACAGTGTTTTGTCGTGAAGTTTTAAGTGTAAAAAAGTGGTCTTACGGGTCTCACGAAAACAAACGGTCTCACATGATCCCAAGTATATATATACACATATATAGGGGCAGGGTCAAATGAGAACTCAAATTTGGTTGTGAACGTGAGAATAAATGAGAGCGCGACACATGCATATTCAGACTGAATAACCAAAGAAATATTCTAATTGAATATAGTATTTATTCAGTTTGAATAATGCTTATTCAGACTGAATAAATACTATATTCAGTTTGAATATTTCTTTGATTATTCAGTCTCAATAATCTACATTCAAACACGTGTGGGGCTCTCATTTGTCATCACGTTTACAACAAAATTTGAGTTCGCATTTGAACCCCCCCCCCCTTTCTCTCTCTCTCTCTCTCTATATATATATATATATATATATAGGGTTAAGTTCAAATGTGAACTCATTTTTGGTTGTGAACGTGAGAACGAATCTCAGCCACACATCTTCGGTTATGGTGGACGCGATCACGGAGGATTGACGCGATTCATGGGAGGGTGGAGATTATTAAAGGAGTGAACCAGCCAAAGTTCGTCTTTATTGACCGGATAAGTGGCTGAGATTCGTTCTCACGTTCACAACCAAAAATGAGTTCACATTTGAACTTTCCTCTCTCTCTCTCTCTCTCTCTCTCTCTCTCTCTATATATATATATATATATATATATATATATATACAGGGATGGATCATGCGAGAACATTTTATGTTTAAATAAACAAATGAATGGTTTCTAGCCATATATTTTGGTAAATCAATTAATATTATATCGAATGATATTGAAGGTAATGGTGACTGAAATCTACTTTCCACCAAGGGTAAAGTCTTTTAGGGGTAAAATTGGTATTAACAAAAATTATAATATAATAATCAAAAATATAATATAATATATTAAAAATTATATTATTATATTATATTATATTATATTACATAATTATACCAAAAATTATATTATATTATAATATATCAAAAATAATATAATTAACATTGTAATCATGTGTGAATAAAATTTATACAAAATTATATATGATTTTACATTTATCTTTGTACAAAATCACATATGATATTTACAATAACATTTGTACAAAATCATATATGATAGTGAAATCATATGTGATTTTGTTGACATACTTGACATCGTAATAATGGGTGAATATCATTTGTACAAAATCATATATGATTTTACATTTACATTTATACAAAATCACATATGATTTACATTAACATTTGTACAAAATTATATATGATACTAAAATCATATGTGATTTTGTTGATATAATTGGGATTGTAATCATGTGTTATTTTTACAAGTTTGGGAAATTAAACATTCACAATCATCAACACTTCTCATTTAAAAAATCTTACCTTCAATTTTTAAAGATATATTTTTGAAAATAATAATTATTTTCAATTTTTAAAGTTTTAAAAATAATAAACTTTTCTTTAAAAATATTTCATATTTCAGTTTTTAAATAATAAACTTTTAATTTTCTAAAATCATATGATACTGAGTTTGGTTTCTTATATTTCTTTTGATCTTATATTTATTTAAATATATTTAAAATTTAAATTGTTTAGAATTAATCAAGATTGTACATTGTACAATATGATGGAACATGATGAATACTAACATTCATAAAGTAACAGTGGACCATAATACCCTTAAAGTAAATAGATTATTATTAAATAATTATTTAATTCCTTAAAAGTTCTCACTAGAACCTCCCTCCCCCCTCTTCTCTCTCTCTCTCTCTCTCTCTCTCTATATATATATATATATAACAGAGGGGGTTCAAACGAGAACCCTCATGATTTACCAGAATAACCTATAAACCAAGTATTGTGTTGTAAATCAAAGTTAATGAATTTTCTAAATTTAAATTAATATAAAAAAAATTATGATGTGGAAGGTAAAATTGGAATTGGAATTGGAATTGATTAAGGATTGCTTATCACCTGTTTTTTGCACTTTGAGTATGGTCGATCATTGTTCGTCATCGTTTAAGGTTTGCTTGTCACATGTTTATCACATTTTGAGTATGGCTCGATCATTGTCTGTAATTGATTAGGGTTGTATCACGGAATATCAGATGATTATCACAACACATTCTATTTCATATGATTATTACATCACATTCGATTTCATATGATTGTCACAACACATTCGATTATCACATGATATAATCAATTATCACAGCATATTTGATTACACGATTTCGCAATTATCACATGTAAAAATCGAATGAGAATATTTCAACATTCAAGTGCTTGGTAGCAATTGGTAAAAAATCAAATGATAATATCATGCACTCAACTCTCACTGTTGATGTTAAGAAGTAGCATAAAAACTAGAAGCATATCAACTTGGTACATGTTCTACGATGTTCCATTGAAGTAGGAAAACCAAAAACATTTTAGTGTAGTTCCTTTCACAACAAATGAATATCATGGGGATAAAAAGATGAGGACGTAAGATTCAACATGATCATATCCTAATCTAAAATCATGGGATAGTTACAATTAATTAAAACAATGTAAAAATTATACAAAATACCTAATTACGTTACTACCTTAATTGATTTATTTTTATTTATTATAATGTAAATTATTGGTTAAAAAGGTTTGAGGCCCACAACTTTCTCGCATGTTTGCAAAATAGATGAGTTCTTGTTTGAACTCCTACCTATACATATATATATATATATATATATATAGGAAAAAGTTCATTTAAGAAGTCGTAAGTATTTGAGAAGTAAATAACTGGTGCTAGCCTTACATCCACAACGAAAGTATCAACATGATTTCTTATGACTGTGTCTTGGTCGATGTTAACATTTGCAAAATGGATAACTTCAAGTTTCTCCGAAAGTTTTGAAGCATCAACCTTGATTATCTATAATTAGTAAGATTTAGAGTCAGTATGTAGTTAGTAAGGCATTGTTTGGCAAAAATAAGCTAGCTTATAAGCTGACTTATAAGCTAGCTTATTTTCTGAGTAATCGTTTGGATGCACATAAGCTAGCTTATAAGTCAGCTTATAAGCTAGCTTATCGATAAGCTGCTTGGAGTAGCTTATGAGGAGCTTTTTGACACTTTTTCCGATTATACCCCTAACTAATATTATTTATTTACTTTCAACTAGCCCTTTTTGGTCATTTCACATGCTCATAAGCTAGTTTTTGCCAAACATAACTTATTCATCAGCTAGCTTATCAGCTACCAACTAGCTTATAAGTCATCAGCTACCTTATAAGTCATACGCTAGCTTATCAGTCATAAGCTAGCTTATCAGCTAGTTTGCCAAACATAGCCTAAGTCTACACATATATGTTAATCTACATGAGTGATGGCATCCTATGATATGCACGCAACATTAAGGATGCTCTAGAATATTAGGTAATTTTGGATCTCTTGACCCAAGTTGTCTTGGTGACATTTGCCATATTTGGCATCATGTATGTAGTAGGTGGATAGCATTCCAAGAAGATGGTCGAAATGGAAAATTGCCCACCAAACCCAATAAAGCAACATTGTCCAAAGGGTTGATCAAATAGTTAAGCCATCAACAATTCTCAACATCACAATGATATTAACAAAATATATCATTATGCCATGGTACTCAACAACACGTAAACATTAAGTCACATGATATGCCAAAATGCAGCAATCACTTTCCCAAGAAATAGTTTAACTTCAGTATGCCGCATATATGTCCAAGAAAGGATATCTTGTGTTTGGCAAGAGTCTCCACTAGTATATTGACACAAAATTAAAAGCATCATCATGGAAATAATATCAACAAGTATTTTTTGTTGTATAGAGTTGGAATAGCCAAACATCCAATACATCATCTAATCCTTATTGTGCGTTGAAAGTTTAACTTATATCTATTTGTTTTTAAGAATACATGTTTGTGAGCATTATAAAAAAAGTTATTTTAGTTAGTTGCTAGCAACACTTTTGACTATGCTACCTTTTAGGTTTGGTTCGGTAATATTCCATTTGAATCCAAAAGGTCCACCTTCTATATACATGACGCAAAATATTGTATATGTTGCCAAGACTTCGTTTTAAGAGACACAAAATTGCCTTATTTTCGTAAGCTTCGTTAACGAGTGTGCGTGAATATCATTGGAAGCATCACTCATGTGGATTAATTTATATGTGTGAACTTGCTAACTACAACGTATTTCTAAAATCTTGCTGATAATAGATAATCAAGGTTGATGCTTCAAAACTTGATGGAGAAATCCACCTTATCCATTTATAACATGCCAACATTGACCACGGCATAGTCATGTGTATGCCTATTTTGCATCGTTAGACAACGCTATAGATGCTTTCGTTGTAGATGTGAAAAACTAATCGACAACCACGTTGATACTTTGTAAGTTGGTTAAACCATATATCATATATTAAGTGATATAGAAAGTATATAAAACTGAAACAAAGCTTTATGATTCCTCTTTTTTGTCCTTTAAAGTTTCTCTAAGTTCTTGAAGACATAATAGTGGTTGTGCTCTTATCAATTAGTTTGTGGTTATGACAACTTCAATGAACAAAAAAGGGGGGGGGGGGTTCATAAAGCATGTCAAAGTAATGATAATGTGTTACTCAATATATGATCTATAATTTAACTGACTGATGATATCAAATTGGTTGTCCATAGTTTTTTCCACGGTTACACCTAAAATGAAAACATCTACAAGATTGCCTATATTACAAATTACAAAATGGACATACATACAACGGTGTCTTGGTCGATGCTGACATGTCGAAATGGATAAGGAGGATTTTCTCCATCAAGTTTTGAAGCATCAATTATCCATAATTAGTAAGATCTAAATTACCGTGAAGTTAGCAAATTGCACACATATGTTCATCCACATGATGATGCCTTTGGATAAACAAAAAAACATAATCTATATGAGTGAGGCAGTGGATTTCCTGTTAAATAGTCTAGCTTGCCTTAGCCTATTAATTTAGTCTATTTAACGGTTGACCTTATTCTTGCTTCTTTGCTTAAGCGTATATGCATACGTAAGTAGATATATATATATATATATACATATGAGATGCCTATGTATATATTTATGTATATAATATACATGCATACATACAAACACATATCCGACATACCTATGTATCTATTTATATATATATATGCATACATACAAACACATATCCAACATACCTATGTATCTATATATATACATGCATGCATACATACATACACACATAATATATGTGTGTATGTGTATATGTATCATAGGCGATCCAATAAGAAATTGAAGAGGAGGAAGTGAGGGAGTTCCCCTCGTTGCTTCGATCCTAGTTTTTTAGATAGTCATAAAGTGAAGGTTGTTAATCCTTAATTATGTATAAATATATACAAATATATATGTATCTATATGTTGGTAGTAGCTATTATTGACTTGATATTATTGATTTTGATTCTTGAATCTCATAAATCAAGAAATATTTTATCCAATATACACTAAATACCCTTTTTTTTCCATAGCAATAAATTCCTCAATATGAAAATAAATTCTCCAATATGGAAAAAGATTTTTAAATATTTATTGCCTTAACGGCAACCTACACCATTATGATTCCACCATACCCTCCGGTATGAATATTGATTTGTTTATTCTTTAATCTAATTTCAAATCGAAAAAGGGTTTTAAGTAAAGTTATTATTATTTAGCCCTAACAAATTATTATAAATCAATTTGTTGGATTGAGACGAATTGAGAGAGTGCCAGCCAGCAGCCGCACCAGCCAGCTAAAGATTTTCAAAATCCCTTTGAATCAGTCCATGAAACACTTGAAATTTTGATTACTTTTTACTCAGAAATCCAAGAACTCAAAATTTCCCACAAAAATTTCAAGAAAACCTTTTTGCCCTTTTTGCTTACTCCACAAATCTCCCCTCTTTTGGTTCATCCAAGTTGATTTCAAATCAAATTTCACCAAATTGGACCTGCGATTGGAGAAACCCAGATGGATTTATAACGAAATTTCTTGAAAACAAATTCTGGGTTTTGATTAATTTTGTTTTGGTTTTACAATGGGTGTTCAACAAGACGTGGTTCCTTCGAGGGGGCCATGGGAGTCAGCACCTCAATCAAACCCTTGGTTTATAGGGATTCAGCGATGGAACAAAGCGGAGAAAGCTTGCGAAGGGATATTTTCCAAGTTTCAACCAACTATCGTTGCTGAACAGAAAAGAGATGCAGTAATCAATTATCTGCAGAAATTGCTCAAGGATAATCTTGATTGTGAGGTGATAGTTTCTATGTTTTCAATCGATTGCCTTTTAAAGTTTCTGATTATAATTTATCTTTTCTCTGATGATTGAATTGAAAAAAATTGAATTTTATATAGGCATTTGTAGGAAAGAAAGGTATAAATGTGATTATTTCAATAACCATATTCACTGATTTGATTACTTGAATACTTGGTAAGGGAGAAGGGAAAAGGGAAAAGGGGGAGGGGGTTATCTGAAAATAGATTTTCATATATGTATGAATTCACATATGAACACACACACATATGTATATATATATATATATATATATGTATGTATAAATACACACACAACACATTATCATCTTGTATAAAAAAGGTTGATCAAGATTGTCATCGATCACCTTTGCTTTGAGGTTTTTAAAAGTGCATATGATTGTCATTGATTTCGTAGAAATATGAGAGGGAGGGAGTTTCGTACGATGAATTGGGGGGGGGGGGGGAAGGGGGTATATGCTACCCTCTAGGCGGGTCCCATGTCCATTTTGGGGGAGGTAAATAAACGGGGACATTTTTTACGATGAATTTGCATGGATTTCATAAGCAATCGAGGATTAGTTTGTTACTTTTTCATAAGGTTTGACAAAACATCTCTTCTTGTTGTTGGTTTATTTAACATAGGGTTGGGTTCACGGGAAAACCTCAAAAAAAGAGAAAACTGAAGAACATCCTGGGAGCCCTCCATCTGGATGGCATGTACAAATGCATACCGGTAATTTGTAACATGCATTTGTGCATATGCACTAATGCATAATATGCATTTGTGCATATGCACTAATGCATAATATGCATTCGTGCATAGAAAAAAAAAACAGCTTCAATCGCTTGTATGCACAAATGCATATCGTCCGGATGGAGAGCTTCAAGGGCGTTCTTCGTTTTTCTCCTTTTTTGAGGTTTTCCCCTGAACCTCCCTCATTTAATATATATATATATATATATATATACATATATATACATACAGGGAAATAGGAAGGAGAGGGTTTAAGTAAAAGGGGTAGAAGTTTATGACGAATTTGCGTGGATTTTAGGGTGGTAATGGTGGCGCTACTTACTAACATAATCTATTGTTACCTAATAAGTAGTAAAGAGGGCTTAATATGTTAAGTTCCCAATGGCATTAGAAAGTTTCAAATTGATTCATATATAGTAAACGTGTGAATGAATATTCGACTTATGACTTCAATGTAGCAAGAAATGTAGCATCATTTTAATGTTCTTGAATGCATCTATTATTATCATCGAGATTATTGGGTATCTTATTTTACTCAAAAAGTAGATATAAGACTATGCACGTTATTTTAAGGAATGATGACACTATTTTTTTTAAGGTTCGTAATGTATATCTCATGGGCCGATTTAAGGCAAGGCTTAGGGGATGTTTGGTTGGTTTTCAAAGTTATGTATGGATAAAGTTGTCTTTATGAATTAATCTGTCTATATAGATTGGGAAGGTTTTTTCTTAGATGGAAGGGGCAGGTTTGGAAAAAAAAACTTGGCTTTCTGCATAAAGCTCACCCCTAGAAGCTTATTGAATAAGTCATTTTCTATATCATTAAGCTTATTGAATAAGTCATTTTCTATATCATTAAGCTTATTGAATAAGTCATTTTTATTTGATTATTTTATAAACTTTGTTCAGGTGTTCGCTTATGGATCCGTGCCATTGAAAACCTATCTCCCCGATGGAGATATCGATTTAAGCGCGATTGGTGCAAGAACGGATGAACTTGTGAAGGATATCGCATCGTTACTCAAAAGTGAAGGGAGAAATAGCTCAGCGGAATTTGTTGTTAAAGATGTCCAACTTATTGGTGCCGAGGTATTTCCTTCTAAATATATATATATATATATATATATATTGATAACTACGTGCCCCCAAAAAGAACGTCACTTTTAATAAATTATTTGGAAAATGATTTATTTGATTTTGTTGGCAGGTTAAGCTTGTGAAATGCATGGTCCAAAATCTCGTGGTTGACATTTCCGTTAATCAAATCGGAGGACTTTGCACTCTATGTTTTCTCGAGCAGGTAAAATTGTTATATATAGTTCTTTTATTTTCTCTAATTTCTTATTGGAGATGGTAAAATTACTCGGAATAAAAAATAATTTTTTTTTTGAATTTTTTTTTAAGGTGGATCGAGTAATCAAAAAAGACCACCTTTTCAAAAGAAGCATTATTCTGATTAAAGCGTGGTGCTATTACGAAAGTCGTACTCTTGGTGCACACGTTGGTCTCATATCGACATATGGATTAGAGACTCTCGTTCTCTATATATTTCATGTATTTCATATGGGAATAGAAGGTCCTCTTTCAGTGAGTTTTCGATAAACCTTCATCTTTTACTATCCAAATATTTAGATAAAATATTAGTTACTAATTTCTCGCTTAAATGCAATATATATATATTTTAAACGATAGGTTCTATATAAATTCTTGGAGTATTTCAGTGCGTTCGATTGGGATAACTATGGTATAAGTATAATGGGCCCCATTAGATTATCCGAGTTGCCAAGAATCGTAGGTAAGTTTAAATATAATACCATTTTTAAATGCCATTTTTGTTGTTTTTTTTCCTTATATTTGTTTATTCTTTTTATCTTCAAAAATTGTAGTTGAGAGACCACCAAATAGCAACAATTTATTGCTTAAAGTCGGTTTCCTTAGACATTGTTCTAAGACGTTATCGGTTCCTATGAGACCTGGGGATGTATTTTCGAGAAAGTATCTCAACATTATCGATCCGTTAAATGACCATAATAACCTCGGCCGTAGTGTTAGCCAAGGTATGTCTCTAATTCTTTAATGAATTCCTTTTAATAGTAAATTTGATTTGAATATGTTTAATTGTTGAGAAAATGTCAATAATTACAGTAGAATATACTTTAAGCATCTTAGAGGCATGTTCAAATACAAACCAGTCAAAGGTTACAAACTCGTACAAATCAGTATAAAGATAATTTTTTTAATGATTTTTTTTTTCATCAAATGCTACGATTTAAGATGTTATTTCACATATGTTTGTTTCATAATGTAAAAGTTTTTCACATGTATTTGTTTTCATAAGATGAAAATTTCACATATATTTGTTTCATAATGTAAAAGTTTTACTTGTAGTTTTTTCACAAGGTGAAACAAACATGTGTAATAATATCTTAAATCATAGCATTTGATGAAAAAAAATCATTAAAAAATTTATTTTTTTATGTTGGTTTGTATGAGTTTGTAACCTTTGACTGGTTTGTATTTGAAGATGTGTCAAGTATCATATATGCAAAAGAAAATGTGTGTTAAAACTGTAAAAGAATAAATAGTAATTATAATCTTTCAACCGTTCCAAAATAGATGTCAAAACACACAGTTATATTTTAATTATTACACATTTTAATTAAGTAAACGACAATTCTACACTTAATGATAGAGGAAATAAAGAATTTCTCCATCTTACTCCCTCAATCCGAATTTAAGTGTCCACAATTGAAATGGCACACAGTTTTAGACATGCATAAGAATTACACTTTTTGATAAACCAAATGACATATTTACCCTTATTTAATTTCTACTTCCTCACAACTTTTAAATATTTGTGCATTAATTAAGGGTAAATTTGAGAATTTTGTTATTTACTTTTGTAAATGGACACTTATTTTGGGACAAATATAAATAGAAATGTGGACATATAAATTGGGACAAAGGGAGTATAATTAAGGGTAAAATTGGAAAGTTGACAATTATCCGCTCTACACTTTACGCATTATGTTATTATTGATTAATTCTATTTATTTTTCATTAGGAAATTTTTTCCGTATACGTAGTGCATTCGGTTACGGTGCTAGATCACTCGAGCAAATCCTTATGACTCCAGAAGATAACTTGGCCGACGAGCTTCTTTCGTTTTTCTCAAATTCATTGACCGGAAGTGGTCAAAGACCCGGTCTTTCTGATGATGTGGCAAGGTTGTCTCTTAACGACGACATTTCAGGGGCAGAAAAGACATTTACCACCGGAAAACCGAGAAGCTCTAATGATGAAAACTCGTATGCAGGTAGTGGGTTTCCGGGGAACCGAGTTTCTAACGAGGGAAAAGACGGATCTACCCTCATGTCTAGTAGTAGGGGGGAAGTTGCTAATCCCGTTACTATACCATTCTATGCACCCCATCTTTTATTTGCTCACCACTCAAAGTTGGCTAATAATAATAAGGACGAAAATGGCGATACTGATAATGATAATGATGATCCAAAACAATCTGAGGTGGATGAAAATGGTGTACACTTGGCTCCATCTGAACCGTTGGATCTCACGGGTGACTTGATGGCTCACTTGGTGTGTTTGGAGCATGTCCGATGGTGGAATAGTTATGTTTTGGGACCGCCCATGATGGGCCCACCGCCACCGCCGCCGCCTGTTTTGCTAAGCATGATCGCGTCGGAACACGGCGGTGTTGTCCGCCATCCGCCGTTCCACCCGTCGGACCAAATGTTCATGCCGAGACCGCCTTTCGTTCCCAATGACGTCAATTCGAGAGCCACCATGACATACTTCTCGGAAATGGTAAATTTCATTATTTATTTATTTATGAGGGAGGTTCGTTTAGAAATTTTTTAAAGAGTAGAAACTGTAAAAACCAATATAAAAATAATTTTTTTCATCAAATGTTATGTTTTAAGATATTGTTTCACGTATGTTTATATTCATATAAAAAATATGACAAGTGAAAAAAGACGTTGATTCACTTTCACATATGAAACAAAATTCATATGGTGAAACAAATAAGTGAATCAACGTTTTTTTCTTCACTTATAATATATTTTTTTTCATATGAACACAATCATATGTGAAACAATATCTTAAATCATAACAGTTGATGAAAAAAATTATCAAAAAGTTTATTTTTATATTTTTTTTGGAAGGATATCCCAGACTATGTCCGGACTAATCCCGGCAAATTATGACTGTAATACATCAGCCCTGATAAACTCAGTGGCCACAATTGTTGTGTATGACTGAATTCGAACCCTGGGCAGATTGGATATTCCACCACATCCCCCGGGGCCTCAACCAGTACGCCAAAACCCTTGTGGTTAATTTATTTATTTTTGTATTGGTTTCCACAGTTTCTACTCTTTAAAAAGTTTATAATTGAACGAGCCTCATTTATTTATTTTGTAAAAAAACAATCTTTTATGAGTTTTAAACTATCATTATGTTTTTTTCTTCAGAATCGATCTCGACATGGTTATCAAACTTCAACATCGAATGCAACCAATAAAGTAACATCAAACCCACCTGAAGGAGTTGCGGGATTTGGTACGGTGGGCCGTCCTACACCACATCGAGAGCCGTTATTACATAGGCGTCACCAAAATAATCATAATAATCGAGGCCGTCAATCGGATGGTACACAGAGACCCAGATCTGTTTCTGGTACGGATAGGTATAGGAAATGTATCATTTTATTTATTTCTTTATTTCTTAAGTTGTATAAAAAATGGTTGTTCTTTTCATTTATTCTGCTATGTGGGTTGTACCCTGTTGTACTAAGGGTACAACCCACAAAGCATATAGATGTAATAATCTGATATTTATCGGAAAATGTGATGATGTGCGTAGGTTCAATGTACAATCCTCATACCATCTAAAAGATGAAGATGATTTCCCACCTCTTTCTGCATAATGATTCTTCCCAAGGACATCTACAAAGGATCGGTTAGCGGGATTTTTGAAGGTCTCTCTGTGACGGTTTTTCTATGACCCCCGGAAAATAGCGGAGGTGGTTGTGCATGTGTAATATATGCATAAAAAATGTTACAAAAGTTTTCTGCAAATTACCTCAAATTTTGTTGTCAACATAAACTGTAAGTTCTTGTTGTCTATGCCATAGTTCTTTTTTGATACATTTTAGGTTTTTTTTTGAATGTGACCCCCTTGTATTTTGGTGCTAGGAGTGCTCTTTTAACAATTTTGGTTAAATTTTTTGTTTTTATCGTTAAAACAAATAAACTTTTTTTTTTTTGCAAGACCGGGGTCTTTACGGAAATAATTTTTTTTTTAATCATTTGGGTAGATGTAACATATTATCCTTCTTGAGTTCTATTTTTGGTTGGTGGGATGAATTATAAATTAGGGAGTAAAGAGGAATTGGATATGGTGGTTTTATGTGTTTTCAGAGGACATGACATTTGAAGAGAGGTCATGGAAATGCAAGAGTTGGGTAGCAGGGCTTGTTTGTTAGTAGCTTAACGAGGCTCGCAACTTATTTGGTCAGCTATATATGATTGTTTGGTAGTAGCTAGTGATTTAGAGAAATGGCTTATTCAATAAGTTTTCGGGGAGGAGCTTTATGCAGAAAGCCAAGTTTTTTCCAGATATGCCCCTCCCAGTTAAAAAAACATGCTCTTTCCATTTATGAAAAATCCTTCCAAACAAAAATCTTCCCAATCCATACAGACAACTTTATCTGTACAGGACTTGATAGAAAACCAACCAAACAACCCCTAAGGA
The DNA here is from genome assembly GCA_036898165.1 of Silybum marianum. NCBI lineage: Eukaryota > Viridiplantae > Streptophyta > Magnoliopsida > Asterales > Asteraceae > Silybum > Silybum marianum. The sequence continues at coordinate 39,749,285 of CM072528.1, forward strand.
TGGGTGTTTGTCGGTAGCCTAGACGAGAGGAAGGGATCTAGGGAGGTAGTAGATGGAGGTAGGTTTTAGTGAGTTGACAGTTAGGGCCTGTTTGTTAGCAGCTTAATGTGACTCACAACTTATTTGTTCAACTATACATTGACTACTGTTTGGTAGTGGCTTAATGATACAGAAAGTGACTTGTACAATAAGTTTTCAGGAGGGAACTTTATGTAGAAAGACAAGTGGTTTTTCTAAACCTTCCCCTCCAAATTAAAACACACACTCCTTCCATCTATTAAAAACCCTCTCCCAAACAAAAACCTTCCTAATCTATATAGACAGATTAATCAACACTAACAACTAACCCATATAGAGCTTAATGGAAAACAATCAAAACAACCCCTTAGACCTAGGTTACACTAGGGATGTGAAGTTGTTTTTACTTTGGTTGTGTTTTTTTTGTTATACTTGCTTGTTCTAAATTTTGTTGCTTAATTCTTAACTCGGTTTTTATTAAATTTTAGCACTATCTTTCTTGTTTCAATTTTTTTTCTTCAAATGTTTTTCTTGTGCTCTATTTCCATAAGTTTTTTGAGCAAGTTTTATCCTTTTTTTCCACACACGTTGCACTAGGCAAGATCTTTACGGAATCCGACCTGTTTTGTAACGGGTTAAGGAAGGGACTTGTTACGACATAATAGGGACGAGTTAGGCCAATCTGTAGGGATGAACCCAATTTTTTTTTTATACGGTGACACTATATAATATAGGCACAGAAACAGTTTATATCGACGTATCTTCATATTTTTACTAATATGTTTTTAACCTAATTTCACAATTTCAAGGGATTTTTGAAGTTTTTTTTTGCTTGATTTTAGGGGATTTTTAAGTTTTTTTTATCGATTTCTATGAACTTTTTTGGTTTTTTGGTTGATTTCATGAGGTTTTCTAGTTTTTTGGGGTTGATTTCATGAGTTTTTTTTTTATGTTTTTGGGGTTGATTTCATGAGTTTTTTTTTTATGTTTTTGGGGTTGATTTTTGGATATCATATGGTGACATCTTCTAAAACGATATGACTGCACCTTTCATAAATGTGAATTTTTTAAACTTTCGACAGAGAATACGGTGGCGTGTGCCACCGTGTGCCCTTCAATATGTCCGTCCATGCCAATCCGTTAACCTTCTTTCTCAAAACGTTTATGGATTTACCTGTAAGGACTGGTTTTGTAATTAGTTACGTTAACCGAATTGGTTTTCAGAAGTTTTAAACAATTTTCAATTGTCAGATATTTAATATTTAAAGTGAATTACATGTTTCGTCCATAGGGTTAATCTTTTTAAAACGAATACCGTCCTTTTGAAAAATCCATAGATCGTGCCCGTGTGGTTGTATTATTGCAACGGTTTGGATTTTTATCACTAACGTTTGTTTATAAAAGTCGATGACCATGCACCCTTCAATTATTGGTTTTTTTTTTTTTTTGTCTTTTTGTCTTTTTACACTCTTTAATTATTGGTTTTCTTTGGTTCCTTTTTTTCCTGAATAGTTAAAAAGAAAATATGGGATGTTAATAATGAATCTATTTGTTTGTATAAATGTTTTTATTTTTATTTTTATACGTGTTCTTGATTTTCATACTAAATCAGTGGTGTTTGTGTTCATGATTAAAGTTTTGATTTGATTTTGGTTTTGTGATTTAAATTTGTTTTTATTGTAGAATAAGAAACATGTAAAAGGCAAAAAACAAATAACTAAAAATTAAAATAGAATATTAAAAATACCAAATACCCCATGATAGTTAAATAAGGCCACTGTAAAATATAACGGAAGCTACCAATAGGGATCCATGTTGTTAAAATTAAAATGTGACTATAATAGAAACATAGATCAATTGATGTTTCAGGAAGAGAGAACTGGAATCACTAAAAACACCCGACTACAAGAATAAAACATGTAATTCATAATGCTTAAAAAGTTAATTTTATGAGCTCTTAAAAAGTTAATACTTTTTTTTTAGTTACAGATTTATAATTAATTAAAGGGAAAATTCTATTTTTTTTTCAATGAACATTAATATTTTGAATGACGAAGTCATTGGATAAGTCCTTGGACTTTCCAAAACTAAGGATCCTTTTAGTTTGCAGGAATGGAATGAATTTGGGGGATTTGAATTTCAAATCTATTCTAATTCTATGTTTGGTTTGTTAGATTGTCCGGATTTGAAATCCTAGGATTTAGGGGTGAGCAATTGACCCGTAAGAACCGGGACCGGTACCGGCACCAGTATTGTCCAACCGGTCCGGTTTTCGGTCATTCAAATCCTCCATTTTCAGTTCCGGTTCCAAACCAGTTCGATGCCAATTTTTCGGGTAATTAACTGGGACCGGTCCGGAAGTTTAAGTGATAAAATAATGTAAATTAATGTCGTTATAATTTAAGATAATTATTACTTTTCTTCTAAAAAAAAGATACTTATTACTTCTTTTTTTAGCCTTTCATATTTTCTTTATAAATTAATGTCGTTATCATTTAATTTAATTTTCTTGTTGTTAGACATATTGACGATACAAATTTCAAACATGGCGTCCGAGTCCGCGTTTAGCACTACTGGTAGAGTTTTAAATGATGTCATGGATTAATATGAATTTTGTTTAAAAAGTGACGTCATATATTAATATATTTAAAAAGTTGTAAAACGATAAAGATGATTGCATGGATCACTGGCCATGAATTAAAAAGGTAAAATACTAAATTCAAGAAAATAAAATGAATTAACAATCGGTTCCAACCGGTTTTTTGACCGGAAAACCGAGACCGGGACCGGCATTGGTATTGCCTATATGGTCCGGTTATCAGTCCCAATAATCTCCTATTTCCGGTTCCGGTTCCAAACCGGTTAGGTGCCGGTTCAGGGCCAATGCTCACCCCTACTAGGATTCATTTGAAATCCTACAAACACAGGATTTTGAAATCTTTCGGAGATGCTCAGGATTTCACGGGATTTCATAGGATTGTATGAAATAAGGTTTTAAAAAATGTTAAAACATTTATTTTGTAATAATTGATTAATAAAAATGTAATTTAATTATTTTCATAATTATTTATAACTTTTTTATAAATTATTTAAAAATAATGGAATCCAATCCCATTCCAAATCCTACAAACCAAACACATAAAAGGATTTCAAATCCATTCCAATCTAGATCCTTCCAAATCCAAATCCCTCTATGACATCCAAATCCCTCGAAAACAATCCTGCAAACCAAATGCACCCTAAGGTCCCGTTTAGCTTGCGAGAATGGAATGAATTTGAGGGAATTTGGATTTTAAATCCATTCCAATATCATGTTTGGTTTGTAGGTTTGGTTGGATTTGAGATCCTAAGGGGTTGTTTGGTTCGTGGAATTCAAAGGAATTTGATGGAATTCGAATGAAATATTCCTTTGACCAAATTCTTTAATGGTGTTTGGTTCGCGGAATGAATAGATTGGATTCCACCGAATTCCACGGTTAAGGGATTTGATCATTCCTTAGCATATGTGAAGAATTTTGAATTACATTTCATAGCAAATGTAACGTAATTTATACTTTTCTTTTAGAAAGACAAAAATAAATTTAACCACTACCCTCTCCCACCATCAATTAATATACCATCAATAATACTAGCATTCTACCCCCCCACCCCCCACTATTGTCACCCCTACCCCCGATAGATGCATATTTATGGTCAAATTCCATCAAATTCCTATAACGGATTCCAACTCCACCGAATTCCATTCTGCAAACCAAACACCTCCTAAGATTTGTTTGAAATCCTTTTTCAGATGGTGGATTTGGAAATTCTTAGGGTCCGTTTGGTTTGCAGGACTGTTTTCGAGGGATTCAGATTTCAATAAGGGATTTGGATTTGGAGGGATTGGTTTGGTTTGTAAGATTTGGAATGGAATTGAATTTCATTTTTTTATAAATAATTTATAAAAACAAATTGTAAATACTTATAAAAAATAATTAAATTGTTGCAGAATAATCAATATAGAGAGAATTAAGAAGCAGTCTTTCTCATTAATCAATAGCCCTTTAAATAGGGACGAGTTACAAAGAGATAACCATAAGAAACCTAACACTAATCTAACTCTAAATGTCTATCTCTATCTCTATACATCTTTATCTTTTATCTTTATCATTATCGTCATATCCTTTAGACGATGGCACACTTATCCTTCAACACTCCCCTTGTGCCAAGTCAAAGGAGTGATGGTGCACAACTGTTGCCTCGTTAAAACCTTACACCAAAATAAAAACCCAGTGGGAAAAATAAAAATAGGACGAAGGAAAGAGTACAACGCACCAGTTTATTTTCATTACATAGACTTTTCCTTTAGTCTAATATTATCTCAGATCCATATATTAATCATGAGAGTTAGGAAAGTAGGATGGTATATAACGGTTGCCTCACTAAAACCTTACACCAAGGAACAAAACCCAATGGGAAAAATAAAACCTTGGGTGAAGGAAAGAGCACAACATACCAATATTACATATATACTAGACTCTCCCTTTTATCTACTACTCCCCCTGATTCGTGCATTAATCAAGGGAGTTTAGAAAGTCTCCGCATTCCAATGCTTTCCACATGTCTCTCAAACGTGGCTTTAGGCAAAGATTTGGTAAACAAATCAGCCACATTCTCCTCAGATCTTACTTGATTCACTTGATTTTTAGGAGAGTCTGTTGTTGCTGATTATAGAAAAACTTCGGCGAAATATGCTTTGTATTATCTCCCTTGATATATCCTACTTTCATTTGCTCGATACAGGCTGCATTATCTTCATATATGCATGTAGGATTTTGAGTGGTTGAACTTAAACCACTAGCTCCTCTTATATGTGTAATGACAGATCTTAGCCATATACACTCTCTAACCGCCTCATGTAGAGCAATAATCTCTGAATGGTTCGAGGAGGTAGCTACAAGGGTTTGCTTGGTAGATTTCCAAGAAATCGCCGTGTTCCCAATTGTAAAAACATACCCTGTTTGGGAACGACCTTTGTGTGGGTCAGAGAGATACCCAGCATCAGCAAAGCCTACTAATACATCGTTCGGGGTTTCACTGTAAGGTATAACACTTTCTTTGTTAATACCTTGAACGGGTATTGTAACCCCGTTTTTCTCTTTGTAGGGAAAGAATAAGCCCATGTCAATGGTTTCTTTTAGGTATCGAAATATATTTTTGATACCATTCCAATGACGTTGCGTTGGCGCCGAGCTAAATCTAGCTAACAAGTTCACTAAGAATGCAATATCAGGTCGAGTACATTGTGCTAAGTACAATAATGCGCCTATTGCACTTAAATAGGGAATTTCTGCTCCCAACACCTCTTCGTCATCATCCTTTGGACGAAATGGATCTTTCCTTATATCCAAACTTCGACCGATCATGGGAGTGCTAGCCGGATGCGCTTTATCCATATTGAATCGCCTGAGTATTTTCTGGATATAAGCGGATTGGTGGATCAGGATACCACAAGCTCGGTGCTCTAGTTCTATACCTAGACAAAACCGAGTTTTCCCAAGATCTTTCATCTCAAATTCAGATTTTAAGTAGCTTGCAGTGTCTCTTATTTCATCAAGAGTACCTATTATGTTCATATCATCGACATATACTGCTACGATTGAAAATCCAGAACTTGTCTTCTTTATAAAAACGCAAGGGCACAGTTCGTCGTTCTTGTATCCCTTCCTAATTAAGTATTCACTCAGACGGGTATACCACATCCGCCCGGATTGTTTTAATCCGTAGAGTGAGCGCTTCAGTTTAATTGCAAACGCATTCCGTGGTTTAGAGTTACTTGAATTGGGTAGTGGAAGGCCATTAGGCACTTTCATATATATATATATATATATATATATATATATATCTGAATCAAGATCCTCATAAAGATATGCAGTAACCACATTCATAAGCTGCATTTCCAATCCTTCGGAAACTACTAGGCTAATTAGATAGCGGAACGTTATTACGTCCATTACTGGGGAGTATGTCTCCTCATAGTCAATTCCAGGGCGTTGTGAGAAACCTTGCGCCACAAGGCGAGCCTTATATCTTATGACTTCATTATTCTCATTACGCTTTCTGACAAAGACCCATTTATGTCCTACAGGCTTTACACTTGGTGGGGTTAGCACTACCGGACCAAATACCTCTCTCTTTGCCAAAGAATCTAGTTCTGCCTGGATTGCTTCTTTCCATTTAGGCCAGTCAGCTCGTTGTTGACATTCTTCAACTGAGCGTGGTTCGATGTCATCATGCTCTATGATCTCATGAGCAACAGTACATGCAAATATATCATCAATAAGTATGGATGATCTTTCCATCAATTCATATGCATTCACATAATTCATTGAGATTTCTTTGTTCTCTGGAATCAATATTGACTTCGGAGCATCTTCCAGTAATGATTCATGGACATAACTATAATCAGAGACAATCTCATGAGAAGGGTTTTTAGTATTGATGATAAGTGGATCTGATTGTGCCTTACTCTCCTTTTTCTTTCTTGGATGAGTATCTATCGAACCAAGTGGCCTCCCCCTTTTCCTTTTGGGAGCCACGGCCTCAACCACAGTTCCACTATGTGTGGTTGCAACACTCTTTCCGACGGTGTTGTGCTCCTGTTTGAGGACTTCTAACCTTGCGGGTACATTTGCAGCTGGTATATGTGATTTTGTCACTTTTGCAATATCAGTGAACGCATCAGGTATCGAGTCTGCTACGTTTTGAAGGTTAATTATTCGTTTCACTTCACTTTCACATTGTGAAGTGCGGGGATCAAAATGAGACAGAGTGGGAACATTCCATGACAATTCCTGTCGTTCCCTTGGAAAATCCTTTTTCCTATCTCCCCCTAACGACGAAAAGACTGTCTCATCAAAGTGACAATCCGCAAATCTTGCGGTAAATAGATCACCCGTCAAGGGTTCTAAATAGCAGATTATTGTTGGGGACTCATATCCAACATATATACTTAATCGTTTTTGAGGACCCATTTTTGTGCGCTGTGGGGGCGCAATTGGCACATATACTGCACAACCAAATATGCGTAAATGTGAAATATCAGGCTCATATCCAGTTACCAACTGGTACGCAGAAAATGGTTGGCTAGCAGTGGGTCAAAAGCGAATAAGTAGTGCTGCATGTAATATTGCATAACCCCATGCAGAAGTGGGTAAATTGGTGCGCATAACCAATGCCCTGGCTATCATCTGTATCCTTTTGATGGTAGCTTCTGCGAGACCATTTTGTGTATGCACATGGGGTACGGGATGCTCTACATCAATCCCAACAGACATGCAATAATCATCGAATACTTGCGATGTAAATTCTATAGCATTATCAAGTCGTATAGACTTTATAGGATAATCGGGGTGGTGAGCCCTCAAGCGTATAATTTGTGCTAGGAGTTTTGCGAATGCAACGTTTCGTGTGGACAATAATGCAACATGCGTCCATCGTATCGAAGCATCAACCAGAACCATAAAATACTTGAATAGTCCGCATTCTGGATGTATGGATCCACAAATATCACCTTGTATACGTTGTAAGAATGGAATATTTTGTTTTGTGTCCTTAGCATAGGATGGTCTCGATCCTGTTTTAGCTAAGGAGAAAGCTTTGCAAAATTTCGGGGTATTCAAGGAGGCATATTGTGATGATGGTGTTGCTTCATTTGCTTTAGAAGTCAAAGAATTCAATTTGGTACTTTCAGTTAATTGCTTCATCTTACCTTTCATTCGGAAGAAAGGGTGTCCATGTGTATTTTTCAATACACGTATCATCATATCACGGCCAGGGTGTCCCAGACGGTCATGCCAAAGCTTGTATATCTCATTATCACAAAGTCCATTATTGATGACAGAATATGATTCAATAACCCGAATTGTGGTAAGGTACAACCCACTATTTTGACACGTTAATTTCTCTAATATACGTTTCCTTCCATATTCATTAGAGGTGATGTACATATATTCATTTCCATTCTCACAGTGTGTTTCGATATGATAGCCGTTGGAGCGTATATCTTTGAAACTTAACAAGGTTCGGTTAGCTCTAGGAGCGTATAGTGCTTCTGTGACTGTTATTTTAGTGCCATTGGGCAACAAGAAAACGGCATTTCCTCGACCAGTTATTAAGTTGGATGATCCAATCATTGTAGTCATTGAGGATTCATAGGCATTAATTTCAGTAAATAATGATCTGTTTCTTAGTATTATGTGAGTGGTCCCGCAGTCAACTAAGCACTTAAGTTCTCCTCGATACATTCCTACATGGAACGGAGAATATTTAATTATTTTGTTTTGACGCATTTCTTTACATCAATGGTTCATATATTGTAACACAAACTAAAGTTTTATTCAATAAAATAATTCAAAATAATCAACCAATCCAAACAATAAATTTCATCGAAGAAAAACACAACTTAAAACTAATAGTGTCTCAATAACTATTAATAAATAAATAAATAAAGTAAAGCGGATTAGGCAAAATCCGGGCCGTCTAGGGATGGTTTATTGTTATTGGTATTGGTGAAATCTTCAATTGTTAGGTTGACTTCTGGATCATTACTTATTTCTTCGAGGTAGTGAGCTTCCTGTTCTTTGGATTCTCGATATCTCTTGTAGTTGGCTGCTACAGCGTTGCTTGCACGACAGTGTTTGAACCAATGCCCAATAATACCACATCTGTAGCAAGGTTCAGTTCCATCTCTTTCTCTTTTGGCGGGCTCGGTCAGTGGTGCTTTTCCTTTTGATTGTCTTTGATTACTTGGGCCTGCAATTGCACCTCTGTGCCATGAATTGGAAAATTCACCACGACTGTTGGCGCGACCCAGTCCACGACCAAGTCCACGCCCTTGTCCACGGCCATGTCCACGACCATGTCCTTGTGGTGTATAGTTGTCACGTGGGTATGATTCATGTTTGCCTCGCTGTACTTTGGAGTTCTTTCCACCTCTAATGCTTGCATGGTTAGATTCAGGAATTTTCTTTGTCCCGACAGGTCTAGCGTTATTATTTAGAAGAACCTCATTGTGTCTTTCAGCCACTTGCAGTAGGTTGATAAGTTTGTTAAAGGTTGTGATTCTTTTGCTATCATATTCCATTCGATACTGATTCATTAGTATGATTGATGATGTAGGAAAGGTGGAAAGTGTTTTTTCAATCATGTCGTATTCCGAGAGTTCCTTGCCACAGAAGTTCAAGCGTGCTTTGAGACGCAACATTTCTTTGTTGAAATCGTTTACCTTTTTGTAATCGAGTAAGCGGATATCATTCCACTGTGCCATTAGTTCGGGAAGTAAAGAATCATGAATATTCCCGAATCTTCCCTTTAGTGCATCCCACAGTTCTTTGGGGGTTTTTAGTTGAAGGTATTCCCATCGAAGGCTGGGATCGATGTGTCGTCTCAAGAACATTAATGCATTTGCTTGTACCTTTTCAGACAGTTTATTTTTAGGATCGGTGGGGGGGTTGATTGTGTAACTGTAGTCTTTTCTAATGAAGGTAGTCTCGACATCTGATACCCATGGGTGGTATTCAAGTCCTTCTGAATCCAGGATATCAAATTCGGGGCGAGTTGGTTCGGCCATCTACATAAATAAGAGATACGATATTTTAAGTTATGAAGTCAAATTTTGAAGCACATGAAAATTTTCATTATCATGGCAGTGTAGAATTATTAAATATTGATATTTTAAACATTTCTATTGTTGATAATGTTATATCAATATTTCAATATTCAAAAATAAATCACAATACACTTTTAGATTTCCAGGTAGTAGGGGAATCATGTGGATTACTTAAGTCTCTACAACCTTAGGCTATTTACGCTCGTTTGACAAAATCTTTCGGTGTTTATGCAATTATTTCGTTTCATGAAATATATAAATAACATTAATAAATTTGTGTATTTTTTTTATTGGCATGAGGCCAAAATATGAGGTGAAATTTAAAATTTTGGGAGCTTTTGGCAAGAGGCCAAAAGGTATGATAATTTTGGGATATTGATATGTTTTAAACATTTATTTTGTTGATAATGTTATATCAATATTTCGATATCCAAAAATAAATCACAAATACATTTTTAAATTTCCAGGTAGTAGGGGAATCACATGGATTACTTAAGTCCCTACAACCTTAGGGCTGTTTACACCCGTTTGACAAAATCTTTCGATGTTATGCGATTATTTTGTTTAATGAAATACATAAATAACATTAATAATTTGTAGATTTTGGCATGAGGCCAAATTGTGAGGTGAGTTACAAAAATTAAACCATAAATTACGATTTTGTGAGCTTTTAGCAGGAGGCCAAAAGATGTGATAGTTTTGGGAGCTTTTGGCAAGAGGCCAAAAGATACATGGATTTTAATTTAAATTTAATTTAAATTAATTTTAATTTTAGGATGACATGATTATTATAACTTCAATCTATGGTTTTAATAATTAAGATTAATATCATTCGATAGGGATTTTAATGAGTAATTTTGGTAATAGGCCAAGTATAATAATATGGGGTTGGAAGTGTGACTTCCAAAAGTTATTATAAAAATTATAAGTAGGAACTTATAATTAAGATGCATTTGGTAAGATAAGCATTTAAGTATTATATGTGTGAATGGTAATTAGTTCAAAAGAAAAACTAAATGCATAATTAAATTAATACACAATTGAAGAATATAATCAGGCGAATAGATAATAAAACTAGGTAAAAATAATAAAATAAAAAATAACGTAGAATACACTAATAAGTCTCAGAATAATTAATTAAAATCAGTGGCCTCATATCAATATCAAGTATGCACAATTAATACATATATACATGCAATAAGTCATATTTTTCTTTTAATCATTTAAAGCAATAATGATTTAATATGTATGCATAATAAAGAACAGAGAGAAAAATACAATCCCTTTTTTTTTGTTATTTCAATATTAAAAGCAATGGAACAAGAAAAATGATATTTACCTATTTTGTTTTCATCTAAAAAAAATTCATTGGTAACTTAACATTGTAATTTTTTTTAATACATATCTATAAATAAGATAAATAAGCAATTTCAATTAAAAAAATGTTTATAATATTTCAAAGAAATTCGACTATAGTTTCGTTGGTTTAATAAAATATATCGTTTATTGGTTAAAATAAAATAAAATATTGTATATGATGAACATAATTTTGGTAACATTAATGAATACTCACAAGTTAGCATATGAATGTAAACAAAATTAAGCAAACATGAAAAGGTTGTACAATTAATGGGTATTTAATACATGGAATGTGAGACGTAAGCAAACATGAAAATTATGATCATGTTAATAATGAGTATCACGAATCAATATTGTATATAAAAGCTTACTTGATGAATTGATTGGTGAATTTAAAGACGCGAAATCGATCCGTGAATTATTGCTTGAGCGTACGTGCTGATAACGTGTTGCAGAATAATCAATATAGAGAGAATCAAGAAGCAGTCTTTCTCATTAATCAATAGCCCTTTAAATAGGGACGAGTTACAAAGAGATAACCATAAGAAACCTAACACTAATCTAACTCTAAATGTCTATCTCTATCTCTATACATCTTTATCTTTTATCTTTATCATTATCGTCATATCCTTTAGACGATGGCACACTTATCCTTCAACATAAATTACCTTTTTATTAATTGATTATTAGAAAACAATTGTTTTTAAATTAATTTTAAACATTATTATATACAAATCCCATGAAATACCATGAAATCCCAACCATCCATGCGGGATTCTGAAATCGGAAAATCCTATGTTTGAGGGATTTTAATGGAATCATAGAATCCGGACAATCCTATAAACCAAACTCTGGACTGGAATAAATTAGAAATCCAAATCCATTTTATTTCTACAAACCAAACGGACCCTTAGAAGAGCGTTGGTATTTTCAAATCCCAATCCAACGGATTTCATAATAGCCTTATCCTATGCCAACCCTCTTTCTTTTGTATGCATCCCACACCTCCCTCTCCTTATTTCATCCGCGTCAGATAAAATCAAATGTCAACCACATTATATATATATACATTATATATATATATATAGAGAGAGAGAGGAAAGTTTAAATGATAACTTAAATTTAGTTGTGAACGTGAGGACACATGGGAGCGCGACACGTGTTTAAATATAGATTATTCAGACTGAATATACAAAGAAATATTCAGACTGAATAAATACTATATTCAGTCTGAATATTTCTTTGAATGAGACATCGCGCTCTCATTTGTCCTCATGTTCACAACCAAATTTGAGTTCTCATTTGAACCGCCCCTATATATATATATATATATATATATATATAGGGGAGAGATCATACGAGAACACCCCGTGTTTAAAGAAACAATGGAATGGTTTCTAAAACCACAAATTTTGTAAAATCAATCGATATTATATTAGATGACATTAAAGTAATTAATGGATGCTGAAATATATTTTTCACCAAGAGTAAATTCTTTTAGGGGTAAAAATGGAAGAACTCAATAATAATAATATACTATTCTAATAGATTATTACTTTATAATATATTATGAATATATAAATTTTGTAAAATCAATTGATAATATATTAGAATCTTTTATTATATATTATATTATAGTTATATCATATATGATTTTACATTAACATTTGTACAAAATCATATATGATACTGAAATCATATGTGATTTTGTTGACATAGTTAACATTGTAATCATCTGTGAATATCATTTGTACAAAATCATATATGATTTAAATTTACATTTATACAAATTAAATCAGATATGATTTTACATTAACATTTATACAAAATCATATGTGATACTGAAATCATATGTGATTTTGTTGAAATAATTGACATGGTAATTATGTGTTATTCTTAAACGATTTGGGAAAGTAAACATTCATAATTATCAACACATCTCGTTTAAAAAATCTTACCTTCAACTTTTAAAAATAATAAACTTTTTCAATTTTTAAAGTTTTATTAACAATAAACTTTTATTTAAAGATATTTCATATCATATATGATACTGAGTTTGGTTTCTTATATTTCTCTTGATCTTATATTTATTTAAAGATATATTTCATATTTATCTTGATCTTATATTTATTTAACTATATTTAATATTTAAGTTGTTAAAAATTAAACAAGATTGTACATTGTAACACCCAGAATTTTCGTTGCTATCTTCCATCGTGGGTTCGTCTTTAGATATTAATTTTTAAAGGTTTAAATTGAGCTCATTGGAATGTTTTTGGGTATTGTAGGGTTGGTGTTTCAAAAATCAAGGTAATGTTGGGTTAAGGAGGAAAAAGTGGGTCAAGCTGGTTACGAAGTGAGTTTCAGAGCCGAAACTAACTTACTAACTAGCCTAAGCCTCTGGGCTAGTTATGCCGCTAGTTATAACTAGCGAGCTAACTAGCGTTAGCTTCTGTTTGCCCGGGCTTATGCCGCCAATTATAACTAGCGAGCTAACTAGCGTTAGCCTCTGCTCAGTGTTTTAAGTTCCGAAAAAACGAGATTTTCATCTCATTTCTCATATCTTCTTCACCTTCTCTCATTTTCTCCTATTTATTCTCCATAGCTCCGATATTTGGAGCATGCTTCAACTTCCCCAACCATTCCAATGTGTTTGTTCATCTTCAAGATGCAAGATCAAGCTACCAACTTCGTCTTCTCCAACCTCTCTTCCTCCATTGTTGTCTATTTTGGGGTTTTCTCTCCAAATCAAGATTTATAAGTTATTTCTCCCATTTAGATCTTATTTCTTGTTAAAACCTTCCTTTTTGGTCTTCTAGAACTTTGTTCTTGAATCAATTTCGGTATTATAGAGTTTTGACCATTTTTGGAAGATTTGGGATTTTTGTCTAGGGTTTATATAAGATCTGATTTTTGGGAGCTATTATTGATGTATTATTTTTGATTAACCTGGATATCCAACCCGCTCTGCGAGCCGACTAATCCCAGGGCGACTACCCGCTTCGCGGATAGCCCGGAGTCACCGCATTTGAACCTCCGTGGCCACAAGGGGATTTTTTGTACTCCTCCCTGGATTTGAATCTGGGACCTCCTGGTACTGTTGATCTTTGGAGCCCAAGCTCAAACCATTGAGGCACCACTCTTGTGGTTATTATTGATGTATCTTAGGTTGTTTGTGAAGTTGATACGGTTTCTAGTGAAGGAGGCTTGCAGATCTGGACTTCTCATCAGATGGAGCTTTTGGGTAAAACCTAGATTTAGCCTAAATCTAGTAAGGTGAATTCAAGATACTTTGTGAAAACTTTGTACATGCCAAAAACGTCAATTTTTGAAGTATTAACATGGTTTACTTGTTATTTATCAAATGTGTGAGTATTAGGGTAAAGTTTGCATATTTGGTACAAAAGAATTTATAAATCATGTAAGAGGCTTATATTTGAGTTTTAGACATTTTGACAAATAAAGTATAAGTGTGGGTTGTTTGGGTGCATTATCTTTTAAATGAAAACCATTTGGTTGTATTTGCATCTTTAGAGTATTTGATTCATAAATCGTTGGAAAATACATGTTATTGCATTATGATACATTTTGGAAATACATGAATATGATTTCATTTGAAAAATGGTTCGTCTCAACTAATGTTTCGAGTAATTACATAAGTGTTGAGTTATATAGCATTTGCTTGGTTTTGACTAAAATGAGTCTCATGGACATTTGTCCGATTTAAATGATAATTTACATGCTTTGAGTGCGTTGGCCATTCATGTCGGAGTCATGTAAATTAGACTGAGTTGCATTTGGATCCATAGGCATTAAGTCGGTTTTAAGGCAGGATTGTTGTCCCTTTTCGGTCACGGTTAAAGTCATCGAGGGCCTTGCATTAATGTATCATTGGTTGTTGCCAATTGCCATTGACTATTACGTATGTGCTATGTGGAGTCATTGAGGGCCTAGCATTAATGTATCATTGGTTGTCACCGAATGCCATTGACTCTTACGTATGTGCTAAGTAGGTCATCGAGAGCCTTGCATTTATTGTATCATTGGTGGTTGCCAATTGCCATTGACCTTTAGCACGAGCTTTGATTGGGATCATCGAGGGTCTTACATTTATTGTATCATTGGCTGTTGCCAATTGCCATTGATTCCTTTCATAAGCTTAAAATTTAAAAGTGGCTCACTTATGTGTTTCGTCACTGCAAATGGTAAATCGGGTCTCCCCTGTTATCTTCGGATATTTTTATCCCTTTCAAAGGTACGCATGAGTTAACGGTTTATAAAACATTGGTTAAAGGTATGTTTTCTATCTCCACGTTTATAACTTTATTTATGGTCGTGTAAGTATTGAGTTTGGATCGCGTTAAATGAGTATTTCTATTTTTAAAGCTTTCATTTCTAAGGTCACTTTAGGTCTAAAGCTTTTACTATAGAAGTAATGAATTTGGGAAAGATGTTGCTTTTATAATGAGGTTATTTCATTTTAGAATTATCTTTTATCAAACAAATCTTTTGATTTCAATCAATTATAAATATGTTATAAACTCTTGAGCTCACTAGACATTAAGCCTCACCCTTTTTCTTTGTCGGCATGTGCATCAGGTTATCGTTGAGGTTGGTACTAGCGACACATGTAGACTTGAGTGCTAGAGAGTAGCACATTAAAGATCTAGCTTTGGTGACGTTTTTCGCATTTGGAGATAGCGACTCTTTTGGGTTTAGTAACCCGACCGTAATCATGTCTTAGTAGAAGACTTGATATATCTTCGGTAGAGGTTTATTACTATTTGTTGTTTGAAGAAATTTAAATATTGATTTATAGGAAATGATTTATCTTTCAATTGATGTAATATTGAAAATTTTAAATTAGTTGCTCTTTTCAAATTTGAGGGTGTTACAAGTTGGTATCAGAGCATAAGTTTGAGAGATTTAGGTATTAATTTTAGATGTCTAGACTCAAACTTGCGTATCAATTAAGTGATCGGATGTGAGATTTCACAATTCGACACTTTAAGATAGGATGGTTGGAGGTTAATATATGCACTAGAATCGAGAATCATGATGATGGTAACAAGGATCCGCATGTGAGGTAAATTTGTATTATTATCCGACCGATGATAATATGAATTTACAGTTACATGTGTGTGCTTGAGTCGCATTGTCGTGATGACATATGGGGTAGTTAATGATTTCTCATGAGTTAACGTTGAAAAAATTTGGTGTTTGTATCTTTGTCATTTTGGGTGACAACTAAGTACAACGAATGTGTAATTTCGACCGTTAGGAGTCAGAATTAATGGTTAGTTGTAAAACATAAACTTGTTGAATCAACTCTATTTCGAGGTGAAATTTGTAAATCGATGAATTTAGTTGTGGATGAAAGTCTTAAGATATGAAGCTTCTCAATGTTAGTCTTGGGGTGGACTTGGTGAGTATGGTTTTGAGACTTCGGGTCCCAACCAGATGCATGCACGACAATTGTTTTAGAAAGAAAATTGCAAAATTATTTTCGGTTTGTCCAAAAGAATTTGTGTTCGACAAATTGATATTTTAGAAAAATGGAATGGGCACACAAGAGTGTAGCCATGTCTTGAAATTACTAAAGGGTTTTTTAGTTGTATGAGAAATGCATACTTGTTTACCAAGAAATTTATTTCGTATTGTTTTGCTAGAATTGAGAATTTTGAGATTTATAGATCAAGAGAGATTAAATTTGAAACTAACCTAAATTGTTTCGTTTGCTATCCGAGAAACGTGTAAATATCGTTCTTATGAATTTTTTGAGAAAATTATTTGGTGTACATGAGTTTTGGGTCGAGTTGAAATGCATGAACTATCGTACCTCCTACGGTTATTTACAATTTTCATTGGAATTTTGGGTGCGTATGATTCAATTTTAAGATTTTGAGAATTTTATGAATTCAAATTGTTGTCAGTGTTGCGATTGAGAGTTTATTGAGAATTTTATTTCGCGTCTTTTATTTTGGCATAAAGATTTGAAGTCCAACTCTAAAGTTTCCCTCATTGCTATTTTAGTTTTTATGGGGATCGTTTGTTGCATAGAATTTGCGTATATTTTAGTTGTAACTTTCTTTATAATGCATAACCACGTTTTAGAAAGACACAAATATATTGCTATTTGGCTTTAAGTTTACATCCAAACCAAATTGGTTTCTTGGTATGATCAAAGCGCATGTATTTATCGTTTACTAATTTTGAGAGAATAAATCGATACATGCTATCCTTATTGAGGAATTTTACTCCATGACGTTTTTACGGTAAAAGTGAAATCTTTGGAAAATTTGGCGCAAACATATATATGTATGTATATATAGGGGCATGTTCACAAAGCCTTAAGCCACGACGTGCCTCTCCCTACATATATATATATATATATATATATAGAGAGAGAGAGAGAGAGAGAGAGATAGAGAGTGAGAGATGGATGTTCAAACGAGAAAACTAACCATTTAAGAAAAAGATCAAAAATATAACAAAGTAACAACTACAATGACCCAAAATATATTTCCATCTAGGAATAAGACTTGATAGTAATTAGTAGTTACCACAAGCCCCAAAAAATGTTGCAATAAAGTGACAACTATAATACCAAAAGTATATAACAAAGTGCCAACCATGTGGTGTAATTATTTCAATTTAAGAATGAAACTTGGTACTAGTAATTAGCAACCAAAGGAAACAAAAGTATAATTTACTCTATATTATAAAAATAGAAAACAATACAAAAGTAAAAAAATATCATTTAGTGGCTAGAAGTTAATATCCGTTGATCAGAAGGACCAAAACCAAGCAAAATCAAAAACTATGATAACATAATTCGTATTTAAATGAATTCTAAGGGACGAATCCAGAAAATTTGAAAAAACATATGGACCAAAAATGAAGTTTACTCATTTTCAAAAAATAAAATTCCGACAAGATGCTAAAACGTACAAGTATGTTATGCATACAAACGTACAAACAATCCATGCATTGAGACGTGGCTGCCACCCTGAGCTCCCACAAAAAACGCCATTGTCAATAACTATAAGCTCTATACTTTTTCCCCATTTTCATCACCACATTCCTCCCTCCATTAATTAACAAACTCCCCGATTATGGCTATCGCTCGGATTAGGAGTCGCCTATCGTCGACACCATCGTCACAACCTCCGTCTCCGATGCCCAACAACAGGACCGCCTCTCGCAACGATCCCTCTTTCAACAATTACGTCGACAAATTAAAGAACATTCCTGAATTTGATCTCCCTGATGACCTCAATCGGCCGACGATTGCAGATCTGGAATACCGGTTGATCAAATCCAAGGATAAGAAGTCGATCCATGAGATGTTGGATTCCGCTGCTAAGTATGGCGTGTTTAAGGTCAGTGGCCATGGCATATCGGCGGAGGATCTGCAGGAGGCGTTCACGGAGGCTGAGTTCTGTTTTGGATTGTTGGCTGAGAGGTGGAGCCGTGACGGAGATCGAGAGGAGTTTGCTTGGTCGCGATCTGCCATGGTGGCGGCGGAACGACGGCGAGAGGTTAAGAGTGAAGAGCAATTTCAGAAATTCAGGTTTGTTTGCTTTTTTTTTTTTTCATTTTATCCATTTTGTTTTTTGATTCAAATTCAACACAGAGCAATTGCGACGGTCAGGTCCTTGATCTTGATTTTTTTATCTTTTACCTATTATGGACCTGGATGATGCAAAAATAATAATATTTAGATCAGTCCGACAAAACACCAATTTAAATTTAAATGTAAGAAATATTATTTTGAGCCTAATTTTCTTTTGTTTTTGATATAATAGTAAAAGACCTAGAATATGACCAAAAATATAATTTTAAAAAGTTGATACAGAATTAAATAATGTTTTGGAAATTGTTGTTAAGATAATGTAAACGAAAATATTATGCTTTTACATTTTAGAGTGAATTACATTTTGTTCATCTTTTTTTTAAATTCAATGGAATTTGTTGTTGTAATGGTATTTTTTTTTTGATAAGGTAGATTCGGTTGCATTTTTTAATGAGTTATGTCTGTTTAATTGTATTTTTTAACGGTCGATAAATAAATTAGCGATATGGGTAACCCTGTGGATCCTACTTGTTAAAACGCAACAACAAAGACAAGATCCGTTGAATTTTTGAAAAGGGACATGGATTGTTAAATATATACAAATGAAACATTTAGTTTCCCCTAGATATAAGGAAATCGACTCAAATGACCATTCTACACGCTCTAATTGGTCAGTTAATCATTTTTTTGCGCGTTGACCCAAATGTTACTATTTTCGCAATATTCATGTCTGCAATATTATGGACCTAGTTAAAAGACAAAAAAATAATCAAATTTAACACAGATTTGCAATTGCGACGGCCAGGTTTGCCATTACGACGGTACCACAACATCTTGTATTATAAAACTATTGTAACACTTTTAAATAACAATTTTTTTATTTCGTCATATAAACCTATATGTTATTGTATATTATTAGTACATTTATACATTTTAGGTGATTGGTGGGATCTAAGACAGAATTTTGTGTTGGATTCTCAATATAAGGATGCAAACAAAGACGTTAAGATATTTTTTTTATGGTTATTGATGAGGAACTTGAGATTATATAACTGGTTCTTTTTGACAATAAAAGAAGATCTAGCTAGCCCTTTTGTTAATTAACCCATCTTATATATGTATATATATACATGTATTAATTTGCAGGAAAAAGATGGAGAATGTTGCAAATAAGCTGGAAGTAATTGCAAATGATATTACTCAGATCATGGGAAACAATGGTGGGAAGCAACCTCGTAAGAAAATTAAGGAAAACGAAACCAAAATGACGTTGTTCAAGCATAGTAACTCGGCTCTTCAACCTCACACCCCTCGTTCATCCCATACTCCTCGTGCATTGGATGGGTCTAGACGGGATTCAAGTGCATTTGCTATAAGCCTTCATATCCCAACCGAGGCTGGTGAATTCCGTCTCTTGTCTGAAGGAGGACCATACTCATTCGGTGTCAACCCAAACACCATTGTGTTCACCGTTGGCGAACAACTTGAGGTATGTATATATAATCCTAAAACGATCAAAAACTTGATTAATCCGTAATTTTCATGGCAATCTTGATCAGTTTGATGATAACAATGTTGATGATATATGTACATGGACGTTCCAATCTTTTTGGAGGCCTTGCTACATTTAAATATTTTTGATTATATTGCATAACTGAGACAAAGATATATGTTAAGCACAAATATGCGTTAAACCTAAACAATCAACAATCTTTAACATAAATCTAAAGTATTGATATTCTGAACTTAAACCCAAATAATTAATAATTTGAACCTAAACAATTTTGGCTATAGCTTTACACATGTCGATGAAAGACCCTAAATACATGAAACTTTAGGCCCGCTAATCTTAAGGGCTCTGTTCAAAATCTTACATTTAACATCTTACATTTAACATGGTATAAGGAACAACATATATGTACTTGCTCTTAGATTCCATCTGCTAGACTTGAATCATTTCTTATTATCTCATGAGCAAAATCTCACATTTAATATGCTAAGGAACTACCCTATATATATACTTGTTTTTAGATTCCATCTTGTTAGACTTGAATCATTTCTTATTATCTCATGAGTTTTTTAATTTTGGAGGAAAAAAATATCATGCTACACCTTCCCTATTCTCTCCATATCCCTCCAATAAGTCTCCCAATACGATTAATTTATATATGCACCTCCTTTATTTACATAACCACCCCTTATAGTTATGTATTTGGCCACATACCTTTACACCGAAATTTGATTAGATGAAAAGGAAAGGAAATTGGGAAGGGGTAACATGTGATTTTTTTCCGGGAAATCTAGGGTTTCATATATATTCTTACATGGTATGAGAGACAGTCTACCACTAGAGACTCGACACTCAGGGGTGAGTGTCAATCTGTACCTGTTTACGTCCCGACAATATGTCCCTACAAAACAAATAACTTTTACCCACAGAAATCACCCAGAGAAATTTCCGTCGCTGTGGTACGGTAAAATCCCATTTTTATGGAGAAAACACCAATGGATCACCCAGAGAATACGTGGGTAATCTGTCATTAATTTGAATCACTAACCAATTTTTGTGACGAATCACCATTTAGTGACGGATTTTCCAGAGAAAACTCCGTAGACAAAATCATTTTAGTATAGTGTATGTCTATCTAGCTTCCGTTGGAAGGGTTTTGTCCATGCCAGCTAGACTTGGACCATGTTAAATTCACCTCAATGTATGTTGATATCTCCGAGTTCTTTTGGACATTAATCTAATAAGGTTTCACATATTTCCGCATAGATAAAAACAGTCACCTTGTAGTGTTATATGTTTAGAATTAATTATATATAATGAGTTTGATTGTGTGGTTGATTGGTATAGATAGATTTAGGGTTTTATATATGAACTAACAAGTTTGATTAATGGTGTGTATATATATATATACACATGATTAAAGGAATGGAGCTATGGAGAGTTCAGATCTGCATTTGGGGAGATAAACATAGAACCAGATGTCCAAGATGAGAAAGGAGCATTCTCCATTGAACTCAAGTGTTCACCTTCAAATCTAAATGATGCAGTTGACAAACATGACTCCATCTCCATAACTGATCAGATCATCTTTGTAGTCATAGTTGCCATACTATACAAACTGTTTTCTTATTTACTTTCTTAATTTCATTTCCATGGTCAACTGCATGCAGTCAACTCTCAACATATCTTCTATTTAATTAATCTCCTAGCTATGCTCCAAAACCAAACAACAACCTGCATGGATATATTTTGTAATAGATTGTTTGTCTTTAATTTATCGAATTTATGTTCTTTATGCTTGTTAGTTGTTAGTTGACAATGTAATAACAAATATTCAATGACGAATTTGTTTCTTCTCCTCCTTTTTCTTCTTCATTATGAGGTTTTCGCAATTGTCTATAATGTCACAACTTTCATGCACAATTGAATTGTTGGTGATTTTAGGGAATCATCAGGCCGTTTTGTGTAGTTGGATTTACAACAGAATGAACGGATCGGTATCTTAATGCAATTGTGCATTGTAATGGTTATGCATTAATTGTTGAACAGTGAAGTAGTAATGTTTTTTTCATGTATATTCACAATATTTATATACAGAAAATACTAATGTACACTTTTCACCTTTAGTGATATTTTAATCGTGAGACTACTATTGAAGTAAATTTAGAGAAGCAGCCATAAACTAGCTAGAAAGTGTTGACCAATTTAAAAGATCATTTAATGTAGTTCAAATAACTAAATTCAGGGTTGTTCGATGTCAAATAAGGAAAACTCAATTATATTCATAACTATCTCAAATTTTCCTTTTTTCTTTTTATTGTCCGATCAATATTGGAGCCAAGACATTCAAGTTACGACGATTCAAATCCCCCCTTTGGCCATGCATAAACTAAACCAACAATTAAGCGTGCTATGCATGAAAATTAATGATGCGTTTAGTTAGCGAAAATTGTTTTCATTTTCCAAGAAAACGTTTTCAGAAAATGAAGTTGAGTTTTCATTCTCAGTTTTCAATGAAAATTTTAGAAAACGCGTTTACTTGAAATGGTGAAGTTTTCATTTTTCGAAAATTAGAAAACGCGTTTGGTTGTGCATTTTCTACCACTTTTTATTTTCCATTTTTCATTTTTTTTCCAAATTAGAAAGTGTGTGTGTGTGAAAGTGTATGTGTGTGTGAGTGTGTGTGTGAATGTGTGTGAAAGAGTGTGTGTGTGTGTTCGTGTGAAAGTGTGTGTGTGTGAATGTGTATGAAAGAGTGTGTGTGTGTGTCCGTGTGAAAGTGTGTGTGTGTGTGAAAATGAAAGTATGTGAAAGTGTGTGTGTGTGTGTTTGTGAAAGTGCGTGCACACGTGTGTGTGTGTGTGAAAGTGAGTGTGTGTGTGAAAGTGAGTGAGTGTGTGTGTGGAGGGGCGGAGCTAGGATTTGGAATCAGAGGGAGCATCAAATGTACATGATAGAAAAAAAAAACAATAAGTATTAATTTTCTTAATATGGCCACCACAATATTACTGTATTGGCGAAGTGATAAATTCAAAACACCGACCTTTACAGATTCAACAATGAGCTCGACCAGCTTTTATTTTATGAAACTTATAATATTTTTGTTATCAACCAAAATTACTCCATAAATTAACTATCTTTGGAACAAGATTTTACATGGACCAAAAATGTTTGACTAAAATAAATTATGTTTATAGATTATCACATAATAGTAAGTTAGAGATGAACAATAACCACCACCTAGTTTTTTTCTCCCAATTTCTATTAAGCTCTCATAGCCTATCACCAAGGCTTGTTGTTAACACTTATTAGAGGAGCCAATGAATGATCAAACAATTAAATGCTAGACTTGCATATGTTTATATTAAAAAAGGAGTGAATTGTGGATTTGGTCCCTGTGGTTTGATAGTTTTGGAGGCTATGGTCCTTATATGATTTTTGTTGCGGATATGGTCCTTATGGTATTCAATTTGTTTTAGTCATGGTCCTTCTGACTAACGACTCACTAACTCTGTTAAATCAAAGGGTCATTTTTGCCATCTACCTATTCTTTTGTTTTTTTCATATAAATATAAAACAATATTTTTATGCATATATATAATGATATCAAAATAAATAAATTATGATATTATTGTAGATATGATTTGTTTAGTTGAAAAAAAAACTTAACTATATTAAATAGATAAGATTATATATATATTTTAAATTAATTATATCAAAAATTTCAAAGAATTAATTATATAAATAAATTTTAATGCAATTAAAATTTTAAATTAAACAAATCAGATCAAATCATAAAAGCATATTTATTTTATTTAGAATGAATAAATAATATATGGTTTTGTGATCGATTTATTTAAACTAAAAAAAATTATGTTAAATACGATTTAATCTTATTGTTCTTTTTCTATCATTGCAATAAACAAGCTTATTATCGATATTTTAACACCAAAATTATTTAAAACCACTAATATATGAACTCCAATTTTATCATACTAAAATAAGATTTTCGATTTTCATATAAATTTTCATTCAAACATTCAGCGTCAACTACTTAAATTTTCACCAAAAGAAAATTCTATATGTACTCTCATCTTTGTAACTTAAAATTATACAAATTCCTATATAAATTCAACAAGTTTTCATATCGAAGTAGACAAAAATATTAAAATGATAAAGTTATATCGTATTTAATTTTTTAATTTAAACAAATCAAACGATAAAATAATATCTTATTTTATTTATTTTGATATCATTATATATAAAGTGAATTTGATATTGTTATTTACTTTGATATCATTATATATAGAGTGAATTTGATATTGTTATTTATTTTGATATCATTATGTACTAAATACGATATAATTTTATCATTTTTGTTTATTAAGGGAAGAAAACTTGTTGAATTTATACAGGAATTTATTTGCTCTATATAAAATAAAATATTATTTTATGATTTGATTTCTTTAACTTAAAATTTTAATTGCATTAAAACTTATTTATATAATTAATTCTTTGAAAATTTTGACATAATTAATATAATTAAATCTAATTTAATATAATTAATTTTTTAAAACAATCTAAATTAATCTATTTAAGATAGTTAAGTTTTTTTTAAATGAAACAAATCATATCTATAATAATATCATAATTTATTTATTTTGGTATCATTATATATATATATAGATATATGTATAAATATATTGTTTTTGTTGTAGGATAAATGTGCCATCGTCTAATGGATATGACGATATAGATAGAGATAAACATATTAGAGATATGTTAGAACTGATAGTTATCTACTTGTAACGTATCCCTATTTAAATGGTTTATGATTAATGAGAATTACAACTTTTTTTCTCTCTATTTCTTGTTGTTCTATTGAGCTTTTCCTTAAACACGTTATCAACACGTACGCTCTATGAAAGTTATCAAAACCGGTACTATACCCCCCATCGTTGTTTGTTACGAGATAATCTCGTGTATACTACAATCCCGCCAATTAAATCAGGTACGTTTTCGGTTCTTTTATATTTTGATTAGCAATATATCTCGATAGTAAATCTTTCATATGTGTTCATGCTCTTGAATGACGAAAAAAATACCCCAAACTAGATACTTGTTTAATTGCCTTGCTTACACTTTGTTGTGAAAAAATATCGTTGTTTTGTTTCTTATATTTTGTATTATAGTAACCATATTCAATTGTTTATTAAATTTTACCGTGGATTTAGTTTTAAATTTGTTTAATATTCTTGACGAGAGGATTTACTTTAAATATATGATTATTTATTATCAATATCAACTAATTTTTTTTAGTCATCCATATTTCATTGATAATGAATAATGTATGTGTTTATTATTTGAAATTAAAAAATCTTATACGTTATTTATTATTTTAATAATAAATTATGGAACAG
Organism: Silybum marianum; assembly: GCA_036898165.1. NCBI lineage: Eukaryota > Viridiplantae > Streptophyta > Magnoliopsida > Asterales > Asteraceae > Silybum > Silybum marianum. The sequence continues at coordinate 39,774,817 of CM072528.1, forward strand.
AATATTGTTTTTTTTCCTCCTTCGCCAAATTTTTTTTAGAGGTTTGTTTTTATTTTTACATTTTTCAAAACCAAATCTCCTATTTATCTATCCAAAAAAAGAAATCATATACTTATTTAAAAAAAAAAATCATATACTTATTTCACAATGATAATGAGATTAGATTTCTTTTGTTTATATGCAAGACTTTAGGGTTGATACCCTCTCTTAAACTTTAAAATATCTTATTTAAATTCTTATTTTAAATTTTTTTAAATAGATAAATCAATAACTTTTATTCTAATTAGTTTAAATACTAATGTTATATATCACTATAAACTTATACATCCGATTTGTTAGATCTTGTTGCTGAATTTCATTCTTTTAAGTATTTGAATTGTCTTGCCTATATAAATCTTCATATGCTTATTTTAACATAGAATTTATTTTTTTATGTTTATCTTGATTATGATTTAGTATTTAATTGATTTTTTCATATAATATTATAATATTCAAATGTCTATCTTAATTATAAGTTCCTACTTATAATTTTTATAATTAACTTTTGGAAGTTACAATTTTAACTCCTATAACTTTTAATTTTTTACCAAAAGCTTACAAAAATAAATAGCATGAAAATATTCAAATATTTATTATGATTATGAGTTTCTACTCATTATTTTAAATCTTAAATAATAAATGGAAGTTACACTTCCAATCCCCATGTGTTTTGGTCTTCTACCAAAAGGTCCCAAAATACTATTAAATTGTTAAAAGTAAAAATTCAACTTTATGGCAAAATCAATATTTATTTTGCTTAATGGCAAAATCTCTCAAAATTATTAATGTTATTCATGTATTTCATGAAACGAAATAATTGCATAACACCGAAAGATTTTGTCAAACGGGTGTAAATAACCCTAAGGTTGAAGGGACTTAAGTAATCCACGTGATTCCCCTCCTACCTGAAAATCCAAAAGTGTTTTTGCGATCTATTTTCGAATATTGAAATATTGATGAAGTACTATTAACAAAATTTAAAAATACAAAAAATCCAATAATATTATGATAATGAAATCTCATGCATAACATAAATGATTATAGAACATGATTTTAGAAAATCATATATTCTCCATTATTTATAATCACCTGGATTCGAAAGAACTTGAGTACCATAAGATAGACAAATATGTAAAATCCATCAAAACATATTGACCCTAAAAATCACTTGTTAAAATACAAGTAAATATTTTGAGATTTTTGAGACGATACATCAGTCACAACCTTCATAGGGAATATAATTAACTAGAATCCCCCAAGAACCGTGGGACGCCCTGAAAAGGAAAATCAGGAGCATTCATTACCATGTACTTCCAAAACTAATCATACAGTAGAATGAAACCCACTCGATTACAAGAAAATGACTGATTTCAACAAAGAAATGTTGTGCTCAAAATACATCTCAATCTTCATGACAAGGAACTCATAGAAGATTTCCACCTTTCATATAGCAGTAATCATGTTAATGAACCAATGTGAGCTAAAGTATAACCTTTAGACAAATTCATCAACCTACTGTAAATGGTGGAGAGATATAACAAGGTTATTTCAGATCACTAAACATGTTGGGACAAAGAAAATTCTCGTGGTCAATAATGAAAGTGTTAGAGGTGGAACAACTCCAAAGGACAGTGAGTTAAAGGAAATTTCACATAGGTGATATCTATACACCTCATGGACAATTTAACCATGGAAATAGTAAGGGTCATGACAAGAGTCGAAAAAGGTTTTACAATTCTTGGAGCAGAAATGCAACTACTGCCTAAAAGATAATGGATAATATAAGAAGAAAAATGTGCTAATAATCGCTCATAAAAAAAAGAACAAGTTGAAATGTACTATATCAGATTAATTTAAGATTGATAGAGCATAAGTTTATTTGAAATTTATTTTAAGCATTAAAATCATTTCATTTGCTAATGAAAAACCAAATATTTAACTATTATTGATGTAAAGAAATACATAAGAATTACAAATACAAAACTCTCAATATTCTCCGTTCCGTGTAGGAATGTATCGAGGAGAATTTGAGTGTTTTTGTGAGAATCCCACACAATCTAAACAGATAAACTAATATTTATTTTACTTTATAACTCCTCCAACCAAAATACTTAGACGATGTACTGTCACCTCCTTAATGCCTAATGGCATAAAATTAATAGTCACTAAAGCAATATGTTAATAGAACCTTGTTGAGATATTCGTATAAATTGGAAATCATAATATAAGAATGGAAACGTGTATATATATACATCAACTCTAATGATATGAAAGGAACATACATTAGAGAAATAAATGTGTCAAACTAGTAGATTATCTAGGTCATTAAATCACATTTTGTCACCAATAAAGGACTTTGGGACAATGATGCATATATGTTTCGATATGACCACGTGAGACACCATGGTCATGACACAATGATCTATGTATTGAAAAATACACATTGACACATTCTTTTTCGAGTGAAAGGCAAAATGAGTTAGTTAACTAAATTAAAAATGTTCACTTCTGCAGCACAAGAAGTAACACTAACATCATAGTAAACCCTCTCGAATACTTAGACTTTTAAACCCTAATCCTTAGCCAAGAAAGGAATGACACCATCCTAAAGCTAAGAACATAATACAAAAATATTCCATTCTTATAATGAATAACAAGGTAATATTTATGGACATAAACAACCAGAATGCGGGCCATTAAAGTATTTTATGGTTCTGGTTTCGACACAATGAACGCATGTCGCATAATTGTCCACATGAAATGCTGCACTCCAAGCACTAGTTATACGTTTAAGGGCTCACCTCCCTCTTTATCTCATTAAGTCTATATGACTTGTAATGCTGGAGAATTTACATCATAAGGATTTGATAATTATTGCATATATATTGCAATCAATGTAGAGTTTTCTATACCCCATGTGTACGTATAAAATGGTCTCATAGAAGTTATCATCATAAGAATATAGATGGTATATAGGGAATTGGTTATGTGCACCAATTAACCCGCATTTTCCTGGGGTTATGTAAATGTTACATGCATCCTTACTTATTTGTTTTTAGACCCACTACTAGCCAACCAATATCATGCGTACCAGTTGGTAACTGGATATAAGCCTGATATTTTACATTTACGCATGTTTGGTTGTGTAGTACATGTGCCAATTGCGCCCCCACAGCGCACCCAAATGGGTCCTTAAAAACGATTCAATATATGTTGGATATGAATCCCCAACAATTTTCCGCTAATTAGAATCCTTGACGGGTGATCTCTTTACCGCTAGGTTAGCGAGTTGTCACTTTGATGAGACAGTCTTCCCGTCGTTAGGGGGAGATAGGAAAAAGGATTTTCCATGGGAACGACTGGAAGTATCATAGAATATTCCCAATATGTCTCATTTTGATCCCCAAACTTCGCAATGTAAAGTTGAAGTCAAACGAATCAGACTCGATACCTGATACGTTTAATGAAGTGACGAGATCACATATACCAGCTGCAAATATACCCGCAAGGTTAAAAGTCCCTAAACAAGGGCACAACGCCATTGGAAAGTGCGTTGCAATCACACATGGTGGAGGTGTGGTTGAGGCCGTGGCTCCCAAAAGGAAATGGGGGAGGCTACTTGGTTCGATAAATACTCATATAAAGGAAAAGGTGAGTAAGGCACAACAATTATTCATCAATACATAAACCTCTCATGAGATTATCTCTGACTAAAACTATGTCTATGAATCATTACTGGAGGACGCTGATGATATTCACATATATCGTTGCTCGTGAGATGATAGAGCACTATGACATCGAACCATGCTCAGTTGAAAAATATCAACAAAGAGCAAATTGACCTAATAGAAGCAATATAGGATAATTACATTTGACAAATACACGGGTATTTGGTCCGGTAGTGCTAACCCACCAAGTGTAAAGCCCGTAAGACATAGATAATTCATTTGTCATAAAAGCATAATGAGAATAATTAAGTCATGATGTATAAGACTCTCCTTTGGCGCAAGGTTTCTCACAACGCCCTGGATTGATGACGAGAAGACTTGCTCTCTCGTGATGGACGTTATAACATTCTGCTAATTAATTAGCCTAGTAATTATGGGGATCTAGATTAAGAGATATATAAAAGTGTTTGATGACATTATATTAGTAGAAACCACAAAATGCGTTTTCATGAAATTGAAACGCTCATAGGCGGATATGGATACCTGCCTAAGTGAATACTTCATTGGGAAGGGATATAAGAACGATGAACTGTGCCCGTGCGTATTTATAAAGAAAACGAGTTCCAGATGTTCAATCATAACTCTATATGTCGATGTAATGAACATAATAAATACTCTTGATGAAATAAGAGAAACTTTATTCTATTCAAAATCTGAATTTGAGATGAAAGATCTTGGGAAAACTTGGTTTTATGTATCTATTTAATCTAGAACACCGAGTTTGTGATATTAATTCACCAATCGCATATGTCTAGAAAATAATCAGGCGATTTAATATGGACAAAGCGCATTCGGCTAGCACTCCCATGATCGGTCGAAGTGTTGGATAAAAGGAAATATCCATTTCGTCTGAAAGATGATGACAAAGAGGCTTTGGGAGCTGGAATTCCCTATTTGAGTGCAATAGGCGCATTATTGTACTTAGAACAATACACTTGACCGTATATTGTATCTCTCAATGAACTCGTTAGCTAGATTTAGCTCAGCGCCAATGCAACATCATTGGAATGATATCAAATTAATATTTTGGAACCACTGATGCGGGCTTATACTTCCCTTACAAATATAAAAATGGGATTGATAATGGAATTTCAATACCTATGTTGAATGTGAAAGGCAAAAGTACCAGCCCTTATAGAAAAACATAAAATATTGTCTTGATATGTCTTTGCTGATATTAACTATCTACTTGACTCATACAAAAAGCTCATTCCCAAAATGGATAAGGGTGATAACACAAAGCATATTCTGCTTTAAGTTTATATAAAATCAGCAATAACAAACTCTCCACTATATTCAAGTGAATCAAGTAAGATGTTAGGAGGAAGTGACATGTTTACTTAGCATATCATTACATGAAAACCATGTTTAGAAACAGTAGAAAGTGTTGGAATATCGAGACTTTCCAAAGTCCCTTGATTAATGTACAAATCAGGGGGAGTAGTAGACAAAATGGGGAGTCTACTATATATGTAATGTTGGTATGTTGTGCTATTTCCTTCACCCAAGGTTTTATTTTTCCCATTGGGTTTTGTTCCTTGGTGTAAGGTTTTAGTGAGGCAACAGTTTATATATCATTTTGTTTTCTTAACTCTCATGATTAATGTAAGAATCCGAGAGATTATTAGACTGAAGGAAAAGTCTATGTAATGCAAATAAACTGGTGCGTTGTACTCTTTCCTTCGTCCTATTTTTATTTTTCCCACTGGGTTTTTATTTTTGGCGTAAGGTTTTAACGAGGCAACAGTTGTGCACCATCACTCCTTTGACTCGGCACAAGGGGGAGTGTTATAGGATAAATGTGCCATCGTCTAATGGATATGACGATATAGATAGAGATAAACATATTAGAGATAGGTTAGAACTGATAGTTATCTACTTGTAACGTATCCTTATTTAAAGGGTTTATGATTAATGAGAATTACAACTTTTCTTCTCTCTATTTCTTGTTGTTTTATTGAGCTTTTCCTTAAACAGTTTTATATTTATATGAAAAAGACAAAAGAATAGGTAGATGACAGAAATGACCCTTTGATTTAACAGAGTTAATGAGCCTTTAGTTAGAGGGACCATGACCAAAACAAATTAAATACCATAAGGACCATATCCACAACAAAAATAGTATAAGGACCATGGCCCAAAAAACTATCAAATCATATGGACCAAAACCACAAAAGTGTTGAAAACCACAAAAGTGTTGAAAATTGACATAAAAATAATTTTTTTCTTGATTTATTTTAGGAAAAAGTTCATTAAAACCCAACCCTCTTTTGTGTTTTGAGTGTTTAAGTCACTAAACAATATTTTTGAACAAAAAACTCCCTGGACTTTATAAAACTTATTAAGCAAGTCCTTATGGTTACCTGATACCTCTTCAACCGGTAAAACCAAAAAAAAAAAACAAAAAAAGAGAAGTTTTCCAAAAACCCTATTTTCAAAACCCAAAACCCGTCTCCTGGAGGCGATCATCAACCGAAAACCAGCACCATCGCCGGCCACCCCCTTCAGGCAACGCCGTCGCCGGCCTCCCCCCTTCCATGCAGCGCCGTCGCCGGCGGCCTCTCCCCTTCACGCAGCGCCGCTGCCGGCTTCCCCCCTTCACGCATCTGCCTTCGTCGGAGTTCGACCCAACACAACAACCACCTCTTTTCCGTCGATTTAGTCGATTTTTTCGCTCCTGTTTGGTAACTTCTCTTCAAACTGAAATTAACCATTTCTTATGCTTGTCTTGTACTCTACATTGTCATCTGAAAATGCCAAACACCAAGAATATGTGATAATTTGTTGTTTTAGTGCCAACTGGGTGTTCCTTTTTCATATGATGTGATTAGGATGAAAGGTAATTTCATATGTGTTGGGGATTTGTTTTCCCCCATTTGAACTATAAGTTTGGATTAATAGACCCACCAAAAAAGACAATGGTGGTGGTAAGAAAGTAACGTTATATTGGGTTTGTTTTCGACTCTAAATTTGACTCTATTTGTTATTCTTGTTTTTAGGATGGCATCCGGGTGTAATGACGATTGTAGCAACGATTGTAGTGACGATCCTAGTTATGATACAAATGATGATTCAAGTGAACAAATGTCGGATTCTTTATCATTGGATCTTGTAGATGAAGATGATTTAAGCAGTTTAAACAAAACATTTGATGACCCTTTTCTGAATAAACTATGTACTGTACACATGGTTGATGATGTTGAGTTCAATGTGGATGAAGGGGATGATGATGATGGACTTCAGACTATACAAAAAGGTGTGCAATATCCAATACACAATCCTAATGTTCTTTGGAAATTAATGAAGCCACGAGTTGGTGTGAGGTATGATAATCCTGGTCAATTAAAGGAATATTTAACAAATTATGCGGTTGCAAATGGCTACCAACTGGAGTATGTAAAAAATGATTCAAAGAGGTTGCTTGTTACATGTGGAAAAGGTTAGAAAGATTGCACATGTCCTTTTAGATTATGGGAATCTTGGATGCAAGGAGAGAGATCATTTCAGATTAAAGCCATTATTGCTAAGCACAAATGTAGTAGGGATTATAGTTCAGGATCATTAGTGACATCATATTGGATTGCAAAACATTATGTTAGGGAACTCGTTGCAAAACCATTTATAAAAATTAAGGATATGCAAGAGGATTTTAAAAATAAGTTTATGGTCAAAGTTAGCAGGGGCCAATGCATCAGGGCCAAATCTAGGGCACTTCATGAAATTGAGGGTTCATTGACAGAACATTATGGAAAGCTTTGGGATTATGCACATGAAATTAGGAGGGCCAATCCTGGATCTACAGTTAAGATGGAAGTTAATGGAAATGCAGATGGAAGTAATGAATTTAGGAGGTTTTATGTATGCTTCAAAGCATTAAAAGATGGATGGAATAGTGGATGCAGGAAGGTGATTGGATTAGACGGTTGTTTTCTAAAAGGGGTGTGCAAAAGAGAATTACTTTCAGCAATTGGACGAGATGGAAATAATCAGATTTACCCAATAGGTATGTACATTCAAACAATGCTTATTATACTACTTATGTATTCTTGTTATTGTTTAATCACTTACAATGTTGAATGTTTATGCAGCTTGGGCTGTAGTCAATGTGGAGAACAAAGAAAACTGGAAGTGGTTCATTGAACTACTAATAGAAGATATCGATGTTATTGAAGGAGACAGCCTTACTATCTTGTCTGATCAACACAAGGTATGCATTATGTCTATATTTTCTTAAGCCTAACACTCCTTATTTCTTAATATGTCAATCTTTTTTATGCTACAGGGCCTTGTTGAAGCCGTAAAAGAATTGGCACCATATGCAGAGCATATGCAATGTGCAAGGCACATATATGCTAATTTCCACAAAAAGTTTAATGGTGTTGAGTACAGAAACCATTTCTGGGCACCAGCTACATCAACTTTTGAAGCAGCTTTCGTGTCGCACATGGAAAAGATTAAAACATTAAACCTTGAGGCATACAATCACTTGATTGAAAGAGACCCTAACACATGGTGTAGGGCATTTTTTCAACCGGGTAGGGCTTGTGAGGCTGTAGAAAATGGGATTTCTGAGTCATTTAATGCAGTCATTGTTGACGCGAGAAGAAAACCCATAATCACAATGCTAGAGGAGATAAGGATATTTGTTATGGAGAGGCATTACAAAATGTTAAACAAAGCACAATAATGGGAATCAGTTGTTTGTCCAGCAATAAGGAAAAAGTTAAAGAAATGGGGAGAAAATCAAAGGTATGTTTATCTATAATATTATGTATGCTTATCTATAACTGTATATGATATTGTATGCTATTTTTTCGTATGTAGATATTGGTATGTTATTCCTAGTGGGGGGAATATGTTTGAAGCACAAAATGGTTATGAAGCAATGGTGGTGGATTTAGATGCTAGAAAATGCAGTTGTAGACTGTGGGACATATCAGGCATTCCTTGTGTGCATTCCATAGCTGCCATACACTATGTTCATAAGGATCCTGAGGATTATGTTAGTAAATGATTTACTAAGTATCTCTTCAAAATGGCCTATGAGAATCATATAAGACCATTGAATGGGAGCAACATGTGGACTCCAACACCTTACACCAAACCAAACCCACCTAGGGAGAGAAGAATGCCTGGTAGACCATCTATCAAAAGAAAGAGATCGGAATTTGAGAACCAAGGTGCAAGAGTGACTCAATTTGGGAAGGCAATGACATGTAGCAATTGCTTGGAAACGGGGCATAATGCCAAGACTTGTAAGAATGAGAAGAAGGACCCACCACCTAAACCTGTTAAGCCAAAAGGTAGACCAAGAATCAACATTCCAAAGCCGACTACAACAAGAACAAGCTCTAGAGGTGGAAGAGGGACTAGAGGTGGAAGAGGGACTAGAGGTGGGAGAATACCATCATATATGGGTGTTTCTTATAATCCAATCACGGGAGAAGCAATGATCGGGGTAAGTTATTATTTACTTTTCAGATTCAAATAACCTTTTTTAATGCGTATTGCTTACACTTTGTATTTATCATTAAAAACATCATCAGGTGTGCCACAACCAGCATGGCCCGAAGGCATCCTACCATATTCAATTCCAAGTGAGACTGTTGTTAACGGTGAAGATCATATTGAAGGTGAGACTGTTGTTGGTGATGAAGAAAATTATGAAAGTGGGGATGTTGTTGGACACCAAGAAGAATAGTTCATGCCACGACCTTAACATAGATTAGCTAGTTGTTACTTTGGTATAGCGCAACTTTTGGTATACCTGGCGCACTTGTTGGTATTTTTGGCGCAACTTTTGGTATTTTTAGCGCAATTGTTGGTATTTTTGGCACAACTTTTGGTATATTTGACGCACTTGTTAGTATTTTTAGGCGCAACTTTTGGTATATTTTTGGTAAAAGCAGTTATTTGTATATATCGTGTACTTTGAAGCGTAATCAAAATGGTATTTCTATATTCTTTGGTAAAATCGGTTCATTTGTATACAATTGTTGATATTTTTAGTATTTTTTTCTCGTTCAAAAAATGTCTAGGGACTTAATCGTTCACAATATGGAAGTCCGTTGGGTTTTTTCGGACTTTTTCTATTATTATACTACATTAACCAATTTCATAGGTCATAAGGATGTAAATAACAGGTTTTGTAAAGTCCAAGGACTTTTTTGTTCAAAAAAATTGTCCAGTGACTTAAACGCTAAAAACACAAAAGAGGGTTGGGTTTTAATGAACTTTTCCCTTTATTTTAATCAAATGCAAGGGTTTAAGATATTATTTAACATATATTTGTTTCATAATATGAAACTTTCACATGCATCTGTTTCATCGTATGAATCTTTCTTGTGCATATTTTTTATTTCACTAGGTGAATCCATTTTTTTTCACATGTAATTATTTCATAAGGTGAACACAAACATATGTGAAACACTATATTAAATTATAGGTTTTGATGAAAAAAATTCATATAAAAAATATTTTTATATCAGTTTTCACGAGTTTGTAACATTATTTTGGTTTTTATTTGGTAATCACCATATATATATATATATATAGAGGAAGATTCAAATGAGAACTTTGTAAATTTAAAGGAATAAAGGAACACCTTGTGGACTACATATGATGTGGATCCATAAAGTGTTCCTTTATTCCTTTAAAAAGGGGTGGTTCTCGTATGATCCTTCCCCTATATATATATATATATATATATATATATATATATAAGGTCTGGTTCAGGAGAAAACGCTAAAAAAGATAAAACTGAAGAACATTTTGGGAGGTCTCCATCTGGACGATATGCCCTAACATGCATTTGTGAATATGCATTGATGCATAAAAAAAGAGCTCCAATCGCTTGTATGTGCACAAATGCATATATATGCATTGATGCATAGAAAAAAAATTCCGTCCAGATGGCGGGCTCTCAGGGTGTTCTTTGGTTTTATCTTTTTTTAGCGTTTTCCCCTGAACCTCTCTCTCTATATATATAGAGGCTGGTTCAAATACAAACCAGTTAAATATTACAAACTATACAAACTCGTACAAATCAATATAAAAACAATTTCTTTCATTTTTTTTTCATCAAATATTATGATTTAAGATATTATTACACAAATGTTCGTTTCACCTTGTGAAAAAATTATATGTGCAACTTTTACGTTATGAAACAAATACATGTGAAACTTTTGTGTACAAAAATATATGAGAAACTATCAAATTATGAAAACAAATATATGTGAAACTTTTACATTATGAAACAAACATATATGTGATAATATCTTAAATCATAGCATTTGATGAAAAAAATTATGAAAAAATTGTTTTTATATTAATTTATACGAGTTTTTATAGTTTATGACATTTAACTGGTTTTGTATTTGAACCTGCCCCCCCCACCCCCACCCCGCCCCACCCCCACCCTCTCTCTATATATATATATGGGAGGGATCATGCGAGAACATTTTATGTTTAAAGAAACAAATGAATGGTTTCTAGCCACATATTTTGGTAAATCAATTAATATTATATTGAATGACATTGAAGTAATTAATGGTGGTTGAAATCTACTTTCCACCAAGGGTAAAGTCTTTTAGAGGTAAAATTGGTAGAAGCAAATATTTTCATATAATATATCAAAAATATAATATAATATAATATATCAAAAATTATATATATTTTTTTAAACGCAGCAAAGATGAAACCCGGGAACTTCGGCATGGCCATCATCCCCGGATCACACCCCAAATTTTATTGAGATAAGACGAAAATAGTTACAATACAACGATACGAAAGGATAGACGTTACTCCCGCGTGGGGTTAACCACGATACAAATCACTGTACACCGCTAGAACAACGAAATCTATACAAAACAACAACCAAACCATCGCTGTACATAACGAACCGAGGAGAAATCCACACAAATCTGTCACGGAAGTCCCTCTGACTCTTGTCTTCCCCCCGAAAACGTCTCTCCAAAGCGGTTACGAGCAAGCCGAACGAGGGTTATCGAACCAAGACTCCCACACCAAATTCTTGTCTTTAAGTCTGGGATTTATCCATCTAAAAGTCAACTCTTTGATGAGAATTGTGCATTCTTCAATAATAAACGACTTGCGGTTAAATATTAGATTGTTCTGAGCACTCCAAATACTGTAAGCCACAATCCAAGTGGCCGCTTTCCAGAGATCCGAGTATGTTTGATTAATGTAATCGTGGATGAATAGATGCTCACTGACGGATTCTCCAACGTGACCCGGATCAATTCCCCACCATTCAAAAAACATGTACCACACGCTACGCACCACTTGACATTTAAGAAAACAACGGGTTAAATCCTCAATTTCATTTTGGCATATGGGACACAGAACCGTGTCCAAGTCTATGCCCTTTTATCAATTTCGAATCTGACCGGTATGCCGTTTATGCCGTATTCTCCATATGAACACATTAATTTTCCTGGGTACTAAAGATGACCATACCGAGGGTGCGTTGTAGCAGCGTTTGTGTTGAATCGTTCTTTGAGTAAGAGTCTTAGCGTGCACACCGAGAACCCATTTTCTGGGTCTATGTTCCATCTCCATGTGTCCCTTTTGTCTCTGAATAGGTGTACCGATTCTACCAGTTGTTTTAGTCGAATGAGCTCAAATCTTGATCTCCCTCTAGCTTGATTTTCCCAGCTCCATTTCCAACACCATCCCCTGTTAGACCAAAAACCACAGTCACTGATCATAGAATTAATATTAGAAATGGAACTAAGATGAAAAAGTCTAGAAAACTCCCTGGCGAGGATTAGGTTGTTCACCCATCTATCAGTCCAGAATTTGGTAATTACACCATCTCCGATTGATCCGTTGAATGAATTTGCGAACTCGATTCCCGCCTCATTGATTTTCCCCCAGCGGCTATTATGTCATTCCATATGGTAAATTGGTTTCCGTTTGTATGAGGTTTGGTCGTGTAGTCAAGTTTCCCGTCCACTTCATATATGCTTTCAATTACTTTTGCCCACAAAGAGTCTTTTTCCGTATGAAATCTCCACCACCATTTACCAAGGAGTGCAAGATTGAATGCTTTTAATGATCCTATACCGAGGCCACCAAGCGTTTTCGGGGATGTAATTTTTTGCCATTTCACCCACGACATTTTATTCTCATTTGTGCTACCCCAAAAGAATTTCCTTCTGATGCTTTCTAAGGTGTTTATGATCGTGATTGGGCCTCAAAATATTAAAAAGAAATATATTGGGAGGCTTCCGAGCATAGTTTTGGCGAGAGTTAATCTTCCACCGAAAGACAGATTTTTCGATTTCCATGTCGAAAGTCGTGATTCAAATTTTTCGATAATGGGTTGCCAATTTTTCACAGACCGCATATTTGACCAAGGGGAATGCCCAGATATTTGAATGGGGGGATTTTGATTTGCAATTAAAACGTTCCGCCATTGTATCTACTTTCGATTGCGCACCTTGTCTGACCCCTCTTTCCATATTAAATTTGGTAGTCGGTGATTCGTTAATACGAACAGATATCGAGGCCGTTGATAAACACGATCTTATCCACTTACACCATTTTGTACTAAATCCCATTTGTTTCATTATATCCAACAAATAATCCCATTTTATACTATCGAAAGCTTTTTCAAAGTCTGCCTTGAAAATAAAACTTTTTGAATTTGACCTTTTTGCAAAATTTAGGGCTTCGTTTGCAATAAGAACCCCATCAAGTATGTATCTTCCTTTAACAAAAGCGTTTTGATTTGCCCCAATTATTTTCCCGATCACCTCTTTTAATCTTTCCGTCAAGACTTTTGAGAGGATTTTATAATATGCACCAATTAAGCTAATTGGTCTAAAATCTTTTAGTTCAAGTGGAGAATTTACCTTTGGGATTAGTGTGATGAACGACGCATTGCATCCTTTTGAGATTGACTCTTTTTCCCTAGAACCAATTTAGAGTAGCAATTAAGTCCTCTTTAATGGTTTGCCAGAAAAATTTGATGAACTTGAAGTTAAAACCATCTGGACCAGGGGCTTTGGAGGTACCGTAAAGATTTACCGCATTCTTTATTTCATCTTCCGAAAAGCGTTCTTCAATTTTGCTGGCATCAGTAGCGGAGATCTTTGGGCAATCTGGGATAATGAAATTCTATTCTTGCGAAGAATGGTATGCAAAAATCCTTTTATAGTATTCACGGAAAGCTGATTTAATTCGTGCTGGTTCCGAAATCCATTCACCGTTTACATTTAATCCTTGTATCTCATTAATGTTGTTTCTGCTTTTGATCATTGCATGAAAGAAAAGAGAATTTTCATATCCTTCCGCATCCCGATTGACCCGAGCTTTCTGTTTTTCCGCTGCTGCGTTTTCACGCTCCCACTCTATCCACTTTTTCCTTGACTCTATCCAATCTGTTATCTCTTCTTCCGATAACAGTGTTTCTTCCATTAAAATCTCCCATTTCCTGATATTATATTTTCTTTTTCAATCTCTTTACTTTTCTGTTCGTTCTTTGATTTCGTCCAAGACTTTAGTGCTGTTTTGACCATCTTTAATTTATCTCTGAATATTGCATCTGGGTTCGAAGAAAGAGATTGTGTGGCCCATGTATTCGTGACAAGGTTGTGGACTTATGTATCTTCTATTTACTGATCAAAGCATCTAAATGGTTTTGGGCTGAAATCTGAGTTGTAGCATCTCAATACGAGTGGAAAATGATCTGAGTGCATCCTGTCTAGTGGTATTGTAATTGCATTTCTCCAATAATTTAAGAAAAAATAACTTACAATGAATCTATCCAGTTTGCTCAGTTTCGAGCCATCCGAGCTTACCCTTGTGAATTTTCTGACCCCCATTGGTACCTCGTGCAATTCAAACGAGTCAATAAATTCTTTAAATAATGCTGCATTCCTCGCGTTGAAATTGGAATTTAACCTCTCTGAAATCGATCTGACTTCGTTGAAGTCACCAAAAATGCACCATATCGTTCTGGGATTGTTTACATTGTTTGTCGAGTTTACTAGGTTTGAGAGCTTCTTCCAAAAACCAATTTTCTCTTCTTCCGTGTGTGGACCATAGACTGTTGAAGTATATGAAATAGCATCAAAAGAGGATTTTCAAAATGTACATCTAAGGGATTTAGTCAAGGTCTACAAAAGACTTGATCCTATTTCATGATAACATTGCCAGATTCAGAAAAGTATTTCCTGTTATAAAAGGAAGAATTTACAGATAATTCATATGGGCAGCCAAGAAAGATTTTCAAGTTGCTTTTGTGCTTGGTAAAGAAAAGGTAAATCTGTGTCGGCCAAATTTTGAACTTCCAGGAATTGATTCAATAAACAAGGGTACTTTGATAGTGCATCCTCCTGTATTTGTGTGCAAGTTCAATTCAAAGAAGCTTTTTGTCAAATATGAAGAGATTCATAAGTGCAGTAATGGTACATTGTTGGCAATTAGTGAAAGACTTGTCAAGAGACAGAAGCACAGGCCAAAGAAGCTAAATGATGATGAATGGAGTGAATATAAAAAGCTTGCTAAAGATATGCACAAAAGAATAGAAAACAATTACTTGAGTACATGAAATTAATTTTGGGTGAAGTCAGAGAAATTTTGATGTATTGGGGGTATAACTTGAACTTTTGAAGCCAAAGGGGAGATTGTTGAAGTATATGAAATAGCTTCAAAAGAGATTGGGTTCTGAAGCTGCACAGTTCAGATCTTCTGAACTGGTTCTGTAAACATAAAGTTAGGAAAGCTTAGAAGACCAAAGTCAGAAGTATTGATCTCAGAAGTAAAGGAGCAAAGGAGAGCATAAGGCATAACTTTTGAAGTAGCAACTTCAGAAGTTCTGAAGATTTTGAAGTCATTCTGAAGAAGTTCAGAAGAACTTCTAAAGACAGTTCTGAAGAAGTTCAGAAGTATATAGATACTATTGGTCAGTCATGTAAACCTCTGTTAGTTTAGTATCTCTACTTGTATATAAATAGAAGGTTAGTTACTTTGTAACAACTAATGTTCTAATCACTCTGTACTTTCAATACATACACTTGTAATTCTGTTAATATCAATACTACATTCGACTTCATTGATTTTACTCTGTTCTATATTCATATATTCTTTTTGTATTTTGAATCTTGGGATCTATCAATTGGTATCAGAGCCAAATTCATGTGTTTGTATCTGTTAAGAATCTGTCAGATTTGATAAGATTATTGAAATTCTTGATCTGTTTACTCAGGTGAATTTTCGATCATCAAATTCAAAATGTCAAAAGAAATTGTTTCCATCGGTTCTGAAACAAAACCTCCAACTCTGTTCTTGGACGAATATCATCAATGGCGAATTTGAATGATACAATTTCTGGATAATATTGATGAAGCCTTGATGCAATCTATTATCAATGGTCCCCTTGAAGTATACGTTGAAATTGCTGTTGTTCCAAGAACAGATACAACTCTTGAAATTCTTGTAACCCGGATCAAGAAAAGTCCAGGTATGTATAGTACTGTTGAAAATGAGCAAGTCAAAATAGATAAAAGGGCTCTTACTTTGCTTACTATGGCTATTCCAAATGAGATATATTCAATAGAGTCGATAGTTTGACTTCTGCAAAAGCCATGTGGGATGAAGTAGAGGCTCAGATGCAGAGGAGTACTACAGCTCAAGCATAAAGGCTTAACATCTGTATTGGAACTTATGAAAACTTCATAAATAAAGAGGGTGAGTCAATTACTGAGATTTATCACAGATTTAATAATATTCTGAATGATCTGAGAAGGATAGGGGTTCAGAAGTCAAATTCAGAAATTAATAATAAGTTTCTGAATAATCTTGGAAATGAATGGACCAATTTTACTGATAATATGGTCACTAGAAATCTTTCTAGAAAGTCTATTCATGATGTTTATGGAATCTTGTTTCAACAAGAAGACAAGATTAAGACTAGACAAAATGAACATAAAAAGACAAATGACACTCTGGCCTTGTTGAGCAAAAAGATAAATAGTTCTATGACAAAGCCTTCAATGAATAAAATATGTGAGATCCCAGAAGTTGCTCTCTGTGATGGAAATGAGTCTGATGAAGAGATGAAAAGAATTTCTGAGAGCATTGCTTTTATGACTAGACAATTTAATCAAAGATATAATCAGAAGTATAAAAGCAAACCCAAAACAGAAGATGGTGCTCAGAAGTCTATTGCAAAAGAAGTTGTTTAGAAAGATGATTCAGAACCAGTCAAATGCTTTAACTGTGGAAAACCTGGTCATTTTGCTAGACAGTGCAAAATGCCTAAGGTAAAAAATGCTGGTTACTATGAGAAAAAGCACTTGTTGGCAAAGAAGAAGGAAATCAACCCTGCTCTTATCACAAGGTATGAAGAAGACTGGTTGGACTGGAGTGATGATGAGTATGATGAGCAGGTTGCTCATTTTGCTGCAAATTGCTATATGTGTCAAATGGATCCAAAAGACTCACATGCTCATGAAACTGAGGTACAAAATCCTTTCTGAATCTACTTCTAAATCTAATTCTGAAATTATCATGCAATAACAAATTCAGAATATGACTTCTGAATTTGAAAATCTTTGCCTGAACGTATTCCTTTTGTTAAATCAGAAGTTTTGTTTACAAATGAAAAATCTCCAATTTCTAATGAATCAAAGGTAATATCTAATTCAGAATCAACTTCTGAAATCACTTTTGAAGTTCAATCTGAAGTCACTTCTGAACATATTTCTGAAGATACTTCAGACATTACTTCTGAATTAAAATCAAAAGATAATATAGACATCTCAGAAGATATTTCTGAAGATAAAAATGATTTAAAAGAAACTTTTGAAGAAAACTCTGAGGATACCTATGAGGAATTTTCTGAGGATGAATTTTTCAAAAGTGATGATTAAACTTCAGAATATGCTTTGATGATTCTGATAATGAAAATAATGAAGATATTATTAATAATACTCAGAAGTCTGAATCAAATATTGATTCTGAGAAGCATAATATAAAAATAAAATTTTTGTCACAAACGTGAGTGAAGATAAATTTTCAAATCTTATAAATGCTTCAGATTCTGATACTGAAGATGACATTTTAGAAAATGCAGTTGTGGAAGTTATCACTAAAGATGGATATGTTGTTTACAAATCTAAATCTTCCATGACTGAAGGAGAAATACTTAAATCTCAAGAAATCAAATCACCTTCAGAAAGGTTTGGATCTGTCTTCTTAAAAGAAGAGTTTCAGAATTCCGTATTTCAAACTTCTGAATTAAACACTCCTATTTCTTCTTCAGAAGTTGGTTCTACCACTAAAAAATCTAAGTTGTCATCATCAGATTTTAATTCAAGAATCAAATTTTTTGAAAAAGGTCAATCTTCAATTCCAACATCTATAAAGCAGCTTAACCAAAAGAAAGTTAATAAAAATAATTCTTGCACTAATCCACGTTTCTTATCTTTTACAGAGTTGTTCACTTTAGTTTGGAAGAGAAAGGATGAAAGATTACCAAAACAAGACAAATTAGATAAATTTCATTCTTTTTAAGACAAATGATGTACACAATTCTACTACTTTGAATAAAAGAAAGCATTTAGTTTCTAAATCTAATGTTGTTAGTTCTTCCTTATGTGTTGATTTGTTGAAAGTTCTTTCTTGTCATATTCATTGTGTAAATTGTGGACATCATAACTTCCAACTGAACTCAAAATTTAACAAGAAATTTTCTAAGAAACTAATCAAGAATTCTTCATCAAATTCTTCTAATAAGAATTCTACAACTCATAAAAAAGTTAAATCTGAGTTGTCTCAAAATGTCAAACAAAGTTCTGAACTTACTTCTGCAAAATCCAGATTCAGAATTCCTTCTTTTATTTTCAAATGAGTACCTAAATCTAAATAATTGTTTCTGCAGATGTGTCATGTGTGGGTATTAGACTCTGGATGCTCAAGACACATGACACCTTACAAGGAGTTACTAACATCATGAGAGAAATGGAGGAACAATTAGTTTTGGAAACAATGCTAGAGGATTTGTTAGAGGTTATGGAACTTTTTCAAAAGGAGATGTTACAGTCATGAAGGTTTTCTATGTTGAAGGACTTAAACATAATCTTTTCAGCATAAGTCAGTTTTGTGATAAATACTGGACTGTCCACTTTGACATTAAGTTATGTCACGTTCTAAATTCTGAGAAGCAAAGTGAATTAACTGCCTACAGAGATGGGGATATCTACACTGCAACTTTTAGTGAGGATGGTCAACTCAAAGGAATTTGTTATATTTCTACTCCTTTGATTGGAATAAGTTGGTTATGGCATAGAAGGATGTCTCATCTTAACTTCAAATCAATTTTTGAATTGGATAGGCAAAAATCAGTGAGAGGATTACCAAAGATCAAATTTAAAAAGAACTCATTATGTTCTGCTTGTGAACTTGGAAAGATATAGAGAAGTTCACATCCTCTGAAAATGTTTTCTTCATGTCAAGCTCTACTTGAAATGTTACATATGGATTTATGTGGACCTATGAAGACTCAGAGTTTAGGTGGAAAGAAGTATATCTTGGTCATAGTGGATGAATATTCCAGATATACTTGGATAGAGTTTCTGAGACTAAAATCTAATACTTCTGAGGTATTAATTCCTTTTCTGAAGAGAATATAGGTTCTGCTTCAACTTCCTATCCAAAAGATCAGAAGTGACGATGGCGCATAATTTACAAATTCCAAACTTCAGAATTTTTTGGACTCTGTTGGTATATCTCATAATTTTTCCGCTGCTAGAACTCCACAACAAAATGGTGTGGTTGAAAGAATGAACAGAACCTTGGTAGAAGCTGCTAGAACCATTCTTGCTTATTCAGACCTACCTTTATCTCTTTGGGCACAAGCAATAGCAACAACCTGTTTTACTCAGAACAAAACTATTCTGAATAGAAAACATCTCAAAACTCCATATGAATTAATCAAAAAGAGAAAACCTTCCATTGACTATTTTAATTTTTTTGGATGCAGGTGCTTTCTTCTGAATGACAAAGAGAACCTAGACACATTTGATCCTAAAGGCTTAGTTGGAGTATTTGTTGGCTATTCATAAAGATCAAAGGCCTATAGGATTCTCATGAAGAAGACAATTAAGAACAATAGTTGAAAGCACAAATGTCAGATTTAATGAACCAACAATGACTTCTGAAGAAACCAGTTCAGAACTCAAGCTAAACCAAAACTCTGAACAACTTGATTCAGAAAAGCGTATTTAGGATAAATCTATAATAATTCTTTACTTAAAAGAAAATTTAGATGTTTTATGCCAAGATTTGTTTGATTTGTCTATTGTTGTTTCTGCAGATTATCAAAATCCTTCACGTAGCAGAAACATTCCAGCACTAGTTCCAGATGAACCAAACATTTCAAATATTTTTAGACCATCAGTCTCAACCTCAAATTCAGAAATTCCTACTTTTGAACATGTTTAAGTGTCTTCTGAACCTGTTAAACTGCTTTCTGAATCAATTCAACAGCATTCTGAACCTGTTCACATACTTTCTGAACCAATTCAAGGAACTTCTGAATCTTTATTAACCAATCCACATCATCCTCCTGGGGGGAGGGGGGAGACTTCAGATCTGCATTCAGAGATATATCCAGAATCAAAACAACAAGCAATCATTGATGATTAAGATTCATTGAACAATGTCTCATCTGTTCAACCCTTACCAAATGTGACCAAGTGGACTTTAAGTCAACCCATTCATCAAATCTTAGGTTATGCCTCAAAAGGAGTACAAACTAGACCAGCCATAGCAATGTCTGTATGTGAATTTTCTAAGCAGTATAGAACCCAAGAAGCCATTTGAAGCTCTTCAAGATCCAGATTGGATTTTAGCTATGCAAGATGAGCTAAATCAATTTGAAAGAAACAAAGTCTAAAGACTGATTCCAAGACCAAAAGGAAAATCTATAATCGGATCCAAATGGGTATTAAGAAATAAGAAGGATGAAAATGGAATTGTTGTGAGAAACACAACAAGACTTGTGGCTAAAGGTTATTGTCAACAAGAAGGAATAGATTATGATGAAACCTTTGCTCCTATGACTAGGCTAGAAGCAATCAAAATTTTTCTGGCTTATGCAGCTCATAAAAATATGAAAGTCTTTCAAATGGATATGAAATGTGAATTTCTGAATGGTATTCTTCATGAAGAAGTGTATGTAGATCAACCAAAAGGATTTTTCAGCAAAGAGTTTCCTGATCCTGTTTATATCTTAGACAAGGCTTTATATGGATTAAAACAAGCTCCAAGAGCATGGTATGACACACTCACAACATTCCTCCTGAATTCAAAATTCAAGAGAGGTACAATAGATACTACTTTATTTCTAAAAAAAGAAGGTGAGGATATGATCTTAATAAAAATATATTTGGATGATATTATATTTGCCTCTACTAATCCAAAATTTTGTATAAACTTTGAGACTATCATGCAAAAAGAATTTGAAATGAGTATGATGGGTGAGTTGACTTTTTTCCTTGGTCTACAAGTGAAACAACTCCCCACTGGCATATTCATTAATCAGTCTAAGTATGTTTCAGACTTACTTAAGAAATATGATATGTCTGATTGTTCTAGCATACAAATTCCATTGGCTACTGCTACTAAACTTGAACCAGATTTGAATGAAAAATCTATGGATCTAAAGAAGTACAAGGGTATTATTGGGTCTTTGCTTATTTGACTGCTAGTAGATTAGATATAATGTTTGCTACATGTATTTGTGCTAGGTATCAAGCTAATCCTAAGGAGTCTCATCTCCTTGCTGCTAAAAAGATTCTTAGATATCTCAAAGGTTCACCTTCATTGGGACTTTGGTATCCTAAGAATTCTGGATTTGAACTAACATCTTTCACAGATGCAGATCATGGTATAAATTGGACAGGAAAAGCACATCTGGATAATGTCAATTCTTAGGTGACAGACTTGTGAGTTGGTCTTCCAAAAAGCAGAACTGTGTACCTACTTCTACAGCAGAAGCTGAATATGTAGCACCTGTAATTTGTTGTTCACAAGTAATTTGGATGCAAATCCAACTAAGGAACTATGGTTATACATTACAGCAAATCCTGTTCAACATTCTAAAACCAAACACATTGATGTCAGGTATCATTTCATTAAGGATCATGTTGAGAAAGGCAATATAGAAATATTTTTTTGTTCAGACAAATTATCAATTGGCTGATTTGTTTACTAAAGCTCTTGATGAGAAAAGATTTAATTTCTTAGTAAGCAAATTAGGCATGATGAATCTTTTTGGATAAATCAATTACTTTTCACAAGTGTTAGATATAAACTTCTGAATTAACTTTATCTTAATTTCTGAAAAATCCAACTTCAGAAGTTCTGATGTTTGATTCTCAGAAATGAACTTTATGAAATTCAGAAGTCAATTTTTTTTTTGTGAAATTGTAATTGTTTTATTTTTTTTCTCTATAATGCATTTTTCAAGGGGGAGTTTTTCAAAAAAATTTCTTTCTATTCATGAGTCTAAGGGGAGCTTTGTTTCGTGTACTTAATCATTTGTTACTAATGGTTTATTTTTAATTATACCATAAGATCTGAATAGGTGAAACATTTTTTTACGCGTATATTACTTAGAAGTATGGACAAACTTCTAATGATTATCAAATTTTTTATTGTTCAAACTACTTCTGAATCATCAAAATGTTTTCAGATTTCAGAAGTATGTATTTTCAAACTGATTTTAAGGAATTCATCCATATTTGTTCAACTTCTGAATATTTTTTTATAAATTCCGAATCATTCCTCAGAACTTTTGAACTTTCTGTCAACTTCTGAATTCTATCTCAAAAGTTCTGAACTCGTCATTCAGAAGATGACTTTGTCCACACGCATGCCTCGTTTTTTAATTTCACTCAAACAACATTAACCACGTCGTAAAACGGTTCAGTAATCAAAATTAACCGGTGTAAATCATAATTACTCTACTAATCGTCATTACTTTTTGGTTCTTTTTCTGCCACGTGTTCTACGCCGTTCATCCACATCATAAAACCCATGGCATCGTCATCTTCTTCTTTTTTCATCGATTTTTCCCTCAGAAATTTGTTTTTATGATATTCTTGAACTTCAATCTCACTCAAATCTTCAACTTTTTTCAACAATGTCGACTTCTAATGTTGATCAACCCATTCAAACTGCGAAATCATGTTTCAGTAACAGTGATGAATCATCCAATGGAGATTCGTTCAAAATTGTTCCTAAAAAGCTTATGATTGGTTCTATGGAAGTGACTCTGAATGATGATCCTATGCTTGAAGATACTGCCACGAAAGGAAACACTGAAGCTGGTCCTTCGAACCCCATTCCAAACCCTAACCCTAACCCTCATTCTACTAAAATTGGGGGAACTCAAGTTGAGCCAATAGAAGTTGTTTCTGAATCTGTTTGAGGTGTGAATGATTCTCAATCGATTTCTGGTACTGCTCAAGAAGAAAGTTATGGCCCTGATCTTACAAAACTGTATGTTCTAGAGAACAAGAGAATGGAGATAAAGAAAAATAATTGTGCTCTCAATCTTAGATCAACAGATTTCAATGATGACCAGAAGATTTTAACTGAAATCTTAAAGAAACATCCTTTTAGAGCTCTACTTACTAGAAATTTTTGGTTCCTGCGTCATATTTGCAACAATGGTGGTTCTATGCAGAAATTGATGAAGAGGAAAATGATTTTTCTTCATATGTCCATGGTTACAGGTTTTCTATTAAGGATTCCGATATCAGGGGGATATTTGATCTTCCAAAGGCCAATGCAGTAGTTGGAAAGACTACCTTTGATGTTATTCCTTCAAATTCTGAACTTATTGCAGACATAATGAAGTTAGGATATTCAGAAACTCTAACCGCACTTAGTTCTTTCAGAAGAAAGTGTCTTCCACCAATTTGGTATTCCTTATTTACCATTATAAACACTTGTTTATCTGGTAAAAATTCAAGTTTGGATCAAGCATCAACAAAGGTGAGAATCATCTTTCATGGGATTGCTCATAACAAACATTATGATTATGCTTCTCTGATCTTTGAAGAATTGAAGATAGCCATTTCAAAGAAGCCTACCTATTCCTATATCCCATACCAACGATTCTTTCAGATTTTTATCAAAGGAGCTATGAAGACTGTTGAAGACATTCCCATACTAGATAATGAGGTATTTGTTCCACTATTCTCAATGGATAACTTGAGACTAGGGATGAGCATACGGACCGAAATCCCGAAACCGAACCGGTCCCGTACCGAACCGGTACCGGTACCGGTACCGAATATCATATCCGGTTCGGTATTCGGTACCAAGATTTTCCATATTCGGGATTCGGTACTTTCGGTACCGGTACCGGTACTAGTCCCGGTAGATCCCGAACCGAACCGGGGAATTTAAAAATTCATTTTTTATTTGAATTGGTAACAAACTCTTTCCTTTTTTTTACAGAAAATCCTCCTAAATATATTACAATTTTCGGTTCTTGTATTTTCCACTCAAATACCGATTTTTTCTTGCAATTCTTCATATTTAGGTTATTGCAATTCTCCAAAATCGGTTCCGTAATTTATCCAAAACCCGGTTCTTGCACAATCGGCTCCTCCAATCCGGTTTCCGCTCAAGTGATTTTGGTTTTTGTTATTGTGTTTAATGGTTAACAGTGAAAAACGGTTGTCGTCCCAAAAAATGGTACCAAACGGTTCTAGTCCCGAATATCTCGGTACCGAACCGGTGTCGGTACCGGTACCGAATTTCTCTTCTCGGTTCGGTATTCGGTATGATTTTTTCCACTCTCGGTTTCGGTACTACCCGGTTTCGGTACCAGTTCGGTACCGGTCCGGTACCGAGCTCATCCCTACTTGAGACCACCAAATGCCAAACTCAGATTTCCAAATGCAGTTCCTCTTCCAACAGAATTACTGGCCTATGTAAGTTCTAAAAATAGGTATTTGATTGAGTACTGTGAATCTACGGGACTACCTAAACCAGTAGTCTCTTCCCCTAATTCAACCCAGAGTGGTGAGAAAGGTGAGGGGTCTAGAATGCATAATGAGAGAGGGGAGGAAGTTCAAGGTGGGGAACAACCTCAGAGTGCTAAGAGGCAAAATGTAAATGAGAGACAGGATGGAAAGGTGAGAAAAAGAATTGATTAGGGGAGATCACAGGAAAAAGAAAAAGAATCCTGTGCACTAACTGTTACAAGCCGGGCAACCACACAATCTATTACTCCACATTCTTTGGTGGGTAATATTGAAATAGCCAATGAGCCCATGGCAACTTTTCTTAACCCCCCAGCCACTCACCCATCTATTAACAGAAGGGTGTTTCAACAACACTTATGGGGCAATCAACTAATCTACCATTAGGTCTCCACGTGGAGGAGCCTAATGTTGAAAATGAAGGATATATGTCCCCCCTTCACACATATGAGCACATAGAGTCTGAGAGTCCACTCATTGTTGAGCCTAATGCACCACATGATGTGGGATTCCTTCACACAAGCACATATCTTTCAGATATACAAATGCAAAGTGTGTGTCACATTGCAACAACTTCACTACCTACTTCAGGATATCAAGGATTTGAAGGAAGTCGTTGTGGGGTGAACATATCCAAAGCCTCATTCACTGAATAAGTAATGATTCATGATGTGGTGACATCAACAGGCCAGCCTACTTCTGTAGGACTACAAAGAGGACCATCTATTGGTCTTGGTTCTCTTACCCAATCTTCCGAATTCTCTGAATTCAAAGATTTCTGTACTTCTGAATTTGAAAAGATTCAGAAGGACATCAAGGAGTTGTCGGAAAAGTCTAATAAGCTGTTGGAGGATAGGGTGGAGAGTCAGGAGAAGAAGCTGGATGAGAGACTAAGTGAATTGAAGAAAGTCTATATCTACCAATGATTTTAAAGCTTTTCAAGAGGTCATTCTAAAATCTTTCTATGAAGCTGTTTCATCAGTGGCAAGTCTCAGAACCTCCTTGCCATCTACTTATGAACAGCCAGATTTGTTTCAATTAGCCACAAAATATGATATTCAACTAGTTATGAATAAATTAACTTCTATTCAGAATACTCAAGTAACTCTTGATCAAAGGATCTCTGCTTTAGAATGCAAGCCACATGCTGACACTTTAAAGAGAAAGCATGATGATCAGGATTCTGATGATCACGAGGAGGAGAAAAGGAGAAAAGTGTCTCATTCTGAAGATACCCATATGATAAAAGCTTAGATTTCTGAAAGATCTTCTGAAAATGTTCAGAAAGATATTGGTGCTGAAAAGGTTTCTGAAGCAATTGAAGATATTTTGTCTTCTGAATCTGAATATCAAGAAATTCCTTGTTCTGAATCTATTCTTGAAGCTGTCCTTATTATTAATGAGTCTGTTGTGGCTATATCTGAAGAAATTGTTGCTGACAAAGTAACTTTTGAAGAAGTAGATGAAGGGTATGAAACTAAAAGATTATCTATTAATTCTGAAGATAAAGCTGGTATAGATGATACATCATTCCTGATTCAAATGAAGATATGCTTAATGAATACTTAACTTTTGAAGAAGAGATTGGAGAACCAGGTGATCTATCAGATGTCATTATGTTTGATGATGAAGAAGAAGTAAATGAAATAAGGGATATATTTATGTGGAGACCTCTTGTGATTGATAGAAGTGAAGATGGAGAACTTCTGAATATTATGTGGTGATTAGTAAGTCAAATGCTTATGAAGTATGTATTTCTGAATTCATCAAGGAATCTGGAGTGTACATTCTTGGAAGAAAGGCTGTCTATATTCAGAGATTTTTATAATCAACAAAGCAATTATGCATATGTGATAGTTGATCTATGTCATATGAGTGATGTTGGATTTCTGATGTAGTTTTAATGGCTTATGTTGGTGAAATTGAAGTCAAGTACAAAGAAAATATTTAGATTCCCAGATTCAATTTACCACTTCTTGAAGAACCCATCATTGATCAAATTTTCACAAAAGACATATTCTTTGATGAACTTGAACATCTTATCACAGTCTTTCCAAAAGATACATATGTTTACTTGTATAAGAAGAGTTTGAAGTTTGCAACTCTAGAAAGCTTTATAAGTGATCAATGGGTTAAAGAATTTGCTTCTGAAGTTCAATCTTTACATCAGAGACATGGTATTCAAGACATGCATGATTCTGTTCCAATCAAGTATTTCAGAAGAATTAAGAGATCAATTGAAGAAGATCTCAATATTGTCAGGATTGGTGCTGAAAGAAGACATGACACTTTAGTAGAGTTCACTCAATTTGATTTTTATGGTTTAAGGCTGCAAGATAAACTCTCTCTTCTGAACTTTTGTGTGAAAAGAGGGGATTCAGAAATGGTACAAGAATTAAGAAGAATAATTGGCATCTATCTCAGAAATTTTGTGAAGCATGGTTTCCAACTTGCCTTGGAACATGGATTAAAGAAAGTAAACTTATTGGAACCAGCTACAGTTAGTCTTGAAGGGATCTCTACTGTTTTCACCAAACCAGAACTTGTTTTTTATTATGAAGCAGAAGGATTAAACAAAAGAACATTTATTGTTTCTGAGATTCCAAAGTACTCTTCTGCAACTTTAAAATGGTTATGTGATTGTATTGATTGAATTGCTGGTCCTAACGAATTGAAAGATGAAATTCTGTATCTGATCAAAGAAAGGATAAATTTTAGAGAACTTGTGAGAAGAAGTATATCTGCTGGGCATCAACAGATAAATTCAAGAAGAGATGCAGATTATCTGTTGAGTAATGGTTATGACTTTCATATTCATGCTAAAGAACAAGTGGTTGAGTCTGAAATTTTAGAAGAAACTCAACCTTCAAAAGTTCCTGTTTCTGAACATGTTGGTACAAGTTCTGAGATAAATAAAGACAAAAGTGTGGAAGTTGTTGAGGAACAAATGCAAACAACTCAAATCTTTGAAGCTGAACAATTGCAAATAAGTAGAATTGCTGAACATGTTTATACTTTATTTCTTGAATATGTTCATCCTGAAATATTCATGGAACATGAGCAAAGGTTCAACTACATAGATTGTTGGTTGGATAACTCATTTAGATGGAAACAATGGTATTGTAAATAATCCATAAGTCGAAATTACCCGTTTCTGAAGCTAGAAAAGAGTCCCATTGTGAAAGTGATAAATGCCGATCAAAAGACAAAGTTGATTTACAAATACTCTTATTTCACTGTGGAAAGAGAAAGTGGAGAAATGTGTACATTTTCTGAGGCAGATTTTCAAAATGTACATCTAAGGAATTTAGTCAAGGTCTACAAAAGACTTAATCCATTTCATGATAACATCGCCAGATTCAGAAAAGTATTTCCTGTTATAAGAAAAGGAATTTACAGAGAATTCATATGGGCAGCAAAGAAATATTTTCAAGTTGCTTTTGTGCTTGGTAAAGAAAAGATAAATCTGAGTAGGCCAAATTTTGAACTTCAAGGAATCACATAAACAACGGTACTTTAATGGTGCATCCTCCTGGTTTTGTGTGCAAGTTCAATTTAAAGAAGCTTTTTGTCAGATATGAAGAGATTCATGAGTGCAGTAATGGTACATTGTTGGCAATTAGTGAAAGACTTGTCAAGAGACAGAAGCACAGGCCAAAGAAGCTAAATGATGATGAATGGAGTGAATATAAAAATCTTGCTAAAAATATGCACAAAAGAATAGAACAGTTGCTTGAGTACAGGAAATTAATTTTGGGTGAAGTCAGAGAAATTTTGATGTATTAGGGGTATAACTTGAATTTTTGAAGCTAAGGGGGAGATTATTGAAGTATATGAAATAGCTTCAAAAGAGACTGAGTTCTGAAGCTGCACAGTTCAGATCTTCTGAACTGGTTCTATAAACATAAAGAAAGGAAAGCTTAGAAGACCAAAGTCAGAAGTATTGATCTTAGACGTAAAGGAGCAAAGAAGAGCATAAGGCATAACTTCTGAAGTAGCAACTTCAGAAGTTCTGAAGATTCTGAATATTCTAAAGTCATTTTGAAGAAGTTCTGAAGAACTTCTGAAGACAGTTCTGAAGAAGATCAGAAGTGGTTCTGAACTTGTAGTGTACACTTGTATAGATACTTTTGGATATCATGTAAACCTCTGTTAGTTTAGTATCTCTACTTGTATATAAATACAAGGTTAGTTAGTTTGTAACAACTAATGTTCTAATCATTCTGTACTTTCAAGACATACACTTGAAATTATGTTAATATCAATACTACATCCAACTTCATTGATTCTACTCTGTTCTATATTCATATATTCTATTTGTATTTTGAATCTTGGGATCTATCATAGACGTTTACGGTACAGACATCTTCCTCTATTCCTGCCCAATTACATTTTGTAAAAAGGAAGTTTTTGTTTCCGATCGATTCAGTAACGTTATACACGGAGGCGTCCTAGGTGGTAATTATACCCCCTGATCTACCAGAAGCCGGCAAAAAATTTAATTTAGATTTGATACCTCCCCATAAGGATTGGATCCAGTTCTCATCGATTCGAGCTCTTTATGTTTCTTGTATACCTAGGACAATTGGTTTTTCGCTCCTGCAGATTTCCTTAATCCATCTCGATTTTTCAGCCGACCCCAATCCTCTACAGTTACAAGTAATAGAACTCATGGAAAAGTAGACTTACGAGGGTTTATGTCAGGAGACTTTCACAAATCTCCTTCGTGTGCTGTCGAAGTGTCATCGGACTCCTTTGAGTTCGAAGTATTGAAACCCAATTGCACCCCAATTTCTCTAATGATTTCTTGGTTGATTCCACTATTTCTGGATGAAGATGGTGACGGGATTTTTTGTTTTCGCGGTCTTCCTCTTTTTTTCCCTGTGCCAGTTGTGTTTGGTTTTAAGACATTGAGCTTTTTCCTTCTTCCCTTTTGTGAGTTTGATTCCAAATCTTTTTCCTGTTCTCCAGTATTAGCGCTGACGGGGTACTGCTGAGATGCATTATGTGTTGCCCAAAGGTTCAAATTGTATGTTTTGATCCATCCCAACTGATGGCCCATTGGTATCGAAGTTGGCCTGTCTTCCATATTGAGGGGAATTGGTACTGGGCTTGGCATGGGTTTTGGGCTTTAATTTTTATGCGGTAATTCCGGATTAGAGTAATTTGAGCAAACCAAGTGTGAAGCATAATGAGCTTCATTTTCTATATCTTGAGCTTCACACCTAACCGTTTTAGTGGTTGCCGTCATTCTTTGTGCCTCTTCGTTTCTAGCGCTCGTATTTAATGAATTTTCATTTTCCGATGTCTGGTTTGCCGGAGATTTTTCCGGTGGGATCATGATCGTCTCCGGTGTCGGAATGTTAGTAGACGAGCCTGATGTGTCGTTGTTTTTCTGGATGTTATCTTCATCTTCCTGATTTTCGAATTTGTCTTCTTCCTCCAATAACCACTCATCGTTTCCCAATCCATTTGAATTTCCATCAAAGAAGTCTTCTTCTTCTGTTGTATTTTCATCCGGTACAATGAGTTCCATAACTTCTTGGACGTCTTCTATGATTCTGACCGTGTAATCTTTTTCTACTACTTCAACACCACGATCTCATTTATATGTGTGACTGCCACTATTTGAATTAGGACTTTGCCAACAATTATAGAATGTCCCTCTGTGATATTGCAATTCTTCATCTGAATAATTGAACCTTAAAGTTTGACGATTTTGTAAAAGGTAGAATTGTTCCATAGATGTATCGGAACTCCTTTTATATTGACCCATGTGATTCTATCCTTTGGAATATAGTGTTTGCTCCAATCTGAGATTTTTCGTAGCCAATGTCTGAGGTCATGTTTAAGATTGTTCTTGAAGTTCATCTTGGTCTCGATGTTTTCACAGATAACAAGCACTTCAAGCCCTCTCAAGTATTTGATTTGCACGTTTGAGACCCCGATGCTTCTACAGAAATCCCCTAGATCGTCTAGGTATTCCATCTTAATTATTTTCGCCCTTCTATCAAGGATTTGCTTTGTATCATCATCTATTTTCGCCTCAATAGTCCTCTTTCCTTGTTTCTCTATGTTACACGACATCAAGTGTACATTTGAATTGGGTCCGGTTTTTTCGGTTCTCGGTTTATCTGTCCCGCGAAGCACTTTGCTATACTTTCGGTTGTCTCTTTCTTTGAATTTCTCTTCTGAGGTTTGGTTTTCATCTCTTGAAACTTGTTGTTTCTCTTTCTCTCCTATTGGTTTATGGCTGAGAGTTGTGTATTGTTGTTTTCTAGCTAGGTGGAATTTCCATCTTTGACTTCCCACACAGACCGTATTCAGGAATTTTTCAAAGCTTGGTGGGTCTCCAATGTTGCTGAATCTTGCGAATCCAAACCTCAATCCAGATTTGAGCCTTTTGTTTGCCAAATATATGTCTGAAAATCTGCCCGTACACCTTAAGAGTTCTCCAAATTTCTTCTTGTTAGGTCTATTATTTTAATTTTGACAAAATAAGGAAAGGATATGCTTTAATTGTAAAAGGAAGTTTATAATTCCTTAAAATCTTTCCTTCCTTAATTAGTTTAGACCTTTCAATTAGTTTAGACCTTTCAATTAGAGCTGATTTCAGATTATACATTCATTGTAATCGATACTAAAGTGAGATATACGACTACGAAAATTCTCTCAAAACACTTTGTTCGTATTACTTTAATCGCATTCTTTATTATATCATACTTCTTTTCCGATTTTTGAAGTTTTTCACGAAACAGAAGGTAAATCTTCGATTACTGCTATTTTGATTTTTTCTCGACTCATACTAAAATATGTTTCACCCGATAAAAAGTCTTATCTGTGTTTTCTCGATCCTTACTTCTTTCGTTTGACTATTATCGATTTCATTCTACCCGATAAAACTTATATTCTGTTTAAGATTTGTTTTACTCGATTCAGGCTTCTGTCGCATAAATTTTTGTCGATTCATATTGTGTTAATCTTGATTTTCTGTCAAAATTATTTAATCTGTTTTAGTAAAACTCAGGAACTAGTGATTTTTGCAGCTTTTCTAACTAAAGAATTCTCTAGTAAAAATCATAAACTCTAGTAATTTTGATTTTTTTTCTTAACTGAACAAATAAGAAACTCGAAAACTTAGACATTCTTGTCCATAAAAAGACTTGTTCTTTTTAGTCAAGAACCCTATTGTTTTTGGTTTCTGGTTTATCGGTTCAGGAGAATTCAGATTAAGTATTCTTGATTTTTTATCGAGACCTTCCTAATCGACAAGATTTATTTATCGAGTCCTTTGGTATCGATATAATCTTCTTATCGATTCAGTTTCCGTCAAGACAAAAGATTCTTTTCAAATCGAGAAAACTTAGTTATCGAGTCCCTTGTGATTGATAACTTCTTGTTTATCGATTCAAAAAATTCTTCTTTAAGAATTTTTATCGAGTCCACTTTACCCGAGAAAAATTCTTATCAAGTCCATACCACACGATAAAATATTTTGTCGATCATTAGTCACCCGAGAAAACATTCTTATCGATCCTTTGTCAATCGAGAAAACTTTTTGTTTCATAAAAACACCTCAGAAAATTACCAAAAACTCATTGATCGAGATCTTCAAAGCAAAAGTACAATGACCACTCGCGAAGCAATGGCAATTGGTTCAGATACAAAACCGCCTATTCTGTTCCCCGGAGAATATTCTCAATGGAAAGATCGCTTCATTGACTTTATTGAACGCCATGATTTCACCGATGAAATCATGCGTTCAATCAATGAAGGCCCTCCTCCGGTTTTCTATCATACTCTTCCGGCTAACCCAAATGCAGGATCTCCCCGCCCTGCTCGACAAGAAGTCAAACCTAAATCTGCATATGATGAAAACGAAAAGAGGATCATGAGAGGAGATCAATTTGCAAGATCATATCTCCTCATGAGCATCCCGAACGATATCTATATGAGTATCGACAGCCATAAAAGAAATGCCAAAGCCATGTGGGAAGAAATAGAGAAATTCATGCTTGGCACAAAAATCGGGACCCGGCTCAAAATTACAAATTGCATCTCTCAGTATGAGGACGTCAAAGCCAAAGAAGGTGAAAAACTCACGATCACCTACTCCCGGTTTCGACACTTAGTAAATGAACTAAGTAAGAATGAGATTCTCAAAACAAAGATCGAGAACAACGTAAAATTTGTGAGCAACTTGCTGCCTGAATGGCGTCGATTTGCCAATCAAATTAAACACATCAAATATCTTGCTGATCTCGATCTGCATGAAGTCTATGAAACCCTCCTTCAAGATGAAGAAGAAGTGCTCGAAGCCATGGAGGCCAACCGAAAGATCAAAGTCTTCTGATCCCATAGCTCTAGTTGCAAAAGCTAGCCCCATCACTTCTCATAACTCTCCTCAAGAGGTTATTTCCGAACTGGAAGATGAAGACTTTGATTATGATCCGGACATTGCTCAATTCCAACAATAGTTGGCGCTCCTCACAAGAGACTTTCAACAAAAGTTTGCCCGTCGCTCTAACCCAAATCAACAACGGTATGCTTCGGGTAACAAGAATTATGAGCGAAAGACAATTTTCGAAGCAAAATCAAGAGAGCAACGTCCGCCAGTTAAACCGGAAGATAAATTCAAGGGTGAAAAGAGTTTATGCTACAACTGCGGGAAGACCGGTCATTTTGCCCGTGAATGCAAAAAGCCAGTCATGAAAGATTCAAACTACTTCACCTACAAGTTGATGTTGGCTAAACAAAAGGAGGCCGGCAAAGTTCTTATGGCGGAAGATGAACAATGGCTCAACCAAGGCAATGATGATGATGATGAGGAAAACGATGTCCAAGCACACTTCAGTCTGATGGCTTATTCTGATGATTCCCCTTCAAACGCTTCCGACTACATACCCGAGGTAAGCCATTCTGACTATGACGCTTTCGTTTCTCAAATGCATGATATGATGATTAAATTAAAAGAATAACAATCTAAGTTAAAAACCGAGAAACTCTTGGTTTCCAACTTAGAAGCACGCTTAGAAAATAATCATAATCAATTGCTAATTTACCAATCCGAACTTGCAACATCTCAAAGTATTGCACACAATCGTCAAACGGAGAAAACTTCTTTTAAAACAACAAATCTCGGATCTCACACTACAACTTAACAAATCTAAAAAGGAGACCAAAGAATTTTCATCAAAATACGAATTTGTGAGTTTTCAAAGAAAAGACCTTTTGGAATAACTCAAAGATTTGGAACTAATACTGTATAAAATTGGACAAACTGAGCACACAATTCACTTAAACATTCCAAAAGAGTTAAGTTCAAAAGCTGGATTAGGATTTGATAATCCAAAATATCCAGAAAAGGCCATCTATAATACTCCGACTATCTATAAATTCAAATATCTGAACCTTGGTCCAGATTACAAAATTCCTTGTATAAAGTCGGAGTCCAACGTCGAAGAAATGGAAGATTGGAAAAGACAAAACAAGAATTTTCATCAAATTCCTTTCTGCTATCCTCAAAAGATAGAAGAGGAATCTTCAAAAACAACTATTCCAAATGACTATTTTCCCTCATATTCTGACGAATAACTTCAAAATAAAATTCCTGAATGTAAACCCTACATTCCCACTCTAATTTTAGAAAAACAAATTGTTTTCTTGAAAAAATGTTGGAACTCGAACGTTCTTCGTCGGACAAGGAAAAAGAGGCATTAATCGCTAAAATTCAAACTTTAGAGAACAAAGCTTTACAAATTCAAAACCCCGAAGTTGACACAACTTCAAATATTTCTTCTTGTAAAGCCTTTGTCAGCTCTTATTTGGATGATTGAGATTTTTCATACTTCCCGATTAATCCCAATCACTGTCCTCCAAAACAGAAATATTCTCTCTCACAAGAACAAATCGAAAAGGAATTAGATGACCTTGAAACACATATTTTTTCGGATACAAATTCTAATCATTCTTTACTTGACGACAACGAATGTTTAAAAGATTTAAATGCTGACTTTGACTTAAATCCTACACTTCCAACTCATACGGAGTTTTTGAACAAAGGCAAAAAGCCAATTGAATCAGTTTTGCTTCCGAAAGATCCAAATGAGTGTTCCACAAGTCAAACGATGTACTCTCCGGTTAACAAAACAAATCAGAATAAATTTCTTCCAAAAAGTACTAACAAGCGTCCTATTGATGTTTCAGATGTTCATACTTTAAAAACCAAACAAGTTTGGGTTGAAAAAGGCAAACGCTCTCCAACGTCATCATCTCGCAATAAAGACAAATTTTCGTTTACAAATTCTACTTATGTCAAAAGAACAAAACGTCAACTTTTATTTCCATATACTATTCATTCATTTCGACATTTAATTAAGTTTTCCCGTAATCAAATTTGTTGCTCAAATTGCGGTGTGAATGACTTTGTGCGCTTAAATTCATTTGATTATGGTTGTGATTATTTTCCAAACATGCATAATTCTTATAATTTTCATCCACCTGTTTATAAATGGGTTCCTAAAAGGACCATGACTAGCGATCTTAAGTCCCACTTCAAGTGGTTACCTAAAGGTACAAAGTCAACCAACCCCGAATGACCCATTTACAAATGGGTACCTAAATCTGCCTGATTTTGTGCAGATCGGTCATGTGTGGTACTTAGATTCTGGTTGCTCCAAACACATGACCGGACAAAAGGAGCTGCTTGCCAATTACAAGGGTAAAAAGGGCGGATTCGTTAAATTTGGCAACAATCACTTAGCACCCATCCAAGGACATGGTGACATCATTCACAACAATCTCACCATTTCGAATGTTTCCTATGTTCTAGGCCTGAGGCATAATTTGCTAAGTATTGGCTAATTCTGTGACAAACAACTTGAAGTCAATTTTCGTCCCGAAAGATGTTGCGTGCGAACCTTTGACGGAAAGGAGATATTGGCCGGCACACGCAAATCCAATCTCTACACCATTGATCTTTCCCAAGTGACCGCTCCTTCCAACGTTTGTCTGATCTCAAATGTCTCTAACCCGAAGACTTGGTTATGGCACCGAAGGCTTTCTCACTTAAACTTCAAGAACATCAATCACCTCTCCATTAACGGATTAGTCACCGGCCTACCTTCGATGAAATTTGACAAACCACACTTATGCGACGCCTGCGAGATGGGAAAGATGAAGAAGGTTTCTCACATACCCAAGGTGGTTCGTAGCACAACTCGACCCCTTCAACTCATCCATATGGATTTGTGTTGCCCGATGCGGACTCAAAGTATTCATGGTAAGAAGTATGTTCTAGTTATGGTTGACGATTTTTCTCGCTTTACGTGGGTTAAATTTCTTCGCTCCAAAGATGAGACTCCCGAAACCATTATTACATTCCTGAAATCTATTCAAGTTAAACTAGAACTTACCGCTCAAACCATCCGCACTGATAATGGAACTGAATTCAAAAATCATTCACTTAACGGTTATCTCGAATCGGTGGGAATTTCACACACATTTTCTGCGGCTCGTACTCCGCAACAAAATGGTGTGGTTGAACGCCGGAATCGTACACTTGTTGAAGCAGCCCGCACTATGTTCACTTTTTCAAAACTGCATCTCTACCTCTGGGCCGAAGCAGTCAATACCGCCTGCTACACTCAAAATCGTTCCATCATCAACAAGCGCTTCAACAAGACACCATATCAGTTTGTCTACAATCGCATTCTTTCCATCAATCATCTCCGAACCTTTGGTGTTCGATGCTTTGTTCTCAATGTAAAAGAAGATCGTGATAAACTCAAGCCAAAGGCCGATGAAGCTTACTTTCTTGGCTACTCTCCAAATGCCTCAGCTTATCGGGTCTACATGAAACTTGCTCGTTGTGTCACAGAAAGCGTCAATATTCAGTTTGATCCTAAAGTCGAAATTGCTCCTGAACACGACAGTTATGGACCCGCACTCACCGGTATTTTAGCTTCCGATCGCTTCCGTTCGGAACCTGCACCAAACCCCGCTCAACCTTCTACATCCAAAGCTACTACTTCCGATCTGGATGATTTATTCGAGTACTTTTACTCGGATTACTTTGGTTCTCACACTGATATCCCGAATCAGCTCACTCCACCTATCTTGGAGGTTGCCGAGACTACCAACCTTACTGGACCGCCAGTTACTTCGGACACAGTCTCAACTGCTGCAACTCCAAGCTCATCTACATCCGCTCCTATCGCTCAATCTGCCGCCCCTACAAATGCTCAACCGAGTTCCAATCCGCTCCTACTACACCGACATCCTCTCCCCCACCATCAACCTCATCTCCCACGGATGTCTCTAGTTCCACAAGATCCTTTGCCGTACCTCCAGCCCTAGAATCAGTTCAAGATCTTCCACTCGGTACTTATGCTGATCCTACCCCGGACCCAAATGCATTTGTTGGTCCCTAAAGGTTCTACAAGAGTTCATTCAAGAGAGAACAGTTTGTAGAAGGGGGGGGGGGTTGAATACAAACACACACAGATTTTGGTTTTTAAATGAGTTTATTAAAAATAAACAAATTTACAGTTACAAGCAGAATAAGAACAAGTTTAACACCTATTCTATTGTAACTAAGAAACACTAAGTTTGATGCACAAGAAGATGAAAGAAAGAATAAAGAGGGTATAGGTTAGATAGAAGCATGCATTAAGATGAAGAAGATATCTCCATCTTATTTATACCCGTTTGCCTTTAATGCAAGACAAAAGGTACATGCCACGTGTCAAGCTTGGATAGGAAGCTTGTCCTTGTTAATAAGACAACCATGCTTTTGGCCGAATATGAATAGTACCATATCAGATATGATGGGGACATAAGAGACAAGTCGTACGTCCTTTTCTAACATGGTTCTAGGTTTGACTTTTGTGCATCGAGGATAAGATCAATCTTTAATCTTGCAAGGGAAGCTTCATTTGATCGCTGATACTGAATCTTCAAGGATGAACTTCAGTATTGCTGAGGCTTCACAAGAATTTACACTTTGTATAGACAATCGCTGCTATCGCTGAACCGCTTCAGTTCACTTACCTGATTATCTCTTTCTTCAGCTAGAGTCTTTGACTTTCGCTGAATGGTCTTCTGGTATGATAGCTGATCTTCAGATCTTTAGTGATAAGCTTGTTGTTCCTTGATCTTCAGCGATCGCTGATGTTTATCAGCGTGTGCTATCGCTGAATGTGAACAGTAGCTTATGAAATGGAATTTCACTAAGTATAGAAAAGGAATCGTATTCAAATATTTTAACAGGAGTTATGATCAACAATCTCCCCCTATTTGATTATGATTAAGCAACATAGGAAAATTGCTTTAAGAGACTAGTAAAGGACTTAGGAAATATTTAAAGAAAATTTTCTAAGTGCTAATCTGTAGTCTTTTTCAGCTAATCTACTATCTGAATTGAGTTCCATTTATAAGGATATGAAAGCACAATTTTTACAAGTAAATAAGCTTAAAGTACATTCACTAATTGATTTTTCAGAGTGAAAGATCAGTGAGTTAAGATAGTGTAACGAAAATAGAACTATTATGTTCATTGTCCCTTTTACTATTTTCAGGGATCTTTTCAGTACTAGGATGGAGTAAAGTACTCTGATTGTATTTCATTAATAATAATCTGAAGAAATTACAGAGAAATGAAAATACAATAATTAAAAGTAAAGTACTTGTACACTGAAGAAATATTACAAAGGAAATAGAAAACTATGACTAGTCAGAGATATTCTCGTTTCTTCTTTGTAACTCATTCTCATAAAGTGTCTTATGTCGATTCATCAGAGGTGTATCTGACCAGCAGCACCAAAGCATGATCTTTATGAGAGAGGATGGGGCCTTGTGAATTTCTTGGTTTCTGAAGAGTCCTAAGAATCCTTCATTATCCAAGAATACCATACCAGGTTCAGGCAGTGAGATGATTTCATCTTCTTCATATCTTCGGTCTTGAGGGAGAGAGGTACAAAGCATTGATATATCAGGGAGCTCAAGATGACCAAGAATGCTTTGATAATCAAACTTAGTTTCATGCTCATTCTTAGCACTTGAACTTCCTTCAGCGGTTGATCTTTTCTTTTTAGATGATTCAGGGAGAGGGGCAACTGGCACATGTTGTGACATTCTTTGCAGCAACTGATCCAGCACACTGTCCACCACGTCCTTGAATTTGGATTTGGAACCCTGAATGGCGTCTCTGATTTCTAACCATTCAGTGTATCCATAAATTCTTAAGAATTTGGCTTCTTCTCTCTCTGTTCTGTTCGTCCTTGTCATTCTTACATATACCTTTGGACCACCTCTGTTGGAGTGTCGCCCTTGGATAGTTGTTTTTGGCTTCAGATCTTCGAAATTTCAGCCTGTCAGTGCACCAATCAAGCTCTTTGTCTTTCTGCATAGTGGCTTCAGCGAATAGTGCACTTAGAATCTTCTGTTGAGCAAGAATTGGATCTACGTTCAACTTTTCTTGTGCAAGTTCTTTCTGTACAAATGCTTCAGCGACCCTTTCACTCTTTTTCAGTTGATCTCTGGCCGCCTTATCTCTTGCAGAGTCTTCTCTGAGCAATTTCCTTGCTAAAGCAAGATCAATCTCAGTTTGCTTTATTTCCTCATCCCTGATCCTTTGTGCTTCCAATGCTTGTTCTCTCTCTTCTCTAGACAAAAAATAGAATTCATCTACCATCCTTATTGGTACGGCTTCAATTGGTTCAGCTTCAGGCACCCTTATTTTTCTTGCCTCGAATTCCTTATGGAATTTTATTCGCCTTTCTTCTTCTTCAGGCTCGCTTATGATCGGCTTTTGAACGCGACGCCTGGGAATAAGGCCTTCTTTTTCTTCTTCAGAGTCAGTTTCTATTATGTACATAAACTGCTCTTCAGAGGAAGGTTCCTTCCATGAAGTTGAGTCCTTTGGGGGACGGGGATCACTGAGGGAAGGAGAGGAGGAAATAGTATTGTCAGAGGGAGTTTTTGTAGGTGAAGGAGGTGTGGGAGTTTCAGAGAGAGGAGTTATGAAAGGGATAAGAGGAAGAGATACCTCGAGAGTGGTCTCCCCCTCAGATATAGGGATAGTGGTATCCAGATCTACCACTTCTTTTCCTTTGCCTGAGGGACCGGATTGTCCCTGAGAGGGTTGTGGTCCGTCCCCCAAGGGCTCTTGATGAGCGACACCAGGCCTTGACAATCTGAAATGCTCTAAGGCACTTCCAATGTCATCGTCGTCTTCATCATCATCCATCCCCCCATAGTGAGGGATAGGTTCTTCATCATCTTCTTCATCATCATCATCTTCTTCTTCTTCAGCTTCAGCTTCAGGCCGGTGGTTGTAAGGAGAGATTCTCTCTTCAGGGAATCTCCTGTTATGCTCTGAGATAAGTTCTTCAGCGAACTCTTTGGCACATCTCTCCCCCTCAATGTTATCAGGAGGTAGACAATGCACCATCAGAGTGCGAACGTTTGTCTGAACGTCCTTCAGCCTCTCATCAGTTTCTTGAAGCGTGGTCCGATCAGCAGCGCTGAAAGACGAGGAACTTGCCTCAGAGAGCTTTGTGAGAATCTGCATCATATCGGATTGAGTCTTTTGAATAGACTCAAGGACGTTTGCTTGAGCAGCAACCTTCTGCTTCAGGTTTGTCAGGGTCTGATGGAAGGCCCTGTTATCTTCCTTCAGGCCGAAAACGTCAAAGATCAGGTTGTTGACGTTGGACTTGATCGCTGGAGTACCAACGATCCTTTTGAAGATAAGCTCGGCCGACGTCTGAAGGTTGTCCACCCTGGCCCTTGTGAGAGCACATTGCTTGACCAGATATTCAATTGCAGGGAATGTAGGGTTGGGAAGGACAATGGGAGGTAGCTCAGTGACTGGAGTGGGAAGCTTGGGAGCAGCCATCTCTTGCTTCACGTCTCTAAGACTAGCAGCGTTGGGAGGACCCTGAGGAGACTTCCCCATATCCTTGCTGACGGAAGGCGCGCTGGTGGTGGTGGTTGTCGTCGCTGACGTAAGAATAGAAGCGACACCTGATGATGACATAGACAAAGATGCCAAAAACACATCCGGATTAGAAGATGGATGAAAAAATGTATGTTTCTCCCTGAGAGTTTCATGAGGATTACTCTTAGGGACTACATTTGCA
The DNA here is from genome assembly GCA_036898165.1 of Silybum marianum. Taxonomy (NCBI): domain Eukaryota; kingdom Viridiplantae; phylum Streptophyta; class Magnoliopsida; order Asterales; family Asteraceae; genus Silybum; species Silybum marianum. Next base: position 39,815,758 of record CM072528.1, read on the forward strand.
GAGGCAGTGTCTTGAGGATCATTGACCAGTGTCTTAGAATATCTGTGAGAGATACTCTGAGGTCCTTGTAATTTGGCCTTCCAAAACTCAGATTGCCTAAACAATATTGAGGTTTGGATTGCGTGCATTTCAGCATTATCAGGGATAGGGACAACAATCGCTGAGTCACTTGCTGAGGTGAGGACCAAAGAAGAGAAAATAGAAGTAGATAAGAAGGCAGTGAAAGTAGTACCTGTTCCAGCTTCAGCGGAGCCGGCTAAAACACCCTCAGTGATCGGAGTCGCTGATGATGTAGGTAGTGCTGATGAAGCGACAACGGTTGAGAAGACCGTTGAAGTGGCTGAGGTTTTCGGTGGTATTGGTAGTACACCAAAATCAGAGAGAGTGGTCTTTTGAGAGACCATCTTCTTTGCTTTCTTTAGTTAGGTTGCAATGGTCTTTTTATGACCATCGGTTGGTTGCTTCCTCTTTACAGCGGCAACAATGTCTGGGTTGCTCACTGTTGGGTTGGACAGCGAGGTGGACACTGGGAGAGGAGTTCCAATCAGCTGCAGCATGTAGGGGGTGAAAGGAGCATCACCTGGACGTTCCTCAATGTCTAGGGACTTCTTCCCTACGACAGAGAAGGAGTGATCGCGGACCTTCGGGTATTCTTCCCCGAAGGCAACTTCCATTATGGTCGCGAAGAAGCGGGGATAAGGGATGACAGGATGTCTGGTGGCGGCGTTGATGCGACTGACCATGTCGCTGAAGATGTAATCAGCTTAATTCAGGTTGTGGCCCGTGCAGAGGGAGTAAGCGAGGTCTTGAAAGTGCTTGCTCGCTTGGTCGTGCGAGCCGATCTTCGACCCAAGGCATTGGATCACCTGGGTGAAGATGTATTGCCAGCGAGCAGGGAGCCTTTTCTTCTCTACATTAGAACCCACCATCTTCAGAGAGGGATTCTTTCAAGAATACCCAATAGAGTCTAAGAATGCATCAATTTGCATCTTGGTGGGTTCAACGCCCCATTGTTGATTCTTAGCGCGCACAGGGAGATGCAGAGCCTTCCTGAGAAATCCAGCAGTGAAGGAGAAGAAGCCAAGTTCTGGAATCTTGAACCCAATAGCAGGAAGTTGGGTTCCTTTGTCAGTTGTCAGCATGGTACAGTGAGTCGTGTACCATAAGGCTTGGAGATGAGAAGAGATGCCAACTGGGTTGTGGACGAAAGCGTACATCAGTGGGCATGCCTTGATGAAGTTGGCTCCTTCAGCGAATTGAGGGCGGTCTGCAAGGATCTCCACCAAAGCGATGTAGTTGCAGGACTTGAAGACGACTCTTTCCAAAGGGAAATGACAGGTTGGTGCAGCGACCAGGGTAGTGTCTTCAGCAGCAGAGGAGGTTGCAGCGGTCTTACTTGCAGATGCCATTGCTGTGGGAAAGATAGGAACATCAAAGAGGTAAATCATGGTTTTATACATAAATGTATAAAACCAGAGTTTGGTATAAAGAATACCAAATTTAAGATCAAAGAGAACAAATATTTTGATGAACAATATCAAAATGCTTGTTATTAACAATAAAAAAAACTTAGGTAAACGGATAAAAGTTAAAAAAAATAATCTTCTGTTCTAAGGAAAGAACTTAGAACAGGGTTTTTATAAAGGAAAAACTTTTTAAGTTTGATCCAGATTATCTTTATTTTTGTTTCTAAGAAATGTTTTTATATTATTTTTAGAGTTTCAAGGAGAAGAAGAGGTGAAACAAGATGTTTCCAGTCATAATACAAGGTTTAGATCAAACCTTAGTTGAGTTCGAGAAGAAGACACACAAATGCGTGTTCTTGGTGTTCTTGAGAAAACTTGAAGTTTCTTTTGCCTTTAGGAGAGTTATGCAAGCGGAAGGAATAAAGTAAGGCAAAAAGAATGCTTAAATAGCAAAAGGAGAGAGAGAAAGAAAGGAGTGCTAAACGACGGTTTTAGCTTTTTGAAAAAGAAATTATGACCTGGCGCACGTTGCAAGAAAGGAGTTGGAATGGAAACGTCGCGGTCCGTCGTGTGTCAGAAAAAGGTCTAACGTGTCCTTTTCTTTATTTTGAAAGATTATAATGATAATTATCCATAAGGAAGGTTTATCATTATTAATTTTAGAAAAATCTTCATCACTAATAATAAAGGATTGTCAGTGAGGAGTTTTAATTTTAAGAGAGACAGTCTTTGATGAGGAAAGATATCAAAGAGTGTCAAAGATTGGAAGATAATACCTGAGGAGATGGCCCAGATATCGCTGAATCAGAGTTCAGAGAATGGAAAGTTTGAAAGCTTTATTTGTATTCCTTGTTGGTCACTGATTAATAAATTATTCAACGTTCAACATACCAAGTTCACTGATGAGTAGATTGAATCTAGTTTCATCAAGAGGCTTGGTGAAAAGATCAGCGAGCTGATATTCAGTAGGTACAAAATGGAGCTCAATTTCACCATTCATCACATGATCTCTGATAAAGTGATATCGGATCTCAATGTGCTTGGTTTTGGAGTGAAGTACAGGGTTGTTGGCAATTGCAATAGCACTAGTACTATCACAATAGATAGGAATTTTAGAGAGGTTGAGATTGTAGTCTCTTAGTTGATTTCTCATCCAAAGGATTTGAGCACAAGAACTACCAGCGGCTACATACTCAGCTTCAGCGGTGGAAGTGGACACTGAGTTTTGCTTTTTACTTGTCCAACTTATTAACTTTCCACCTAGTAGCTGACATCCACCAGTGGTGCTCTTTCTATCTATCTTACAACCTGCAAAGTCACTATCAGAGTAACCAATAAGATCAAATCCTGAGCCTTTGGGATACCAGAGACCCAGATTTGGAGTTCCTTTCAGGTATCTGAAGATTCGCTTTACATCGATTAGATGGGATTCCTTCGGTTCAGCCTGATACCGAGCACAGAGACAGGTAGCGTACATGATGTCTGGTCTACTTGCTGTAAGATACAGTTGAGACCCAATAATTCCTCGATAAGTAGTGATATTGACTGGTTTCCCATTGGGATCCTTCTTCAACGTTAGAGGAGGCGCCATAGGGGTCTTCATCGCTGAGCATTGATTCATGTCGAATTTATTCAGCATATCTTTAACATATTTGCTTTGACAAATAAAAATTCCTTTGTCATATTGCTTTATCTACAATCCTAGAAAATATGTTAGTTCACCCATCATACTCATTTTATATTGTTTTTGCATTCTTGCAGCGAAACGAGTGCAAAGTTTGGGTCTTGTGGAACCAAAGATAATGTCATCAACATATATCTGAGCGAGAATAGTATGACCTTTATATTTTCTTAAAAACAGAGTTTGGTCAATTTTTCCATGAACAAATTTTTCTTTAAGAAGAAATTTGGAAAGGGTATCATACCAAGCTCTAGGAGCTTGTTTTAACCCGTAAAGAGCTTTTTCAAGTTTAAAAACATAACCAGGATGGTTAGGGTCTGAGAACCCAGGGGGTTGTTCAACATAAACTTCCTCGCTGAGTTTTCCATTTAGAAAAGCAGTTTTAACATCCATTTGAAAAACTTTGAAGTCTTTATAGGCAGCATAAGCTAAAAAGAGTCGTACGGCTTGAGCTACTTTCTTTCCATGAGCTAGTTTATCAGCTCTAGTAGCATTAGGACATTTTCTTGCAATGTGGGTAGTTTCACCACAGTGATAGCATTTTCTATATTTAAAGGGTTTGGAAATCAGAGAGGGAGCAGGAAATTTCTCAGGGATAGGTCCAAGAATTCCTTTATCCATGGTCCTTGGAGGTATAACAACCTTTTTAGGAGTAGGAGTGAGATCGATTTTAATTCTGGGGGTTGGTCTCTGAGAAAAGTCAGGGACCTTCTTCCTAGTTTTAAAAACTTTCTCTGAGGATTTCTTGTTCCTATCTTGAGTTTTCTTATTCTTAGGAACTTTATTATGAAACTCGTTCTTGATCACTTTCTTAGAATTAAGTATAGAAAGATTCTCCTTAGAAGAGGAGGAAGAAGAAGTTGAAGAAGAAGGATCAGGGATAGAGGAGACAAACATTCCGAATTTGAGCATGGAACGATCATTCTCTGATTCTTCCTTTTCAGGGTTATAGCCTAACCCACTTCTTACTTTCATAGGTATTTGAGCATTGATGATCTCATTGACTTTATCAGAAGCCTTACACCATCTTTCGATGGTTGCCTTTTCAGACTTGAGATCAGCGATAGCCTTTTTTCCTATCAGTGATAGCTTGTTGTTTCTCGATGCTTATAGTTTGATTTGCAAAGACTTGGTCCTTGAGAGATTCCTCAATTTTAGAAAGTTCTTTGATTCTTATATGGAAATTTTTTAATTGTTCAGATAAGTTAGTGTTAATTCTCTCAGCCTTAATTTTTCCATTTAAAGCATCGTAGAAATCAACAGTCATAGCCTCGAGAGATGACAAGTTATCACCTTCAGAAGGTAAAGAGACAGAAGGAATAGTTACCTGAGTAGAAGGAGACTTAGAGGAAGAAGTCTCAGTGACTTCTTCAGCGTCCTCAATTCTTGCCATCAGACAGAGGAAGGCAAGATCTTCTTCATCTGAACCAGACTCTTCAGAGGTCTTGGCCCAGTCATCTTCAGCATCCCAGTCAACTTCTTCAGCGACAAGGCCTTTGCCTTTTTGTTGGTTTTTCTTCATATCTTTGTATTTGTTTTTTAATTTCAAATACTTCTCCTTTTTATCAGAGGTATGGGAGGTAGTGGGAGCAGCAACTTTCTTCGACCTGCATTCACTGGGAAAGTGACCCTTTCGTTGACAATTGAAGCAAATCGCTAAGGCTTTCTCAGTGGGCAACGTTTTTTGCTTTTCAGAGTCAGAGAGGTTAGAGGGTTTTCGAAAGTTGCTCTTTCTAGCAAATCTTTTAAAGTTATTGGTTAAGAAAGCTAGAGAGTTATCAAACTCAGAGATGTCAGCATCAGTGAGTTGATCTTCTGAATCAGTTTGACCTAATTCAGTAATGGAGGTGATAGTGGAAGAAGAAACATTTTTAGAAGAAGTTCCCTCAGAAGTCACAAGTGCCAAAGAAGTACTTTTGGCACCTTTGAGTTCATTAATTAGGTTCTTCCTTAGAAGTTGAGATTGTTCCTCGTTTAAGAGCATACCATATAATGCACTTAAGGACAAAGTTTCAAGATTCTTTGACAGCTTTAGACATGTAGTGTACACTGCCCATTGATCGGGTAATGCCTCCATGAACTTTGTCAGAATTTCAGCGTTTGAATATACTCTGTCGACTGATTTAAGATCAATAAGCAAACAGTTGAATCGCTGGTGAATTTGAGAAAGAGATTCACCCTTTTGATACATAAAACTCTCATATTTTCTTACAAGGTTTATGCATCTAGTGACTTTAACCTCAGAAGTTCCTTCATATTGGATACATAATGTATCCCACATGGCCTTAGAAGTCCTCATTTTTATGACAGAATGATAGACCTCATCTGGTAAAGCCATTGCTATTATAGATCTAGCTTTAGAGTCAATAGCAATTTCTTTCTTGTCTTCTTCAGTCCATCTGTTAGGAGTTTTAACAATAACCCTTTCAGGAATGGCTGGAGTAGCAGTGGTGGCAGGAACACTAGCTACTATTGTTGTAGGAACAAATGGTCCATTTTCCAGATAGTAGGGAATCTTTGGATCAGATCCCTCCAGAAATAGAGACATTCTTTCCTTCCACAATGGAAAATTATCATGGCTAAACCTTGGAGGTTTAGCTAAAGATCCATTATCATTGTAGTTTGTATTTAGGTTTGACATTTTAAAATAGCTTTAAGAGAAAAATATTTTAAAGATTTAAGAAGCAAACACTGCTCTAATACCACTTGTTGGTCCCTAAAGGGTCTACAAGAGTTCAATCAAGAGAGAACAGTTTGTAGAAGGGGGGGGGGTTGAATACCAACACACACAGATTTTGGTTTTTAAATGAGTTTATTAAAAATAAACAAATTTACAGTTACAAGCGGAATAAGAACAAGTTTAACATCTATTCTATTGTAACTAAGAAACAATAAGTTTGATGCACAAGAAGATGAAAGAAAGAATAAAGAGGGTATAGGTTAGATAGAAGCATACATTAAGATGAAGAAGATATCTCCATCTTATTTATACCCATTTGCCTTTAATGCAAGACAAAAGGTACAGGCAACGTGTCAAGCTTGGATAGGAAGCTTGTCCTTGTTAATAAGACAACCATGCTTTTGGCCGAATATGAACAGTACCATATCAGATATGATGGGGACATAAGAGACAAGTCGTACGTCCTTTTCTGACATGGTTCTAGGTTTGACTTTTGTGCATCGAGGATAAGATCAATCTTTAATCTTGCAAGGGAAGCTTCATTTGATCGCTGATACTGAATCTTCAAGGATGAACTTCAGTATCGCTGAGGCTTCACAAGACTTTACACTTTGTATAGACAATCGCTGCTATCGCTGAACCACTTCAGTTCACTTAGCTGATTATCTCTTTCTTCAGCTAGAGTCTTTGACTTTCGCTGAATGGTCTTCTGGTGTGATAGTTGATCTTCAGATCTTCAGTGATAAGCTTGTTGTTCCTTGGTCTTCAGCGATCGCTGATGTTTATCAGCGTGTGCTATCGCTGAATGTGAACAGTAGCTTATCAAATGGAATTTCACTAAGTATAGAAAAGGAATCATATTCAATTCTTTTAACAGGAGTTATGATCAACGGCATTTCAACCGCTTCCGCATACCACCAAATGGGTCTGATCTCATCCATCAAATCAGATTATTGGAGATCCAACCAGACCAGTCATGACGCGTTCCGCCTCAGCCAACGATTGTTTGTTCTCTTCCTTTCTAAGCAAGATCGAACCCACATCCATTCAAGAAGCAATGAATGATCCTGATTGGATTGTGGTCATGTAAGACGAACTCAATCAATTTGAAAGCTTGAAAGTGTGGCGCCTCGTTCCTCGTCCACAACACAAAACCATCATCGGTACCAAATGGATTTTCAAAAACAAACAAGATGAAGATGGGGTTGTCATACGCAACAAAGCCCGACTTGTAGCAAAAGGATACCGCCAACAAGAAGGGATTGATTATGACGAGACATTTGCGCCTGTGGCCCGTATTGAGGCAATTCGAATGTTCTTAGCATACGTGGCTCACAAGAATTTTGTGGTTTTTTAAATGGACGTCAAGACGGACTTCTTGAATGGGGTTCTGCGCGAAGAAGTCTACGTATCCCAACCGAACGGGTTTGTCGATCCTTCAAAGCCAAATCATGTATACATTCTCGACAAGGCTCTTTATGGATTAAAACAAGCACCGCGCGCATGGTACGACAACCTGTCTGCCTATTTAGTGAAAATGGATACTCCAAAGGTAAAATCGATCCATCTTTTCATTAAAAAGGAAGACGGTGATATTATACTTATTCAGATCTATGTGGACGACATTATCTTCGATTCAACTAACCCTCAACAATGCAAGGAGTTCTCCGAACTCATGATTGCAAAATTCAATATGAGCATGATGGGAATGATGAATTTTTTCCTCGGCATTCAAATAAAACAATTTTTAACGGGAATATTCATCAACCAATCGAAATATATCTCGGACATGTTACGAAAATATAACATGATGTCATGTACACCGATTGGTACAATTTTCAATGGGAATATTGATTGTTACACGCTGATCCCTTGTGAAAAGCGGTTGATTCTAAACACTACCGGGGCATGGTTGGTTCCTTAATGTATCTAACGGCTAGTTGACCGGACATAATGTTTGCCACATGTTTATGCGCTAGATATCAAGCATCTCTAAAACAATCTCACCTTAGTGCTATCAAGCGTATTTTCCGGTATTTAAAAGGTACTACTGATCTTGGCCTATGGTATCCCAAGGATACGGGTTTCGAGCTAACTGCCTTTTTAGATTCTAATCATGCCGGATGCATGCTTGATCGTAAAAGCATGTCGGGACACATTCAATTCTTAGGCGATAAACTGGTAAGTTGGTCTTCGAAAAAGCAAGCCTGCGTCTCCACTTCTACCGCGGAAGCCGAATACATTGCTGCCGCAAGTTGTTGTTCTCAAGTAATGTGGATGCGCACACAACTCAAGGACTATGGATTCTGGTTTGATAAGATTCCTATCTATTGTGACTCCAAAAGCGCCATCGCCATCTCAAGAAATCCTGTCCAACATACGAAGACTAAACATATCGGCATTCGATATCATTTCATCAAAGACCATGTCGAAAGAGGTACGATTGAATTATACTTTGTCAATACAGAACTACAGCTTGCCGACCTGTTCACCAAGGCCTTGGATGAGAAACGCTTCCAGTTCCAAGTGTCCAAGTTGGGCATGCTGAATCTTAAAACCTGATTTTCTAAATCAGCCCTTTCAAAATACACAAAACGTCTATCCAAGTTTTATGCACATTCCCATTCTCTAAAAAACTGTGAATCTGCATTACTCTTGGATTCTTGTTTGTTGGCTTTTGAAATTAATTTATAGTTCTGTATTTTCATCGTTTTTCTTTCTTTCTTTCCTTTCGACTATGTTTTTGCCTAACCAGTTCAGTTTTTGAGGGGGAGCGACAAGGTACGTTTTTACTATCTCACAATTGTAGGGGTAGCAAAGTTTTCTTATTTCCCGGGGGAGCACGAATTTTATTTTGAAATCAAAACAGACTTGGTTTGAAAATCAGAGTCCAAAGTTATCGACCCCTATTGGCCCGATAAAATTAGTTTTGTCGACCATGTTTGGCCCGACAAAAAGAATGCTCGACATCTTGCTGATGTCATCCACTTTCTCGGCCAAATGAAAGCTTGCCACGTGTCATCACCCGATGACCCACTATTTAAATTCGGGCCCCACTCTCATTCTCTTACTTTTCAAACAAGTTTTGATTTTCCCTCTCTCTCTAAAACCCTTTGACTACCTGAGTTCCAGGAATTGATTTCTCAAATCTTCGAGTTTTAGGAATCAGAATACACCACCAGGTTCGCTTTCTTCTCTTAATCATCTTTAAATCTTGGTGTTTTTACTTCCATCCATAGCATGCTTCTGTTTTTGGACATTCAAATGTTCGGTTTCCCAAAAACCCTGGGTTTCCGAGTTTACACTGATTTCTGTCGATTTTTGGGTAGTTTATGTTCTTATTTGGCTTAGTTGTTGCTTTATATAAGTTTCCTATCACTAATCGCACCTAGTCATATGATGTTACTTTGATTTAGGCCGTTTTTTTTGCATCTGGGCACTTAGAACTGTCATTGATCATGCTTATTTTTTTATCGACCCTTATAGATAGATAAGAACATCTTCATAAAACTCTAAGTGTTTTGATCGACTCCTTAGGACTCGACATCTTCTTAAAATCCAAGTGTTTTTCTCGACTCTGTTAGGATCGATAACTCCATATTCGTCCATGGTTAATTTTTTTTATCGACTCTTTTTCGATCGATAACCTGTTCTTCAAAAGTCTAAGTATTTTTATCGACCCCTTAGGACTCGACATAATTTTTTATCGAGTGTCTAAGGATCGATAAAATTTACTACGTGCATGTGTTTTCTCAAGTATTTGAGACCCGATAAACTCTGCTTCTCGATTCCCAATGACTCGACATCTTTCTTGTCGATTCTCAAAGGTTTGTTCAAAACTTCACCAAGTCTTTATGTCGACCCAGCTTGAATCGACATTCATCTTTTTATCGACTCCAACGCGGTCAACCGAGACGACCTCCTGATGCCCCGAGACAAACTTCGATCACTCAAATCAAACAATCACCGTCTCGACTTTGGCATAACAATTGAACATCAAGTCATCATCGATATCCTTCAACGCCTCCCCCTTAGATATGCCTTTGCTTTGGATCATCGGGTACCCCTGTTCTATCTCCAGCAATTCTGGTATACTTTAACATACCATCCGGATTACGGTGACCACCACTTCATTGCCAAAATCGACGACTTCGTCACCCGCTTAACACCTTCTCGGATTCGTCGAATCCTCCGCCTGCCTGTCGCCACCGACAAACACCCATATGATGCCCTTGCAACCGAAGAACAACTCTGTGCCGACATCCGAGCCCTTGGGTACAACTCACCCAAACCCCTCACAAGCCCCGACCAGTTCAAGAGAATGTACCTTCCTCAAATCTGGTTTTCACTGTTCACCATCGTCAATCGATGTCTGACTAGCAAACACACCGGCATGGACAAGGCCAGTACTGTGGCCTTACGAATATTTCACGGTATAGCTTTCAACCGTCACTATGATTACGCGATGCTCATCTGGACGGACTTCGTGGAGCTAGTTGAACAACAAGTCAAATTCTCGCGATCGTGCCTTCGTACCCTTTCAATGGTTCCTTCAGTTATTTATTCATGCCATGTTGTCATCCAAACTGGATATTCCTCGCCGAACAGGATCACCGTTGGGACCAACCAACTCACTGAAGTTCCTCAAGCTCAATGATCGCCAGTTTAACTTCATCATGCCAATCCCTGAAGCACTACTTGCCTATGCTGATCAGATGCACCGAGTGTGATAGCTTATAGGGAGAGACACGGCTTAATGGCTCAACCACCTCCGGTTGTGCCTGCCCAAGAGCCAATCCGCGAGGAACATCTTGTGCAAGGAGAGGGTCCTAGGATAGATGAGCAGGTTCAGGATCATAGGGATCTTGAACAGGGTGATGAGCGTATTGTAAGGGGACATGACGAGGGCGGTGCACCTGATCAGCCAATCCTAACAACTGCTGCCCCATCCATCCCAATACCACCACCCACTAACCCACGAGCGGCTTCTACTTCCCGATCTACTCCACGCTTCAAGATGCTCGTTAGCCGTTACCGTGTCCGCCCACGACCTTCATCGTCCGATGAAGATGAATCTGATACTCAATCCCTTTCCCGCCGTCCAAGAACTGTTGCCATCGAAGAACGAGCTCTTAGTCGTATTGGTCCACAACCACCTCTATCCGATTCTACATCAGACACTGATGAACAACCTACTGCAACAAATGTTGAGCCGAGTTAACCTTTCGAATTTGAAGCAGATCAAGAACATGATAATCCAAATGAACCTTGCGACTTTGAAGCAGGTCAGGTCTCTGGATCGATGTCTGACATCTTCACCGAGCCTTTTACTGGAGAGATTAGGAGAGAGGAGGGAGAATTAGTTGTAATGAAAGCGTAAGCGTGAGCGATGGGACGAGAAAAACTATAGTGAGCGCGAGACCAGATTCCCTCATCTAGGTAACCGCGTCAACTAGCCTTACTCATTCGTTGGGTATGTCTAGTGGACAAGACGCTGTGGACCTAGCAGCGCACATGCACGCCCCCTAGCCACTCTAAAGGCTCCCAACAGCCAACAGTTTCACATATACTTGTGAGACTAGCTCTTTATCTAGCTCCCCTCCATTCGGGAGGCACAACTATTGAAACAAGAGACAGTAGCTCACCTGCTTCGACTTCGATTGTATGCACTTCGAGTCTAGAGCCAAATAGGGAACACATGTCTACACTAACTGCGAGCCTTCGTGGCCCAGTCAGAACTCCTATAGTGATGTCCATTCCGGACATTTTACGAGGATTGGGAGGAAATCCTATCAGTGCTACATCCATGCCACTACTGAACGTAGGTCATACAGTTTTTTCAACTGTTACGTCAATGGGTAATCTAAGTGATCCCGGTGTTTCCCAAACAGGTACCTCAACTCCAGCTTTTACTATCCCCCCCACGGCTCAAGAACTTATAGACGCTCAGTTACAACGAGCCAGAGCCACTTTGAACGAACATGTTGCTCTTATGACTGCTGGAAGAGAAGAATTTGTTTGAGAAATACATGTCGTTGCTCGCTCCGGTCAACTTGATCTGAATCAAGCTAGTTCTTCCACACCCAGCAGTAGTCGCACCCCTCCAAATCCAACACCGGACCCCAGCAATCGGCCTCCCTCACCACATCGAAATGAGTACAACAATGATGAGCTCATGTGGATGCTATATGCTAATCTGCTTGCCGAAGCCACTGCTCGGGGACAACCGGAAGATTCTTTAATGGGTCTACTGAGGCGAAATCTGGAAATCCCCACCGTCACCAAATATGAATTTGAACTGTTCAAAGCTGAAATGGAACAACAGTTAAGTGATCTGCACACGTCTCAGCAACAACATCATGATGAGATTTTGGGTGCCATCACCGCTCTACACACCGAAATTCAAGATTCTTGTCGATCGGCTGTTTTTGTTTCTGGACCTCGACCGGATCAGGACGATCCGAGCTCTGCTCCAAATCGCCCTGATGGGGAGACACGCCGAGTCTCAAGAAGACGTTCAAGACCATCTGCTACAACTTCAACTGCACCATCTGCGCCATCTTCCCATCAAAGACAGCATACGCCAACGACTCAAGAAGTCAATACACCAACGGTTGAAAAGCTTGCGGTAGATATTGAATTCGAGAGCACATCTGAAGCTGCCGAATCGGAGTCAAATGAAGAAACAGCTAATGTTGAACCGGAATTAAATGAAGCGACAGTTGATGTTCAAATCTTGAGGAACTCTGTGAAGCACTGGTTTAAAGACCCATATGAACCGGTTCTCCAAGAGCAAGACTATGTGAACTTGAAGCACGCAATAAAGAATTACGCTTCAAGAGATCAAAATGAACCGAGACTGTTACCTCATAAAATCCGGTGGCAAAGAATGCTAACTGAGCGCAAGTCGAAATGGGTAAATCAACAAATCCGGGTGCCGTATCTTGAAGAAACTATGGAACGGATATTCAGAAAGGATAAGAAACCTGAAGACTTGGCGCACATTCGTTTAGTGATGGAGATGGATCCAACTCAAGTTAAAGAATACGTGCACATCCTGAAATTGAGAGCCCTAAAGCCTTCCGATGTAATCTCACGACACCGGATCATTGGGATTATGTAGATTGGTTCTGATAGAGTCTTTCAAGTCGAGTATCCAACCTTCAAAGTCCGAATAGAAGATGGTAAAGTATATTCCTTTTCCGAAGCTGATTTTTCTAACCTTGATATCTTGGATTTTGAAACGTTGTATCACGACCTAAGAGACAAGAAGCGAAGAAATAAGGATGAACAAAGAGCACTAAGAGCGGTGGTGCGTCACATTCAAAAAGAACTCAGATACATCTATCTTCATGATTTGCAACGTGGAATTGAAAGTGAACAACAGAAGACTCATGTTGCCAAACCTAATCAAACAATTCCTGAGTTAGATAAATATGATGTTACGACTGTTTTGTCATATCCAGCACACGGAGTTGTATGGATGCACATGAAAGGCAAAAAGAGGTTTCTGAGATTTGATGAAGTTGCTACCTATTCTGATGGGACACTATGGGGAATTCGAAATAGACTAGCTTTGGAGATTGCTACCGATAAGAAGAAGACAACAAGGATGAACTCAACCAGAAGAAATTCACTCTTGGAAGCTATCAGATTAATTGACGAAAGGATTATGTTTCGTCAGACTTTGAGAAGATTTGAAGGCATGTTCGAGCTGAAAAAGTAAAGACTTATTTTGCCTCAAAGGGGGAGATTGTTAGGTCTATTATTTTAATTGTGACAAAATAAGGAAAGGATATGCTTTAATTGTAAAAGGAAGTTTATAATTCCTTAAACTCTTTCCTTCCTTAATTAGTTTAGACCTTTCAATTATAAATAGGAGTTTATGATATCATTAGAAGGAGTCGATTAACATAGAGCTGATTTCAGATTATACATTCACTGTAATCGATACTAAAGTGAGATATACGACTACGGAAATTCTCTCAAAACACTTTGTTCGTATTACTTTAATCGCATTCTTTATTATATCATTGTGCTTACTGTTTCTGGCATCTACACTTCTGTTCCCCAATTGTCTGGAAAGTTGTAGAAGAGATATGAGATCAAGTTTTTGGTTTGTATCCTTCTTCTTTCTCTCTCAAATGGGTTTTTTCTGATCCTTTGTGTTCCATTCCCTCCATTGTATGTTGCCTTACATCCATACTCGGTTCTTGTTTCTTTGCTTTGTCTCTCCCCTAGGTTTTTGTGCCGCCAACGGTGCTCCAGTTTTTGCCACCAATCGCCGCCCCTCTCTCTGTCTTCCTCTGCCGCTCTCGTCGGCTCTCTTTAACGGAATTCATCGCGGCCCTTCTCTCTGCCATTCTATGTCGTTCTCGCCGCCTTTCTCCACCGGAAATCGCCGCTGCCTTTTGGTTGTCCCAAAGGGATCTACAAGAGTTCAAAGGATATAGAACAGTTTGTAGATGGGGAGGGGGAGGGTTGAATACAAACACAAGTAGATTTTGGTTTTTAAATTAGTTTATATAAATAAACAAATTTACAGTTACAAGCGGAACAAGAACAAGTATAAAACCTATTCTATTGTAACTCAAGAAATCACTAAGATGATGCACAAGGAAAGAAAGAAAAGCAGCAGGGGTTTTAGGAGTGAGAAAGTAGCATGCATGCATAAGAATGAAGAAGGGATCTTCAACTATTTATACACGTCGCAATTAATGCGAGACAAAAGGTATATGCCACATGTCAAGCTTTCATTGGAAGCTTGTCCTTTGTTCAAAATCAACCATGATTTTGGCTGTATAGGCTTCACTTGATCGCTGAACTTCAAACTTCAAGGATAAACTATCATAGTATCACTGAGGATTAGCAAGACTTCACACTTTTGTTTAGATAGTCCTTGCTATCATTGAACTGCTTCAGATCACTTAGCTGATTATCTCTATCTTCAGCTTGGTCTTCGACTGTCGCTGAATGGACTTATGGTGTGACTGTTGTTCTTCAGATCTTCAGGGATAAGGTTAGAATTCCTGATGTTCAGTGATCGTTGAGTACAATCAGCGTATGTTATCACTAAACTTGAATTATAACTTATAAATGGAATTTTTACTAAGTAAACAGTGGAATCGTATTCTAATCACTGAGTGGAGTTTTGGATCAACAATCTCCCCCTATTTGATTATGATTAAGCAACATAGGAAAATTGCTTGAAAGGATTAGTAAGGACTTAGAAGATTTTAAAGTAAAGAAATTTTAGTACTAATATGTGAGATCTTTTTCAACTAATCTACTTTCTGAATTGAGTTTCATTTATAAGGATATGAAATCACAATTTTTACTAGTATAAAAGCGAGAAAGTACATTCACTTATTAATTACAAAGTGTAATGTCAGTGAGAGTAGGTTATTTTAATGAAAATAGAACTCTTATGTTCATTGTCTCTATTACTTTTTTCAGGGATATTTTCAGTACATAGATGGAGTAGAGTACTTCATTGTATTTCATTTACAATAATCTGAAGAATTACATTAAAAATGAAAATATAATTGTAAGGATAAAGTACAGTACACTTTAGTAAATTACAAAGGGAGAAAAACTACAAAGACTAATCAGAGAGCTTTATTTTTCTTCTTCGAAACTTTCTCATAAATCACTTTCTGAAGACACTTTTTTCCATACGTGAATAAGCAATTGTAGTACATGGTCTTTATGAGCTTTCAGGGAGCCATTTTTATTTCTTTGTTCTTGAGGAACAGAGTTCTTCCATCATTCCCTAGAAAAGCCATTCCTGCTTCAGGGAGAGTAGTGATTTCATGTTCTTCATACTTTCTCTCTTCTGGAAGGGACGTGTTTATCATTGAAATATTAGGGAGGATGAGATGAGACAAAAGACTTTCATAGCTGAATTTGGTCTCATGCTCATTTTTAGAAGATGGACCTTCATCGTTATCAGACTTTGATCTTCTTTTCTTTGTCTTCTCAGGAAGAAGAGGGATGCTGACATGCTGTGAAATCCTTTGCAATAGCTGATCGAGATATCTTTCTACTACGCCTTTGAATTGAGATTTTGAATCCTAAATGGCATCTCTGATTTCTAGCCATTCGGAGAAACCATAGAACTTCAGAAACTGGGGATCTTCTTCTTCACTTCTGTCACCTCTGAACATAGTGACAGTTATCTTCGGACCTCTCCTTCGATTACGTCCTAGGATAGTTGCACGAGTTATAGTGGCAGGGTGAATACGGAAGTTCAGCACCCTTGGGTTCTTCATTTTCTCTATTCAGGTTGTAGAATCTTCTCTTGAGCTATTACAGCATCCACTCTAAGATTATCTCTGGTCATCTCCTTTTCAACGAGTTTAGCGGCGACTCACTTACTCCTTTCTTTCTCTTGTCTCTGACGGTTTACCCTTATAGTTTCTTCCCATGAGACTTTGTTGAGTTTGCTTTATTTCAAGGTCTCTCAATCGCTAAGCTTCAAGTGCCTGTGCTCGTTCTTCAGGGGATAGGAAGGAAAATTCATCGTAGACGTTTATTGGTACAGAAGCTTCGAGCTCAGAGGTACGATGAGGAATTTTTACTCTTGCCAGCTCGAGGTCTTTTATGAAGTTACTTCGTCTCTGTTCTTCAGGTTCAGAGATTGGTTGTCTATTTACATGCCTTGGAATCAGACCTTCTTCTTCTTCAGAATCAGATTCAGATATATACAGGAACTGATCTTCAGATGAAGGTTCCCTAAAAACTGGAGAGTCCTTTGGGGGACTGGATTCATTGAGAATGGGGGAAGGAGAGAGAGGTTCATCAGATCCAAAATTTGGAGGAGGAAATGAGGGATTGGTTGGGGGTTCAGAGATAGGAGTGAAAGGGATGAGAGGAAGGCTTACCTAGATTTTGGTCTACCCTTAGAGTTTATGGGAGTGGAATCGAGATCCACTACTTGTTTTCCTTTCCTTGAGGGATCAGAAGATCCTTGAGAAGGAGGTGGTCCGTCCCCCAAAGGATCTCTGAAAATAACTCCAGGTCGAGAGATGCCTGGATGCATTTGATGGAAGAAATTATTGAATCTAGGAGGGATATCATCATCATCATCATCATCATTATTTCCTCCATGACGAGGAACGTCATCATATTCATCATCATCCTCATCATCATCATCATCTTCATCTTCTTCTTCTTCATTCTCTTCAGTGACGGTGGGAGGCTGTTGTTGAGGTTCTTGCTGATTGTAGAGAGGGATTGGACTGCCAAATAAATGTTCATTCACCTCTCCAATGAGCTCGTCAGCGAGCTCCTTTACACATCTCTCCCCCTCTTTGTTTTCAGCATGTTGACAATGAACCATCAGGGTATGCACATTGGAACTAGTATCCTTGAGGCTCTCAGTATGCTCTAACTGGGTCTTGGAGACCTTGTCCAATGTACCCTTGTCTTCAGCAGATAAGGAAGACCCCTTCTCAGCGATGCTCTAAAGAAGCAGCATCATATCAGCTTGGGCCTTTTGAATGGCCTCAAGTGTCTTTCCCTGGGCTTCCACCGTCTTTTCTAGCTATTTGATGGCCTTCCCATTGACCAAATTGCCATCTTTCACCATCTGAATGTCAGTGTTGATGTTATTTATGGTGGCCTTCATTCCGGGAACTCCACGAACCGTCCGGAATATTATCTCTGAAGATACTTGCAGTGTGTCGACCCGGTGCCTGGTAAGAGCACATTCATTCACAAGGAAGTCAATTGCTGAGAAGGAAGGAGGGGGGAGAACAATCTTCGTGATATTAGCATCCAAGGACGGAAGCTGATCGGAGAATTTCTCCTTTTTCCTTTTGAACTCCGCAGCTTTAGTAGCCTGTAGAGATTTCAGCGAGGAGCTTGGTCCGCTGACTGGAACGTCAGGGATTGACGTTGTAGTGGTGGTGGTCGTCGCTGAAGAAAAGGTAAGAGCTTGAATACCTGATGATAACACGGATAAAGCAGCCGGAAAAAGTTCTGGATTAGAAGATATTTAAGGTGAAGAAATATTTTTAACCTTGAGAGTATCGTGAGGATTACTCTCAGGGATACCACGTTCCACGGTAGTGTCTTGTGGATCACTAGCCTGTGTCTTAGAATGTTTGTGAGAAACATTCTGAGGTTCTGTGTGAGTGGGTTTCCAAAACTCAGATTGTCGAAACAAAACCGAGGCCTGGACCGCGTGCATTTCAACTTCATCAGAGATAGGGACAACTATCTCTGAATCATGAGTTGATGTGAGGACTAAAGAAGAGGTGGTAGAAGAAGAAGAAAGGGCTGTGATAGTATTACCTGATCCCGCTTCAGCGGAATTGGCTATTACACTTTCAGTGACTGGGGTTGCTGAAAATGGAGGTAGTGCTGAAGAAGCGGCAACGGATGTAGAGACCATTGTCGTGGCTGGGGCAGAGTGTGGCGTTGGTGATACGCCTATGTCAAAGAGGGAAGTTTGTTGAGTGACTCCTTTCTTTTGCTTTTTGGTGATGGGTTTGTGAGTGATGGTTTTTCTATGACCATCGGTCGGCCCTTTGCGTTTTTGGGGGAAGAGAGGTGTCTTGGATAATCACTATTGGGATTGGCAGTGATATGGACATTTGAGCTGCATCGCTGATTAGCTGCAGCATGTAGGGGGTGTAAGGAGCATATTCTTGCTGTTCGTCAATTTCCAGCGATTTCTTCCCTACTTGAGAGAAGTTCTGGTTTGCAACTATAGGGTATTCTTCCTTAAAGGCAAATTCCAGAATGGTTGCAAAGAATCTTGGGTAAGGGATAACTTTCTCCCTTTCTTGAGCGTTAACCCGGTTGTACATTGTTAGAAATTAAAGTATGAGTCAAAGAAGAGATGTCTACAAAAATCAACACACTCTTCTTGTTATAACTAATTGTTGTTAGACGCTCCCTTTTAGACACATGGCACTTTGTAATTGGCTAGCATTTTGACTTTCTGTTTTAGTATCTGTATAAATAGCATTGTATTGTGTTTGTAAAAGTTGTCGATCAATACATTTACAGTTTGAAGAATACTGTGCGTAATTCATAATTTTGTCTACTTTGATTCAAAGTTATCATTTCATAATCTTTGTTCTTCATTCTGTTTACTGTTCTATTGATTTAAATTGTTAATTGATCTGCTTCCGCATTTCACTTTGATTCAATACTCTCAATTAACAATCGGTTTAAAGGAATCTGGAACCAACAATTGGTATCATAGCCAATTGAAGAAACTCTTCTTCAATTCGGTCATCTATGGCAACGATTGTTGAATTGGTTATTGATTTTGGTGTTTTGGTGCTTAGATTGTTTCAATCACATGAGCCAAAACCCAAATATCCTTTCTATGATCTAATTTTCTGTTTTATGCTTATTTGAGATCCAATATTTCATCTAGACGAGATTTGGATGATCATTCATGGAAGATTTTATTGATTCTAAACCCAATTTGATTCTGCACACCACATGTTTGATGAAATGTGCATGTGAAGATTTAATTTCTGTTT
Source organism: Silybum marianum (assembly GCA_036898165.1). NCBI lineage: Eukaryota > Viridiplantae > Streptophyta > Magnoliopsida > Asterales > Asteraceae > Silybum > Silybum marianum. The sequence continues at coordinate 39,835,087 of CM072528.1, forward strand.
ATTAGATCTGATCAGTTTACTACATGTGTGTATGTGTTTTGATTAATTTTGATCTCCCTCCTTCATTGGTCTGATATTTTAAGCACTAAGTAGGTGATTGATCTTTGATCTCATCTTGTTGTGTGCTTGAGTTCGTTGCTTCTATGCATCTCAGTAGTAGGGCTATTGATCTTTGATCTGGCCTTATATAAATCCGAGATTGGACTCTCTTCTTTTAGTTGGGTTTTATTAACAACAAATCAATAACTCATTGAGTTTGGATCATTTTCTACAAAAGGTCTTGGTTAATTACTAATTTGGTTATTCATGTGAGCCTCTAGTCTATGATTAATGGCTTATGCTTACCAATTCTTATGCCTACTGTCGTGATTAAGAAGCTTGATCAATTTCCTCAATTCTAGAATTATGGTTCTGGTCATCTCATTCTCAATTTCTGCCCTTTTGGATCTATTTGATCCACCATAGCTCATTCCTTATACTGCTGCAGTTGTATATAACGTGGTTCTACTAGGGTTGGATTGACAACTGCTCTCACTACCGATCAAAAACAGGAGAAAGAAGGATGGACTCTAGTGCAACGGTTCGTACAGATAGGGGTGTTATTTATATTGACGAGTTTGACAAACTGAACTCACCAGATACAGAAGCTGAAGATCGTTCAACAACTGCTGTATAGAAGACAAAGGCAGCCGAAAGCCTATCTAAGTCTGAGTTGTTATGTTGACAGAACTTGTTACGGGTGTATCTGGTTTAAATGCCAAATAGTTCAAAAGTCGCTGGATGGTGAACATGTTAAAAATGTTGAAGGAAATTCATGGAAGATCTGTCCATTCCGGTGTGTTAGTACAAGGGATCAGTTGCTATAGAGAGCCACTACATCTAATTCTATAGCTTGTATGATGATCATGAGATACCAGAATTATCACACGTATAGAGCTCTATATGAAAACCAGAATGCTCTACACGAAACTGATTTGCTGCCTTAACTTGTTAAAACTCAGTTGTGATTATTTGAAACGAAACCAGACCTGAAGATGATCAAACTGGAACAGATGTGGTCAAGAAACCAACATCTCTTAATGCGGAGATTGAGAACAAGCAGCAACACCTGCTGGTCCAGAGAGAAAAATGAAGCGAGCTTTATCGATCGATAGATCGATCGAATCCTTGTTCTCGGACCAAAGCAACCAAGACAGTTCACTTAAAAATTGATACATTTCTTTGTCGAGGCTATTTGCTCTTTGAGTAACATTTGTTGGTGATAGAACTGATGTGGATGCAATTGAAGCGGTTGTTGATGTTGAATATGCCTCTGTTGCTGTTGCAACTGACGTGCCAAAAAGTGTTCAAGATCTTGCCCGGTTTGACCAGCTAACTATTGTTGGTTTATAAGATTTCAACCTGAAAGTTGATCGAGTACAGGTTCATTCAATTGGGAAGCAAATAACGAGATTATCTTTCTTTGAAGTAGGCATTGTTGGACGTATTAAGCCACTAAGTTTCTCTACTAAAATCAAACTGATTGGCCTCTTGATCCATATGCAACGACTGGCCAGCATGAAAGACATCTTGATACAAGTTACTTTCAGAAAGTGCATTTCTTCTGTAAACAGCAGACCATGTATCAGCAGCATGAGTAGAAATTGCCATTGCATTAGAAGAGATTTAGCTTATTTATCCAAGAAAGATCAGATTCTAGATAATTTGATCCAAGTTATTGTCAAACGTTCTTGGATCGGAAGCCCGAAACTGTGCCCGTGTTCCACACTCAACAACAGTTTCTTAAAGGTGCTCGATATTGCAAGATCCTGTGCATATCCAGAAGAACAGAAGAAGCTGCAATCAGAAATTCAGATAAGGGGCTTAACAGAGCTTAATGAGACAGACCTTATCCAGAAGCATGCTTTTCAGTAACCACCATCCAGAAGCTATGCTTAATCAGAGCTTTATCAAAGGTGCTGTCCAAAATCAGAAATTGCAAACAAAGCTTTGTATGCAAACAAGGAAGTTCTTCGAGCTTAATCTTGATCAGAAGTTGAACTCAGAGATAAATTAGAATGCTCTGTATGCAAACCAGAGAGTTCATCAGAGCTTAATGAGAGCTTAATCAATGTCATTTTTTCCAGAAGTTTCTGCAGAGCTTAATGAAGCAGAAATTACACTTCAGAAGCGATACAAAGCATCTGCAATCTGTCCAAAAGTCATATACATAAGCTCATTCAGATCATCAGAAATCTCTGCTCAAAAGTTGTTCACAAGTTGATCAGAAGCTCAGAGGATCAGAAGACGTAGTTGTTCGGTAATGACTGCGAAAAATCAGAAGCTTCGATGAACCAGAAGGTGTTGTAGAAGCTGAGTTGCATGAAATTCCGTACATCCGAAGCCTCGTGCTTCCGTGTGCTTCGTCGTACGAAAATGTTGTCCAGAGCTTGCTGTCCAAAAGTTTTTTTTTAAAGCTAAAGTGATCAGAAGATACATGTGTCTCGTCGTACACGTGTCCCCAATCGAAACACTGCATGTGTATACCCGCGTGCTTACATCAGCTCAAATGAACCGTTTTGTTTTTCCCCAAACTTAAATAACCCCTTCCCATTCTACAGTTTCTCTCTCACATAAAACCCCCAATATCAACCTTCATCTTCTTCCTCGCAAAAATTCCCTAACTCAGTGTTCATTCTCTTTGCAAAGACAAAGTTTTCTACTGTCAAGCATTCGAAATTTCAAAATGGTTTCCAACTGTGCCCGTCCTTCCAACAATGATGAAGAAAGAATCATCGATTCCACTGCGGATAGTACTCCCATTGTGAAACTGCCATTGAAGGCGAACAATGTGCAGGTACTGCTCAACCCTAACACTTATCAACCAGAATTTCGCATCATGATCGAGTTTCTACAACAACACCAGTTGCATCGAGCCCTAACCCTAACCAACCCAAACATCCCTGAAATCTATGTCCAAGAACTGTGGCAAACCATGATCATCGAAACTGATGAAACACTCGCTGGTTCTTTCACCCATCCTAAACAAGTAGAAATTGCTGTTCAAATCCCCATCACCAAAAGAAAACTTGCCAAATATTTCCATCTTCCCCTTTCTGTGATCGAAGTGGATGGGCAAACCATTCCCAATCCTGCCCTAGAAGAAAACCCTTCCACAGAAGCCCTCCTAGCCTTCATAAATCTTCTGGGTTACAATGAACCTCTTACAAGGCTGTCCGAATTCAAGAGGAAGAAGTTGCCCCCAATGTGGAATCTACTTGTCTCCATTCTCAACAAGAGCCTAACCTGCAAAATAGGTTCTCTGGATCAGGCTAGCCGAAACATTCTGACTATAATGTATGGGATGTTCTTCAATCGACCCTTGGACTATGCAAGTCTCATCTTCCAAGAGATCAAAGCAGCTGTGCACACTAAGGTGATCCATCAGAGTCAGGGAAAGCCACTACCAGCACTTATGTTCCCAAGATTTCTATCTCTCATCATTCATCCTGCAATTGGGGCAATCGAAGCTCCCCTGATTCAGCCATTTTGCAAAATTGCATCAATGAGCTCCCATAGATCAACCATCGACAAGATCGGCTACTTCCGCACCCGAGAGAATTATCCGGTACATGCTAAACCTAATCCCATCTAGCTCTTCTAATCTCCAAATCTATAGAAGCTCTATGGTTTTCTCGAACAGAGAATTCCTACCCCGAGCACTTAGAGCCGGTGTAGGTGGTAAGGGGTCCGTGAGCATGAGCTTGAAAAAAATAGGAGTGAACATCCGAGTGCTTCTACCCATGCCGACCTTCTATTAAATGAAGGTACGAGAAGATGTCCTCGGCAGACACATATGAGTGTTCCTCTCCTATTCCCCAAAGGGCAACCACAACTTCGAGGTTGATGTCACCACGTCTCCACTCATTGACTTAGAACGGCCCGATTCAAACCACCAAGAAACCACGTTCGCAGGATACTTCTTCTTCGAGATCAAATTCATCCGGGGAAAGCACCTCCACTTCATCATCCTCCCAAAAGGATGATGATGATAATATAAGAGTTCATTCGCCCCAGAACTCGCCACTTCCTTCACCACATGTTCATGTCTCCGTGACTGACATACCACTACGCACAGAGGATGAGTCCACATCCTCTCCTAGGATAGATGCTAATGAATTCCCATCAGAGGGGTTACAGCCTAGGAATGCACCTCTTACCGGAGTGTTTACACTTCACCAAGGTAAGCATATCGTCTTCGGCACCTCATCCTCGATGATGAGGATAATGTTGAAACGATCGAACAACCGAAGAGGGGCTCGTGAATAACGACCCTCAAGGATCAGTTGGAAGTCCTTCTACACTCAACGTCAAAACAGTGTAGAAGGCCCCTCTGAACGCGAGGGTAAAGGGGCTCCATGTGTTGGAGATGCACCGGTTACATCTTCTGATTTCGTCACAAATGCAGCGTTCTTGGCATTTGCTGATCAAATTCAGAGATCTGTGGAAGATCTAAAATTATCCGTGACAACTAACAATTCTCTTCTTCTGAGCCTTCAATTTAAAATTGAAAGTCAGAACTCTCTTTTAGAAGATCTTCAGCGCCAAATGAGTACCTCTCAAGAAGATCAGAAGGCCTATTTTGCTGAACAACTTTTGCTATTGAAAAATGGTCTTCAAGCAAATGCAGAGGCAATCTCTCAACTTCCAGAATCTCTACGTGCCTCTGTAGACTACAACTCTCTGGTGGCCGATATACAGAAGATTGTCAAGACCATCATTACTTCTGATGATCCCTCTGGGTCTACGCTCGTCAAGAAATCTGATCTCGCCTCTTTCCAGAAGATTATTCTTGAGCGAATGTCTACCATCGCTTCAAAGTACTCTTCAAAGCCCTCCACATCCTCAACAGACCAGAAACTTGTTGCAATCGAATCTACTCTATCTCAACTTGTGCCTCTGGTTTCTTCTATTGCTGAGGCGTTTAATGCCAAGAAGAAAGCCAAGGAAGAAAGGGCTTGCAAAAAGGCAGAGCTGAAAAGAAAACGTTCTGAGGATCAGGATCCTGATTCTCAGAAGGGGGAGAAAGGTCCTGAGCCTAAGCAAGCCAAACAAACACCACCAGCACAAAACACGAACACCGCTGACTCTTCAACTCCAACACCTTCACAGCAACCTTCTTCTTCAAAACAAGTGCCACTCACTCCAACACCTCTGGCTACGCATTCTGGGCCTCTACCCAGAGATCCAGATCTAGCTAAGTTCATTCTGGATCTTATGGGAAAAAGCAGAATCCCGAGCTCTCCGGCTGAAAGGGCTGAAATAGTAAGAGCTCACGAAGAACGAGAACGAGCTAAAGCTGCAAAGGAAAGAGCTAAAGCTGAAAAAGAAAGGGCCAGAGAGGAGGATGAGGAAGTGTTCAGAGCTGAAAAAGAAAAAGAAGAAGAGATAATACGCCAGAGGCTAATCATTGAAGAACAAATAGAGATAGAGAGGGCTGAAAGAGAGAATCTGGAAAGAGAGAAGGCTAGACTTGAAGAAGAACTACAGAGACAAAATTTTGAAGCTGAAGAAAGAGCAAGAGTCAGAGCAGAGGCCGCTCAGAAGCAGAAAGAGATCAGAAGAGGAGAATTTGAAGAAAAATTAAACAAAGTTGGAAACATTGAACTTCCAACACTTGAAGTTGAGAAAAGGCACATGTATGCTCCAACAGATCAGAAGATTTATCTCATGATGCCTAACTTCGCAAACCAATACAATGTAAGCAATGAAGTTAAAGATAACTTCATGGCTCATAAACAAGACAGAAAGACGGTTTTCACTACTGCTCCAATTACAAAGATCATAGCCATGAAACATAAGCAGTTTCAAGATACACCCATTTGGTACACAATCTACGAGATAGTCAGATCAAACAACAAGAGTTATTACATATGTGATAATGATCTGTTGTCCATCCATCCACCGATCTCATTTTTACGGAAGAATTTATGAAGACTCAAACTTTTCTCGAACGCAAAGATCCACAAGACCATGTTGCCTACACTAGAATTATTCTATGTATGAAATCATACATAAGATACAAAAGGCGAGTGTCGACTTCCGTATTGGCTTAAATTTCAAAATGGATAATCCGGCTATCTCTCGCACCAAATGAGGAACTTGAAGGGATAAGCAAATTCGAGTGGGTAGACTTCTTCATTGAACCGAAGAGGGAATCATCTTCAAAAGACCAAATGGAAAGAGCTTCTTTCGCATCAAAGAAGCTCACAAATACTCTTCCGAGGTAGTCTACATCATCAAGTGCTATCTTTGGCTTAGACACGACAAATCCGCAGGTTGCAAAGAAAGTAGAGAAAAGACTTGATGGACTTCGGAAGAACGAGAGCTTATCGATAATATTTCAAGTATCATTCGCCGTTGATCCTCTCGAAGAAGGTTTTTTTGACTTCATACTTAGGGGGAGAATGTTAGAAATTAAAGTATGAGTCAAAGAAGAGATGTCTACAAAAATCAACACACTCTTCTTGTTATAACTAATTGTTGTTAGACGCTCCCTTTTAGACACATGGCACTTTGTAATTGGCTAGCATTTTGACTTTCTGTTTTAGTATCTGTATAAATAGCATTGTATTGTGTTTGTAAAAGTTGTCGATCAATACATTTACAGTTTGAAGAATACTGTGCGTAATTCATAATTTTGTCTACTTTGATTCAAAGTTATCATTTCATAATCTTTGTTCTTCATTCTGTTTACTGTTCTATTGATTTAAATTGTTAATTGATCTGCTTCCGCATTTCACTTTGATTCAATACTCTCAATTAACAATCGGTTTAAAGGAATCTGGAACCAACATACATATCGCTGAATATGTAGTCAGCGTAGTTCAGCTTGTAGTCGGTGCAGAGAGCGTAGCCAAGATCCATGTAGTGTTTGCTTGCTGGATTTTGGGAGCCAATCTTTGAACCTAGGCACTGAATAACCTGGGTGAAGATGTATTGCCACTTCGCAGGTAGTCTCTTCTTTTCCATCTTTGTGATTGGTTTCTCAGTGGGATCGTCCCACTTATAGCCGATAGAGTCCAAGAAGTTCACAATTTGGTCCCTGCTAGGTTCAGGTGCCCATTGCTGATTCTTGCCTAACGAAGAGCGTTCTTGAGGAAACCAGCAGTGAAGGAGAAATGACCAAGAGGGATAGTGAATCCTTTGGCAGGGAGTTGGTAAGGGTGGTGCATTGAGCAGTAAACCACAACGCCTGTAGGTGAGTGGTGATGCCGATTGGGTTGTGGACGAAGGCGTAAATCAGAGGGCATGCTTTGATGAACTTAGCACCATCTTTGAAGTGCGGCTTGTCTTCAGGGATGTCCACAAGAGCGATGTAGTTGCAGGGTTTGAACGTTTCTTGCTCAGGTGTGAACGTACATGCAGCTGCACCCTCAAGAGTGACAGGGGCAGATTCTTCAGTTTGGACATTCTTGCTGGATCAGGCCATTTCTGTTTCAAATATAGGAACACCAAATAGAAAAATCATGGCTTAATACAACAAAATGTATAAACCAGAAGGTGTGTGGTACAAAGAATACCAGATTTAATGATTAAGAAAACAATTGCTTTGATAAACAAAAATCAAAATACTTGTTATTTGGCAAAATAAAAGAGATTTAAGCAAATGTACCAAATATTGGTTATTTTTGGTAAAGAAAAGATACCAAAAACAGGTTTTAGAAGTATTAGAAAAGAAATTTTGGATTAAACTTGACCAAAAGTTCTTCTGTTCTAAAAAGAAGAAGCTTAGAACAGGTTTTTGTTTTAAGAAAATTCAATCCAGAGTTTCAAAAAATCTTTATAACAAGGGGTTATAAATGATTTCAAGATGAAGTAAACAACATTTTAGGTTGTTTTAGAAAAGGTAAAAAGGTTAGATCAAACCTTGAGAGTGAAAACAGGAGAAAAACGCACAAGTGCGTGTTCTTGGTGTTCTTGGTGAAACTTGAAGATTCGAGAGAAAGTCTTGCTTTTTGAAAGTTTTGGGCGTGTAAAGAAGGAGAATGAGAGGAGAGAGAGAGAGAGAATGCTAAACGATTGTTTTAGCTTTTTGAAAAGTAATGATGACCAAGCGCACGTTCCTAGGGTTTGATAGGATAGGAAACGTCATGGTCCGTCGTGTGTCAGATAAAGGTCTGACGTGTCCTTTTATTATTTGAAAATGTGAATAAGATTATCATTTAAATAAATGTTAAATCATTATCTTTAAATTCCTTCATCATTTAACAATAAAAGATTGTCAATGACGGGTTTTAAATTTTTAGAACCATTCTCTGAATTAAAAGACATTCAGAGAGTATATAGATTAGATGTTCATGCCTGAGTAATATATGTTTTAGAGTTCAGCGAATGACTGAAGAATATAAAAATCATTTTTATGATCACTGAAGGTGTAAGACATTGAAGAAGTTATTCTTCTATGTTTAACATTCCTAGTTCGCTGATTAACATATTAAATATTGATTCCTCAAGAGGTTTTGTAAAAAGATCAGCGAGCTGAAAATCAGTGGGGATAAAATGAAGTTCAATTTCACCATTCATAATGTGATCTCTGATAAAATGATATCTAATCTCGATATGTTTGGTCTTTGAGTGAAGTACAGGGTTGTTTGCAATTGCGATAGCACTAGTGCTGTCACAATATATAGGGATTTTGGATAACTGAATATCATAAGCAACGAGCTGATTTCTCATCCAAAGAATTTGGGCACAACAACTCCCTGTTGCGACATACTCAGCTTCAGCGGTTGAAGTGGACACTGAATTTTGCTTTTTACTTTCCAAAATGATATCAATGGTGCTCTTCCTATCAATTTTACATCCTGCAAAATCACTATCTGAATAACCCATTAGATCGAACCCTGAGTCTCTGGGATACCGGAGACCAAGATTAGGAGTCCCTTTCAAATACCTGAAGATTCGCTTTACAGCGATGAGGTGGGATTATTTGGGTTCGGATTGATATATAGCACATAAACAGGTTGCATACATAATATCAGGCCTACTAGCAGTTAGATAAAGTTAGGATCATATCATTCCTCTATAGGCAGTGACATTAACAGGTTTACCATCAGGGTTCTTATTTAAAGTCAGAGGAGGTGCCATAGGAGTTTTTGTTGAAGAACTCTGAGTTAAATCAAATTTCTTCAGCATATCTTTAACATATTTACTTTGACATATGAAGATGCCTTTATCAAATTGCTTTACTTGAAGACCAAGAAAATATTTTAGTTCACCCATCATACTCATTTTATATTCCTTTTTCATACGTTTGGCAAAACGAGTGCAAAGTTTAGGATTCGTGGAACCAAAGATAATGTCATCTACATATATCTGAGCAAGAATGATATGTCCCTTACATTTTCTAAGAAAGAGGGTTTGATCAATCTTACCACGAACAAACTTTTCAGTGAGAAGATATTTAGAGAGAGTGTCATACCGTGCACGGGGAGCTTGTTTCAACCCGTAGAGAGTCTTGTCTAGCTTATAGACGTATCTGGGATGTCTTGCATCAGCGAAGCCAGGAGGTTGTTCGACATAGACTTCTTCTTTCAACTTGCCGTTCAGGAATGCACTTTTGACATCCATCTGATAGACTTTGAAGTTTTTGTGAGCAGCGAAGGCAAGGAATAATCTGATTGCTTCCAATCTTACTACAGAAGAAAAAGTTTAATCATAGTCTATTCCTTCCTCTTGGCTGTATCCCTGAGCAACAAGTCAAGCCTTATTGCGAGTTACAGTGCCGTTTTCATCCAACTTGTTACGAAACACCCATTTAGTGCCTATAACGGTTTTGTCAGAGGGTCTGGGAACAAGCTTCCATACTTTGTTTCTTTTAAACTCAGAAAGTTCTTCTTGCATGGCTATAATCCAATCTTGATCAAGGATAGCTTCATCAATCTTTTTGGGTTCTATAACATAAATAAAGTTTACATATAGACATATGTTAGCCATACTTCTTCTTGTTTGAACACCTATACAGGGATCACCAATTATGGATGATTTTGAGTCCATTTCTAAGCTGGTAGCTGAGAATTTGGATCAATTGATGATTCAGCGGCATGTTCAGAATAAGATGTTAGATCAGCGTGACTTTCTTCATTTTCTCTAATCATCTCAGGAGGAGATCCTGAGGGAATTTCATTTCCTGGAGTAGAGGAAGATGTTTGATTATTCATTTAAGAATTATCAATAGAGGGACTGGATGGAGGAATCTGATTTAATGGTGTAACATTCATTCCTGATGATGAATTATTCCTATTCAGCGAAGTGGGAATAAGAGTAGGACCATCATCATCATTATTTTCAGTGACAGGAGGTGTACTGAAATATGATTCAGGTTCCCTATAGTGCAATTTCATCCAGTTGTTTAATTCTTCATCTTCTTCAGGGATGGGAGAGGAATTTGAAGGTTTCTTCGACATGTTGTCTTCGTTTATTGAAGACTCTGAATGCCTTGGATACTGAAGAGTACCCAAGAAATATACCATCATCAACTTTGGGATCGAACTTTCCCAAATGATCTCTATCATTCAGGATGTATTACATCCGAAGATATGTAAATGTTCTATTGAGGGTGACTTCTCATGAAATAATTCATAAGCAGTCTTCTTGAATCTTTTTACAATCAGGGATCGATTATGAGTGTAACAGGCAGTATTAACTGCTTCAGCCCAGAACTGAGTTGGAAGATGTGATTCGATGAGCATTGAGCGAGCTGCTTCGATAATGGTTCGATTTCTTCTTTCAGCGACACCATTTTGCTGAGGAGTCCTTACTGAAGAGAAATTGTGATTAATGACTTTTTCTTCAAAGAAACTTACCAGGATACTGTTTTTGAATTCAGTATCATGATCACTTCTTATAGAGCGAACTTGAACATTGTTCAGCAACTCAATCTTCTTGATGAAAGAAATTATTTCATCAGGGGTATCACTCTTAGATCGTAGAAAGAATACCCATGTATATCTGGAATACTCATCTACTATCACAAGAGTATATTTCTTCCCTAATATGGATTGAACATTGATAGGTCCAAAAAGATCCATATAGAGTAAGTAAGGAGGAGTGGTTACTGAGGATACTTGCTTAGATTTAAACGTGGCTCTTGTCAGCTTGCCTTTTTCACATGTAGAGCAAAGAGATTCGTTTGCAAAACCATGCTTAGGTAGGTCTCTGACAAGTTCCTTTCTTGATAAATCATTTATCGTTTTGAAGTGAAGATGAGAAAGTCTCTTATGCCAGAGCCAGTTGACATCAGAGGAAGCTCTCGATAGAAATCACACATTGTCATGGTGAGTGTTGTCCATATTAATAACATATACGTTCTCTAATCTTTTGCCTTTCAAAGCAAGCATATCATTTTTATCAGTGACCACACATCTGGTCTTTGTGAACAAGACTTTAAAGTCTTTATCACAGAGTTGACTAACGCTCAATAAATTGTGCTTTAGTCCCTCAACATATGCAACTCGAGAGAAGGAAGTTGCTCCGTTGGATAAAACGCCATAACCACTGGTGTATCCTTTGCCATTTCCACCGAAGGTCACTGAGGGACCATTTTCTTCCTTGTATTCAGAGAGCGGAGATTTTCTGCCTGTCATGTGCCTTGAGCATTTACTATCTAGATACCAGATACCCTTAGCACTCTGCATACAACAAAAGAATTAATGTTTCATAGGTACCCATACTACTATGGGTCCTGCAGAGTTAGTGGAAGGTTTGGCAGTTATCTTCATAGGTACCCATACTTTCTTCAGTGGTTACCTTCACCTTGATAATTTTACCAACCTTGGTGGATTTCGTTCTTGCTGATTTATCAGCTTGAGCTACTTTCTTACCATGAGCCAGTTTTTCAGCTTTAGTAGCATTAGGATATTTTCTTGCAATGTGGGTATTTTCACCACAATGATAGCGTTATCTATATTTTAAAATGGGTTTGGAATTGAAAGTGTTCAGAGAGGAGGTTAAAGCATTATCAGGACCAGAACCAAGAATTCCTTTGTCTATTGTCCTTGGAGGGATGATAATTTTTTCCAAGGACAGATGGATTTAGATAAAATTTAATTCTGGGAGTAGATCTTTGAATGAATCTAGGAATCGTCTTCCCAGATTTAGAATGACCTACTGAAGGAGTGGAGAAATTCTTTTTCTGTTTCTGAATTTTTTTTTATTGTAGGAACATGATCAAGGAAGTTGTCTCTGATCACCTACTTTGGATCTTTATAATAAGATTTAGGAAATCTTTTCTTAGTGATAGGAGTTTTCTGAGAAGAAGGATCAGGGATAGAAGAGACGAACATTCCAAATTTTAACATGGAACGGTTGGTCTATGATTCTTCTTTATCAGAGGTATATCCTTAACCACTTCTAACATTCTTTGGAACTTGGGCATTGATGATCTCACTGACTTTTTCAGAAGCCTTAAACCATCCTTCGATGGTAGCCTTTTCAGCCTTGAGATCAGCGATGGCCTTTTCCTTTTCAGTGATATCTTGATGTCTTTCAATGCTGATGGTTTGATTTACAAAGACTTGGTCTTTAAGATTTTCTTCAATCTTAGTAAGTTCTTTGATTTTTAAATGACAATTCTTTAATTGTTCAGATAGATCAACGGTAATTTGTTCAACTTTGATCTTGCCATTTAAAGCATTGTAAAAATTCAACAGTCATAGAGTCGAGAGCCGACAAGCTATCATTTTTAGGTATAGAGGAGTTAGAGGAAGTGAGTACCTGTGTTGATGGATATTCTGAGGAAGATGTGTCAGATGCCTCTTCAGCTTCTTCAATTCTGAACATAAGACATATTAAGGGGTCGTTTACCAAATCTTACCCGGGTAAGTGCTTAACGGCAAAATTCAACACTATCACTTACATACCGGGTAAGATTTTAGTTCACAAAAACGGTATCATATGCAACAATTTACCCAGTTAGCGCTTACCGTGGTAAGATCCGTCGCAATCACTTACCCGGGTAAGACTCTTGGTCATTGTTTTCCTTGTATTCGCTCTTACCGGGTAAGATTTTTGGTATTTGTTATATTCCTCCGGTAAGGTAATATGGCTTAGTAATCACTTACCCGGGTAAGCGTTTGGTAAACGGCCCCTAAGGCTATGTCTTCTTCATCTGATTCAGATTCATCAGTGGTATTTGCCCAATCGTCTTCCTGATCCCAGTCTGCTTTTTCAGCGACAAGGCCTTTTCCTTTTCGCTGATTATTTCCTAGATTATGATATTTTTCTTTTAACTTAGAATACTTTTCCTTTTTAGTTTTATCAGACATCTAAGAAGTTGTTGGTGCAGCTACTTTCTTGGATCTACATTCGCTTGCGAAATGGCCCTTGCACTGGCAATTATAGCAGATTGTTGAGGCCTTATCAGTAGGAAGAGTCTTTGACTTATCAAAGTCAGTGATAGCCGGTGTTTTTCTAAACTTACTTTTCTTAGCAAATCTCCTAAAATTGTTAGTGAGAAGTGCTAGAGAGTCATCAAACTCAGAGATGTCAACATCTGTGAGTTCTTTTGAGTCAGCTTGATCTAACTCAGCGATAGATGTGATGGAAGAGGAGACACGTTTGGAAGGTTCCACCTCTGAAGTCACTAGTGCCAAAGAAGTAAGTCTGGCACTCTTGATATCTTTTATGAGGTTTCTTTTTAAGGCTTGGGATTGTTCTTCATTGAGCAACATTCCATATAAAGCACTTAAGGAAAGAGTTTCAAGATTCTTTGACAATTTCAAACATGTAGTGTACACTCCTCATTGTTCAGGTAGTGCCTCCATGAATTTTGTCAGTATTTCATCATTAGAATATTCTCTATTAACAATCTTCATATCTATTAATAGACAGTTGAACCTTTGGTGAATTTGAGAGAGTGTTTCATTTTTAGTGCACATAAAACTTTCGTATTGTCTCACTAGATTGATGCTACGAGTAATCTAAACTTCATCACTTCCTTCATATTGAATACACGAGTATCCCACATGGCTTTAGATGTTCTCATTTTCATCACTGAGTGATAAACTTCATTTGGTAGAGACATAGAAATTATAGATCTAGCTTTAGCATCTATAGCTACTTCCTTTTTGTCGTCCTCACTCCATCGATCTGGAGTTTTGAAAATTCTTCTCTCAGCGATAGCAGAAGAGGTTGCAGTGGCAGGTACTGCAGGAACTAGGACTGTAGGAACAAATGGTCCATTCTCTAGAGAATAGGGGATCTTAGGATCTGACCGTTCTAGGAATAGAGTCATTCTTTCTTTCCATAGAGGGAAATTATCACGGCTAAATCTTGGAGATTTAGCTAAAGATCCATTATCTATGTAGTTGGTTTTGTGTTAGCCATTTTAAAATAACTTGATTAAAAAGTTGTTTTAAAGATAAGAAAGCAGAAAACACTGATCTGATACCGCTTGTTGGTCCCAAATGGGTCTACAAGAGTTCAAAGGATATAGAACAGTTTGTAGAAGGTTAAATACAAACGCAAGTAGATTTTGGTTTTTAAATTAATTATATAAATAAACAAATTTACAGTTACAATCGGAACAAGAATAAGTATAAAACTTATTCTATTGTAACTCAAAAAATCACTAAGATGATGCACAAGAAAAGAAAGAAAAACAGTAGAGGTTTTAGGAGTGAGAAAGTAGCATGCATGCATAAGAATGAAGAAGGGATCTTCATCTATTTATAGAAGTCGCAATTAATGCGAGACAAAAGGTATATGCCACATGTCAAGCCTTCATTGGAAGCTTGTCCTTTGTACAAAAGCAACCATGCTTTTGGCTGTATATGAACAGTACCATACCATATTTGATGGGGACATAAGAGACAATCCGTACGTCCTTTTTCTGACATAGTATAAGGTTTTGACTTTTGTGCATCGAGGATAAATCAACATTTATCTCGCTGATAGGCTTCACTTGATCGTTGAACTTGAAACTTCAAGGATGAACTTTCATAGTATCGTTGAGGCCTAGAAAGACTTCACACTTTTGTTTAGATAGTCCTTGCTATCACTGAATCGCTTCAGATCACTTAGCTGATTATCTCTATCTTCAGCTTGGTCTTCGACTGTCGCTGAATGGACTTATGGTGTGACTGTTGTTCTTCAGATCTTTAGGGATAAGGTTAGAATTCCTGATGTTCAGTGGTCGCTGAGTACAATTAGCGTATGTTATCACTAAACTTGAATTATAACTTATTGGTCGGCAGATTATGTAACCCGAAAATCACAAATGAAATCTCATGCAAGTATACATGTTAATCCACTATCGTTTGAACAAGTAATAAAGTGGTACAAAGTACCGGATTATCGTTCCCACAAGGACAATAAAAACAAGCAGTTAATTCATAGTCAGGCTTAAAAAGTGATTTCTAAAAGAGAATTCGAAGGAATGTTTTTGGATGGTTTGGTTAACAGTAACTTGAAATTAAAATGCTTGAAAACAGTAATTAAAGAAAGCACGGGTGTAAGTTCAGGCTGGAGTTTAGCAACAATGTGTTGGGCACCTTGCTACAGCATGACCCTGCGGGATGCTGCAGCATTGGTTCTCTACCTTACTACTGGTTTGCACAGCCTCTTTCAAGGTTTAGAATAGATTAATAACCAGCAGCACCCAATTAAGTGACCCAACTGATGTTCATACTTATCTTACACGTGCTTTCCATATAGTTGTAACTTGGGAAAGCTAACATGGTTCTTTATAACCTTCTATAACACTTCAGAGTTCTATAGTTTACGTTGGCTTGCATTCAAGTCCAACTCATCCAAGAGAAACAAGGTACGTCACCTCCTCAAGAATGACTTGGATGAAACATAGAAACAAGGGGTGAATAGTAAGGTAGATGGCCAATAGCGAACGGAATTATCCACTATCACATCGGTCTTTATCTCCCAAATCTTTGCTCACACCCAAGCTAGGACATTTAGTCCATCATCGCTTTAAAATAAATACAAGACATAAATGTAAATTGCATGAAACATAAATGACAGAAATTGTAAATGACGGGAAATGTAAATGACAGAAATTGTAAATGACAAGAAATGTAAATATGCGAGAATCGTAAATTGCATGAAATTGTAAATGACAAGAAATATAACCGAAAGCTTTTAGATTGCAAGGAAATTAAAATGACAATTATATCAAAGTAGCTAGATGAACTACTTAGTTGGTTGCCTTGTCAAACAACCCAACAACTAAAGAAAATGAAAACAAATAAAACCTTTGGTGTTTCCACCGTGGGTTTCAAGAGTTCCAAGTAGAGATGGCCAAAAACCGGGCTCGGGCCGGGCCGGGCCTCAATCAGTCCCGGGCTTCAACAATAATTTTCGGACAGGGCTTTTTGGGACCGGTCCCGGTCCTAACGATTTCAAGACGGCCCGTTTAGTGTGTTTTCGTAACCGGTCCCGAAAACCGGTCCCGGTCCCGGGCCCAAACCGGTCCCAAACCGGGCTTTCAATAAAAAACTATTTTTTATAAAAACATTAATTCTATTTATTAATTTAATATATTATATATGTAATCATTATATATATGCAATTGGGTCACTCAAATACACCTTAAAACATGTTTTATTGTAGTTTTATAATTGGTTTTCAAACAAATACACTTAAAAAATACGTTTATTATAGCTTTATTATTGGTTTTTAGTCAAGTACATTTAAAAATACGTTTTATTATAAATTGTAATTAGTTTTCAATCAAATACACTTAGAAAGTTAGAAATGCATAGAAAAAATATATAAAAATACATTTTTTTTGTAAAAATCGGGCCGGTCCCAATCGGTCCCGTAACCAGTCTCGGGCCGGTCCTACAAATCGCTCCAAAAATGTAACCGGTCCCGGTTTTCGGTCCTATAACCGGTCTGTTAGGACTAAAAGTGTATTATGTCAAAATAAGGAAAGGATATGCTTAAATGTAAAAGGAAGTTTATAATTCCTTAAACTCTTTCCTTCCTTAAATAGATTAGTCCTATCAATATAAATAGGAGTCTAGGGATTCATATTTAGAAGTCGATTACTAGAGAGCTTATATACTGTCAAATCATATTGTAATCTGTTCAAGTGAGATATCCGACTACGTAAATTCATCATATTCATCGTGTTCTTAATGTTCTATTCCTAATACTTATTGTGTTTGATAAAACTCCATACGAGTTAGTCTTCAACCGAATTCCATCCATCCATCATTTTCACACCTTTGGAGGGCGTTGCTTCATTTTGAATGAAAAAGAAGATCGTGAGAAACTCAACCCAAAATCTGATGAGGCTTACTTTCTTGGTTACTCTCCTAATATTGCGGCTTATCGAGTCTACATGAAACTAGCCAGATGTGTCACTGAAAGTGTCAATGTCCAATTTGACATAAAAGCCGAAATGGCTCCTGTACATGACAGTTCAGGACCCGCACTTACCGGCGTATTAGCTTCCGGACAACTCAGTTCGGAACCTGTTCCAAATCCTCCTCAAGCTTCCACGTCCAAAACCGCCATCTCCGATTTGGATGTCTTGTTCGAACATTTTTACTCAGATTACTTTGGCTCTTCTGTTGTACTTCCAAAGACTCCATCCCCCCCGCGTTGGAGGTTGCCGAGACAACTAATATTACTAGACCGCCAGTATCTACAGAAATCGTCTCATCTGCTGCAACTCCAAGCACATCCCCGAACGATGCACAAACTCCTCCATCAAATTCAATCAACTCGGAATCATCACCTCAATCCATCCCCTCAAATAATGTACCGACCGACCCAATTCATGGAACTACCCCGACTTCACCAACGAGACCGGAACCGGCATCCTCTCCCCCACCTACCCACTATTCAGCATTGGATGTTTCTAGTTCCTCTCGATCTTCTGGGTATCCCCATCTCTTGAATCCGTTCAAGATCTTCCTCTATGTAGACGATAACCCTGATCAGAATGCACTACAACCGCTTCCTCTCACCAACAAATGGGTCCGTTCACACCCACCCGATCAGATAATTGGAGATCCGACAAAACCGGTCACAACGAGATCAGCCTCAGCCAACGATTGTATGTTCTCTTCATTTCTCAGCAAAATCGAGCCAAACACCATTGACGAAGCCCTGTCTGCTCCTGACTGGATTGTGGCCATGCAAGAAGAACTCAATCAGTTTGAAAGCTTGAAAGTCTGGCGTCTTGTTCCCCGTCCGCGAAACAAAACCATAATCGGCACCAAATGGATCTTCAAGAACAAACAAGATGAAGATGATATTGTCATACGCAACGAAGCCCGACTTGTCGCAAAAGGATACCGTCAGCAAGAAGGGATGGACTATGACGAGACATTTGCACCTGTCGCTCACATTGAAGCTATTCGCATGTTCCTAGCATATGCGGCACACAAAAACTTCGTGGTTTTCCAAATGGATGTAAAAACTGCCTTCCTCAATGGCGTTCTCCGTGAAGAAGTTTATGTTACTCAACCCGATGGGTTTGTCGATCCTTCCAAACCAAATCATGTATATATCCTTGACATGGCTCTCTACGGCTTAAAACAAGCCCCGCGCGCATGGTTTGATAGTCTTTCCGATTATTTGGTAAAGAACGGGTACTCCACAGGTAAGATCGATCAAACTTTGTTCATTAAAAAAGAAGATGGTGATATTATGCTTATACAGATTTATGTGGACGACATCATTTTCGGTTCGACTAACCCGAATCAATGTAAGGCCTTCTCCGAACTCATGATTGCCATGTTCAATATGAGTATGATGGGAGTCATGAATTTTTTCTTAGGACTTCATGTCAAACAATTTTCAACAGGAATATTCATCAACTAGTCCAAATAAATCTCAGATATGTTACATAAATATAACATGACGACTTGTACTCCGATTGGGACTCCCATGTCTCCTGGTTCTAAACTACACGTTGATCCTTTGCGAAAAGCGGTAGATTCCAAAGTCTATCGGGGAATGGTTGGTTCCTTAATGTACCTCACGGCTAGTCGACCGGACATAATGTTTGCTACATGCTTATGCGCTAGATATCAAGCATTTCCCAAAGAGTCTCACTTTAGTGCTATTAAACGAATTTTTCGCTATTTAAAAGGTACTACTGATCTTGTCCTATGGTATCCTAAGGATACGGGTTTCGAGTTAACTGCTTTTTCAGATGCTGATCACGCCGGATGCATGCTTGATCGAAAGAGCACAACGGGCCACATTCAGTTCTTAGGAGACAAATTGGTAAGTTGGTCCTCAAAGAAGCAAACGTGTGTTTCCACATCCACTGTGGAAGCCGAATACATCGCTGCCGCCAGCTGTTGCTCACAAGTCATATGGATGCGCACCCAACTCAAGGATTACGGCTTCTGGCTTGACAAAATTCCAATCTATTGTGATTCCAAAAGGCAATCGCCATCTCAAGCAATCCTGTCCAACACATGAAGACTAAACATATCGATGTTCGGTATCATTTCCTTAAGGACCATGTCGAAAGAGGTACGATTGAATTATACTTTGTCAATACAGAACTACAACTTGCTGATCTGTTCACTAAGGCCTTGAATGAGAAACGCTTCCAGTTCCTAGTGTCCAAGTTGGGCATGCTGAATCTTAAAACCTGATTTCCTAATCAGTCTTCTCAAAATACACAAAACGTCCATCCAAGTTTTAATGCACATTCACCTTATTTAACGTGAATCTTCATCACTCTTGGTTTCTCGTTTTCTGGATTTTGAACATATTTACAGTTCTGTATTTTCAATTTATTTCTTTTCTGTTATTCTCGTCAAGTGTCTAAACCTTTCAACTTTCAAGGGGGAGCGGCAAGGTAAGTTTTTCTTTACTCACGATTGTAGGGGGAGCATTTTTTTACCTTAGGCGTTTTTTAAGGGGGAGCAATTATCGTTATTTTTCCAAAATCAGATATCTCTTTCTCGATCCCTCATGGCCCGATAACATTTTTTTTGTCGACCATACCTGGCCCGACAAAAACTCCACTAGACATCTTCCTGATGTCATCATCATCTGCGGCCCCATGCGAGACTGCCACGTGTCATCACTCGATGACCTACTATTTAATGCCTGGGCCTCTCTTTCAAAAAGTTACTTTTCAAACAAGTTTGAGTTTCCCTCTTTTTCTCTAAACCCTTCCCAAGTTCTTCAGTTCCAGAAATCATCATTTCAAATCTTCGAGTTTTCTTACTCTGAAAGCATCACCAGGTTCGCATTTTTCTCCTGATAAACTTTAATTCTTTTCGTTTTTAATATCTTCCATTGCATGATAGAGATTTAGGGCTTAAACTGTTGAAATTCCGAAAATTATAGGTACTATTGCATGTAACGTAGGCTTAGCGGTTCTTTCAGGTACACATGTTACATTTTCACTACCCAATAACCAATAACCCTATGAGTTTCTGAGTTTTGAGCTTTCTGTCAATTTTTAGGTTTGTGTTTACATCTTTGGGATTACGTTTCGCTTTAGATATGTTCACTATCACTAATCGCATCTAGACATAGGCTTTTCCTTAGATTTTTGGCCACTTTTGCATCTGAGCACTTAGAACATATTCTTTGATCTTCCTTGCGTTTTTATCGACCCCTTCAGACCCGACTTACATTTTTGTCGCGTCTCAAAGGCTCGATAAGATCATCTTAAAATTTCTAAGTGTTCTTCTCGATTCCCTAAGACCCGACTTAAATTTTTGTCGAGTCTCAATGGATCGATCAAATCATCTTCAAAAATGTCTAAGTGTTGTTTCTCGAGTGTTTGAGACCCGATAATCTTTTTTATCGACTCCCCATAACCCGACATTCTCCTTGTCGACTCTCACGGGTTTGTTCTTTAAATTTTTACTAAGTCTGTATGTCGACCCAGCTTGACCCGATATTTTTTTATCGCATCCCTTGCTATCGATAAGTGTCTTTTACACCACCAAGTTTTTTTCTCGACCCTATTGTACTCGATATACTTGTATATCGACCCTACTAGGCTCGATTTCCTTAATTGCACAAAGGACTCGACATGATTTCCTTTCTTATCGACCTGCCGGACTCGACATTCAAACTTAGATTTTATCTAACCTGTCATCATTAATTGAACTGACTTCTCCTATGGTTTGCTAACTGTTTTCTTTCAGTTCAAATGGCGGCTATCAACGATCCATATCTTTCCGATGATGAGCACCCCATGCCCTCTGAACGATCAACCGAACCCAGTATTAACGCAGTTAATCGAGACGAACTCTTGATGCCTAGAGCCGAACTTAGATTCAAACCGAACAACTACCATTTCGATTTTAGCATCACAATCGAACACCAAGTCATCCTCGACATCCTTCAACGCCACCCCCTTCGCTTTGGTTTTTCCCTAGATCATCGAGTTCCCCTATTTTATCTTCAGCAGTTCTGGTATACCTTGATGTACCATCCTGTTGAAGGCGACCACCACTTCACTGCCAAGATCGATGACTATATCACCCGCCAGACACCTTCTAGGATTCGTCTTATCCTCTGTCTGCCTGTTGCAACCGAAGACAGACCATTTGATGCCCTCGTGACCGAAGAGGAACTCTGCAATGATATCCGGTCTCTAGGATATAACTCCCCCGAACCTCTAACGAGCCCTGGACAGTTCAAAAGAATGTACCTGCCACAGATCTGGTTCTCATTGTTCACCATCGTTAATCGCTGTCTCACTAGCAAACACACTGGAATGGACAAAGCCAGTACTGCGGCCTTACAGATGTTTCATGAGATCGTATTCAACCGTCACTACGATTATGCGATGCTCATACGGACGGACTTCGTTGAACTTGTTGAAGACAAATCCAACTTTCGCGATCGCGTTTTCGTACCCTTTCAACGGTTTCTTCAGCTGTTCATTCATGCCATGATGATGTCCCAACCTGATATCCCCCGAAGAACAGGATCCCGTTGGGGCCAACCAACTCTCTCAAGTTCCTCAAACTGAATGATCGACACTTCGACTTCATCATGCCTATCCCTGAAGCCTTACTTGCCATTGCTGATCAGACTGCACCGAGTGTTATAGCCTATAGGGAGAGGAACGACTTAATGGCTCAACCACATCCGGTTGTGTCTGCCCAAGGAACATCATGAGCAAGGAACATCATGAGCAAGGAGAGGGTCCTAGGATAGATGAGCAGGTTCAGGATCATGGGGATCCTGAATAGGGTGTTGAGAGAATTGTAAGGGGAGATGACGAGGGCGGTGCACCTGATCAACCTATACCAACAACATTTGCCCCAGCTATCCCGATTCCTCCGCCTACTAACCCACGGATTGCTTCTTCTTCCCGACATACTCCTCGCTTCAAAATGCTTGTCAGTCGTACCCGCGTTCGCCCCCGACCTTCATCGTCTGATGAGGATGAGTCCGCTGATCAACCGCTTACCCGTCGTCGAAGAACCACAGCCGTCGAAGAACATGCTCTCCGCCGAATTTGCCATCAACTATCTCTATCCGATACTACTTCTGACAATGATGAGCCAAAAGAACCCTTTGATTTTGAAACAGACCAGATCCATGTCCGATATGTTCACCGAGCCTAACTATGGAGAGATAAGGAGAGAGGAGGGAGATTCAGTTGAAAAAGAAAATGTGAGCATGAGTGATGGGACGAGAAAAACTATTGTGAGCGCGATACCAGACACCCCCATCCAGGTAACCGCGTCTGCTAGTACTACTCATTCGTTGGGTATGTCTAGTGGACAAGATGTTGTGGACCTAGAAGCGCAATTGCACGCCCCTCCTAGCCACTTTGAAGGCTCCCAACAGCCGACAGTTTCAAATATACTTGTGAGTTTAGCTCCCTATCTAGCTCCCCTCCATTCGGGAGGCACATCTATTGAATCAAGAGGCAGTAGCTCACCTGCTTCGACTTCAGTTGAGTGCACTTTGAGTCTAGATCCAAATAGGGAACACGAGTCATTGCACACTGCGAGCCTACGTGGCCCAGTCGGAACTTCCATAGTGATGTCCCTTCCGGACATTCCACGAGGATTGGAAGGAAATCCTACCAGTGCCACATCACTGCCATCACTGAACGTAGGTCCTCCAGTTTATTCAACTGTGATGTCAACGGGTAATCTATGTGATCCCGGTGTTTCCCTTTCAGGTACCACTACTCCTCTGTTCACAATTCCTCCCGAGGCTCAAGCTCTTATGGATGTTCAATTTCAATGGGCTGAAGAGTCTTTGGATGCTCATGCGGCTCGCATGACTGCTGAAAGACATGCATTTGTTTAGGAAGTACTTGAAGCTTCACGCTCCCGACCAAGTAGTAGTCGTACTCCACCTCCGCAACCTCAGAGTCCTTCTCCGACTCCGGATCAGCGGAATCGACCTCCATCCCCACATCGATATGAGTACAACAATGATGAACTCATGTCTATGTTGTATGCAAATTTGCTTGTCGAAGCTACTGCTCGGGTTCTACCTAAAGACACTTTCATGGGTCTTCTAAGGCGTAATATGGAAATTCCCACAGTCACTCGATATGAGTTTGACCTTTTCAAAGCCGACATGGAACAGAAGTTATCTGATACGCATACGTCTCAGCAAAGGAATCATGATGAGCTTCTAGGTGCTATTACCGCTCTTCGCACTGAACTTCAGGATTCTTGTAGACCGGATGTTTCCGTTCCTGCCCCTCATCATGATCAAGACGATCCCGGTTCTGCTCCTAATCGCCCTGAGGGGGAGACATGCCGAGCTTCAAGAACTCAGTCTCAACCATCTGCTCCAACTTCTGCTGGTCCATCTGTACCGTTATCCCGCCAAAGACAGCGTCCCATTGTGACTCAAGAAGTTAATACGCCTACGGTTGCAAAGCCTGCGGTAGATATCAACTTTGAGAGCACGTCTGAAGCTGTTGAAACGGAGTCCAATGAAGAGATAATAGATGTACAGAATCTAAGGAACTCCGTGAAAAACTGGTTTAAAGATCCATATGAACCAGTTCTCCAAGAACAAGATTATCTAAATTTGAAGTATACGGAAAAGAATTATGTTTCGAGAGATACAAATGAACCGAAACTGCTACCTCATCAAATTCGGTGGCAAAGGATGCTAACAGAAAGCAAGTCAAAGTGGGTAAATCAGCAAATCCGTGTACCTTATCTTGAAGCAACCATGGAACGGATATTCAGGAAGAATATGAAATCCGAAGACTTGACGCACATTCACTTGGTAATGAAGATGGATCAAGCTCAAGTTAAAAAGTATGTTCACATTCTGAAGATGAAAGCTCGAAAGCCATCCAAAGTGATTTCATGACACAAGATTATCGGAATTATGCAGATTGGTTCTGACAAAGTTTTCCAAGTCGAGTATCCAACTTTCAAAGTTAGACAAGAAGATGGAAAAGCGTATACTTTCTCCGAAGCTGATTTTGCTAGTCTTGACATTTTAGACTTTGAAACTTTGTATACAGAGTTAAGAGACAAGAAGAAAAGAAACGAGGACGAACAAAGAGCTTTAAGAGCGGTGGTGCGACACATTCAAAAGGAACTCCGATATAGTTACCTTCATGATCTGCAACGAGCCATTGAAAGTAAACAAAAGAAAATTCATATTGCAAAACCAAATCAAAGAATTCCTGATTTAGATAAACACAACGTTACAACCGTACTCAACATCCAGCTCACGGAGTAGTATGGATGCATGTGAAAGGTGAGAAAGGTTCATGCGCTTTGATGAGGTTGCTGCTTATTCAGATGGAACGTTGTGGGGGATTCGAAATAGACTTACTGCGGAAATTAGTGCTGATAAAAAGAGTACTACAAGGATGAGCTCAACTAGAAGAAATTCAATTTTGGATGCTATCAAGATCATTGACAAAAGAATAATATTTCGTCAGGCCCTTAGAAGATTTGAAGGCATGTTTGAGCTAAAGAGATGAAGATTTATTTTGCCACAAAGGGGGAGATTGTTAGGACTAAAAGTGTATTATGTCAAAATAAGGAAAGGATATGCTTAAATGTAAAAGGAAGTTTATAATTCCTTAAACTCTTTACTTCCTTAAATAGATTAGTCCTATCAATATAAATAGGAGTCTAGGGATTCATATTTAGAAGTCGATTACTAGAGAGCTTATATACTGTCAAATCATATTGTAATTTGTTCAAGTGAGATATTCGACTACGTAAATTCATCATATTCATCGTGTTCTTAATGTTTTATTCCTAATACGTATTGTGCTTGATAAATCTGGGATCCACACGGTCCTTACCGGTCCCAGGTCGGGCCGGGCTTTTATCGGTCCCGGTCCTCCGTCGGTCCTGAGCCGGGCCGGGCCCATTTGGCCATCTCTAGTTCCATGTAGCAAAGAGTATTAAGGTGTGTTCTTAAACTAATACATAAGCCTAGTATTTATACTACTTAAGAAAGCATCTTTAAGGAAGATACAATAAAGGAATAAGGTTCTTTAAACAAAAGTCATTACAAAAGTCAAAAGATGCTTTCCAACATAAACATGTGACTCCCACCATCATGGCTTTTCTTCATTAAATGTTCTTCCAGCTAGTCCAAGGTTGACATCAGCAATGGGGAATCGATTCCTTTCAAAAAGATTATGAACTAATTTCCTTCTTAGTTGCAGTTGCTGCCTGCCTGCTACGATATCCTGCTGCAGCAACTCACAGTGTCACAAAACCTCTTAAAAGCACAAAAACAAATCAAATCCTCAAACCTAGCTCCAGACACAAATAAACGTCAAATTAGAATAAAAAAACTCAAGTTAAGCTATTTAGGAAAGTAAAATAAGGGAAATATGACACAAATGAGTGGTTAGAATGTGATAAATTATTCACTTATCACTTATCAATGAATTTTTCACTAAATAAACAGTGGAATCATATTCAAATCACTGAGAGGAGTTTTAGATCAACACCTTTCTCCATTTGAAATCGTGGACCAACCCCTCTAAACATATCAAAAATTATATATTATTATATATTATATCACATAATTATATCAAAAATTATATTATATTATATTATAATATAATATAATATAATATATCAAAAATATAATCATTTGTGAATAACATAAATACAAAATCATATATACAAAATCATATATGATTTTATATTTACTTTTGTACAAAATCACATATGAATTTACATTAACATTTGTACAGAATCATATATGATTACTGAAATCATATGTGATTTTGTTGACACATACTGACATTGTAATCATCTGTGAATATCATTTGTATAAAATCACATATGATTTTACATTAACATTTGTACAAAATCATATGATACTGAAATCTTACACGACTTGGGAAAGTAAACATTCATAATCATCAACACTTCTCGTTTAAAAAATCTTACCTTGGATTTTTAAAAATATTTTTAAAAATAATAAACTTTTCTTTAAATATATTTCATATTTCAATTTTTAAAAATAATAAATTTTCAATTTTCTAAAATCATATATGATACTGAGTTTGGTTTCTTCTTTTTTTCTTGATCTTATAATTATTTAAAAATATTTCATATTTATCTTTATCTTTTCTTTATTTAAATATATTTAATACTTAAATTGTTTAGAATTAATCAAGATTGTGCATTCTACAATCTAATGTAACATGATGAATAGTAACATTCATAAAGTAACATTGGACCATAATACCCTTAAATTAAATAGATTATTAATTAATTAATTTCTTAATTTCTTAAAATATATATGTGGCTAGGAAATTGTTCTTTTGCTTCTATAAACCCAAAAAGTTCTCATTTGAATCTCCCTATATATATATATAGGCATGGGATCGTGTGAGAAATAAATTTAAGGTGAGAAGCGTAAGAAATGATCTGAACCCTTGATCACTTTTAATCTCACACTCATCCATGAATTGCGCTCCTTACAAGAATTGATCCGGTGCATCTCGGTGTATTTCATCTCGATGCATCTCATCCTAATGCACATCCAACGGTGGAGATCCCTTCTTACGTTTCTCACCATAACTTCTCTTCTCACCGGAACCCAACCCCCCAATATATATATATATATATATATATATAGAGAGAGAGAGAGAGAGAGAAAGATTCAAATGAGAACTTTGTAAATTTAAAGGAATAAAGGAACACCTTGTGGACCACATGTGATGTGGGTCTCACATAATATTAAATCATTTCTGATTTAATATGATTTAATATCAAATCAGAAATGATTTAATATTATGTGGAATCCACATCATATGTGGTCCATAAAGTGTTCCTTTTTTTTTTTAAATGGATGGTTCTTGTATGATCCCTCCCCTATATATATATATATATATATATAATAACACATAAAAAATTTATGTGTTTATCTTTCGTTCTTTATATGTACAAAAGAAATAAACAATGGTATTTTTAGATGGCCTTGTAAGAGTTATGTATCGTCAAATCTTGCATGTGTTGTTGTTTTAATCATTCCCACGTTGATTACATAATGTTAGATTATAGAATGAATGTAACTATAAGAAGGCGTTTGGTTCACGGAATGGAATTCGATGGAATTGGAACCCATCAAAGGAATTTGACTTTGAAGGAATTGGAATGGAATTTGATGGAATTTGACCATGCATTTGGTTGACAGGAATTGGAATGAAATCTCGTAAAAGAATAGAAATATGCATCTATCGGGAGTGGGGGTGACAATTGTGATGAGGACATTAGTGGTGGGTGGTGGGTGGGGCAGGGAGTGGGGGTGGGTGGCGACTACGAGTATGTCGGCAAAAAATAGTGATGTGGTGGGTGGTGGGTGGGGGTGACGGTAGCGGTACCGGTGGTGGAATGATAATACTAATTGATGGTGGTAGTGGTGGTGGCAGCGGTGGCGGTGTCGGCAGTGGTGGCAGATATGTTGCCGATGAGGGTGGGGCGGGGAGGGGTGGTGGTTAAATTTATTTTTGTCTTTCTAAAAGAAATTTATAAATTATGTTGCATTTGATACGAAATGAAATTCAAAATCCTTCACATATGTTAAGGAATAATAAAATCCATCAACCGTGGAATTCGGTGGAATCCGATGGAATCCGATCTATTCATTCCGCGAACCAAACAGCATTAAGGAATTCGGTCAATGGATTTGGCCATTCCAATTCCTTCCAATTCCAACGGATTCCGTGAACCAAACAGCCCCTAAGAATTGAGGAAGGAACTTTATGTAAATTTGAAATGTGGGGAGTTTGGTAATCCCACATTAATAAGAAGATGAAATTGTATATGACGTGGTTGTGTGACATGTCGTTTGAGTTATAAATAATTATAACATACCAATAAAATTATTAACGACACATCTCAAACTCTTTTTAACAACACATGACTATCAATATATGAAAATGAACCACTTATGAAAATACGTTCTTCACTTTAAATTGTATCTTATAAATTATTAACTGAAAATTTATGTTTTATATTAACTCGATCAAGTATTTTCTTAAAATATTCATCCCTACCGCACTTTGTGTGTGTGTATATATATATACATGTGGTTGGGTTCACGTGAGACCATGTTGTTTTCGTGAGACCCGTGAGACCACATTTTTACACTTGAAACTTCACAGCAAAATATCGTGAAGGTAAAAAAAATTTGAACCTTCACAGTAAGAATACTGTGAAGGTTACTTTCGCACTGTTTTGCTGTGAAGTTTCAAATCCAAAAATATGGTCTCACGGGTCTCATGAAAACAACAAGGTCTCACATGATCCCAAGTCTATATAGAGTTGGGTTCACATGAGACCAATTTGTTTTGTTGTGAAAATTTAGATTTTTTTTACCTTCACAATGTTTTGCTGTGAGTTTCAAGTGTAAAAATGCGTTCTTACGAAAATAGACTTGTCTCACGTGAAACCAACCCTATATATATATAGGGTTGAGCTCACGGAAGACTAACCTGTTTTCGTGAGACCACATTTTGCACTTGAAACTTCATAGTAAACATTGTAAAGGTAAAAAATATGACCTTCAAAACAAAAGCACTGTGAATGTTACATTCACAGCGTTTTGCTCTGAAGTTTTAAGTGTAAAAAGGTAGTCTCACGGGTCTCCTGAAAACAATATGGTCTCACTTGATCCCAAGTG
The DNA here is from genome assembly GCA_036898165.1 of Silybum marianum. Taxonomy (NCBI): domain Eukaryota; kingdom Viridiplantae; phylum Streptophyta; class Magnoliopsida; order Asterales; family Asteraceae; genus Silybum; species Silybum marianum. Next base: position 39,864,184 of record CM072528.1, read on the forward strand.
TGTATGTGTATATATATATAGTGAGAGAGAGAGATGGTAGGTTCATACGAGAATGACATATATATATAGTGAGAGAGAGATGGTAGTGAATACAAATACAACTTTTTGGGGTTTTTAAATTAGTTTATATCAATAAACAAATTTACAGTTGTATGCGAAAATAAGAACAAGTGATTAAACTTATTCTAATACAACTTGAGAAATCACTAAGTTTGATGCACAAAGAAAGATAAGAAATAGAATCAGAGGTTTAAGAAAAGATATTAGCATGCATGAAGATGAAGAAGAGATTTTCATCTATTTGTACCCGTTGCATTTAAACCAACTCAGAAGGTACATGTCACGTGTCAAGTTCTTATTTAAGACTTGTCATTTGTTCATAAAACAACCATGTTTTTGACCGAATATGAACAGTAGCCTAATCAGAGTTGGTAAGGACATAGGGGACAGTCCGTACGTCCTTTCGGACAAGGCATGGAAGTTTGACATTTGTTTGTTTGCATTCACTTCTTTCAATCCTTGACTTATTAAAGATTTTAGATCTTTGATTGAACCTCAAATTCAAAATTTAGTACACAAACACTTTATAGAACTCAACATTTTTTTGCATTTTTTGTGACCATCTAATAGAGTCAGTATCTATATACGTTTCAATCATCTAACAAATCAACAGAGAATATTTCTATCGTTACACTACCGTTAATCTCTTATGTATTACTTTCTGCTTTTTTACAGGACCAATTGGTGAAGAGTGTGATCAATATCAGTGTGCAGTAAGTTTTCCTTCGTTCATACCAGATTTCAAATTAGTTGCAAGCTATTCTTTTGCACTATTTGCCCTCTAAATATTCCTACATTGGTTCCACACACAGTGAAGTAAAATTCATATTAAGCAACACTAGAGTGTCAAGACATGTTGATTTCATATCGTAAAACTGTTGCTATTGATGGTGACTTATAGAGATTTTAGGTTGGAATTCTCATTGCACTTAGGTTTATATTGTTGTCTAAAATTGCTTTATTCTTGAAATGGTACACCAAAAAACTAATACTATAGTTATAATGTTGTTTGTGAGTACAATTTGTCTGTTTCTGGCAAATTTCGATATTTGAATTTGGCTCACTTGGTAAGGTGTTTCTTCAAGTGTTTTTGCTTTTCCCATTACGTTCTAGATAATTAAAGAAGTGTCTGATTGAGATATTATCACTTATTTTTTGATGTTGAATTGAAATTTACTTTATTTTTTATAGGATTCGTGCTCACATTGATCGTATTATTGATTTGTTCAGGTTGATAAATCGTCGATTTATTTGAAGTGATCTTTCGGACTTTTGGGGACGCTTAGAATCTACTTAAAAGAATGAAGCATCAAAATAACCTTGACGTTGTTGCAACTAGGAAGCATAATAAATGAAATTTCTCTTTAGCCAACATGAATTAATATTGGAAGAAACCAAACAGTTTTTAAGTAGTTTGTGAACAGCGATTATAGAAAGTTCTCATGTATGCTCCAATCTAATTTGTATCTATTTGAACTCTCTTATAAGCAAGAATTATTGAACTCTTAAATTTAATGAGAAATAAAATAATTAACACGGTAAACCGTCATTGTATGAGTACATAAAAACTCTTGGGTGAGAGATGATATAAAGAATAATATATGCAAAGGGAAATGCTAATGGCATCAGTGCAATAGTACAAGTGATGGAGATGCCCGATAACTTACTCAAGGAGACACTAATGATGTATATTTGTTGGCGTAAGTCACGTTTAAGGGACCGTTTATCACACACTTATCAGCTTACTTAACTTACCGGATAACATGACAAAGGCCAATAATCTTACTTGGTAAGAAACAAGGCAAAGAATAAGAGCCTTACATGTCAAGCTCTTACCAAGTAAGAAGGACTCAATTTGTAACGAAATGGAACTACAGTGTAGCTGTAATTTACTCGAATATTTAACTTCAGGTTTATTCTCTAGATTTGAAATAACATTTAACTTTGAGTTTCTTCTTTAACTATGATCGTCGTTTTGTTTAAGATCTATTTCAAGTATATTTAGAATCTGTTTAAAGTCATGTCGTGTACCAGACCAACGAACAGGTATAATTCAAGTTGAAAAATAAAGTTTATCATGCCTTTCTAGATTAAAGATGAAATGTTAATTAAACATGTCAGATGAAAACGATTAGTCCGAACATTTCTCAATCTTTTTATGGTTCTTATTTAATTACCATCTTATATATAAACGATAGATTGTGTGAAAATAAAAGTTAAAAGGTGAATAACGATGAATTTGAACATGCTTCCATCTTAAGAAAAAAAAACAAAATTTCAAACAACAGATTTAAAGACTGATGATATTTTATAAACCAAAAGCAACTAAAAAACAAACATAAATAACAGAAACCGTCAGCAGCTACCTCCAGGTCAAGTCTCTCAGGAAAGTTTTCTCTTCACCAATCCTTTAAAAAAGTCGAAACTGTACCCCCACATGAAATCAAAAGCTATGTCACATATAATTATAATCTGAATACACTCTTAAAAAACATTATAACAAAAGAATAACAGTACATTGCGTTAAAATAACATTTCTTATCTTTTTTTTTATTTTTTTTTTGAAGATTTGTATCTTGTTTTTCTCTTATCTATATTAAAGAGACCATTCTAGAATGGTTGTTGAAGAAATGGACTAAGGGCCAGTTTACCAAACTTTTACCCGGATAAGTGCTTCTCAAGTCACATTACCTTACCGGATGAATATGGTAAGGACCAAGAGTCTTACTCTTACCCGGTAAGTGAGGGTGACAACTCTTACCACGGTTAGCGCTTACCGGGTAAATTGTAGCATACGCAGTGTTGTAAAAATCGTCCTAGGCGGCCGAGTACTCAGTAATTGGCCAGACGCCGAGGCGATTTGTCACTAATCGGCAATTTTACTCGGTCCTCGGCCTACTCGGTGAGTAATCGGCCAACTCGGCGAGTAATCGGCCTAGACGGTCCAAGCCAGTCAAACCCAGTCAACTATAAAATTTAGATTTTAGTAGAAAACAATAGGTCAAACCAGCACTCGATTGAAGAAGAAGCGATTGAATCAAAATCTGGACATCTGGTTCGATTGAATCAAAATTTGGACTGTCTTTGCCATTTTGGTTTGGTAATTTGGTTAATTGGTTTACAATCTCAATTATGTTGATGTTTTTAAACATATATTTTAGGTGCTACGAACAATTATCTTTATATTTGGTTATTTATGATTTATGAATATGCTATATATATATATATAATTTTAAAATTTAAATATAAAAAATTCCAATCCGAGTACTCCCCACCTAGGCCGAGTACTCACTACAAGGGGGTCGGTCGCCCGACTACCGCCTAGGGAGTTTTACAACCATGTGCATACAATGTTGGTTTGATGGACTAAAATCTTACCGGATAAGTAAGTGATAGTGTTGAATGTTACCGGTAAGCAACTTACCGAATAAGTCTCCGGTAAAACTCCCGTAAAGCAGAGTGACAGAGTAAGAGGTTGTTTACCAAACACTTACCCGGTAAGCGCTTACCAAAAATCCAACACTATCACTTTGCTTACCAGGTAAGATTTTAGTCCACCAAAACGATATCATATACAACAATTTACCCGGTAGGCACTTATCGTGATAAGTCATCGCCTTCACTTACCGGGTAAGACTCTTGGTCCTTGTATCACTCTTACTCGGGTAAGATTCTTGGTCTTCACCATATTCACCTGGTAAGGTAATGTGACTTGATAAGCGCTTACCCAGATAAGCATTTGGTAAACGGCCCCTAAACGACTCCAAAACATGCTATATTGTAGAAACAAACTAACCAAGTTTATCCCACCCAAAGATATACGTAGACCTTGTCTCTATTCCAAAATACAAAAAGGTTAATTCCTACATCTAATATAGTTATGCAACATATACTCCTCAAAGCTTTAGAGGGTTGGGAAGGGAGGACTATTTCCTTGAGAAATAGATGATAAGTATGGTTAAATGCCTTTAATGCCTGGTAGTCGACACAAAACCTCCAGACCCGTCCTACTTCTTTACCAACAGGGTCGTTTTATAAAAGGGACTGTTAGAAGGGTCAGGTGATGCCTACATGTAACATGTCGCCTACGAGTTTTTCTATCGAAAACTCCTTGATCCTCACGAATTGTGTCATGCAAAAAATTGTGTCTACAACCGTACCCGTGAACTTTTTCCTACTATGATTTTAGTCCAAAGCGGCAGCCTATGCAACAATTTACCCGATAACCGCTAACCGTGGTAAATCATAGCAACTCAATAGCCTAGGAATCAGATATGATTTGGTTATGATATAGGAAATTATATTTAAACTCTTGCCAGCAACTACATATGCAAATCATGCTTGCATCATTTGCAGCACTTCTTTGTAAACAGCAGAATAAACGCTATATATGTCATATGAAAATTACAGGCACGCAACCTTTGGGGGATCCATAACTTTTTTTATGAAACCATGCAAACTTAAATAATGCATGTATCTGCCAAACAAATCAAGTTCTATGCAAATTATCGAAATAGCTTTTACAGATATATGTATATATATATATGCCAAGTAATTGCTATTGTTTTCTGAAGTTAAAAAGTAACCATTTGACACTCCAAAACTCATGTTTTTATATTCAGGAGTCAAATATGTACTTTTTTTCTGGGATAAAGGGAGTAGCATACGCTATTTTCTGATATTTTAAGTAGAGCACGTATTGATTATTGAACATAGTACCTGTTGCCATCAGGGTGAAGCTCACACATCTCACCGTTATCAGCAATGGCCAGTAAATATCCAGAAGAAGTTAACCCCTTCAATGAAGAGACAGAATTGTTAGGACTTCAAGTCAGCATCTTCTAACAAATGGATGTGTAACTAACTAAAGACTGTACCAACCAATTACCATAATTTATCCAATTGGCATGCCATTGCAATTTGTATTATTTGAGTACAATTATCAATACAATCAAGATAGCAAAATCAAAAGCATGTCACCAAGATTTATTGGTTATGTAATCAACAATGATACCCACAAACAGGGTTGGCTCACCTGAACAGTAACTATATTTTCTATCAGCAAATCTTGATCTTCACTTTTCTCCTGTACAACTATCCTCTGCCCACTGCACAAATAAGGACCAATGAAATTATGAATAGTGATTGTGATGTGCAAATATGTCCAGGACATAAACAAGCATCGCCTGAAACTGGGAATTTTCTCATGAATTCCATTTGGGAATAAATGATGAAGGCTACAATAAACAGCCACATGTATTCCTTTTCTCCCCAACTATGTATGAACAGAATCAGATAGATCCGATATAAGATGTTCAGATTTCATATCTCACAGCACTGTTTAAACTTGCAGATTAGTAATGACACTTTTAAGCATGTACCTAATCTGAGTGTTTCCAAGTACCAAAGGGGGATTGATAAGGCAAGCTCCAGCCGATGTGCTAAAGAGCTAAAGTGCCATGATATAGCAACGAGTCATCTCCAACCGATGTGCTAAAGTGCTTCTTGGTGGGTCTAAAATTGCCTATTTTGCACACTTTGATGAACGTCACTCTAACTCGAACAAAATTTGATTATGATACATTGTTTGTTTTAATTGGTTGAAAATATAGTAATTTTAAAGGTTGTAAAACAAAATACTAAATTAAGTGATATACATAAAAATTATTATAGTTAAATAAAATATAAAAATATAAATTTAACTAAGTTACTTACACTAACTAATATACACAAACATTGATTATAGTTAAATGATAAATTAATAATTATTTGGCACTAACCGGTTGGAGATGATTAGTGCTATTATGATGAATAATGTAAATTTGAGTGTTAAAATTTAGCACTAGTGTTATATTTAGCACTTTCGGTTGTAGATGGTCTAAGATAAGAAAACCAAAATATAAAAATAAATGGTTCTCAAAACCGATAACAAAACTGGTTTGATGTCTAATCTTGCCAAAAAAGTAACAAAATCTGGCCCCTTTTATGCAATGTAAATACTTCCCTATTTCCAATAAAATATATAATACATAAATACCATATGAATCATGAAATATTACCTATGGAGCCAGGCCTTATAATATAGTTCCTCAAGGGGTTGAAAGCCTGCATTTGAAATAATAGAAACCATGAATCACGCTTTCTACCATACCCAGAAGGTGGAAAGATTAGAATTTTCTTTAGGCAAATTAAGTAAAATAACCCAACATTAATAAAGTTCTTTAAGAAAAAAAAATCAAAAAGCTATCCAGCTGACTTTGCCCACACAAAAATTGCATACCATTGGGCTACTGAATCGCAAAACCTTATTACACAAGTTGAATATGACTTACACATGCCACTTATTAAAGGGTTTTTAGTGTCATTTGGTTACTAGCCCCCTTTATCTTAGATTCATCTTGACGACCCCTGCCTTTGATGGCCAAATTAGGCCCAACTTGGCAGTCAAAATTTAAAAACAAAATCATAAAACTGATTCTCCTATAACCTTGCACTAAACCCACCAAACAATCATAGAAGAGGGTCAAAGAAACTGCAAATAGATCATCCGAGTTTTTTTTTTGACACTATAGGCTATCTCCTCTGTTGAATTCTTTCACAAAGCCATGCAAGAAAACGGAAAGGCAAAGGCATAGAAGTGTCTAGGATCATCAAATTAACGGTCCAGGAAGCATAGGGACAAGTCATTAAAAGTTTAAATGATATAAAAAAGAACTCTACAGATACACATCACCAAAGTACTTGAAAGTTTTAATATATAACAAGACTAGTTATCAGAACAGAACTTAAAAAAGGAAATAAAAAAGGTAGTAACTACAAGTATTTGGAAAGAATATTATATGATTTTGAAAAGCATATATAAGATAGCTCAAGAATCCCCATTTTTGTTTTCATTTCAATCTTTGGGTCAGCCACATAGAATTATTGGACTTGTAACCATTTAAGTTCATCCCTTTAAAAGCTGAAAAAATCATATATAGTTGACCCACACCCAAGCCATGTGAGCTGCACCCAATATGAATTGAAACCACATCCAATTCAACCAAGTCCTACAAAAATATTATTTTTTTGAAAAATGGGTCAGAATCAGGTTCATACAACGCCACACCCAAGTCACACCCGGTTCATACCCAAATACAACAGTCAAATAGAAACATCATGAAAATGCCATCTATGAGGAGGATTATACCAAAGATCTCAAACAAAAAGAAAGTTGTGTGATTAAAAAAGGCACCAAATTAATACTTCAAAGTAGTCATAAATTATACAAATTACTACTCACCTTGGTTTGTCAAAATATGGAAGAGATATTCAAATTTATTAAAGAAGGCTGATGTAATGTCTTCTCTCCGTAATTGATACCCAGAAGTCAACTTCCGTAGTGCCGCATTCAAGGATGTTGTTGGCTTATCATTGTCAACATTCAAGCCTACCCCTGCAATTGGAAAAAGATGGAGATCACAATAATGTAATCACAAGTGATCCACATAAAGATATAATATAACTTCAGCATGATATCTGAATGGATATGAATCAGCATTAAGAATCCTTTCCCCTATATATTTCTAAGGCCTCCCTTTTGTTAATCATAAAGCAAGGCCAACTATTGTCTGTAACAGTCTACACAGATATACATATCTCTAAAGCAGTTTTCTCACATTCCTCTTAGAAAGAAATGCACTGTGGAAAGTTGAATAAAGAAGAAATATGAAAGTTCTTCCAGTTAACCATTAATTGGAAAGTAAAAGTACACAATATCAGTTGGAGCGAGAAGTTTACCGGCACTAACATTAAACGTCTTAGATCTATATGTTGACGTACACAAAATTCCTCCCACTTTAAGGCCATCTAAATAAAGATCATTTGGCCACTTTATTCTGACATCCAGAGGTGGGATGCCCTGAAATTGATATTACAAAACACATGTTAATATTAAAAACCAGTATCAAGCATAAATCATCAATTGCCAATTCATGTTAAATGATTAACTTCCTTGATATCATCTTACTGATCAAAATCACAAAATGATGGCTACTAGATAAATATGGTCTTAAGAAATCAGCCAAAGCGTACGATAATCAGCCAGTTCATTTACCTGAGTATCGCAAGGGATCAATGGCCTAATTCAAGGAGGTCGTTGTGATTATCATGCAAAGCATGATAGCTACGCATGAAAAGTTCTCTTGGGTGAAGATATACTTATGCTTCAAGTTTCTTCACTCTTTTGATTATTTTGTACTATTACTTGGTCCATATTTAACATGTAATGTAAGAGTTGTTCCATCAATGACATATTTTGACTAATCAAGTAATGGTTTCATTTGAGTGGGTTATCAATGTGCAAATACTTGTACCAAATTACCAATCATGTGTGCCTAACACTATCAGATACGAAGGAAGAAGACGATGAACAACTTAGGTTACCCAATGCTATAATGGGTAAACTTTTTAAAAGTACAATGCCTTGAATAAAAAATAACTTGAATGTATATTGTTGTAATAAGAAAAACTGAAAGTACAATGCTCTAATAAGGAAATTTATGAAAGTAGATTGCTATAATACATTGTGTTAGTCATCATCAACCTAAAGCCATTTTGATTCTAAGTCTAGCAATGTAAGCCAATTAAAAAGTATCAATGTTGAATATGAAGCTTAGAGAAACAAAAAAGCTTACATTTTTTAGAGCAAGATCCTTGATTGCTTCTGTCATTGCAAGACACACAATATATTGCACAAGAGGCACCACACGGCCATCTTCCATTTGTATTGTAAATGAAAAAAGAAGACCACCCTTTGGAGATTCCCACACATTTTGTGATCGTCCTACAAGATTGAACTCTTTTCCATAAGTTTATAGCTATTACATAGAAATTGATGCATAATCACATATGATTTTATGTTAGGGTACTAACAAAGATATGAAAACGGCTTAAATGATCCCATATAACACATTTGGATAGTTCATTGATAACATACCTCGTCCTTTGAACTGAACATCTGCAATGCACACCGAACCTACCGGAATCTCACAAAAGTTGCTGCATAAACCTATAAGTTTCAATAACAAAACTATAATACAAACAATATGAATTCCAAAAGCGTCTTGCACTTACAGAGAGACTACATCCTGAGTCGAAGGTAATCTTGGGGACCAAAGAAGAACTCTTCCAAAACATGTAGTCATAAGAGAAGCCATATACATGTTGATGTTAAATTCATCTTCTTCCGCTTGCCTTTCCATATCAGGTTGCAAAAAAGTCAAAAGTTTTACATCGTCTGCAAGTCTAAGGGATGAATTTTCCTTCAAAGACTTTGCTAATTCCTTCTCTCTTGCTGATTTTCCACTTAGCACTAATAAACAAGGTGGTTGGGATTCCATTTTTGCTATCAAAAAAAGCCCTTGATTATTATATGCATAAGCATAAAAATGACCGGCAGATCACTGGAACCATACATTGCGAGTGTTGACCGTTTAATATAAGCATATATGTAAACAAACCTCGAGGAAGTAACAAACTAATCCAAATCAGTTTTCGGTTTTTAGAGAACCTTATTTGAAACTAAAAACAAGAACAAATAAATAAGATAAAGCACAAGTTGTGTGGAAGACTGCAAGTATTAGCTTACCTGATGCAGTAGCTACAGAGAGCGAGATATTGAAAATCTTCTTCTGAAAAGGTCGAGTAAAGGAGAAGGTCCGTTGTATATCGAGAAAGCAGTGGAAGGAAGTTCGTAAGGAATTAATCAGCATTGATTGCACTATGGCAAAGAGCAAATGATGATGAGATATGCATTTAGAGACCTAATTCCAAATTTCAAAGAGGTTCACCAAACCGCATTCTTCATCGTTCTTGGCCGAAGTGTTGGTGAGCAGGAAGGCGGTAGTGGAGGTGGTTGTGGCGTTTTAGGGGAACAGAAGAATAGAACATTCAGATTGGGGAACGGGAAGGATTGGGCCAAAATGTACCAGTTAAGGACCAGTCCGGTCCTTTATACCTTAATCAATTCTATTTTTCAGACCAAGGACCAGTTTGGACGTCTGGAGATGGACCGGTCCAACATCGATTTTTGAAGATCTAGACTTGCTTCTGTAAAAACAATGATGAAAAGAAATATAAATATTAATTAAAATATGATTTACCTTTGTTGATCAGATCTACCGTACCAAAACCAAACACAGGCGGTATGTCCAACGCGAAAGTAGGGTCTGGAGAGTGGGATGTATGTAGACTTTGTCCTCTACCCCGAAGAGTAGAGTGGTTTTTTTCATTAAGACCCCTAGCTTGCAAAAAAACGTTTTCAAACAGATTTTAGTGAAACACCGAGTGCTTCAAAATTTTGTCAAAAAGTTTGGAAGATGTAAAAAAGACCGTAAAATACTAGCGAGTTATGGTTTTTGTTATATTGGTAGGTGGCATTAAAGGGTGGTGTCAAACAGATGGACACAAGATTCAAGATGGGCAAGCTACACACATCCTTCTAACTGATATTGATATATGTTATTAAAAACTGAAGTGAGGAGCAAATTAGTATTACAAAAACAAGTATAGAAAACGATGGAAGCTGGGAAGGAGCCCGGGTGGTCGTCTTCACCCTAACTATCTTCATTTTGTTTCAATTTACTGCAAATGCAATCTGTTCACAAGTGAATGAATTCTTTCAATCCATCAACACCCTAACCAAGTGCAAGGCACTGTTCACTGAAGAAATAAAGGAAACTAGTTTTACGATTAGGACTAAAACTTTCCAATATTCAAGCTTGATTAAGGATGAGAATCCTCTGAACTAGACTAAGGTAGCGTTTGTTTTTTAATAGGTGTTGAAGTCTGATTTCAGTTCTGATATAGTTATGAAACGTCTGAACGAATCAGTCATAAGTGGTGATTAAGAGCTTAAAATGAAAAAACAAACAAGGCCTAAACTATATACCTAAATTTCCTAATGAGATATTAACTTCCCATAGTAAGATATGAAACACATAATAGTGATTCCTTTAGCTCCTTCCTTCCGCTCGAATGAAAAAAGGGTAAACTTAGATCAAATGAGCTACATGTTTTAACTTGAAAATCGATATGATTCTTCTACAACGGGATTTGATAATCACAATGTAAACTGAAATAGGGGTTTAGCAAGAAACCATTACTCAAAGGTGAGAAACTGAGAGTGTGACCAAGGGCAAAGCCAGGATTTTTTATGAGGGTGGTCCCATGTTCCAACTTTTTATTGTGCAAGATCACCAATTACTTTTAGAGTGTGTCAAGTCCTTAGCTAGATGTCAAATTCATCCAAAAGAACTGAATAAGATGGGAGCTCTAAAATCAATAGATGGTATTCCTTCTTTAGATGACCAATCTTTCCCGGTCTTGGTTTTGGGCTATAGCCTATAATGGTCAAGTGAAGAAAAGATGGCAAATTTCAACTATGATACAATGCAATATGCAAGGGTATATGAAATGAAACCCATTTAAATCTCTATCTAGGGGAGTTCTTATAGAGAGATATGATATTCCTATAATCCTATTTTCTTAGAATCCTCATTCTTAGACATTATTAGATTCCCTTCATTCACATCAAAATTTTAAACCCTCCATTTCCACATATAGGAGACAAGAAACAGAAGAAATTGGGCAAAAGCTAAAATCAAACAGTCACATAACCTTAACCAGTGCTATATTATAATCCAACATAAATTATAATTTATTTGGGAGCATTCAATCTACAAAACTCAAAAATAAGAAGAATAACAATACAGAACCCCATCAAAAATGACTTGCTATCTAGTGACATAGTTTCTATGGGAAAAGCTAAACTTTTCATTTTCACAAACAACCGAAAGCATTGGATGCTTGTAAAATTCAACTACCGACTAGGATTATGATATATATATATATGGATTGTTTTATTACATAGTAAGAGAGATAACACTAGAAAATTGACTAACCAGTTACCTGAAAGGTTTTGTTCTGCACGAACACAATCGGACGACGTGAATACAGATTAGAATCAGGGGCAGAGCCAGAAATCTATACAAGGGGGAGCACTAATTAAAAACATCGACAAGTTTTCGTTTTCTGAAACCTGTCTATGTAAAAACATCCTTTTCAATATAAGAACCAGACAATCGTTCATCCATTCCTCTCAACTGTTGCAGTCGCAACAGATAATATCATTGCTAGTTTAATAAGCAAATACACGAGATAGATTACTGTTAAAACTTTTCCGACATAGATGATGAACAAACCAGTTTTTTCTTTTGATTAGATACTTATCCATTATCGTTAAAAGTTAACTAAAATTATTATAGAACAATTGCATCTACATTTTGAAACATAAAATAAAGAAGTTAAAAATTAAGTTAAATTGGTCCTTTTCTGGATCTGTTGGCTCCTGTGTTGGGTCACTTGTAAGTTGCAAACAATGAAGGAAGAGAGTCAATGTTCAGTTTCAATGATCAGTTCTAACTTCTTATCACCAAGAAAACAACTTTTATCATCACCTTCAAAGCCATCATTAACAAAGTTTTAATTCCTTCTGCCTTTGAATAGCGAAAGACAAGAATGGGAATTATTCTTTGCAGTTTCTCAAACCACACATACAGTGATACAGAAAACAGTAAACAGAATCACCGATCAAATTATCAAAATGGAACCACCTCACAAGACATAATTATATATTAATAAAGGTGATTCCAAAATTTTAGTTTAAAATCAAAACACAAAAATCTAACGAATTGAAGATTTCAAAGTGCCTATGTAACAGATTTAACAATTTCAAAGTTTCAGAACTCAAAACAAAAAATTAAAAATCGAAAACCCTAACCTGTGAAACTAGAGAGCGGGTGAGGCCGAGAAGGGGAGGAGGAAGGGTCGGCTGGTTGCTACCGGTGAGAGGAGAAGCTTCGAATTGAACTTGGTATGACTATGAGTGTGACCGACTGAGGACGGGAAGCTAGCTGTCTCCGGCGCCATTGCTGTCTCCGCCCTGGGCCTTGAGTTATTCTCGGGGTGGGCCTGGCTTTGGGGGAGCGTTGCTGGGCTTTATAGGGATAAAAACAATTTGTTTTCAAAAATGTTCAAATTGAATTCAAACCGGTTATGGTTCGATAGTCCGCAACTCGTTAGATTATTTAGAGCATCTCGACAGCTATCCTAGATTTTTTCTAAAATAGCATATAAAAAGTCAAATTTCTTAAAAAATATTACGTCCATCTCTGACAGCTATTCTATTTTAGCAATTTTAATATAAAATATATTAATAAAATATTTAATATATTTAATATCCCAAGAAAAATAAAGGTATGATTGGTGGGGAATTATTAAATAATTATTTCTCTCTACATTTAGAGATTCTCTAAATTTAGAGATTTTTTCTCTCTTTCTACCCATTTCTCTATTATAACATAGCTGTTGGAGAGTAAAATTGTTAAAATCCTTGTTTTTTCTAGTTTAGCATAGCTGTTGGAGTTGCTCTTATGAAATTTCAATGTTAGCATAACTGATGTCATCTTACTTCATAATTTTGTTTGATATCTTTATAGCGTGAATCAAAAGATCCAACCCATTTGTCTGGAAGATGTGGGTCAAATTCTCTGACTCTTCTTAGTTTCTTCCCAGCGGCAAGGAATAGTGGGAAAATTGTTGATCTAGTTTTGAATTTATGGAAGGCTTTCCATATTTATTTATGCGTCTTCTTGGTTTCGTTTGGTTCTCATGCTTGAGATCTATGTTACTGGTTTGAATCTGCTCAGATGGGATTGTGCAACCCGATCGAAACAAAACCAAAGATTGAATAAATGGAAGCGAGCAAGACATTTTCTATATGTTCGATATAATATTTATTTGCAAAAAGTTTTTTGATTATAAAATATTTGTGAAAATAAACTGTATGGATCTCTAGGCCAGGTATTACATCCCTTGTGTTGCATATTATTGATTTATTGGTGCAAGTATCGATTACAAGATCAAAGTATAATCATGTGGACCTTGCATTTCATGGTGAAAATTAAATCCCGCTTGTAAACTGCACATTTTTGCTCATTGAACACTTGTTGTATGAAGGAGGTGACGTTTGCCTTTTTTGGAACAACATGGTGGCTTAATGGATTAAGTCTTGAAGATTGTTGATTATTTAGAAGCTGAAAATTATTGTCTTATTAGAAACCTTAAATCTTTAACTTTTGACCTTTTTGTACTTTGTTAACTTAGCTTCCAAGGTAACTTAGTTGCCAAGATTAGTAGTTAAATTACTCTTTTGCCTCACCTCTATTAGTATAAATAGAGAGGATGGGTTACTTATTTTAGTAAGCTTTTAATTTGATACGGAAGTAGACTTGAGAGAGTTGCCGACAACGAGAGTTGTTATCCATGTTCTTTAAATTGATTAATTTTCGGCAGGTTGGTCGTTTGTCAAAGTGTTAAGTGTAGTAGGACTATGAGAGGAGCCACTTGGAACACACCAACTTGAATGATATGGGAATCGGCTCAAAAGAGTGATTTTATACAAAGAGATATGTTATCCATATATTTCGGACTTTATCTGCACTACCACTAGTATTGATACTGTATAGAGAGATATGAGTTAACTCTAAACATTAGTGCAAATATTGAAGTCCGAGAGGAATAACCTCAAAATAGATGGTAGAACTAATTGTTACTAATCGCATGTTGTAACATTTTGACAACATTGATCTACTAGAATTTGTGTATACGTCTCACCTTAAGTCTTACACCCTTGCTTTCTTTGTTATCTGTTAATTTTAATCAACTATTAACTCCAATCAACCAAAGTCTTCAAAATCGTCATCTGAAATCATTTTCCTTTCATTATACGTTTGTTTAACTTTTACTCTGATCCCCATGGATGATACTCGATACTTGAAAGACGATATTGGGCCAAATTGTAAACTTGTTTTTGGTCTAATCATCACATGTCTGTTGTGTAAAAGCTCCTATCAAACATCAACTAAATAGTTTATCAAGGTAATACAATTAATACACCTGTAATTGCTTTACATGCTCTATATGTAGATGATAGATTATGAAATGTACAAAACAAAAGATAAAATCATCTCCAACGGACTACATATACAAAGTAACATATTTTGTATCTAACAAATTTTGTGCATGGCATTACAGCTCTGGAAGGATAGGAAGAAACAGACAGAGGTGATCGCAAGTCACTAAACATATTTGGTTGTTAACAAAGTAAATAAAAAAACGAAGCAAATTGAACTTCCTTGTTTGTAACTGAACTATTAGCATAGCATAACTCTTTGTTTTGATATCGATTTGACAACTCCTACATTTGAAGCAACTTACATCTTCTCTCAAATTAATCTCTCTGGATTGCTTTACAACACGTATCTTCTGATGATGATTTGCAATAGAAAAAGGTTGTCCAGTGTTATTGTGCAAAACATTGTGAAGGAAAAAAAATCCGAACCTTCACAACAAACCTTCACAGTGTTTTTGTTGTGAAGGTTCGGATTTTTTTCCTTCAGATGTTTTGCTGTGAAGTTTTAATTGTAAAAATTTGGTCTCACAGGTCTCACGTGAACCCAACCCTATATATATATATATATATATATATAGAGAGAGAGAGAGAGAGAGCCAAGTTCAAAGGAAAACGCCAAAAAAGAGAAAACTGAAAAACACCTTGGGAGCCCTCCATCTGGACGGTATGCACAAATGCATACTGGTAATTTGTAACATGCATTTGTGAATATGTAATTATAGAAGCATTGGTGCATAGAAAAAAAAAACTCAGTAACAATCGCTTGTATGCATTTGTGCATACCGTCCAGATGAAGGGCTCTCAGGGTGTTTTTCAGTTTTTTTAATGTTTTCCCTTGAACCTCCCTATATCTCTGAGAGAGAGAGAGAGAGAGAGAGAGAGAAGGAGTTTAAAATACAACTCATACAATCCAATCTCAATCGTTCATCTAGCCTAAAAAATATTTGGTTCCATAAACATTTTGATTCTTTCCTATATAAGGATGATATTGAATCAACTATATCATCTTCCATAAATATCACAATTAATTCCTAATATAATGATAATCGCGGGTTGTATATATATATATATATAGAAAGAGGTTCATGTGAGGACGATAACAATTTACGAGAATGCAAGGACAATCTTCAGCCAATCATTTTGTACATGAAATTTTTCATGTACAAAATCACATATGATTCGTGTACAAAATCACATATGATTCACATACACAATCATATATGATTAGCCGAGACTTTTCCCACAGCAAAAGTCGCGCTTGTCATTTTTTATGCTAGTACAAAATCACATATGATTTTGTACATAAAAAAATTTCATGTACAAAATGATTGGTTGCGGATTGTCCTCACATTCTCGTAAATTGTTACCATCCTCGCATGAACCCGCCTCTCTCTATATATATATATACATACATATATATATATAGACATGGGATCATGTGAGAAGTAGAGTTAAGGCGAGAAGCGTAAGAAGGTGTAACACCCTCAAATCTGGAAAGAACGACTAATTTAAAATTTCTAATATTACATCAATCGAAAGATAAATCATTTCCTATAAATCAATATTTAAATTTCCTCAAATAGCAAATAGTAATAAAATCTCTACAAAAGGTAATTCAAGTCTTATACAAGACCTACGTATGGTTGGGTGTTACTAAACCAATAAGAGAGTCGCTATCTCCGAATGCAGAAAATGTCACCAAGGCTAGCTCTTTAACGTGCTACTCCCTAGCATTCAAGTCTACGTGTGTCGCTAGTACCAACCCCAACGATAACTTGATGCACATGCCGACAAAGAAAAGGGTTAGGCTTAACGCCTAGTGAGCTCAAGAGTTTATAACATATTTATAAATTGATTTATAACCAAAAGATTTGTTTGATAAAATATAACTCTCAAAGAAATAACTTATTATAAAAGCAACATCTTTCCATAATAAAAGTTTTAGACCAAAATGACATTAGAAGTGAAATCTTTAAATAAAAATATTCATTTAACGTGATACCAATTCCAATACTCTTGAAAGCGGTAAATATACATTTTTCCATAAAACTTTCTCGTTTATTCTTTTCTTTTACACGCGATTTATTTCTGAAAGATACGCCATTAACTATTTTCTTTTGCGCACGATTTACACCTAAAAGATACGCCAATTGAGGGAAAAATACGGGAGCGACCCGCTATCGTACTAACATCAACCCCAAATTAGGATCTTTAGTCAGTAAATAAGTAAGCTCGACCGGATAGAAATATTCGGCTTACGGATAAAGAGTTCAACCCCAAACGTGAGTTTATTACTCGATACCCATCTGAGCAAGTTCAACCCCAAACTAGGATTTATTACTTGCCCCATCCCCAAATAAAACCGACTATTCTGTCTATGGATCCATTACACTAGTCTTACCATTACACGACACCAAAAGAATGACCAACACACCCAAAACGTGTAATGTATTATATAAAAATGTCATAATTACATATAACTCTCAAATCTGACATATAGTCATTTAAATTGGACAAATGTCCATGAGACTCATTTTAGTTAAAACCGAGCAAATGCTCTATAACTCAACTCTTATGTATTTACTCAAAACATTAGTTTAGACAAACCATTTTCCAAATGAAATCATATTCATGTATCCCCAAAAGGTCCCATAATGCAATAACATGTATTTTTCCGACGATTTATAAATTCGATACTCTAAAAGTGCAAAAACAACCAAATGGTTTTCATTTAAAAGATAATGCACCCAACAACCCACACTTATACTTCATTTGTCAAAATGTCTAAAACTCAAGTATAAGCCTCCGACATGATTTATAAATCCTTTTTATACCAAATATGCAAACTTACCCAAATACTCACACATTTGATAAATAACAAGTAAAACATGTTAATACTTCAAAAATGGACATTTTTGGCATGTACAAAGTTTTCACAAAATATCTTGAATTCACCTTGCTAGATTTAGGCTAAATATAGGTTTTACCCCCAATACCGAGTTCCATTCGGTGAAGACTTTAGATCCTCAAGCTAAACCTCTAGATCCATGGTGTAGGTCCTTCAAGAACACCTACATATCTTTCAAAACACACACAAAAGAGCACCCAAGAGAGAATGAGAGTCATTGGTGGAAAACCCTAATCCTAGATTCGAGATTTCGGAGAGGTGATCTTACCTTCCACTCCTATGGGCTCCAAAATCATCAAATGACCTCTAGCTATCTTTGTTTCCATGATGAAGATCTTCCAAAGAAGAAACCGTAGCATTTTGAATCGCCCAAATCGGCTGAGAAATGAGAGAGATATGACCAAATGACTGAAATCTCGATTTTTTGTACTGGATGTCGTTCGCGATCATGACATGCGATTATGCCATGTCATGATCGCCTGGCAAGATCGCCCGAAATGTACCAAAGGCCAGTTTTTCCATCAGGTGGATTCCCGGCGACCATGCCATGTCATAATCGCCTGGCAAGATAGCATGGGTCGTGAGGTGTTTTTCCTACTTTTCATTCGTTTTGATCCCGTTTCTCGTCTTGTAGATGATACCCAATATAATTAACTTCAAAATACTTATTTTATTGTTTCTAAGAGTGGAACACAAATAGGATTCGGGATTTCATTTTACCAAAGACCCGGTTGATACATTGTGCCATTGTCACTATAGCATGACACACTTGTTGGGACCACCAACCACTTGGTACCACCGGTGCTATTGTGACAGATGTTATAACCGTATGGCACAATAGTCGAGACGACCATACTCTTAGTACCATTGGTGCTATTGTGACAGCTGTCACTATCTCATGGCACCACTACTCAAACTTTGAAATTAACTCCTCCTTATTAGATTGCCCGGTTCAACATTTTCTTCAACTGGGATAAAAATAAGGATGTTACAGAATGGATCTAAACCCTTGATTATCTTTAACCTCAAACCCACCCATGAATCTCGCTTCATACGGGAATTGATCCGGTGAATCTTGGTGCATCTCATCTCGATGCATCTCATCCTGATATGCATCCAAGGGTGAAGATCCCTTCTTACGCTTCTCACCTTAACTATATATATAGGGGTGGTTTCAATTGCAAACCCAACAAACTTTGCAAACCATTATATTAGGAAACAATTCAGATATTTATCGACAGTTATCATGATTCATTAATTGTGGTTGAAATATATGTGGAAGATGATACGTTCATTAATAATGATCATGACTTTGAATTATGAAACAAAATAAAATCAAATACTTATTAGATTTGATGGACGGCTAAGATTGGTTTGTAAAGTTTGTTGGCATTGTTGGGTTTGTAATTGAAACATCTATATATAGATGGCTAAGATGGACGGATATATATATATATATATATATATATATGTATGTAACATATATAGAGAGGCGGGTTCAAATGAGAACTCAAATTTGGTTGTGGACATAAGGACAAAGGAGAGGCGGGTTCACATGTCATATTTAGACCGGATAATAAAGGAGAATATTCAGATTGAATAGAGTAATATTCAGTCTGAATGTAGTGTTATTCAATCTGAATTAGGGATGAAAACGGGGCGGGTATTGGGCGGGTAATGCATTCCCCGACCCCGACCCCGACCCCTATTTAACATCCCTGTCCCCAACGGGTTCGGGGAACCCGTTGGGTACCCGTTTAGTAAAAAAACCACGTATTTTAAAATTAAAATTATAAAAAAATCGTTACTATATTAATCAAAAATATTTAAAAACACTATATACATGTTTAATCAACAATATTTGTTATTTAATAATAAATAAATGTATATATACATGTTTATTTTATTTATACACACACTATATACATATATTAAATAAATTTAAAAAATTAATCGGGTATATTAGGGGCGGGTAATACCATCCCCGACCCCGCCCCGACCCCGTTACGGGTATGAAAATAAATCCCCGTCTCCGCCCCGTTACCAGTTAAAGCGGAGAATCCCCGCCCCGTTAGGGTCGGGTACCCGCCCCAACGGGTAAAATTTCCATCACTAGTCTGAATAACACCATATTCAGGCTGAATATTTTTCTTCATTATTCAGTCTGAATATTTTTCTTCATTATTCAGTCTGAATATGACACATGTCGCGCTATCCTTTGTCCTCATGTTCGCAACCAAATTTGGGTTCACATTTGAACTTTCCACTCTCTCTCTCTCTCTCTCTATATATATATATATATATATATATATAGAGAGAGAGAGAGAGAGAGAGAGAAATTTTCATTTACAAACCAGTTAAAGGGTACAAACTCGTGCAAACCAATATAAAAATAAAATTCTTCATGATCTTTTATAATCAAATACCATGATTTAAAATATTGTTTCACATATGTTTTTCTCATTGTGAAAGTTTCACATGTATTTGTTTCACCATATGAGTATTTGTTTCATATGTGAAAAGTGAACCAACACTTTTTATTTCCATATGTAATTTATATTTCATATGAACACAAATATATGTGAAACAATATTTTAAATCATAGCATTTGATGGAAAAAAAATCATGAAAATATTTATTTTTATATTGGTTTATACGAGTTTGTACCATTTGACTGGTTTGTAAAATAAGGAGCCTCTATATATTACAACTTGGGATCGTGTGAGTAGAAGAGTTAAGGTGAGGAGTGTGATAAAAAATTGAACCCTTGATCACTTTTAATCTCATGCTCACCCATGAATGGTGCTTTAGAAGTGAATTGGATCCGATGCATCTCATCCTAATGTCCATCCAAGGATAAAGATCCATTCTTACGTTTCTCATCTTAATTCTTTTTCTCATCAAAACCCAACCCTATACAGTACCGACACCAATTGAAAAGAGAAAAATTTCACATCTACATGAATTTACATCTATTAGATTATGTAATTTTCAATTTCAACCATTTAAAACAATGGTCTCTAATCTCTTGGTTGGGTGACCTTCTTCCACCACACGTACCCTCAAGAGAACAAGAGACAACAAGTTTGGTTAATCGTTTAGTGAAATTCAATAGTCACTAAAACTAAATTAATGCAAACCATGCAACATGACTCATGAATAGCATTCAATAATCCTTTCTATACTCAAGCAATAAACACCAAGAACTATATTCACATCTGAATAATTGTATTCTTCCATATCACATCACAATACTACATATTTTGAATACGCGTCATGCATTCATCTAACTATTTTGTGGTTGTAAATTGCAAAGCAACTTCCACGAAGATTCCAACTTCAAAACAAAAACAAAAAGTTAATTAAATAATTAAATAAATAAAATTAGGTCAAATTTCTTTATTGTATTATAAACAAGGTTCAAAATGACGTGAAGTGTGACGTGAAGTGATGTTAAGCCTTAAGTCTTAGAAGCTACGGTAAAGTCGTAACGTTTTTCAAGGCGTGACTTATGACGGTAATTTTTATATCATATAAATTATTATATATGTAAACATCTATTTTCTATTATTATTCAATGAGTCAATAATATTAAAGGATTTAAATTAGCTTATACATTAACAGCTAACAAATAAGACATTAAAAAAAGTAAGAAAAATCAAATATTAGGTTATAAAAACCGCACAATAGATCATGACGTGCCACATGAATAACATAGTGTGAGACATAAATATTAAATCATGATACTGTTGCGACAAACTTTTTTCAACACTGATTAAAACAAACCGGTGTTCGTTTTATGTGATGACCAAAATTCTTGTTGGAAAAATGCATAAATTATTTGAATTGATTATTTTTATAAAATTTTAACATTTGCAAGGTAATATACGATATTTTTGATGATGAAAATTATTATCTTCAATTTACCATATAAAGATTGGTTTCGAGCTATTCAAAGGTTAAAAAGTATGTTAGATGTATGATTAAAATTATTAATAACAGTTATTGTTTAAATATTTATTATATAACATATAATTTAATTGTATTTTATTTAAAATAAATTAATACAAAGATAATATAAAATTGGCGCCGTACTTTTTTTCGCAACAATTTCATTTATTATGAAACTATCTTGTTAGTGAGTAAAAAACTTCATTGGTATATACGCCACTTGGACAGGATTACATAAACTTATCAGACATATTTATTTCACATTTCTTGTGTATATGAGATTTACCATCTTCATTCATTCACTCCATCAGTTACAACTTCATTCTTAATAACATTGATAAAAGTGGTATCAATCTCATTAGATTGTAGCATAACTTCATTGTTGGCATTGTATAGTATAAAGCAACGAACTAAATTCATAAAAAAAATCCTTCTATTTTTAATCATGATTAAAGATAGTTGAAAGTCATAAAAACAAACTTTGAACAATAACGATCGATTAACCATCGTTTATATTTTCTTAAAACCTTAATTTCTCAAATGCAACATTTATTACGATATAACAACTTTAAGAATTGAAACTGAAAATGTAGATTTTACTGCTAATAACAAAGTCATATCATAATAAACAATATTCAATTGTTCTGTTAACATTCTGGTGACTCTTGTGGAAAAAAATAGAAATGAGAATTAGGGTAACAATAAATCATGAAATTACAAAAATAGATAAAATCAATTTTAAATTGAGATTGGAGTATTGTGCATTCTTTGACCAACATAAGTTAAATTATTTTTTGAGTAATTGTTTGAATGCATATAAGATAGCTTATAAGTTGGCTTATAAACTACTTGAAGTAGTTTATGAGAAGTTTTTTGACACTTTTTTGAATTATAATTCTGATTAATAATTAGTTATTGTTATTATTATTTATATAAGTAAATATCAATTATTAATCAATATTAACTATTAATTATAAATAAATATTAATTATTCATAGATGTTAATTTATAGTAATTAAAATTAATTAAAAACTATTAATTAATTTTAAATATACATTTTTAATCTTACAATAGATTTTAATAATAGTTATTAATTACTTATAAATGTTATTAACTATATCAATTTTTTTAATTATCATTCAAATTATTCAAATATCAAAATCAAATATAAAAATTCTAAAAACATTTATGTAGGTTACATAAAAATTAAAGTTATACTTACTTTATTTAATAGACAACTAAAAAAATGCTAAATAATTGAAGTAAAATATTTAATATAATTGTTAATTATTGATTTAGAAAAAACATTAATTAATTAAGACATATGAGGTTCACCAATTGTACTGTTATTCATATTATATGTAACAGTTATTTAAAATCATATAGTAATATAGGGTTTTTTTAAATTTAAAATTTATAGTATATATATAATAATCAATTTTAAAAAATTTCAATTAATATATTATATTTTTTTAATTATCGTGTTTGTATTTTTTGGACAAAAAGGTTGATATCGGCAACCAACCGACTGTCAATTCCATAATGTGGGGGTTATACCTGACTCACTCAGCGGTTGTGGCTATGGGGGCGCCCCCGGGCCCGAACCCGAGACCATTCGATTTTGGACGAACACTACCATCACCCGTTACTAAATGAGCTACACACCATTGACATTCTCGTGTTTGTATTAATTAACATATTATATTATTATAAAATTGTTTTAATTGTATTATTATAAATTTATTTGAATTATATTATGAGATATTTGTAATTGACTTTTTTTTCTCAAAATGTCATTTTTGGTCATTTTACATTATTGTAAGTTAGTTTTTGTCACACATAATTTATTCATCAACTGATTTATCAGCTACTAGCTAGATTATTAGTCACCAGCTAACTTATCAACTAGTTTGTCAAATATAGCCTTAATTTAGACTAAGGCTATGTTTCGCAAACTAGCTGATAAGTTAACTTATGACTGATAAGGTAGCTGATGACTTATAAGCTAGCTGATAGTTGATAAACTAGCTGATAAATAAGTTATGTTTGGTGAAAACTAGCTTATAAGCATGTAAAATAATCAAAAAAGACATCTTGAAAAAAATAGTCAATTACAAATATTTCAGGGCTACATCAAACTCGCATACCCGGTAATGCATGTGTGGTTACAAACAAAATAGTGAAAAATTAAATAATATAAAATGTTAATTGAATGAATTTAAATTGATTATTATATATATACTATAAATTTTGAATTTGTTAAAACAAATTTTAGAAAAAATATACATTATCTATGATTTTCAATAACCATTATATTTGAACTAAAATTTATGAAGTTCACATATTATAATTAACTAGAAGGGTACTCGCGCGATGCAGCGAGATCCATCTTAATTTTAATGTTTTATTTTATTTTTTTGTCTCTACCAATGTTATAATTCGATTTTATTTGTATACTTTTTTTAATTCCGTTTTTTAAATTATAAATTAGGTTTAATAATGAAATAATATATTTTGGTTTAATAATATAATTTTTTTACAAATATAACAAATTAAGCATTTTGAGTGGAATGATTATCTTTATTATATGTTAGATTTTTTATATTCAAAATTAAATGTTTATCTATATAATTAGTTGTATAGTTAGTTACACGAATTTAAACATGAAGCTTTAATAAGTTGTACCAATGCATGTATAACTTGTATTCTTGAATTTTAAGTAATTATGCTTTAATCAATTGTACCTATTGCATAATAATATGTTTTTAAGAGTTTTTGGCCAAATGCTTTATAATATAGTATAGATTAATACTTTTAAAAAATATAATTAATAATTAAAGTAAATATTTTATTAAAATTATTTAGTATATTTTAATTTATATATCTATGAAATAAAATAAGTATGAATTTAATTTATATATATCCTACATGAACATTTTTAGAATCGTTATATTTACTTTTTGATATCTTAATATATTGAATAATAATTAAAAATAATAATTGGTATGATATAATTAATATTTATTACATAATTAAAATTAATTAATAATGTATAGTTAAACCAATTAATAATGTGGAATTAAAATTAATTGATAATTTTTAATTAATTTTAATTAGTGTAAATTAATATTGAATATGAATAATAATATTTATTTATAATTAATAGTTAATATATATTTATAATTAATATTCATTAATAATAAATAATAATATGAATCAGGGTTAAAATTGAAAAAAGTCTCAAAAAGCTTCTCATAAGCTAATTCAAATAGTTTATCAGTAAGCTAACTTATAAGCTAACTTATGTGCATCTAAACGATCACACAAAAAATAAACTAACTTATAAGCAGGGCCGACCCTGAGATTTAGGATGCCCATGGCGAAAAGCCGAAAAAATGCCCTTGACATGTTTATATACAACCAAAATGAACTACTCATCCCCTCACCGATTTTATTAAATATAACAAAAATAATGTAACGGAGGGGACATAAACCAAAACCTCGTGTAACAAATAATAAAGTACATCACCTAAAACGATGCCTTCTTGCGTTTTTTGAAGCGAAAGTATCAATCAATTTATTATAGTTAATATTAGCTAAAAACTTACTCTCAATGCTCAAAATTGCTAACCCATTCAATCTTTCTTGACCCATGGTAGACCGTAGATATGACTTCAACAACTTTAATTTCGAAAAACTTCTTTCCGCGGATGCTACAGTCAACAAAATTCTGTAAGCAATCAAGACATGTGGAAACATCTCCAACTTCATTGCAAACTCCATTATTTCTATGGATGTCCAAGGATTTCGACTCTTCGATGCCTCTTCTGGTAACATTTCCTGCAAAATTTGCAACTCCATATACAAATATCCCCCATCAATATCAGAATCATCACCATTTGTTAACACATGTTCAAGATTCAAACAATATTTTTTTAACTCATCATCATGTAAAGTAACCAACTTTCTTCCATCAAACAAAAAGCCAAATATAGATTCAAATTCTTGCATTTGTTCAAATCTAGTTCGTAATTGCAAAAGAGCCATATCAACTAAAACAAGAAAGTAATCGGTTCTAAATGTCTCTTGAGCGGATTGTTGTGCTCTCTCCGTATTTGGAATTTCATCAAATTGCTTTTTTCTAGAAAAACGTTTTACTACAAACTCGGGCTCAATTCCAATATCATTTGCCATTTCTTTAGCTTCACTAATAGCATGTGCAAACCCATTTTCTCTATATTTTTCAAAAAAGTCAACTAATCCTTTGAGATTTTGTAAGGCAATATCAAGAAGCATATCTTTAGATTGTAATTTCTTACTAACTAAATTAATTCTATATAGAATTTCATGCCAAATAACCAAACTTACAAGAAATTCAAAACTTGAAAGTTCACCATTTATCAAAGACATGGCATCCCTAGTCATATTTACATCATCACTTGCTTGAGCCAATTCGGTTAAAGCATCTATGATTGGGCCAACTTGTGTTTTGATAGCTTTAACACTTTCAATGTGACTTTCCCATCGAGTAGTAGATAAAGATTTTAAAGTCAAATTATCAATATGCTCTAATAAAACATTCCATCTCTTTGTAGAACTAGAAAAAACTTTGTATATTGCTTGACAAGTACCAAAAAAGTTTCTTGCTAAGAGACAAGAATTTGCCATATCACATAAAACTAAATTTAGACTATGACATCCACAAGACATATAGAAGGCTCTAGGATTTATATCAAGTAATCCTTTTTGCACACCTTGATGTTTCCCTTTCATATTAGCCCCATTGTCATACCCTTGTCCCCGCACATAATTAATATCTAAATCAAGTGATATCAAAACATCTTGTAACACATTAAAAAGTCCTAAACCAGATGTATCTTCTACCACCAAAAACTCTAAAAAGAACTCTTCTACTTTTATAGGAGAAGTAGACACATCAACACATCTTATAATCAAAGTCATTTGTTCTTGACGACTTACATCCGGAGTACAATCAAGAATAACCGAAAAATATTTTGCCTCTTTGATCTTTTTAATAATTGCACTCTTAACATCGGATGCCAACATTTCAATCAATTCATTTTGAATTTTGTGGCTAAGATAATGATAATGAGTTTTTTTTTGATGCGTTCAAAATGTTGTTTCATAACCGGATCAAACTCAACAATCATTTCAATTAAGCCTAAAAAATAACCATTCGATCCTTCATAAATTTTTTCTTTTTTCCCACGAAAAGCAATGTTGTTCTTTGCAAGACATTTAACAACCGCAATTATTCTAACCAAAACTTCTTTCCAATGGTCGGTATCATTTTTTATTAAATCTTGTAAAAATCTTTATCGAGTGTTTCATTCTTACACAATCTCAATCGCAACTCGGACCAAATTCTAAAACTAATCAAATGCTCGGGACTATTTTCATGACCAATTAGTCGTTGACCAAGATGTTTCCAATCACTTAATCCAACACTTGCTAATTGGCTTTTTGACCGACCCTCTTTAAAAAGTTTGCAACAAAAACAAAAGACTTTATCTAGCTCTTTTGAATACACTAACCACTTTCTATCATGACAATCACCATTGCGTAACTTACGAACATAAAATTCTTCAGAAAAGTGTCTACCTATATTATCTTTAGGGAAATTGATGTTATTTTCCCTAATAGGTCCTCCTTTTTCAACAAGCAAATCTTTCATATTAGAATTTAACATATCCCAAATTCTTGGATCAAATTATTCAAACCAATATCATTAGAAGCATTTTCATTCACATCAAGCATTTTCATTCACATCACAAACATTTCCATCACTAGCATTTGCATTTTGATCACAAGCATTTTCATCACTAGCATTTGCATTTTGATCACAAGTATTTTCATTTTCATCACAAGCATTTGCATCACAAACATTTTCATTTTTATCACACACATTATCTGAAACATTCGGTTGTCTAACGATAAACTTATTTAGAGATCCACGCATCTTTTGAGCAATTTCTTCTTGTTGTTTTTTTCTTTTTCTATTTTGAGCACCCGAGGGTTGTGATCGAGGAAACATACTTAATTCTTAAACAACTAATAATACGATATAGAGTAATAGAGAATAGAAAGATAACACCTGAGTTCGCGAAATTGTCAAATAAATCGAAACTCAGAAGCTTTGTTTCTGCAATATATTAGCAATGGTAAAAGTTAAAAAATTAATTAGAAAATATAAAAATCAAAATAAACAAAATAAATCAAATAAACCCTAAATCAAAAACAAGTAAGTCAAATAAACTAAAATAAACAAAATAAATCAGAATATTCTAAATCAAATAAACTAAAATAAACCCTAAACTAAACACTTAAGTCAAAAACAAAAGTAAACCCTAAATGACTAAAATCCTTAATAAACCATTAAACCAAGTAAGTAATAATTTAAAAACAAAAATAAACCCTAAAAGGCTAAAATACCTGAGTGACAGAGATTGAGAGAGGCAGAGAGCGACTGAGCGAGAGAGCGAGACTGCGAGAGCCGAGACTGAGAGAGCGAGAGCCGAGAGTCGACAGTCGACTGTCCACTGTCGAGACAGAGATTGAGAGAGCGAGAGTCGAGAGACTGAGAGTGACGGAGTTCGACAGCTCGTGGACTGGTTTCGAGTTTCGACGGAGTTCGATTCGACAGTTCGTTGCCTCGTTGGATTTTGGAATCGTTGGTGAAGAAGACTGAGAGTGAGAGAGAAGAGCGTCAGAGCGTTTGCGTTTGCGTTTGCCGTCTACCAATTTTGTTGGACATCAAGTTGCATATGGGGTTGGGCTTGGGCTATACTAACGGTAACACCCTAGTCCCTACATACATGATCTAGTCCATTTTATTTAGGCCCAAACTGAACCTAGTATAGATAACTTAAAAAAAAAAATTGCTGCCCACTTGAAATATGCTGGCCCCTTGGGCCTATGGCCAGGGCCGGCCCTGCTTATAAGTCAGCTTACTTTTACCAAACAATGCCTAAATGACTATCATGAAATAGTCTTTACATACATTGGTCCTTAAGCTTTCATGTTTTTCGACATGTTCAATGATCTTTACAATTTATTTGGATAAATATCTCATTTGTTTGTGACACGTTCTACAAAAAAAATTATAAAAAGCATATAAAGTAGAGATAACACCAAATAGCTTAGGAATAAACATAAATTTATACCTCAGATTGATCAAATATAGTGTGAAAAAGTATGAGACAAAAGTTGTTTAATAGCAAATCAAACCATTAAGATGACCAACGTAACTATAACAAAAAAAGAACCACAAGGTAGAATAATGTCCAACTATAACAAAAAAGAACCAGAAGGCGGAATAAAAAAAGGAAAATGAATAGTTAATTGACATAAAAAAGGAAAATGAATAGTTATTAATTAATATAAAGAAGGAAAAATAAACAATTAAAAAACATAATGCATGTAAAAACACGAAATTCCATACTTTAAATGAAAATATAATTTATGGGCATAAAAAAATCTTTAACAAATTAAACATTTCTTAAAAAAAAAAATTCAGATAATTCTTATTCCTATTCCATTGTCATGTCATTAAAGGAGGTTTAAACGAAAACTAAGCCATATTTAAAGAAACAAACAAAATTATATATGATTTTGTACTAAAGAGTAGCAGACGATTTTTAGGGCCACTTAAGTAGCATGGAAAAGTCGTCCGGACTTTTGAGTGACTTAGTGCAAAATCATATATGATTTTGTTTGTTCATTTGTTTCACTAAATAGATACCGTTCTTGTATGAACCATTCCCTATATATATATATATATATAGGGACGGGTTCAAATGAGAACTCATATTTAGTTGTGAACGTGAGGACAAACTAGACCGTGACACGTGTCATATTCAGACTGAATATAGTATTTATTCAGTCTGAATAAATACTATATTCAGTGTGAATATTTCTATGATTATTCAGTCTGACTAATTTACATTCAGACATATATTGCGTTTTTATTTGTCTTCACGTTCACAACCAAATTTGAGTTTCCATTTCAACTTTCATATATATATATATATAAAGATTAATTTGTTTATGATGGTAAATTGTAATAAATATAGAAATGTTTATATTTCATTTTTAACTAAAAGTGACTATGCTTATCAAAATTGATTATTTTCAAGTAATTTTGACATAAAACACATATCAATCATGCTAATGAAATTAGATTTTTTTCATATTGATATTTGAAAGTTCTGACATTGTTTATGGTTTTTGAATACTTATGTAAACGAGTTTGTAACCGACAACTCTTGAGTCAATCAACACCATTCGCTCTCAATAACATCATGTTAGAGACGAATCAGGTACGAGAAACCCAATCACCAATGGAATCGTACATACAAGAAAGCCTAGTGCATACAAGAAACCCAATCACCAATGGAATCGTACTTCCACGCTACAACAACTAGAATTGAATCATCACGTGTTTGTATAAACATATCAACCCAAACCAGTTGGATTGTATGGTAGGTTTCTAAAGTCGAGGGCCGGACTTTATCCCTTAATTATAGAAGTACATTACATAAATGAGTCTAGTTTGTGTCTTGAGAAAATTAACATGTTTTTTTAATAAAAACAAACATGAATAGTATATGCCAACAATACAACAAAATTGGATCCATAAAACCTTAAAAATATCTAAATATCTAAGTAGATTGTTTTATAGTACTTGGGTTATTAGACAAAACATTTGTTTGCCTTGGGTAAAAATGTTGCAATAAGTTTACATAGCTCTCTCATACGTCTTAAAAAAATAACATATTTTTGAACTAAAGTGTAATAATAATTTTTTTCATATGACATTATTTGGAAAAATGTCTTACAAAAATAAATATCTTATAAAAACATGTATTTACAGAACGCTTCTCAAAAGTGTACTAAAAACTTGTTCGATGTCTTAAAATGCCAAATAAACACTTCTATATACGACATTGGGGTTGTTTACCAATTCTTCTAATAAGTCCTGTATGGATAAATTTGTCTGTTCGGATAAAAATGTCTTTGTTGTTTACTATTTTTCTTGAATCAAGAGTCTGAATGACATAAATAATCGTTTTACCCCCTCAGTATTAAATAAACATTTTGATATCGTTTGAACACAGACTCTTCAATTCTTCAAATAAGATCAACCGAGAATGAAGTAAAAGATACTAAAAGATTCACCAAATGACAGTAGATGCACCAAAATTGACATCATTTGAAAAAATTGAATACAAAGAAAACAACATAACACTTTTATATAGTCAACAAAGCTGATAAAAAAACTGAAACTCAAACACAGATCTACAAATGGTCGATAAAAATGGAGATTGTGAAATCGACTTTTAAAGAACAACATCAAGCTTTCATTTCGATCTGCTTTCACTTTTGGGTCCTAAAATTGCAACCCAAAACTGTATACCACCATATAGTTGAAGGTTTTGATCCGAAACAGAAACCTAGTGTTTTTATCAAATGTAAATTGTAGATTAAAAGATATGAACAGAAACCTAGGGTTTCGATTCGAAACTTTTGTGCAAAGAGTTCATGTAGCTTAGATTTGTAACATTTTGAGAAATAAAATGCAATCGAACCTTTTTGGATCTACAATTTGTACCATTCGACAACGATGATGGAAGCACGTCATTGTCCATAATACTTCAATGATGATGGAAGTATTTTTAGCCATTAAGTACAAGTAAACAGCCCCGTAGAATTGTTTCTTGTTATAAACTTATGTGATAAAGAACTCTCTTTTGATTTAAGTAATAAACAATATAATATCATACTTCTAATTTTCAAGAACGTACTAGATGGTAGCAACCTATATTTTTTAAAATCTTAATCGAGAAATCGAATTGGTCTAAATGCCTAAATTCCTAGATTAAAATCAAAATCACAAGACAAGAATCTAAAAATCATCACCAAATAAAATCAAATATTCTTACTAAAAATTAAATCAAGATTTAAGAAATCATAAATATGACATTGAAATTAAAAACCGGAAGAAATAGAAAAACACATATAGATAGAAATAACATTGACAACATTAAAGGTTGGAAACCAAGGACTTAAGTTGGCTGGTGATTAAAGTGAAGGGTCCATGTAAATAAATACATAAAATTCATATATCATCCTAAAATTGGCCTTCCAAACAGCAACAAAGGCACATGGGCCATGGCCCCCAAAGCCCTCATAGGCATCCGCCATTTAATGTGTTATGAAGGATGGTTTTCGATAGTTAGATGATTTTCCAAATATATCTGATATTATTGACCAAATTACAAATAAAATAAAAGTTGATTGCTATTTATTACAATTTCACCTCAAAAGTACAAGCATAGGTTGTTTGATGATGTAAAGTTTATTTTTTTATCTTTTTATAGAGATGTCTTTTTTAAATTGTTTGTATATCAGTGTGAAAGAAGTCAATTCTTTTTTTTGGTGGGGGTGTAACACCCTTAAAAATGGGGGTTAATTTAAAACAAAATAAAATGCAGAATAACTTCTACTTCATAAAACATCACTCATAAAGATGGGGGGAAAGTTAAAGTGAGTTTACAACATCTATAGGAATATTAAATGACAACCTAATAATCTATACAATCCAAATACAGATTAAGTTCGGGTGTCACTAAAATCCTCCAAATAATCTTCTATGCAACTCCATCTATACACACGAGGTGTACTCCAAAAAGGATGCCACTACCGGCATCTAGATTCTCTCATCCCCTCAAGCCCCATCCGCTTGATCACCTGATATATACATGTCATTTTAAGAAAAAGTGTTAGGCTTAAAGCCTAGTGAGAACAAACAGTTCAAAATATAAAAAAAGCCATTTAAACTTCGAAAGCGGTAAATAAACATATAACCGAAAGCCTTTTTTAAAACATCTCTTTTTCTTTACTTCTGCGATTTACACCTGAAAGTTACGCTTTACTTCTCTTGGGGGAAACTTTTACGGGAATGACCCGTCATCACATTAATCCTCACGAGTTCAACCCCAAACCGGGATCTATTACAAGTGCCCTCCCCAAGTATATCTGACTATATGTGCCTATGGATCCATTACACTAGTCTAACATCTTAATACAATTGTTTCCAATGTATTAGCTTCTCTCCACAAATCTTTGTGAAGTATAACAACATGCTTCTAGGACCTTCCATCCAAAATTAGGTCAAATAATCATTTAGGTTTATACATCGTTTTTCTTGCATTTAAAACTCATAAGAGTATTCCAAAACCGTTCTTGACTTCCATTTCATCATTTCAAAGAAAAACCCTAAATGATACATTTTGACCTAGTTTTACCAAAATCTTCCAAGTATAGAAATACTCATTTTAAACATCATATTAAGGTAAAATACTTCATTTTGACATGTATAAAGTTTTAAAGGTAAGAATGAACTCACAAGCTAGAGTTTGACAAAACCCTAGAAAATCTCTTAAGAAGATGAAGATGGTGGAACTAGCTGAAAGGGTGAAAAACACCACCACTTGAAGCTTTTAAATCCCAAAGCTCTACTTGAATCCTCACTTAAAGTAGCAATAAATGAGATGGAAAGAGGTAGGTGGAAGTTAAGAAACCCTAGAAATCGCCTCTGCTCCTTTTGCTCTCAAAGCCAACACTGATATCTGAATAAATGAGAAAGAGGCTGAAAAATCGCACCTTAATGTGCCTGTTGACCAAGCGGGCGACCTTGCCCTGCGACCTTGCCTTGGCATGGTCTCCTGTCATCCTAGCGAAGAGTGTACCGAGAGTTTCCACTGATTTGGCTGATTTTTCCTCCTCCGCGACCATGCCCTGCGACCTTGACATGGCATCGTCGCCGTGTCATGGTAGCAAAATCCTCCTCCGCGACCATGTCCTGCGACCTTGACATGGCATCGTCGCCGTGTCATCGTAGCCAAACCTGTACCGAGGGTTTCCACTGATTTGGCTGATTTTTCCTCCTCCGCGACCATGTCCTGCGACCTTGACATGGCATCCTAGCCTGTCATGGTCGCCTAGAAGGTACCGAATCTCATTTTGCTCCGTTTTTCGCTCCTAACTTCCAAATCAATACAACCCAACATTGAACCCTTGAAACACTCCATTAAACTTATAAATATCAAAACGTTTAGGATGCGAAAATCATTATCTTGATTACAAAATTCCGGGTGTTACAATCCTCCCACCCTTGAATTTAATTTCGTCCTCGAAATTTAACGAACTAATAAAACAAACCCGGGTATCTTTTCTTCATGTCCTCTTCCGCTTCCCATGTCACGTTTGACCTTCGATGATGCTTCCATTGGACTTTCACCATGACGATTTCTTTATGTCGAAGCATTTTAGACTTTGTTTCTAAAATTGTTTCTGGTTCTTCCACACAACGACTATTATCAACTCGAATTTTCGAGAGAGGTATCACACTCTCTTCCTACGCTAAGCACTTCCTCAAGTAGCATATGTGGAACGTGGGATGTATGCCGGCCATTTCGGATGGCAATTCCAACTTATAGTCTTGTCGTCCCACCTTTTCTAAAATCTTGAACGGTCCAAGGAAACGAGGACTAAGATTCCCGCGTTTTCCGAACCGAATGATACCCTTCCATGGAGATACCTTGAGCATAACCCGCTCACCCACTTGGAACTCCATTGGTCTTCTCTTCTTGTCAGCATAACTCTTTTGACGGTCTTGTGCCGCTTTTAGTCGTTCTCGAATAATCTTCACCTTGTCCGCCGTCTCTTGCACAATCTCGGGTCCGGAGAATTGTTTCTCGCCCGCTTCTAACCAACATACCGGTGTCCTACATTTCCGTCCATGAAGTGCCTCGAAAGGTGCCATCCCAATACTAGAATGGTAACTATTGTTGTAGGCAAATTCTACCAGCGGTAGATGCGAATCCCAATTTCCACCGAAATCAATAACACATGACCTAAGCATGTCTTCAAGAGTCTGAATAGTCCTTTCACTTTGACTATCTGTTTCGGGATGAAACGCCGTACTTAAGTGTATCTTGGTGCCTAACCCCTCTTGCAAACCATTCCAAAAGTGAGAAGTGAACCGACTATCCCGATCCGACACGATGGTCAAAGGCACACCATGCCTTGCCACTATCTCGTCCACATACAATTTAGCCAGTTTGTCAACTGGGCCGGCTTCTCGCATTGCTAAGAAGTGAGCACTCTTCGTCAATCTATCCACCACTACCCATATTGTGTCGTGACCTCTTAAGGTCTTTGGTAGCTTCGTCACAAAGTCCATAGTGAGGTGTTCCCATTTCCATTCCGGAATTTCCAACGACTGAAGACTTCCATATGGCCGTTGATGCTCCGCTTTGACTTGCAAAAAAGTCACACATCTCTCTACATAGCTAGCAACGTCCAACTTCATGACGGGCCACCAATAGGTTAACTTTAGATCCCTATACATCTTGGTACTACCCGGATGTATGGAGTACTTACTCTTATGAGCATCCTCCAATAGAAGTTTTCGGTTGCCCCCAATCTTAGGCACCCAAACACGACCTCGGAACAGTTTCAGTCCACGACTATCTTCTGTTAACATCAAGTGTTGTTTCACCATAACTTCATCCTTTAAGTTTTCCTCACGTAATGCCTCCACTTGAGAAGTCTTGATTCGGTCGATCAGACTTGACACTATGTCAATTCTTGTGAGCACGACCCTCGTCCCGCTACCATACTCCTTCCTACTTAAAGCATCCGCCACCACATTTGCTTTACCCGGATGGTATAGCAACTCACAGTCATAGTCCTTAAGCAACTCTAGCCAACGTCGTTGCCTCATGTTTAGCTCTTTTTGATCGAAAATATGCTTCAAGCTCTTATGATCGGTGTATAGTGCACACTTAGTTCAAATGTCGCCATAATTTCAATGCAAATACTACCACCGCTAGTTCCAAATCATGGGTGGGTAATTCTTTTCGTGCTCCTTGAGTTGTCTCGATGCATAAGCAATCACCTTGCCCCTTTGCATTAGTACGCACCCCAAACCCATCTTTGACGCATCATTATACATAACAAAATCTTCCGATCCTTCCGGCAAGGATAGAATTGGTGCCTCACATAATTTCCTTTGAAGAGTCCGGAAGGCCTCTTCTTGCTTGTCAGTCCAAATAAACTTCACATTCTTCCGTGTTAAAGCCGTCAAGGATGATGCAACCTTGGAGAAGTCTTGAATAAACCTTCGATAATAACCCGCCAATCCTAAGAAACTCCGGATTTCGGAAGGACTCTTAGGCGGTTCCCAATTCATCATCGCTTCTATCTTTGATGGATCCACCTTCACTCCATCTTGTGTGACAACGTGTCCCAAAAATTGGACTTCCTTTAACCAAAAGTCGCACTTAGAGAATTTGGCGTAGAGCTTCTCTTTTCTTAACACTTCAAGCACTTCCCGCAGATGTTGCTCATGGTCTAACTCATTCTTAGAGTAGACAAGGATATCGTCAATAAATACTATTACCGATTGGTCTAGAAATGGTCGACACACCCGATTCATCAAATCCATAAACACTGCCGGCGCGTTTGTCAACCCAAACGACATTACTAGGAATTCATAATGCTCGTACCGCGTTCTAAATGCCGTCTTTGCTACATCATCCTCCTTCACTTTCACTTGGTGGTACCCCGAACGTAAGTCGATCTTTGAGAAGCATCCCGCTCCTTGCAGTTGGTCAAAGAGGTCGTCGATCCTCGGGAGTGGATACTTGTTCTTCACGGTTACCTTGTTTAGTTCACGATAGTCAATGCACATTCTCATAGTGCCATCCTTCTTCTTCACAAATAAAACCGGAGCTCCCCACGGTGACGAGCTTGGTCTTACGAAACCCTTCTCAAGGAGATCTTGTAATTGCGTCATCATTTCCTGCATCTCGGATGGTGCCAACCGGTAGGGTGCTCTAGCAATCGGAGCGGCCCCCGGTACTAGATCTATTCGAAACTCCACTTGTCTATCGGGTGGCAAGCCGGGTAGATATTCGGGGAACACATCTGGAAATTCATTAACAACTCGTACATCATCTAATCTAATTTCCTCTTCTCTAACTTCGCATCTAAAACATAGGCTAAATATGATAGGCATCCCTTGGCTAGACACTTGCGTGCCTTTGCCAAGGTTAACAATGCAACTTCACCCTTCCTTCTTTCCCCGTAGACTATCACCATACTACCATCCGATAACGGAATTCGAATCAACTTCTTGGAACACAAAATCTCGGCTTGATTCTTGGCCAACCAATCCATTCCAATTATCACATCAAATCCTCCTATTGACATAGGCATAAGGTTTATCCCAAACTTGCTTTCTTCAATTTCCACCACACAATCCCTAAGGACATCTCGAACTAGCACTTGTTTACCATCGGCTATTTCAAAAATAAAAGCATCTTCCAAAGTACTAACAGGTACAAGCAGATTTGTGTAGAAAGAAGTGGATACAAAAGAAAAAGTAGCACCAGAATCAAAAAGAACATGAGCGGGTACGGAGTTAACAAGGAACGTACCCGACACCACGTCCGCCGATGCCTTCGCTTCATCCGCCGTCATTTTGAAAGCTCTTCCCACCGCCTTCTGACCTCCACGAACTTTCACTTGAGCATTCCCTGTCTTCAACTTCGGGCAATCGCTCCTGTAATGGCCCGATTCCTTGCATTCGAAACATGTCATTGACTTGACCGGGCAATCACGAATCTGATGCCCACTCTTCCCACATCTAAAATAGTTACCCGGGACCGGGCTACAAGCTCCAAATGCTTGCTCCGGCATTTGGGGCACCAGCTAGCTTCCCGCCTAGAATCGGTTCTTCGATTGTTGTTGTTGTTGTTGCTTGAGGTGTTGTAGTTTGACTTCTTGGAAGGCGCCGCATGCCCTTCCCACTTCCTCTTTTCTCCAACTCCCATCCTTTCTTCAACACCCAAGTTAATAGCATATTCCTTATGTTGGGCTTCTTCAATTGCTTCACGAAGAGTAGAGGGCTTTGAAGCCCGTACCCTATCCATCATATCCGCCGGTAACCCTTTAATGTAAGCCTTTATCTTTTCTTTCTCATCCGGGGCCACATGCCCAACCAGACTCAGCTTCTCAACGAACAACCAGGTGTACTCTCTCACGGTTTTGTTCGCTTTCTTGAGAGCCCGAAACTCATCAGCAATCCGGTCGATAGCCTTTTCATTACGATACTCTTCCATGACCTTCGCTTTAAACATCTCCCATGTGAGCATAGTGACGATCATGGACCCAAGGGTAGCCGTGGTAACGTCCCACCATATTAGGGCCTCGCCCCGTAGCATTTGCGAAGCAAACTTTACCTTTTGCCTCTCCTCACAATCACTCGAGCTAAACGCTTGCTCGATTTCTCGCAACCACCGGATGCACTTTACCGGGTCATCCGAACCAGAAAACTCGGGCGGTTTGGTACACATAAAGTCCTTGTATGAGCAACTCCTTCCTGCGCGCCTCACTTCAGTTACAGGCGTCTCCTCCGTAACCAGTACGGCCCCATTCCCGCCTGAACTTCCTACAATATTCTCCGCAGTCACTTCGTGCCTTCGCTGACTGGCCTCCCTTTCTTCAAACATTTTCAACATAGTTTCATGCTGTTGAGCAAAAACAGAATTCATTGCTTGGATCATACTGAGCCTAAGCTCATCTTGTGAACCCGCTTGTACCATAAGGGGTCCGATTCCGGGATTAAGGTTTACGGCCGGTAATTGGTCTATTCGGGGTGGTGACCTCCTAACCACAGTAGGAATTAACGGTGGTTGAGTAGTTCCCCCTGTTGGTTGCTCCATCAACTTCATTACGCGATCGGGTTCGCGTGTTCACCATCTTAGTCTGTCAAGATGATACACGAGAGTAAGACAAAGCTAACATAAATACGTTTAACACGTTCACCAATCATTGTAACAATAGTAAAATAAGCATACTCAGAATACGATGCACCCAAAATAGCATTAGCTACGTGATAACTTGGATATATCATATACACAAGAATTCCCATTACCAAAGTCACATTTCATGATTAGCGTATTTCCGTCGACTCTAAAGCTCTCTTATCTCAAGAGTGTCTACCCATTCTCACAAAACGTCACTTAAAGTCTCAGCTTAAGTCTAGGCATCTTAGGTTCATACCTAGTTCACTTAAACTAGAGCTCTGATACCAACTTGTAACACCCCTAAAAATGGGAGTTAATTTAAACCAAAATAAAATGCGGAATAACTTCTACTTCATAAAACATCACCCATAAAGATGGGGGGAAAGTTAAAGTGAGTTTACAACATCTATAGGAATATTAAATGACAACCTAATAATCTATACAATCCAAATACAGATTAAGTTCGGGTGTCACTAAAATCCTCAAAATAATCTTCTATGCAACTCCATCTATACACACGAGGTGTACTCCAAAAAGGATGCCACTACCGGCATCTAGATTCTCTCATCCCCTCAAGCCCCATCCACTTGATCACCTGATATACATGTCATTTTAAGAAAAAGTGTTAGGCTTAAAGCCTAGTGAGAATAAACAGTTCAAAATATAGAAAAAACCATTTAAACTTCGAAAGCGGTAAATAAACATATAACCGAAAGCCTTTTTTAAAACATCTCTTTTTCTTTACTTCTGCGATTTACACCTGAAAGTTACGATTTACTTCTCTTGGGGGAAACTTTTACGGGAATGACCCGTCATCACATTAATCCTCACGAGTTCAACCCCAAACCGGGATCTATTACAAGTGCCCTCCCCAAGTACTTCTGACTATATGTGCCTATGGATCCATTACACTAGTCTAACATCTTAATACAATTGTTTCCAATGTATTAGCTTCTCTCCACAAATCTTTGTGAAGTATAACAACATGCTTCTAGGACCTTCCATCCAAAATTAGGTCAAATAATCATTTAGGTTTATACATCGTTTTTCTTGCATTTAAAACTCATAAGAGTATTCCAAAACCGTTCTTGACTTCCATTTCATCATTTCAAAGAAAAACCCTAAATGATACATTTTGACCTAGTTTTACCAAAATCTTCCAAGTATAAAAATACTCATTTTAAACATCATATTAAGGTAAAATACTTCATTTTGACATGTATAAAGTTTTAAAGGTAAGAATGAACTCACAAGCTAGAGTTTGACAAAACCCTAGAACATCTCTTCAGAAGATGAAGATGGTGGAACTAGCTGAAAGGGTGAAAAACACCACAACTTGAAGCTTTTAAATACCAAAGCTCTACTTGAATCCTCACTTAAAGTAGCAATAAATGAGATGGAAAGAGGTAGGTGGAAGTTAAGAAACCCTAGAAATCGCTTCTGCTCCTTTTGCTCTCAAAGCCAACACTGATATCCGAATAAATGAGAAAGAGGCTGAAAAATCGCACCTTAATGTGCCTGTTGACCCAGCGGGCGACCTTGCCCTGCGACCTTGCCTTGGCATGGTCGCCTGTCATCCTAGCGAAGAGTGTACCGAGAGTTTCCACTGATTTGGTTGATTTTTCCTCCTTCGCGACCATGTCCTGCGACCTTGACATGGCATCGTCGCCGTGTCATCGTAGCAAAATCCTCCTCCGCGACCATGTCCTGCGACCTTGACATGGCATCGTCGCCGTGTCATCGTAGCCAAACCTGTACCGAGGGTTTCCACTGATTTGGCTGATTTTTCCTCCTCCGCGACCATGACCTGCGACCTTGACATGGCATCATAGCCTGTCATGGTCGCCTAGAAGGTACCGAATCTCATTTTGCTCCGTTTTTCGCTCCTAACTTCCAAATCAATACAACCCAACATTGAACCCTTGAAACACTCCATTAAACTTATAAATATCAAAACGTTTAGGATGCGAAAATCATTATCTTGATTACAAAATTCCGGGTGTTACGGGGGGGGGGGGGTGTGGTGGTGAAGATGTGTCAGAAAAAAGGGTATTGGGAGTCATGTCAAGGTAGTTAGGGGAGGGTTAAGTATTGGGAGTCTCAATAAAACGGCGACGATGCCAAATGGGAAAAAGGTAATGGGGGATTTCAAAAGGGGAGGGTTAAGTATTGGGAGTCTCAAGGATGCGGATTGGGGTCTCCTTAGTAAATGGTGGTGGAGATTTTTTGAAGAAAAAGATGCTTTTTAGGTAAAAATTATTAGGAGTATATATGGATGGGATGGGAGACTACTAGAAGGCTCTCGTGGGAGGTCGGTCGAGAATTTGGTGTGGGGGAACATCATAAAGGTAGGTAGGGAGTTGGATAAGGAAGGGGTTGGTTTCACGGATTCAGTAGTTAAGGAAGTAGGTGATGGGCGAAGACTCGTTTTTGGGTGGATAGGTGGGTGCGTAATGTAACACCCTAAAAATAGGAGACAATTTGAACCGAAATAATTCGCGAAAAAGAGACTTAATAACATAAAGATCACCCAATAAATGGGGAAAAATATTAGAGTTTACATCGTTAAACAGTAACTAAACAACAACCTATTAATCTACATAAATCAAAAATATAGATTGTGTTTCGGTGTTGCTAATATCCTCAAAATAACTAGACTAGTAACTCCAATATTTACACTTGAAAGTGTAATCCCAAAAAGATGCCTCAACCGGCATAACACTCCTCTCAACCCTTGGGAGCCACGCTAGCACGATCACCTGATATACATATCATTTGAGAAAAAGTGTTAGGCTTACGCCTAGTGAGAACAAACAATTATACAAATAAAGCCGTAAAATCTTTGAAAACATAAACGAAGCTTTAAACAAGATGTCTTTACTCTTTGCTCACAGTTGCTCTTGGGAGAGCATGACAATTAAGAATAACGGGGGAGGCCTGATGTTACATTAAGATCGACCACACTAGGTCTATAGTTTAATGTATAATTAAGCTCCGACTACACCAAGTCTTTTGCCTATGGGTAACAAGTTCAACCACACTTGGTCTATACCTTAATATTTATAACCCAACAAGTTCAACCACACTAGGTCTATACCTTGCAGTAATCAATCATGTCGACTCTCATGCCTATGGATCCATTACATTCTAGTCCTATAGTCTAATATATCAATTTAGACATATTAATGATTTCCCAACACCATACTTTGTACAAATAACCTTTATCGACAAATAATGATTCTCAAAGTTTGGTCAAAGTGGTTTTGAGTGTTAAGAACCAACAATACCTTGAACATACTATTACCAAGTATTTAAAACCACCCCTTATACTTATTTAATCATTATAAACAAAATCTCCAAATTTCTTAAGTTTGACTTAATTTGTCAAAACCCACCAAATGCTAAGATACTCAGAATATAAACTTGTAGGAGAAAAAATGCATCATTTTAACATGTATATAGTTTTACAAAAGAGTAGGATGAACTCACGCTACTAGGATTTGTGGAAACCCTAGAAACTCCCAAACTTTCTTGAAGAGTTGGAGATGGAGATGAAGAACACTTGAGGTTTGAATCTTAGTCTTGAACCTTAACCTAGAGTTCCAATGCTTGATCTTGGTTGCTTGATGGAGGGGAGTAAATGCTCCTAAAAATCGCCCCTAGGGTTTATTCTAGAGAGTAAACGATGAAGGAGAAAGGTGGGTGAAAGTAATAAATGAAATCTGGACTTAAAATCCTATTTTTATACATTAGACTACGAAGTGCGGGGTTGGCAATTGCAGGGTCGCACCCTCCAAAAATCAGACTTTCGGTAGATAAAATGCGAGGGTGAGGTGCGATGGTGGCATGGCAGGGTCGCACTTCCAGTGAATAAGTTTGGATATATTTTCTTCATATCTTCCTCCGCTTCCCAAGTCACGTTCGATCCCCTATGACGCTTCCATTGAATCTTGACATAACTATCTCCTTGTGTCGCAACATCTTAGACTTTCTTTCTAAGATTTCTTCCGGTTCTTCTACGCATCGATTGTTGTCGACCTGGATCTCTGACAGAGGAATTACGCTCTCTTCTTCCGCCAAACACTTCCGTAGATAGCACACATGTGCTGTGAATTCCGGTCATTTGGGGTGGCAATTCCAACTTATAAGCTTGGCGTCTCACTCTTTCTAAGATTTTAAACGGTCCAAGGAAACGAGGACTAAGATTCCCACGTTTCCCAAACCGGATGATGCCTTTCCAAATGGATACTTTTAGCATGACCCATTCGCTCACTTGGAACTCCATTGGTCTTCTCTTCTTATCAGCGTAACTCTTTTGACGATCTTGAGCCGCCTTTAGTCGTTCACGAATACCCTTTACTTTGTCGACCGTCTCTTGCATGATCTCGGGGCCGGTGAATTGCTTCTCGCCTGCTTCTAACCAACACACTGGAGTCTTACATTTCCATCCATACAAGGCTTCAAACGGGGCCATTCCGATGCTAGAATGGTAGTTATTGTTGTAGGCAAACTCTACGAGCGGTTGATGCGAGTCCCAATTCCCACCGAAGTCTATGACACACAATCTAAACATGTCCTCGAGAGTTTGAATGGTCCTCTCGCTTTGCCCATCGGTTTTGGGGTGGTATGCTGTACTCAAATTTATTCTTGTGCCTAACCTTTTTGCAATCCATCCCAAAAGTTGGAAATGAAACGACTATATCGATCTGACACAATGGTCAAAGGCACACCATGTCTCAAGACAATCTCATCAACATATAACTTAGCAAGTTTGTCAACTGGCCCGACCTCTCGTATTGCTAAAAAGTGAGCACTCTTTATCAAACGATCCACCACTACCCATATGGTATCGTGACCCTTCGAGGTCTTCGTCAATTTAGTCACGAAGTCCATAGTGATGTGTTCCCATTTCCACTTCGGGATCTCTAAGGATTGAAGGGCCCCATATGGTCACATGTTCTGCCTTCACTTGCAAGCATGTCACACATCTCTCCACGTAATTGGCCACATCCAACTTCATGACGGGCCACCAATACGTCAATTTCAAGTCCCTGTACATATTGGTGCTACCCGGATGGATGAAATATTTGGAT
Source organism: Silybum marianum (assembly GCA_036898165.1). Lineage (NCBI taxonomy): Eukaryota > Viridiplantae > Streptophyta > Magnoliopsida > Asterales > Asteraceae > Silybum > Silybum marianum. The sequence goes on from CM072528.1 coordinate 39,908,107, forward strand.
TTGTGTGCGTCTTCTAACAGTAATTCGCGATTGCCTCCGATCTTGGGCACCCATATACGACCTCGAAATAGTTTCAACCCGCGACTATCTTCCGATAAGAGTAGATGTTGTTTTTCCATTACCTCGCTTTTTAGATTTTCTTCTAAAAGTACCTCCGCTTGAGATGTCTTGATCTGATAGATCAAGCTTGACACAATGTTGATTTTTGTGATCACAACTCGAGTTCCACTACCGTATTCTTTCTGTTCTAATTGCCAATATTTCTCCAAAGAAGGAAGGGGAGGATTGGGTGAGGTGGAGTCTTGATCCACAAGGGACTTTCACGGTCAAGAAGATGCATAGAATATTGGAGGAAAATAGAGTTAGAAAGGTCAACAATAGTGAAGAAACCGTGTGGATAAGGGCCATTCCAAAGTAAACATTCTTATGTGGAGGGTGAGATTAGGGTTTAGAGGTGAAAAAGTTGTGGAAAGAAACCGGAAAATGGTGCAACTTAAACTTGGATTCAATTGAGCCGGTCCAAGATTTGATCAAGGTAGGCGAACAACTAGGAGACAACATTAAAGGTGTTAAAATATGGCTAGCTTTAGTGTTGAGCGTGTCTTACTTAGCGTGGGAATCACCATAATAAAGTATTTTCTGAAAAGGAACATCATAAGCTTCTGGACAGATTCTTCGAAATCAAAATAAAGGTGTTTGAATGGATAAACCGGAGAGATCGTGGGTTGGGAACAAATTGGGTCTACTAGCTATCGAATCCAGCCGTGGGGTAGCGAAAATCAACTCAGTAGCTGGGTTCGAAGGCTATGGACGGTTCGAATGGGACAACCCTCAACTGTGCTTTTTTTGCGTTTATGCAGGCGTGGACAACAACGTTTAGGCAGATTTAGAGGCATTTTGTGGAGCTGATCGATACATAAGACATCAACGAAGAATTGGATTGAAGACCAATACGAGGCTCAAATTTGAACAACACAGGTGGGCGGTGTTCAACTCGTGTCGAAGGTATTTTTGTGGCGTACTATTACATTATGTACTGGTTCCTCGTTTTCCCATGTAATTGTATTGTTTAATTGTAAGGCTTGGGTTTAAGTGGGTGAGAGGTTTACCACTTGCAAACCTTCTCTAGGTTCCATTTATTGTAATTGGGCAGATGCGGTAAACTCTTGTACTGGTTAGTTGCGGTATATTTTTCAGAAAAACAATTAATCGTTATGAAATGATATTTATAAAATTTATAGTTCACAAGTTATTTATTTTGTCTTAACGATGTATTATAGTCATCGGATGATTAATACAAAATATTTACTAAATTATGTGACAAGTTGACCATATACATTTTTTTGGGTGAAACGATCAGATATTTGAATTTTGAGTTTGTCATTAATAACTATATCTTTAAATAATTTAATAGTTAAATTTAGAGTAAACTACAAATTTGGTTCATGTGGTTTGTTAAATAACACTTTTTGTCCCTGTATTTTTTAAATTACAAGATGGATATTATGGTTTGCAAAAACATATAGTTTTGATCCCTCTTTGTTAGGTCTAAAAATATTGTATCCGAGATGACAACCATGAAGACATGAAGGGCCAAAATGTAAAAGCCAACAAAGTCATTAATTAGAAAGGTTTAATATAAGGAAAAGATAATTATCTTGTAAATGGCAATTGTATAATGCCTAAAACACTTACCTTCCTTATATATATTAATGGTTTAATATAAATAGGAGTCTTAGGCTATTTATTAAAAAAGGGTGAATACAAGTCGATTCATATTAGAGAGAGAGCCGAAACTGTGATATCATTGTAATCGATTATACATTCAAGAGATATACGACTACGTAAGTTCTTTAACATCTTTATTGTCGTATTACTTTACTATTAACGTTTATCTGTCATTGTACTTGTTCATCTGGGATCAACAAGTGGTATCAGAGCCAATCGATCTGAGTTTTGGCTATTTTCTGAAGCGTTCTTCACAAACAGAAGGTAAAATCTCGATTTCTGTTTTCTTGAGTTTTTCTCGATTCATACATCTTAAGCCCGATAAAAATTCTTATAATTCCATATTTGTTTTTTCGTATATTCCTTTTACTCGACAAAACCCTATCCTGCTTTAATTTAAATTTTTATCGATTCATATTTCTGTCGCTTAAATTTTTATCGATTCATACTTTTGTTGCTTAAATTTTTGTCGATCCATATTAAGTTAAACTTGATTTTTATTCAAATTATTTAATCGGTATTAATTAAAATTATTCTAGTTTATCTTGTTTACTGTTGAATCTCTTTACATAAGAAAACTCAGGAACTAGTGACTCTTGCAGCTGTTCTTACTAAAGAATTCTCAAGTAAAAATCATAAACTCTAGTAATTTATGACTTTTATTCTTGACTGAACAAATAAGAAACTCGAGAACTTAGATATTCTTGTCCATAAAAAGACTTGTTCTTTTTAGTCAAGAACCCTTTGTTCTTGGTTTCTGGTTTATCGGTTAAGAAAATTCAGATTAAGTATCCTTGAATTTTTATCGAGTCCTTCCAAATCGACAAAATTTATTAATCAAGTCAACAGAAATAGATATAAATTTTTATCGATCCGTTTTTCTCAAAAGAATTTTTTGTCGAATCTTGATCAATCGAGAAACTTTAGTTATCGAGTCTTTTCTGATCGATAACTTCTGCTTATCGACTCAAGACTTTCTTAGAAAGTTTATCGAGTCCTTTTATCCCGACAAAAAGTTGTTATCGAGTCCCCTTCACCCGAAAAAATTTCTTATCGAGTCACATACACCCGAGAAATCTTCTTATCGAGCCATACCACTTGACAATTTTTTTTTGTCGATCCTTCATCACCAAAAAAAAAAAAAAAAAAAATCTTCTCGGCCCTTCATCACTCGAGAAAACCTTCTATCTTTCGAAAGAACACTCAGAAAATTACCAAAACTCACCGATCGAGATCACTTTATCAGGTAACAAGTACTTTATTTTTTTTTCTTCTTCAAGATGAGTTCTCAAAATCAAGTTTCTGAGCTAAATGCAAAAATTTCTCAACTTGAAAACAGACACACAAACAACAAGCAAGTGTTGAATGAACTTTTAAGAGAACATGTCACTCTCAAATCTAAGTTTAATAACTTAGAAGAATCAAGAAAAGTTTTGCAAAATCAAAATGAATTTTTGGAGGAACAACTCACCAAGCATACTAGGAATACATATCATGTATTTTATGAAGACGTTTGCAAAAAGAAAAATATTGAGTTGATAAAAATAAATTTTGATCTGAAAAATAAAATTTCTGAGTTAGAAAAGTTTGTAGATCATGAGATTTATAGTGTGGTTCTTAAAAGAAAATTAACTGAATTTTTGGAATGTGAGAAAGAAAGGATATTAACTTCTGATGAGAAACACAAGTTTGAGATTGAGAGAAAAGCCTATGAAAGTAAAATTAACACTTGTGAATTGACCATTCAAAAACTTTCTAAACAAGTGTCTGATTTCGAACAAATTGTGATTTTAGAAAGAAAATCATCTGAAATGAAATGTCTAAAACTATCAAAGCAACTTTCTGAACTTCAAAATTTTTTAAAAGCTGAAAGAAAAGTGTTTGAAACTGATAAGACGGATTTAATAAAAAAAAGTGTTTTGATCGTTGCTAAAAGCAAAAATTCGGAAAAAGTTTTTGAAAACGAAAGTAAAACTTTTGAAGAGAAAATCAATAAACTTTCAAACAAATTATCTGTTTTAGAAACAACTCTTGTGAATGAACGGAAAATGAGATCCGAATCTCAAACAAAATTTGAAGTGATTTTGGAAGAAATAGATCATCTATTGTGCAAAATTAGAAACTTGAAAGTTCTACAACTGCTTCAAGTTCGATTTTTCAGTTGAATTCTCTTTCTACAATAAATGTCTGTAAGAATAACTCGTCTTCAAGTGTCAAAGCAAACAGTTATTCTAACAGCTCCAAATCATATAATTCTCCAACTTCCCGGACTCATAATTCTACTTTATCTCACAATGATTTTGTTGCTAATCCCGGTAATTCTAAGAAGTTTAAAATGGTTTGGAGGAAGAAATCAACTACAGATGATAGTTTTGGAAACATGTCACATACATCTCCTGTAGTTGATACAAGATCATTTGTTTCCAAGACAAATTTGCCTTATTTTGTCAAATCTATCAATCAGCTAATTAGTCTAAGTGCCACACAGATTTGTTGTTCTACATGTGGAACAAATGATTTTGTCAATCAAAATTTCAATCATAAATTGTATGGTACTTACAGTATCCCCACTTCCCCACTTATTGCATCTAAAGCTAACCTCCGAGGACCCAACAAAACTTGGGTACCAAAATCTTTTTAATCTGTTTTATAGGTATGTCATGTGTGTTCCAAATTCAGAATATTCACATCACATGACAATCTTTCAAAAGGTTATGCTACATTTGAGGGGGAGTACCACATTTTTACCATTTATTTAGCTTCATAGTATCTCAGCTATGGACCTGCTCTTAACCCGTTTTACATTGCATTGTGACTTCTGAATACATTAGTTCAGAACTCGGACTTTAATGTTTTAACTCTTTGTATGTTAGGAATTAGAAGTTTCTATGGTCAATCCAAAGCCAGAAGGACCTACCCATGAAACACATCCCTAGGTTAGATATCCTGAAAGGGAATGATTAAAATAAAATTGAGTGCTTGTGAGGTAAAAGAAAAATGTGAGGGTGTGACAAGACTTCAAAGAAAATTGGTCTTCACCAAACCTAAACAGTTATCCGGGTAGCCACACAATCTATTCATTCTCGATTCTTTGGAGATGAATATTGAACTAAACATGGACCCACTGTCGATAACTCGTGTCACCCCACCCAACTACTCAAGTATCTCACAAAAGATATTTGTTTCATATATCACGGAGAATGAGCATATCTGTATCTTTACTTCACTCGGAAGATTAAGATATTGAAAAAGGAAGACACACCTCCGGTCTCCGAATTTCACATTTCATGCACATTGAGTCTGTGAAATTTATTTTCACATTTTGAGCCTTAAAATTAGCATTTAATGCATAAATTCTTTCTACACATTGCACGAGTCTTTGTGATTCACATTGCATATCTTCGTGTTTCTGCCGGAACAGTTTGAGAAGTTAGTTTTATAACTTACTTCTGTGATAACTGGAAGTCCTATCAGTGCCAATACGCTGCCAACACTGAATATAGGCCACTCAATTAAATTTAATTTTTGATTAAGTGATAATAGTTGCTGTTTGTGCTCCTATGTTAGATTTTTTACCCATTTTTTTCGCATCCACTTATTGTCTTTAATCGTTCATAATGCTTCGGATTCTCCTTATCATTCTGAGGGGGAGAAAAAGTATCAAAGACAAATGCCCATTATGAGGGAGAAAAGGTATATCAAAGACCCGACAAAATTTCTTGGGCCCGACATCTTCTTATGTCGATTCATCTTGGCCATCTTGGCCCAAGATCTTGTCTTAAAGTGCTTCTTTTGAGCCGACAACATGTTTATCGGCTCAGCTTGACCCGACAATCGGCTCAGCTTGACCCGACATAAATTTCAAATGTTTGAAGATGAAGATGAAGACTTGTCGACTTCCTTTGAACCGACATATTTTCTTGTCGCATCCCAAAGAGCCGACATCTATACCTAAGTGTTTATGTCGACTCATGTTCAACAAGTTCAAGTCATCATACGACAAGATCAAAGATATTGCATCTGCCTAACCCGACAACATAAAGTTATTGCATCTGCCTAACCCGACAACCTCAATGCCTAACCCGACAACATCAAGATATTACAACCATCTTTTGCCTCTTTCATCAAAAGAAAATTTTTCATCAAACAACATCAAGATACCCTGCGACATCACGACTCCTTCAACTTTCTTTTCGTGAACCTTATGCTAAAGTTAAGGGGGAGCTACGAAGCTTATCAAGTGATCATATTCGTAGGGGGAGCAAAAGAATTCAAGAGAGTGATTTGTTGACAAAATTTCATCGTCTTCAAAAGTGCTGATTTGTTGAAGTGTAATCTCGAATACAAAGGGTGAGATTGTTAGGTCTAAAAATATTGTATCCGAGATGACAACCATTGAAGACATAAAGGGCCAAATTGTAAAAGTCAACAAAGTCATTAATTAGAAAGGTTTAATATAAGGAAAAGATAATTATCTTGTAAATGGCAATTGTATAATGCCTAAAACACTTACCTTCCTTATATATATTAATGGTTTAATATAAATAGGAATCTTAGGCTATTTACTAAAAAAGGGTGAATACAAGTCGATTCATATTAGAGAGAGAGCCGAAACTGTGATATCATTGTAATCGATTATACATTTAATAGATATATGACTACGTAAGTTCTTTAACATCTTTATTGTCGTATTACTTTACTATTAACGTTTATCTGTCATTGTACTTGTTCATCTGGGATCAACACTCTTTCTAGCTACTGTTAAAAAATTCCGTCAAATGAGGAGCATTTTCGTCATTTTATCATTTTCTTTTGTCTTTTACCCATTCAAAATCGATTTTATAATTTTGATCCTTGTGGTTTTTGATTGGGTAAAGAAAAAAAATCGATAAAAGGACATAAATGTTTGTCAACGGAAATCTCCAAAATCTCTATTTTCTTCATTTTGAAGATGCTGTTGAAGATGCTCTTGATCGGCTTGGGAGAGGATGATAATTGAACGATATAAATGGCATGTCACGGTTATACCCAAAATTTACACTGTTAACTCCGTTAACATCGTTAAGAATTCCACCGTTATCATCGTTAAAAGAGTATCATAACACAATCAACGGAGCAATGACTGAATAAACCTAACGTCGTTAGTGAAACAACCGTTAGAGGCGTTATGTATACATTCATGTTTATTTCGGTTACAGGTCAAAGGTTTTTATGAAGTCATTAAAACGACATTGAAGACCATCCGTTAAGCCAGGGCCGTTATGACCGTTAACCCGTATTCAAAGATGGACGTCCAAGTTCAAGTATAAAAGCATGGTTAAACAAGCAGGATAGTACGACTGATTCACGACATAAAGAATTCCAAGTGTTCACAGAGACTTACGACAAACAGCATGTCACCCACGATAACTGAGATACGAGTCACGACGCAAGTCCAAGACTCACAATCGACTATTCATACACCTTCTTTGTAACTTTATTTAATTGTTCTAAAGGTCGGCGTCCCTGTTTGACGTCCTTAGTGCACCGACGATCCCCTTTACGATCGTGCATGATTTTTTCCCTTCGAGGAGGGTTTTTCCGCGTCAACAATTCTTTGTGTTCTTTACTTTCTCCTTGTTAGTTTTTCGAAGTGATTTTACTTTCTTTAGTTATAAAATTACGAATCATCTGGCTACCGTTAAGTCATTTTTTCGCATTAACAGTTTGGTGCCATCCGTGGGACGCAATTAGAGAAAAAATCTCTTCGAAAAACCCTTTTTTGTTACTAACCTGTTTGAACTCTTTGTAAGCACAAGATGGTAAGAATAGAAGATGCTCAAGGCAGAAATGTCCCTAACGAACTAGAAGCCATGCGCCAGCAAATAAAATTCTTGGAAGAACAAAACCGTAAAGCTAACCAAGAAATCCAAGCCTTGAGAAATGCAAATGGCGGTTCGTCGTCGACATCGTTATTTGGTACCGGATCTCAAACTCCTTTGCCGCCACCTCCGCCACGAAGTAGTACACCCGCATCATTTCCAGTTGTACCACCACCACCACCAGGATCGTCCATGCAAGCATATGCATCCATTCCGATCCCTCAATCTGCCCCGCTAACATATACCCCGATCTCTCAAGTAACTTCACAAGCATCTGCGTCTATACCAATTCCTCCGTTTCTTTCACATTTATACGCGACCACATCGATCCCTCAAGCTACACCACAAACGCTCGCATCGACACCAAAATTTTTTGTTACAGAGCAAGCATATATGTCTCAGCCACCCGATAATTCTTTCTTGGGACAAACATACATATCCACTCCTGTCCCAACCACCGCAATATACACATACGTCAATAACCCGTGTACGACTACTAATGGTGTAAGTCATGATTCCACTTATCAGAGCATACCGTTTGCGACAAACCACACATTGATTCCCATGACAAATATGAATAATCTGGTCAATACTAACGAAACCCCTTACGACGACCCTGTCGCCAGAAAATTTAAACAACTCGAAGAACAAAACGAAAGAATGTTGTCGATACTTGAAAAACATCTTGGAGCAGTACCGGTCGATGTAGAACCTCCGATGGGTTTTCAAGCCTCACCGTTCACAGATTCGATTGCCTTGATAGATATGCCCAAAAAATACACCATCGCTACATTCATACCAAAATATTCAGGCATCACAGACCCTAATGAGCACGTCCCACAATTCAAGCAACTTATGTGGACAAAATCAATACCCCATAACTTCCAAGAAGTATGTATGTGCAAGAGCTTTGAGGCGTCACTCACAGGAGCCGCACTGCAATGGTTAATTAATCTCAAACCCAAATCGATACGATCATTCGCCGATCTTGTCAATCAGTTTTTCCAACAGTTCGCCGGTAGTCGCAAGATGGAAAAGCAAACTAGTGATCTCTATTATGGAATTCAGAAGGAAGGCGAATCCGTCAAGAATTACTTCAATAGGTTCAACATGGAAATGATCGGAATCCGCAATTGTGACACCAGGACAGCGATCGAAGGTTACAAGCGAGGACTGAATAATGGCTTAGGACTATATCTAGATCTCACCAAATACCCAGCCGATACATTCGAGGACGTGAGAGCTAGGACCCTTGCTCACATGAGAGTCGAAGACGATGCTGCATTCCGACAAAGAATCTTGACTGACAAAAAGATTCTCGGAGTTAAGAAGCCAGACTTTAAGAATTCTAAATTCGTTTCTAACGTCCGATACGACAAGAAAAAGGTTGAAAACAAGGTAGAACCTAAAGTCACCCAATATCCAAAAATATATACGTATGGTTTTGCAGGTACCTCCAAGGAATTGATAGAAACACTAAAAAATATTCAAACTACGATCCGGTGGCCCATGAAAAGTGATCGACCAAACGATCAGAAGGATGTGTCGAAATGGTGTGACTTCCATAGCGATCATGGACATGACACAGATAACTGTCAAGCTCTTAAAAAAGAAGTTGCATGGCTCTCACAAAAAGGATATCTAAATGATCTGCTATCGACGCAGACCACAGGTAAGATCCCTAGACTCACATCTCCTGAGCGTACTAAGGGTGTAAATTGTGTGACAGGAGGCTCTGACGTCTGCAGATTAACATATTCAGCCGCAAAAAGGAACGCGGGGCAAAAGTTCGATGAATCCAGCATTTCTATCGATTACCAGAAAGAAGACGACAGGAAACTTGATTCCATGATGATAACGTTCGATGACGAGGACCTTGGCGACATTAAACGACGACATCATGATGGTCTCGTCATCCAACTCACCATTGGTAATTGTCTGACCAAAAGAATCCTAATCGACGGAGGCAGCTCAGCCAATATTATCTTTCTTAACACTCTCAAAGCCATGGGAATACGCGAGAAAGAGATCGTACGACGATCAACGGTTCTAGTCGGTTTCAACGGCGACGCATCCACAACAGTAGGGGAGATCACACTCCCAATATTCGCAAAAGGAATTAATAAATCAACCCGTTTTTAACATGGTCGAATGCTCCTCAGCTTATAACATTATCCTGGGAAGACCTTGGATACACGACATGAAGGCAGTCCCCTCAACGTTTCATCAAACATTGAAATTTCCCACCCCATGGGGAATTTAAGAAATAAGAAGTGAACGAAAGGACGCAAGAGAATGCTACAAAGTCATGATGAAGCCCCGAAAGCAAAGCATCTAGCAATTACAGAGCCAGGTGGACGTTAAGTCCCCTGACGACTATGGGCTTCAATAAATCTCCTTGGACCCTGCCAGACCAGAACGTACAGTATTTCTGGGGGCATCCTTGGACGAAGGAATAAAAAGCGACCTCGTAAAATTCTTAACGGATCACTTCGACTGTTTCGCTTGGACGCACGAAGATATGGTCGACATAGACCCGAATATCATATCACACAAGTTGGACGTAGACATAAGCTTTCCCCCGATCAAACAAAAACGAAGAAAGATTGCCCCTGAAAGGAATAAAATCATCAATGAAGAGGTCAATAATCTGTTGAAGTCCAGAAAAATTCGAGAAGTTAAGTATCCAGAATGGTTGGCCAACATTGTCGTGGTAAAAAAAAAGAACGGGAAATGGCAAGTCTGTATCGACTTTACAGATTTAAATAAAGCGTGTCCTAAAGATACAACCAGATACAACCAGATACTTATGCCATAGCTGGACATGAACTTCTAACGTTCATGGACGCATATTCCGGATACAACCAGATACTTATGCATCCCGATGACCAAGAGAAGACAGCTTTCATGACAGACAAGGGCATCTACTGCTATAAAGCAATGCCATTTGGCCTAAAAAACGCAGGATTGACGTACCAGCGACTCGTAAATCTAATGTTCAAAGACTTTATTGGAAAAACAATGGAAGTTTATATTGACGATATGCTCGTCAATTCGAAGCATGCGACGGATCATATCAGACATCTTGCAAAATCTTTTGAAGTCCCGAGGAAGTACGACATGAAATTAAACCCGACTAAATGTTTTTTCGGAATACGTGCCGGAAGATTCCTAGGGCATAGGGTCACACGACAAGGCATTGAGGCAAGCCCCGATCAGATCAAGGCTATCCTCGACCTGTGGTCGCCAAGAAATTTGAAAGAAGTGCAATGTTTAACTGGACGGGTCGCAACTTTAAATCGTTTTATTTCAAAATCTTCGGACAAATGCCATTTGTTTTATAATGTTCTAAGAAAGAATAGAGGCTTCGACTGGACTGATAGTCACGAACGGGCGTTGGGAGAACTTAAAGAATACATGATGTCCCCAACCCTGTTATCAAAGCCAAAAGATCATGAAACCTTGTACCTATACTTATCGGTAAGTAAAACTTCCGTAAGTTCGGTACTGGTTCGAGAAAACGAGAACCAACACAAGCCGATTTATTATGTAAGCAAATCTCTCGTCGATGCTGAAACACGATATTCATCGATGGAAAAACTACTCTTATCATTAGTAACTTCTGCAAAGAAGTTACGACACTACTTCAAGTCTCATCCAGTCAACGTCGTCATCAACTATCCACTCATGTCTGTTTTGAGAAAACCAGAATTGACGGGCAGACTCGCGAAATGGAGCATATACCTAAGCGGTTATGACATTCATTTGTTCCGCGGTCAGCGATAAAGTCGCAAGCCATTGCCGATTTTATCGCAGACTTTACGCCCGACCTGGAACAGGAAGTCATTACAGAGATTTCATCTGTGGTGAATTTAAACGACTACTAGTGGACTCTTTACGTTGACGGATCCTCCAATATACGAGGAACCGGCCTGGGTCTCGTCTTAAAATCAGCACAAGGGGCACAATGGTATATTCAATATCCTGCGACTTCAAAGCAACAAACAACGACGCAGAATACGAAGCATTGACCGCCGGACTAGGAATGGCCCACGATGTGGGAGCAGAACATCTCTCGATCAAGAGCGATTCACTGCTGATCGTCAATCAGCTGAATGGAGAATTCGCGACCAAAGACACTCGAATGATGAAATATTCTGAAGTCGCAAAAGAAAAAATGAAAAACTTTGAATCTTGTACGATACAACAAGTACCAAGAGATCAAAAATGCAAGCAGACGCACTAGCTAACTTAGGGTCCGCCTTCAGCAAATCCAAGTTTGACAATATAACAATAATTCATCTAGAGTTACCGTCAATCGAAAGGAACGACGCCATGGTCATAACAAGCGACGACGAAGAAGAATGGTTTAAAGAAATCCAAGAATATCTTAAAAATGATCAACTGCCAGAAGATAAATTAAAAGCCAGGCAAATACGGTTTAAATCCCTCAGATATGTTATACTGAACGATCGTCTTTACAGAAGGTCTTCGACTAAACTTACGATGTGTGGGTAAAAATCAAATGACTGAAATCCTTAGAGAAATGCACGAGGGTGAGTGCGGAAATCACTCTAGAGGACGAAGCCTTGCGAATCGAGTCTCACGACAAGGGTGCTACTGGCCGACATTACGACAAAATGCATCAAGATACATTCAGAGTTGTGATTCATGCCAAAGGCACGCAGGGACGACGCATAAGCCTTAAGAAAATTTACACTCGACATTAACTCAGTGGCCGTTCATGCGCTGGGAATGGACATAGTTGGAAAACTACCTCCGGTCCCCGGACAAAAAGTGTACCTCTTTGTACTTACAGATTATTTCTCCAAATAGATCGATGCCGCAGCCTTCTCCCAGATAAGGGACAAGGAAGTAATCGCCTTTATCCAAACGAATATAATCTGTAGATTCGGAATTCCTTCAGAAATAGTGTGTGATAACGGATCACAGTTCATCAACAAAAGAACTAGAAAGTTCTGTAAAGATCGACATAAAACTCATAACCTCGACGCCCAGGTATCCACAGTCTAATGGGTTGCCTGAATCAAGCAACAAGACCATTATCAATAGCATCAAACGTGGCCTCAGCTTGGCAAAAGGAAAATGGGTGGAACAACTCCCAACCGTCTTATGGGCAAATCAAACAACACCCGAAATCGCTACAAGACAAACTCCTTTTTCTTTGGTTTATGGGTGTGAAGCAGTATTCCCAATTGAAGTCAGATTACCTGTTGCACCATATACAACAGTCAGACAAAACCTGATCGATCTAAGTTATGACTTGGATAGTCTGGAAGAATTAAGAGCAAAACCTCATCCGAATGGCATCTCAACAATAGACCGTCGCCCGACATTTCAATAAAAACGTGAGAGCCAAAGCTTTCCAAGAGAGAGACTATGTCTTGCGACGAGTATTTCAAAATACCTAAGAGCTCAATGCAGGAAAGACATCGACTAAATGGAAGGACCCTACAAAATCACCCAGGTCATGGGAAAAGGGGCTTATCGCCTGCGAGGCATGGATGGTCTAGACATCCCACGAAGCTGGAACGTTATACATCTCAGGAAGTATTTCTTTTAAATTTCGCAAGTCTTTTTCGCATGATTTATTTATTTTTATTATTTCATAACGATTACTAACTTAAGCATCAGAGGGTCGTTGGTCAAACCAACGACCACCCCTAACATTTTCTTTTAAAGCGCAGGTACGCCAGAAGTTGCAAGAACGTATGCAATAGCAACAAAGGTAATAATAAAAAGACAAAGTGATATATAAACTAAGATTGTCTTACAAAAAATGGCCCGACCTAAAGTGTTGTCCATAACAAAAGTACAAAGGAAAAAGAAAGTTAGGTCGCTGGAGGACCGGGCTGCGCCAGTTGACCATTTAGGTTATCGATCTTTGCCTGAGTCTCACTTAGGTGGGACTTCAGGTCATTGACTTCAGTCACCTTCCCAGTAACGGCGACCTCTAACTCGTCCTCCAAAGACCTGATCTTCTTCATGGCGTCCTCCAGGCGTTGTCGAAGGTCAGAATTAGCGTCCCACTCTTGATTAAGGTCCTCTCTGACATCCTTGAAACAAGAAAAGAGTCTCTCGGCATAATTTGACGCTCCTTCTTCTACCGCTAGTAGAGCCTTCTCCCGATCACGGACTCTCTCCTCCAGAACGGAAGCTATCGCCACGACTTGGCCTAAAGACGCCTAAAGGGCCTGAAAAAGACATCGACTGGACACGTCAGAAACGCACGATGCAAAGCGTCTGGTTGTACACAATGCACAAAAATTACCTGAAAGGAGGGAGGATCGATATCATTACCAAAATTGGATGGACTCCCTTCCCGAGGTGCCTTCCCTTTATCCTTGGCTGGATTGGAAGAACCTGCTACGAACGATGGTCTTGCGACCATTGACGTGTTCGCCCTCTTTGAAGTAGAAGTTCCAAAGGACGGTTCACTCAGGATAGGCCCCGAAGCGCCTCGACGGCCTAAACTTCTACGGGCAGGCAAAATCCTCCGACCATAGGGAAAATCCCCTGACGGACCTAAAAACGAAAAAGTCAAAAGATAAGAATCGAACAAACCAAAAGAAATTAAGAGGAAATAAGAAATATACTTGTTTCTTCTCCTGTCTGATCCAAGACCGGGAAGGATGACTTGATGAAGGTAACACCCTTATCCTCCTCATCCACGGCCACCACACCCTCATTCTCCGCATCCACAGGAGCTTCGCTCTCTCCCGTTGGGTCATAAACTCGAAACCCCCGATTGGGGATTTTTCGGAAAAACGCTAGTTTAGCCGGAGAATCCTCCAGTGGCTCGAGTTCACACGACACCTCTGAAAATAATACACATAAAAGGATTAATATAAAATCATATCTGACAGAAGAGAGGGAAGATTCTTACCTTGTGTGGGCCAACCATAGACAATCCAGTCCATGGCTGGAACAATGGAGGTCAAGCTACAGAAGGCGAAGCGCTTCCGCCAGCCACGATCATTCACCACCATACCAGGGACCAAAGTTTGATCCCTACGGCCCTTAGTGTAAGGACTGAACCGGTGGTCGGAGTCGGCTTTGACCTGGTAGGCCAAGAGTAATTCATGGACGGAGAAACGTGAAACCAAGTCACTTGTTAATCGTTCAATGGTCAGAACGATTCTCCAAAATTGGGGCATCATTTACCCTGGAGAAATCCTGAATCGACCCAAGAAGTCTCTCACTAAATCATAGAACTGCCACGTGAGTCCAATCTTGAATGGGTATTCGTAAAGGACAAAACGATTAGCCGGACAATCCTCCGCCTTACGATCGCCTGGACTCTCCAAAAGGATATGTTGGTCCCTAATTAAGTAATGGCTTAATAAGAAAGGATTTGTAGAAGGGGGGGGGGGGGGGTTGAATACAAATACACAATTTTTACTGTTTTTAAAATTTTAATATAAATATTAAAACTTTACACTCAGAAGATTGTTGCGGAAAAGAACAGATTACACTCTATTCTAACAATCTTAATACATAAAACACATAATAACAGTGATTAACTTATAACACTAAGAAAGCTAAAATTGAACTGCTAAAACACTCAGATTACCGGAATCAAACAAAAGATTATGTTGGGACACCGATGATTTGGTGATGAACGACCTTCCTTTGTATGAATGAACTTTTACAGGTTCTTTTGAAGGTCTGAAATATGCTTCAAGTATTGAAGAGTCAAAGACTATTCAATCAAGGGTTGTACATCAAAAAGTGGAATTTTAGATGTATCAACCAACTTCAATATTCGGATCATTTTGCCAAGTCAAGATTGGGTCACCAATATAGTGGGTCACCGATGGTACACTCAAAAGTCATCAAAAGTACTAAGGACATCAAATAAAATGAGGTCATCAAGTTTGATGTCATGGTCACCGACACTATAATCTTGGTCACCGAAATTGCAGGTATATTTTCTAAGGCTGTGATATCAAGTCACAAGTTCAAGGGTGTACACTTTTGGCATTTAGTGAAAGATGAAGTTTATCAAGCAAAGTGTACACTTATCAATTCCAGCCTTACAAGGTATCCACCGATGTGATACATAGTGTGATGTATCACTTAGCAATTTCAAAGAGATAAGTTCTTGACTCACATCATTTGCAAGACACGTGAGCCAGCAAGAACTTGGGCATCAAGCCTTAAATAAAGACATTCTCTTTTATTCTTATAAAAGGAATATTTATCTTTTAGCTAAAAGGTTTGATGGGACTTCACAGAGCATGAAGAAAAGAAGATAAAGTTATCTGACATTACGTGCTAAAAGGAATGGTTCATCCATTATTCTAGTACAAAGGAAGTGGTCTCTTCCTTTGTCCAGCAGATAAACTTCCAGCTAATGAAACCTTGACAGCTGTCCATATGCATCCCATGCATGGGCACTATAAAAGGAGATGAAGTCCTTCCTAGAAATCTCACGCTTTCAACAAATCTTCAGAGTGATTATTTGTGTGACTGTGGCAAAGCTGTGTGCTATAACAGTATTGTTTTAACTTCCTTAGTGTATAAGTTAATTACTGTTGTCTGTGTGTTTAGTTTGATAGAATAGTGTGCCTGTTCTTTTCCGCATCAAACTACCTGTGTGTAAGTTTTTAATATTTATATTAAAAAATTTAAAAAGAGTATATTCTGTGTGTTTTATATTCAACCCCCTCTTCTACAAAACCCTCTCTTAGTTAGCCATCTCTCCTTGGGGACTAACAAGTGGTATCAGAGCAGTTGGTTTAATTCAATAAACCAGATCTGTGATGGCTACTACCTCAAATGTTGATGGTACCTTGCAGACCTCTTCCAGTAATACATATGATTTAGGATCTTTGGCTAAACCTCCAAGGTTCAACCCAAATAACTTTGGGTTATGGAAAAATCGCATGTTATTATTCTTGGAAGGGATCGATTGCAGGTATCCCAACATTCTCAGTGAGGGACCTATTGTTCCTAAAATATGGGCTCGCTTTGGCCCTCGAAAAGGACGCAAGGAAAGGACATAGAGTCAGATGATGAAAGAAGTGAGAAAACTGGTAGATATATCATCAAACCTTCTAACAAATTCAGTGAAGATGATAAACGCCTAGTTGCTTTAGACACTAAAGTCAAATCTGCTCTTGCTGTATCCCTTCCTGATGAAGTGTATCACTCTCTTCTTAACCTTCCCACTGCTAAAGAAATGTGGGATACTTTGAGTGTCTTATATGAAGGCACCAAAGAAGTCAAGAAATCTAACAGGATCTGTCTTGTTAGAAAGTATGAACTCTTCTCCCATGAAAAAGGAGAATCTCTTTCTACCTACTTTAATCGCTTTAACTGTCTTCTCAATGATCTCAAAGTTCTTGGACGGGTTTATGATAATGAAGAAGTTCTCTACAAGTTCATGGATTGTCTCCCAGACTTCTGGGAAACCATCTGTACTTGCATCAAGCAAACCAAGGACTTAGAAATAATGCCTTTAACTGCTCTCTATGGAACTCTTCTTCACTATGAACAAACTAAGAACCAGAGAAAATCTCTTATAAAGGATATCAAATCCTCTTCTATTGCTTTGATAGGTGATTCAAAATCTTCTTCTTGTATTCCTAGAATCACCTATCTTTCTTCTGATTCTGAAAAAGATATTAAGGAAGACTCTTCTCATCTGTCAGATGCATACTATAGTGCTGCTGATGATGAAGGAGAAGAATCAGCCGTTGACATACTTTCTGATAGTATGGCAATGCTTGCTGGAAACCTTAAGAATAAAAGATTTTCTTCAAACCGCTCTAAATTTAATAGAAAACCTTTTTCTCAAAAATCCTCTTCTGATAAAGCAAATGAAGAATGCTTCAATTGTGGAAAGAAAGGTCATTTTGCTTCTGAATGCAGATCAAAAGCTTCCTCTTCTGTCAAACCTTCTTCTTCTTATGGCCATGACTTCTCAAAATCAGCTTCTAGGAAGCATGAAGAGAGAAATAGCCAATCCTCTAAAGAAAATTCTGAATCAAAAGAAACCTCCAGGTATAAGAAGTACAAGGCCAAATACAAGAGAGAAAAAGAGAGAAACCAAAGTAAAAATAAAACTTTGGTTGCTCAGGCTCATTGCTGGGAGGATGAGCAAACCTCTGAGAGTGAGAGTGAGTATGTCACTAAATGCCTCATGGCCAAAATCGATGAGCTGGAAGACATGGAAAAGTCACTCTACACTACCCTTGTATCTGCTGAGGGATCCACTTCAGGAACAAAGCCTCAGGTACATCCTTTTACCTTTCTCTCTGATGATCAAAAGGCTGATGCCTTTGATTCTTTAACTGTTGACTTCTGTGACTTAAAGATTCAAAAGAAAAAGGCTGATATGCACATAAAATGTCTAAATGATCAACTTCTCTCTTGCTTTTCAAAACTAAAAGATTTTGATAAAATGAAAGCTGGTCTGGAAAACCTACGGTACTTAAACGACAGTCTTTCTGAGGAAAAATCAAAAATCTCTTCCACTCTTGAAAAGGAACAAGAGGTTCTGTCTAAATGGACTAAATCCTCTAAGAATCTTGAAAGGATCCTTCAAGATCAAATCACCAGCAAGGATAAGTCTGGCCTTGGTTATGGAAAAGGTGTTCCTCAACCTTTTGACCTTCCACTTCTTTTTCTGAGTGTCAAGGTTTTCCTGCTGGTTTCCTTTCCGATGACGATGATGATCTCTTCGGTTACTCATCTGAGGATTCTACCTCTGTTCACTCTATAGATCTACTTGACATGCTCAAAGTAGAATCTGGCTCTAAGAAGTTTGGAGTCTTTGTTAAAGCTAAAGAAATCTCTTCTGAGTCTTCAAAAGTTTCAACTCTTCCAAGCTCTTCTTCTTCTCCCAAACCTATCCAAAGACTTTTAAACTCCTTAAGTCTGCATGAGTCAAGGTACTCCCAGGAGCAACCATCTGGTGTTGCTGAGTATCCCTCTCCAAAAAGATTTTCTCCTCAAAAGAAAAAATTTTCTAAATCAAAATTTTCATCTAAAAGGAAATCTCAAATAGTTACTGATTTTATTCCTCGGTCAGTGAACTTGAAGAAATCAAGAAATCCTGGTAAAGGTATCCTTGGACCAAGACCAGGTGTCGGTCACCCCTCTTCTTCTCGGTCGTCAACCCTCGTCCAAAGTTTTGATGATAGGGATTTTAAAAAGGCCTTTTCTTTAAAGAAGTGCTATAATTGTGGCAACACTCTTCATCTTGCTAAAAATTGCCCAAAAGATTTGGATCCTTGCAAAACTAAAATGCCTTCTAATCCCAAAGGACCCACCTCAAAATGGGTACCAAAAGTCTAAATTTGTTTCTGGGTGCAGGTACCAAAAAAGGATCACATATGGTACATGGACAGTGGGTGTTCAAGACACATGACCGAAAACAAACTTCTTCTCTCTAACTTCTCAAAAGAAAAGGGACCCACTGTTTCCTTTGGAGGAAATGGAAAAGGGGTCACCAAAGGATATGGTACCATTTCAAATGGAACCATCACTTTCTCCAGAGTAGCTCATGTTGAAGGGCTAATGTACAATCTTCTAAGCATCAGCCAAATATGTGATTTGGGCTATAAGGTCATGTTCCAGCTGTGTGTGTGCTTGGTCTTTGATGTACGTAACAAGATTGTACTAGCGAGAACCCGACCGAATGACGTGTACATAATCAACATGAAGGAAAGTGCAATAGGAGAAGGCTGTGTGTCTTCTCTCAAGAACTAGCCAAACAAAGTTGTTGTGGCATAAAAGGTTCTCTCATCTAAACTTTAAAACCTTGAACAAACTCTCCAACAAGGAGCTGGTTGTTGGAATGCCAAAAATAGTTTTTGAAAAAGAAAAGCTGTGTGGAGCATGTGAAAAAGGAAAACTCACCAGAAATTCCTTTAAAACAAAACAATGCTCTTCTATCTCTCAACCTCTTCAAATGCTTCACATGGATCTATGCGGTCCAGTAAGCACACCCAGTCTGGGTGGTAAAAAGTATATGCTAGTAATCGTCGATGAATTCTCTACATATACTTGGGTGTTCTTTCTGAAACACAAGAGTGATGCTACTGAAGAAGTCATCAGGTTTACAAGAAAGATTGAAAATTTGAATGGTAAACTGGTGAAGTCCTTCAGAAGTGATAATGGCACAGAATTCAAGAATGCTGCTCTGGAAGATTTCTCTGACCTAAAAAGGAATTTCTCAGAACTTTTCTGCCGTACGCACTCCTCAGCAAAATGGTGTTGTTGAAAGAAAGAATAGAACACTGTGTGAAGCTGCAAGGTCAATGCTAAGTGAATCCAAGTTGCCAACCTATTTTTGGGCAGAAGCAGTTAACACTGCATGCTTTACTCAAAATAGGACTATCATAGTCAAAAGGCATGTCAAGACTCCTTATGAAGTTTTCCATGGTAGAAAACCTGCAGTTGACTTCTTCCATGTGTTTGGCTGTGCATGTCACATGCTAAATGACAGGGAACAACTTGGAAAGTTTGATCCGAAGTCTGATGATGGAATTTTCATGGGCTATTCTCTCTCCTCAAGAGCCTTCAGAATTTTCAACCTAAGAAGACAATGCATAGATGAATCCATGCATGTGAAGTTTGATGAGTTTGAAACTTCTTCATTATCTTGTGATGAAGAAGAATTAAACCTATGGATAAATTCATGTGTTGGTGAAATTACATCCTCCTCTCAACCCAATCCTCCAGATAGCAACTCTTCTCAGCCTCTCATAAATACCACCTTACCTTCAGAACCTTCTCTTTCCTCTCCACCTCCTGAAACTAACTCTACAGAAGACCTTACCCACCAAAACACCATATCTCCCTCAAACCTATCTTCACCATCTCAAATTCCTACCTCATCCTCTTCTCTACCTCCTACCTTACCTCCTGCACTAAAGTGGACCATGGATCATCCAATAGATCAAATCATAGGTGATCCACAAGTTGGTGTAAAAACCAGAAGAGGCATAAGCAATCTGTGCTTATATGTCAACTTTGTTTCCATTGTTGAGCCTAAGCTGATAAATGAAGTTCTAGCTGATCCTAGCTGGGTAATTGCCATGCAAGAAGAACTCTCACAATTTGAGAGAAACAAAGTCTGGAAGTTAGTTCCTCGTCCATCCAATAAAACTATTATTGGAACAAAATGGGTGTTTCGAAACAAGATGGACGAAGAAGGAACTGTCATAAGGAACAAAGCAAGGCTGGTTGCTCAAGGATATCGGCAAGAGGAAGGAATTGATTATGATGAAACCTTTGCTCCTGTTGCCAGATTGGAAGCTATCCGAATATTTCTTGCCCATGCAGCTTACAAGAATTTTTGGGTATTCCAAATGGATGTCAAAAGTGCCTTCCTGAATGGTGAATTAGCTGAAGAAGTGTTTGTGAAGCAACCTCCTGGGTTTGAAGATCCAGTTCATCCATATCATGTGTATAGGCTGGATAAAGCTCTGTATGGACTGAAGCAAGCTCCTCGTGCCTGGTATGACACTCTCTCAGAATATCTACTTAGAAATAAGTATATACGAGGCAAGGTTGACAACACTCTCTTCTTCAAGAAATCACAAGGTAATATCATTCTTGTTCAAATCTATGTTGATGATATTATTTTTGGAGCCACCGATGAATCCTTGTGTGATGAGTTTAGCTCCCTCATGCAAAAAGAGTATGAAATGAGCATGATGGGGGAGTTAACTTTCTTTCTTGGTTTGCAAGTAAAACAGTCTCCAGAAGGTATTTTCATAAATCAAAGTAAATACATTAAAGATCTTTTGAAAAAGTTTCAATTTGATACTTGCTCTACCATGAAAACTCCTATGGCTCCTCCTCTTAGATTCTTTTCTGATCCTAATGGCATTTCTGTTAATATTACAAATTATAGAGCCATGATAGGATCCCTTCTTTATCTGACTGCAAGTAGACCTGACATTATGTTTGCTACTTGTCTGTGTGCCCGATACCAAGCAAATCCTAAAGAATCACATCTGGCTGCTGTGAAAAGGATTTTTCGGTATCTGAAAGGTACTATAAATCTGGGTCTTTGGTATCCCAAAGACTCAGGTTTCGATCTCATCAGGTACTATGATTCTGATTTTGCAGGCACAAAAATAGACAGAAAAAGTACAACGGGAAGTTGCCAGTTACTTGGTGGAAAGCTTGTGAGCTGGTCAAGTAAGAAACAACATTCGGTGTCTACATCTACTGCTGAAGCAGAGTACGTGGCTGCTGGAAGTTGTTGTGCACAGATATTATGGATGAAAAATCAGTTGTGTGATTATAATCAGATTTTCTCAAAAATCCCAATAATGTGTGACAACTCAAGTGCAATAGCCATTGCCAACAACCCTGTGCTTCATTCAAGATCTAAGCACATTGATATCAGGTATCACTTTATAAGAGATCATGTCTCTAAAGGTGATGTGGAACTTCATTTCATTCCCACTGATTATCAATTAGCTGATCTGTTCACAAAGCCACTTGATGAAGCAAGATTCAAGTTCCTCATCGGTGAATTAGGTATGATAAACATAGACTAATACATTTTATATTTATATATAATGTATGTTTTATATATATATATATATATATTCTATATATATATATACTATATACATTTATATATTTATAACTTATATACGTCATATGTTTTATATATATACTTTATATATATTATATATATTTATAACTTATATATTATATTATATTTATATATTTATATGAAAATAATATAAAAAGAAAAAGAAAAAATATATATATGTAAAGTCGGTGACTAAGTCACCGACGTGTCCTCTCTCTCTCTCCCAAAAATATCTCCTTTACCTCTCTCAAAACCCTAACCCTAACCACCGTGATCCAACACCCTCTTCGCCACCAACCGCCGACGGAACCACCATCAAACCACCGTCCACCGACGTCGGTCCTTGCCACCACCCACCGACGTCGAGAGCCACCGACGGTTGTCGATTCATCCACCGACGCCGACGTCACTCACTACTCCGTTGCGTCACTTTCCGACGCTGTTCAACCACCGACAGCCACCCATAGCCACCGACGGTTGTCGATTCATCCACCAACGTCTCACCTACACGGTATCCACCGACGGTTTCCCTAAAACCTTAGCCACCGACGATTGACTCTTTCTCTCTCAGTCAATCCACCGACGTCTCTCTCTCTTTCATTTATCTACGAGCCACCGATGTTTACCATTGGTTCTCAAAGCCACCAATGTTGTACAAGTCACCGAGGTAACCGTTACAAACTCTTCATATTCTTAACCCATTAAAGATAACTCTTGACTTACCACTCTTGATAAGCAAGATTCTTTGTTCTTATCCCTAATGACATCATCAATGTCAGTACATGCGCCGAATTCAACCCTAAAACCCTTAGAATTCTGACCTTTCAATCACCAAAAGTAATCATTATTTTTGAAAATTGAAATTTCCCTCTCATATATAACCTCTTTCCCCACTACCTCACCACCTTTCTCGCACCACTCTCTTTCATCTTCAAAAGCAAAAAAACCTGCAACTTTCTTCATCCTCTTCAATGGCTTCTCCCTCAAAGACCTCTGAAGAACAGACCATGACTTTTGGATCCCTATCCTTTCCTGCACGCAATTACTTTGGAAGAATAGGAGTTGATAATGCTCATCCAGAATACAATGATGTTTGCTGGTTTCTTCAGAGATGCCCTCTGCAATATGCAATCACAGCAAAACCCAAAATGAGTAAGTTTCTTCTTGGAAACTTTTGGTTAACTTGCACATTTGATGCCTCATCGGATCAAATTCTTGCATCTGTTCTAAGTAATAATGAACATGATGTGATCTTCAATGTGGAAGATGTTAGAAGCATTCTTAAGCTTCCTGTTTATGATACCTATGAACCTTTTCCTCTTGGTAATGAACATCAAATGGTGGTTGATGTGTTGAACTATTTGGAAGAAAAGAAGGGCTCAAAGTCAAAAGGTCCAGGTACTTTACTGCGCAAGAATATGGGAAACATATGGAACTTCCTTTTTGCTCATCTGATTCTGTGCCTAAGCAAAAAGACAAGTGGCCCGGATCAGTCACCTTCCCAAGTGACTGAGTTGGCACATGCTCTAATTTTTCAAAGGAGGATAGACTTTGCAAGCTATTTCTTTAATGAAATGATCTCCTCCTTCTCTACCATCCGACGTCCTCAGGTACCATTTCAGCGACTTTTCTCTCTTATTATTCATGCAAAGTTGGCAGATAAACTAGAGAAAAGAGGTGACATCATATATGATCTCCCTCTTCATCAAGTGGGAAATCAGATTATGAAAAAGGCTGTCCTAGCATCAGACAACCCTCTCCGACCATCTATGGTTGAGTTTGCAAGGAATGCAACTCTATCTTGGGGAGAGAATGAACCGCGCCTTCATAGAACCTCAGGTATGTCCTCTATCTCTTCTACTCCTAGAGTAACTGAGGTGCCCAAATCTCTTAAGAGATCCAAAGCGTCGGGCACTTCTACCTCCGCACCCACCGATGCTACAAAGCCAAAAGAGCCTTTGGCTTCTACCCAAGCATCTAAAAAGCGGAGACACTCTAAAAGCCCACCAAAGACTTCATCAAAGAAGTCTAAGGGTACCCAAAGGGTCTCACCTCACAAGCCACCTACTAACTCCCAAAAGTTAGTAAGTGTTGAAAAGATTCCTACCCGACCCAAGGACGAGTTCACCCAACCTAGCTCCTCCATGCCCTCCCAAAAGGACATGGTTGTAAAAAGGGACATCCCTATTATTGCTTCATCAACTTTCTCTTTAGTTGATGAAGAAGACTTGGACTCTCCCATCCAAGCTGCCTCTTCTCCACCCCGTGAGCTCTCACAGCTCCCTTTCCTTACTCCACATGAGAGTGCATCACAACCAGGTGCATTCGATGGAGCATCCCAATTTACTGACTTTCTCTTTTCTGACACTACACCTTGGACACATACGTCTCCCGTAAGTACCAAGGTTGTGAAAGAACCCATTACTGAGGAATCCCCTCATAGACACTCTTCTCCACGTGTCTCCCCCACATCTCATAAATCCCCCCCAAGTAAACCTACAGGTTTGGTGGATTATTCTTCCAGTGATGATGATGCTAATCAACCACCACAGCCTCAACCTTCTGCTCCCATGTCTTCCAAACAAGGAGATGATATTCTCCAGGCTTTCACCAGCTTTACCCGTGACACTATACATCGGGTGGAAACTTTGGAAGACCAAGCAGCCAAAGACTTGGAAAGACTGGCTTCTCTTTCTACCACTCAAGAGAACATTATGGAGTCTCTTGCCACTATTCTCACCAAAATTGACAAGATTCCAATTTCTTCTCCAACTATTGAGCTTGATGTGGATGGATCCTTCTTTCAGGAACAAGACAGATTTGTTCTTCAAAGAATTGAAAGAAAAATAAATTCCATGGCTTCTGATATAGAAAAGATCAAGACTTTTCTCTCTTCAGTAGGTTTCAAGGGTTCAACCACTGACGGGGAGAAAAATAAGAAGGCCAATGCTACCACCTCCACAGCCGCCGACACTGCCAAGCCAGCCACCGATGTGGCATCTCCTGCCACCGATGGTGGTGTGGCCACGGTCACCGACGTGACCCATCTGGTCACCGAGGTGACTCCTCACGTGGTCACCACTGTCTCTGTTCCTTTGGTCACCGAGTTACCCGAAGCAGCTGTTGAGGGGGAGAGTATCAGTGCTCAACCCCTTGAAACTGAAGAAGAGAAGAAAAGAAAAGAAAAAGCCAAAGGAAAGAAGCCAGTTTCCTTTGAAGATCAACAGGAAGAGAAAAGGAGAAGGAAAAGGATGAGAAGTCCTCAAACAGATACTCTCAGACTTCAGCCTGCCCCCTCACTGACCGACCCTCTTGGGGTAATTCTAACTGAAGCTGAAAAAAAAGAAGCAATCAGGGCTCAGCTTGAATTTGATCAGACTAATGTACTCAAGCTAGCTCATGATGAAGCTGTTCATGCCAAAGTCACCGATGCAATTCAAGCTCAAAAAGATGAGCTTGAAAATATTAAGAAGAAATCTGAAGCTGCAAAGATGCTTGATGAAGCCAAGAAGGCAAAGGAAGTGGAATGGTTTAAAAGGAGATTGAAGAACAGGAAAGATGATTCCAAGATTATCAGTGCCACCATTCAACCTCCAACCAAAAATTCTCCAAAGTTACTTGTCACCCTTAAGAGAGCTGACACTCTCTCAAAGGTATATGAAGCTGAATGGTTGGAAGTTCTTGGGATGACTGAGTGGATGGAAGTTGGTAAACGCATCTCCAAGAGCAAAAGCAAGTACAAGGAGCTGGTACTTAATATTCTCAGAAACTCTTCATCAAGATGCTCAACATCCAAAAGGAGAATGATATTCTTGTAACATATCTTGAAGCACAACAAATGTACTTCATACAACAGGGTCTTAAAGGAGAGGTCATCACAGCTCCTAAAAACAAGAAGAAGGGACACTTTGTTATGCTTCATGAAAGAGGTATCCAGATAAATGCTTCGGGTATAGATCTTTCCATTCCTACTCCTATTGCTTACCCGCAGCAAACCATGCTGACTACTCCTGAGCTTTGGGTTTTCTTTGAAGACATCTTTGGAAACATCGGTTTCTTCAGAGCTTCTGATATCCCAAGGGCTCACAACTCCTTCCTCTCTGCTATTCTAGGAGTACCTCCAGTTGAAGACCATGGGATCACTAGTCTTATCTTGGATGAGCTAAAAAGAAGAGAACCCACTCCTTGAATAGTTTTCATATAGTGTGAACTTTATTTTTCAAAGCTGTGTGTTGATTAATAAAAGTTCATACTCTTCTTCCTTAAAAATTCGTGTTAATATTTTTTTTTTGCACATACTTATACTTCCATTTATTCTTATACTTATACTGTACATACTCAGTTAAAAAAAAAATCAAAAAAAAATCTTAGTTAAAAGAACCCAAAAGAAAAATAGAAAGGGTCAAAAAGAATTCTTTTCTAACTTACAGGTATCATCATCAAATATGGGGAGATTGTTGGGTCACCGATGATTTGGTGATGAACCACCTTCCTTTGTATGAATGAACTTTTACAGGTTCTTTTGAAGGTCTGAAATATGCTTCAAGTATTGAAGAGTCAAAGACTATTCAATCAAGGGTTGTACATCAAAAAGTGGAATTTTGGATGTATCAACCAACTTCAATATTCAGATCATTTTGCCAAGTCAAGATTGGGTCACCAATATAGTGGGTCACCGATGGTACACTCAAAAGTCATCAAAAGTACTAAGGACATCAAATAAGATGAGGTCATCAAGTTTGATGTCATGGTCACCGACACTATAATCTTGGTCACCAAAATTGCAGGTATATTTTCTAAGGCTGTGATATCAAGTCATAAGTTCAAGGGTGTACACTTTTGGCATTTAGTGAAAGATGAAGTTTATCAAGCAAAGTGTACACTTATCAATTCCAGCCTTACAACGTATCCACCGATGTGATACATAGTGTGATGTATCACTTAGTAGTTTCAAAGAGATAAGTTCTTGACTCACATCATTTGCAAGACACGTGAGCCAGCAAGAACTTGGGCATCAAGCCTTAAATAAAGACATTCTCTTTTATTCTTATAAAAGGAATATTTGTCTTTTAGCTAAAAGGTTTGATGGGACTTCACAGAGCATGAAGAAAAGAAGATAAAGTTATCTGACATTACGTGCTACAAGGAATGGTTCATCCATTATTCTAGTACAAAGGAAGTGGTCTCTTCCTTTGTCCAGCAGATAAACTTCCAGCTAATGAAACCTTGACAGCTGTCCACATGCATCCCATGCATGGGCACTATAAAAGGAGATGAAGTCCTTCCCAAAAATCTCACGCTTTCAACAAATATTCAGAGTGATTATTTGTGTGACTGTGGCAAAGCTGTGTGCTATAACAGTATTGTTTTAACTTCCTTAGTGTATAAGTTAATTACTGTTATCTGTGTGTTTAGTTTGATAGAATAGTGTGCCTGTTCTTTTCCGCATCAAACTACCTGTGTGTAAATTTTTAATATTTATATTAAAAAATTTAAAAAGAGTATATTCTGTGTGTTTTATATTCAACCCCCCCTTCTACAAAACCCTCTCTTAGTTAGCCATCTCTCCTTGGGGACTAATAGATTACTCAGAGGATTTGTTGAAAGCGTGAGATGTATGGGCAAGGTTTCTCCTTTTATAGTGCCCATGCATTAAATGCATGGGGACACTTGTGATGGTCTCATTTGCTTGTAGTATATCTGATGGACAAAAGGTGATGCCACTCCCTTATGTAATAGATAAATGGCTGAACCATTCCTTATAGTACACAATGTCAGATTACTATATCCCTTTTTCTCCAAGCCTTCTGAAGTCATATCAAACCTTTTAGCTAAAGACAAATAACCCTTTTGTGAGAATAAAAGAGAATGTCTGAATTTAAGGCTTGCTGCCCACGTTCTTGTTGCATTTATTGTGACACAAAAACTTGTCTTCGAAATATGCTAAGGAACACATAGCAGAGTGTAGAGAACACATCAACTAGGGCATCTTTATCTTAGGATCGACAAGTGTACAAATGCTTTGGATCTGCAACTCCACAAAGCTTTGGGATCGGCAACTCAAGCATGGATCGACAATTGTACATCAATATTTCGGAGACTATTAACTTCTTTGTGATTTCGGCAAGTGGTCTGGATTTTAATATTGGTTGGTACATCACAAATTTCCACATCTTTGATGTACTCCCTTTGATCGGATAGTCTTTGATTCTCCGATCCTTAGAGTATTTTCCAGACCTTCAAAAGAACCTATAAAAGATCAACAATGTAAAGAGAGAAGGTTCATCACCAAATCATCAGTGACCCAACAATCTCCCCCTATTTGATGATGATATCTGTATGTTAGAAAAAAAATACTTTTGACCCTTTCTCTTTTCTTTTGGGTTCTTTTCACTCAGTTATATTTTTTTTAACTGAGTATGTACAGTATAAGTATAAGTAAATGTATGTGCAAAAACTTAAAATATGAACAAGTATAAAATGCTGAAAATATGAACTTTTATTAATCATTACACAGGATAAGTACATCACACAGAGTACATGATTAGGAAAGTTCATACTTAGAATAATTAGAGATTGGCAGGTTCTCTTCTTTTTAGTTCATCCAGGATGAGTCGGCACATCCCTTTGTCTTCTACAGGAGGCACACCCAAAATGGCAGTGAGGAAAGAAGTGTCAGCTCTTGGAATGTTGGAGACTCGGAAGAATCCTATGGTTCCGAAGATGTCTTCAAAGAAAACTCCAAGCTCATGTTCAGAAAGCATGGTTTCCTCAGGATAAGCAATTGGAGTAGGAATGGAGAGATTAATACCCGAAGCATCTATCTTGATCCCTTTCTCATAGAGCGTGGCGAAATGACCTTTCTTCTTGTTCCTTGGCACTTTAATGACTTCTCCTGTAAGATCTTGCTGAATAAGATATAACTGTTGTCCTTCTATGGTCGAAACAGCTATATTGTGCTCTTTTTGAATTTTGATCATTTTGATAAAGTGTTTTCGGAGAGTGTTAAGGACAAATTCCTTATGTTTGCTTTTACTCTTGGAAATGTGATTGCCGATCTCCATCCATTCAGTGATTCCAAGAACTTCCAACCAGTCAATCTCATACACTTTGTTGAGAGAATCTGCTCTTTTAATAGAGATACGTAACTTAGGGATTTTGTGGTTGGAGGATGAATAGAAGCATCAATAATTGGAGATTCATCTTTCCGATTCTTGATTCTTCTTTTGAACCATTCTATTTCCTTAGTCTTTTTCGCTTCAACTTCAGCCTTCTTTACTTCGGATTGTTTCTCCAATTTTTCAAGCTCATCTTTTTGAGTTTGAAGTGGGTCGGCAACCTTTGCTAGAGTAGCTTCATCTTGAGCAAACTTGAGTACATTGCTTTGATCATACTCAAGTTGAGCTTTGATTGCATCGTCCCTCTCAGCTTCAGAAAGAATGAGCACAAGAGGGTTTTCGGAGAGTTGTGTGGAGGCAGGTTTTAACCTGAGAGTGTCAGCCTCGAAGTCTCTATTTCTTTTCTTCTTTTCCTTCTCTTCTTGAAGTTTGGCTAACTGTTGTGCATAAGAAATTGGTTTCGTTCCTTCAGCTTTAGCCTTTCTCTTCTTTTCTTCTTCAGTTTCTTCAAGGGTTCAGACACTGACTTCCTCCCCATGAGATGATGCTCCAGCTTCTTTAATAGTCTCATCTCTAGATGACCCAGTGTTAACCGGTACTAGAGGTTCATTGGCTTGGCTCTTTTCGGCAACTGTAGTAACAATTGCCTCAGAGACCACAGTGGTCATTATATCAGAAACAAATGGTGGTGGAACGGCGTCGGAGACCACTGCATCGGTGACCACAGGTGGTGGTATAGAATCGGAAACCACCACAGGTGGTTTGGAAACCACTGCATCGGTGGCCACCACAAGTGGTTCGGTGACTGTTGCTGCGACTGCTGCTTTAGTGGTTTTCTCCCCCTCAGTGGTTGAACCCTTGAACCCAAACGAAGAGAGATAACTTTTAATGCCAGTAACATCGGCACTCAGATCACCCAGCTTCCGTTCAACCCGTTGCAGCATTAACCGATCTTCAGCTTTAAAGAAAGTATCACCTGTATCGATTTCAATAGTTGGAGGAGAGGTTGGTACCTTGTCAAGTTTAGTATGTTGAGAAGTCAGAGAATCCAAGATTGATTTTTGGTCCTTGACAAGAGAGGCAAAGTCAGAAGCTTGCTTAGCCGAATCCTTCTGAAGGGCAGAAATGGTGGAGGTGACTGCTTCATTACTTGCTTTGATCTCTTTTCCCATTTCGGATACATCCATGTGAAGAAGATCTAAACAAGTAATTATTGAAGGATGAGTGATAAAGAGTTCTTTGGTGGCTTCTTTGAAGAGTGCAAAAAGATCATCTGTTGCTTTGATTAATTTATCAATTTTCTCCTGTCTTTCCACTTCTCTAGTGGCATGTTCTTCTAACAGGACTACCCTATGAAGAGTAGCCGAAGGCTTTGGCTTTGGAGGTGGTTGATTATTATCTTCACTTGGAGAGGAAGAAGAAGAGTAATCCACCAGACCTGTCTTTTTGGATGGGGGGGGGGGGATTTCGGGGAGTCCGAAATATTGAAGGGAGATGTTGGAGGAGTTATTTTGAGGGGAGACCTCTGATGCTCCGAAGAGAGAGTTTGTGTGGGGGAGACAC
This sequence comes from Silybum marianum, assembly GCA_036898165.1. Lineage (NCBI taxonomy): Eukaryota > Viridiplantae > Streptophyta > Magnoliopsida > Asterales > Asteraceae > Silybum > Silybum marianum. The sequence continues at coordinate 39,938,964 of CM072528.1, forward strand.
TGTGAGGAGAGTGTCTATGAAAGGATTCCTTAATTATGGGCTCCTGTACTTCCTTGTGAATATGTACGGGAGACGTACGCATCCAAAGTGTAGTATCGGAGTAAAGAAAGTTGGTAAATTGGGTTGCTCCTTCAGATGCATCTGGTGGTGATGCACCTACATTCGGAGACTGGGAAACGAGTTCTAAGAACTCAAGGGGTGGTGTAGAAGCTCCTTCAGATGCATCTGGTGGTGATGCACCTACATTCGGAGACTGGGAAACGAGTTGTAAGAACTTAAGGGGTGGTGTAGAAGCTCCTTGGATGGGAGACTCCAAGTCATCTTCATCAACTAAGGAGTAAGTTTGTGAAGGCATAGTTTGGGTACCCGTTTGTACAACCATGTCCTTTTGTGAGGGCATGGAGGAGCTTGGATGGGTGATAGTCTGTTCCCTAGGTCTAGTGGGGATATCTTCAACACTCACCGATTTTTGAGAATCGATGAGTGGTAGTTGTGTTATGACCCTTTTGGTTCCCTTTGACTTCTTTGAGGTAGTCCTAGGGGGGCTTTTTGAGTGTCTCCGCTTTTGGGATTGTTTCTTTGCCTGGGTAGAAGCCAAAGGTTCTTTTGGCTTCATGGCATCGGAAGGTGCGGAGGTAGATGTGCCGACGCTTTGGATCTCTTATGAGATTTGGGCACATCAGTTACTCGTGGTTGGGAGATGGCAGAATCAGCAGGTTCAGCGACCGTGGGTCCCCGAATTCTTGCCTCATTTTCTCCCCATGTTAAAGTTGCATCAAGGGCAAAGGCAATCATACCTGGTCTCAGTGGGTTGTCGGATGCCAAAGGTCCTTTGGACATGAGTTGCTTGCCGATTTGGTGAAGGGGAAGATCATATTCAATGTCATCCCTCTTTTTAAGCTTGTCGGCAAGCTTTGCATTTATAATGAGAGAGAAGAATCTTTGGAACGGTACCTGAGGTCGCCGAACGGGAGAGAAAGATGAGATCATCTCCTTGAAGAAATAGGCTGCAAAGTCAATCCTTCGTTGAAATATTAATGCATGAGCTAATTCGGTAACTTGGGATGGGGATTGATCTGGACCACCTGTCTTCTTACTCAAACATAGGATGAGATGAGAAAAGTAAAAGTTCCAAATGTTACCCATGTTCTTTCTTACGAAAGTACCAGGACCTTTAGATTTTGGACCCTTTTTATCTTCAAAGTAGTTGAAGTAGTAACCACTTGTTGATGTTCATTCCCATGAGGAAAGACTTCATTTGAATCATAGGTAGGAAGACGAACAAGTTTACGAACATCATCAACATCAAAAGTAACATCTGGTTCATCATCACTTAGAACAGAAGAACATATGCGTTTGGAGGATTCATCATAAGAGCAAGTTAACCAGAAGTTTCCCAAGAGAAACTTGCTCATCTTTGGCTTAGCAGTGATAGCATATTGAAGTGGACACCTTTGAAGAAACCAACAAACTTCATTGTACTCCAGATGAGCACGATCGACACCAATGCGACCATAGTGGTTGCATGCAGGGAAGGTAAGAGACCCAAATGTGAGGGTTTGATCTTCAGAAGCTTTAGGCGATTTTGAGGGATTGTTAGAGGACGCCATTGATGAGGTTTGGAGTTGCAGGCTTTGAATTTTGAATCGAGAGAGAAAGAAAATGGAGACGATAAAGAGAGAAAAGAGTGGAAACGGTTGAGTATATATAGGAGAGGAGGGAATTCAGTTTTTCAAAAACAATGATGAGTGAAGTGATTGAAAGGTCAGAATTCGAAAGGTTTTCAGGTTGAATTCGGCGCATGATTTTGACATTAATGACGTTGCAGACGTCATATGGATAGATACAAAGAATACTTAGTCACCAAGAATGGTAACTCAAGGGTTATCCTTTAAGAGATAGAGGAGTTTTCGGAAAGTATATACGTCAGAAAGTGTATACGTTGGGTACTATGGGCTAATCGGAAAGTGAGGTATCATCGGGAAGGGTAATCGTTAGAAAGTGTATGGACGTCGGAAAGTGTATGGACGTCAGATAGTGTTTGGGTAGTGTATGGTTTCGAGGACATCGGGTATAGGAGAGAGAGAGAGAGAGAGTTGTCGGAAAGTGTATGATTGGATGGTATTGGGACGTCAGGGAGTGGTGTTAAGAGAAGGATTTAGTAGAAGTCAGGGAGTGAGTCACTCACTTCCTGATCTGTACACATTCCTGATTAAGACATATATATCTTTATTATATATATATATATATTCTTTTTTTTTTATTATTATATATATGTATTAATTAATATTTACCATACCTAGTTCACCAATTAAGAATTTGAATCTTGCTTCATCGAGAGACATGGTCTCTTATAAAATGATATCTGATGTCAATATGCTTAGATCTTGAATGAAGCACTGGATTGTTTGCAATGACTATTGCACTTGAGTTGTCACACAGTATTGAGATTTTTGAGAAAATCTGATTGCAATCACGCAACTGATTTTTCATCCACAATATTTGAGCACAACAACTTCCAGCAGCCACATATTCTGCTTCAGTAGTAGAGGTAGACACCGAATGTTGCTTCTTACTTGACCAACTCACAAGCTTTCCACCAAGAAGTTGATAACTTCCTGTTATACTCTTTCTGTCTATTTTTGAACCTGCAAAATCAGAATCAGAGTACCCGATGAGATCAAAACCTAAGTCTTTGGGATACCAAAGACCCAGATTTATGGTACCTTTCATATACCGAAAAATCCTTTTTACAGCAGTCAAATGTGATTTCTTAGGATTGGCTTGATAACGAGCACACAGACAAGTAGCAAACATTATATCAGGTCTACTTGAAGTATGACAGAGAAGAGATCCTATCATGCCTCTATAACTTGTGATATTAACCGATACACCTTCAGGATCAAAATCAAGTTTAAGAGGAGGAGCCATAGGAGTTTTCATGGTAGAACAAGTATCAAGTTGAAACTTCTTCAGAAGGTCTTTAATGTATTTACTTTGGTTTATAAAAAGGCCTTCTGGAGATTGTTTTACTTGTAAACCAAGAAAGAAAGTAAGCTCCCCCATCATGCTCATCTCATACTTCTTTTGCATTAGAGAGCTAAACTCATCACACAGAGACTCATCGGTGGCACCGAAAATAATATCATCAACATAGATTTGGACAAGAATGATATTACCTTTTGACTTTTTGAAGAAGAGAGTGTTATCAACTTTTCTTCGGACATACTCATTTTTTAGAAGGTAATCTGAGAGAGTATCATATCAGGCACGAGGAGCTTGCTTTAATCCATACAGAGCTTTATCTAACCGATACACATGGTATGGATGGATTGGATCTTCAAATCCAGGTGGTTGCTTCACATAGACTTCTTCGGCTAGTTCACCATTTAGGAAAGCACTTTTGACGTCCATTTGGAATACCCGAAAGTTCTTGTAAGCAGCATGAGCAAGAAAAATTCGGATAGCTTCCAACCTTGCAACAGGAGCAAAAGTTTCATCGTAGTCAATTCCTTCTTCTTGCCGACATCCTTAAGAAACCAGTCTTTCTTTGTTTCGAATGACAGTTCCTTCTTCATCCATCTTATTTTTGAACACCCATTTTGTTCCAATAATGGTTTATTAGATGGACGAGGAACTAACTTCCAAACTTTGTTTGTTTCAAACTGTGAGAGTTCTTCTTGCATGGCAATTACCCAGCTAGGATCAGCTAGGGCTTTTTCAATCAGTTTTGGTTCAACAATAGATACAAAGTTTACATATAAGCACAGATTGATGATGCCTTTTCTTGTTCGGACACCAACTTGTGGATCTCCAATGATTTGATCAATTAGATGATCCATGGTCCATTTTAAGGCAGGAGGTAAGGAAGGAGGTATAGGAGAAGTTGAAGTTGGGATTTGAGAGGTTGAGGGTAGATCATTTGTGGAAGGTATAGAATTTTGGTGAGTGTGTTCTCCTGAAGAGTCAATTTCAGGAAATGTAGAAGAAAGAATGGATTCAGAAGATATGGTGGTATTATTCGAGAGCTGAGAAGAGTTGTTATCTTCTTGATTTGAATTATGGGATTGAGATGGTTGTTGAGTAGACTAAGATGGAATTTCCCCAACACAAGAGTTTATCCATTGATTAAGTTCTTCTTCATTGCAAGATAATGAAGATTTTTCGAATTCATCAATGCATTTTCTTCTGAGATTATAAATTTTGAAAGCTCTGGAGGACAGAGTATATCCCATGAATATTCCATCATTAGACTTTGGATCAAACTTTACAAGTTGTTCCCTATCATTCGGCATGTGACATACACAACCAAATACATGAAAATAGTCAACTGCAGGTTTCCGACCATGAAATACCTCATAGGCAGTTTTATTGTGTCCCTTGACAATGATTAACCTATTTTGAGTAAAGCATTTAGTGTTAACAACTTCAGCCCAAAAGTAGGTTGGCAATTTAGATTCACTCAGCATTGACCTTGCGGCTTCACACAGTGTCCGATTCTTTCTTTCAACAACATCATTTTGTTGGGGAGTGCGAACTGCAGAGATGTTTTGAGAGATTCCTTTGCAGTCAAAGAATTCTTCCAAAACCACATTCTTGAATTCAGTGTCATTATCACTTCTGATAGATTTTACAAGTTGACCATTCAGATTTTCAATCTTCCTAATAAAACAAATGATTTCTTCAGCAACATCACTCTTGTGTCTTAAGAAGAAAACCCAAGTATATCTAGAATATTCATCGACAATTACTCGCATATAGTTTTTACCACCCAGACTGGGAGTGCTTACTGCTCCACACAGATCCATGTGAAGCATTTGAAGAGGTTGAAAAATGGATGAACATTGTTTTGTTTTGAAAGAGGTTTTGGTAAGCTTTCCTTTTTCACATGCTCCACACAGTTTTTCTTTTTCAAAAGAGATTTTTGGCATACCAACAACTAGATCTTTGCTAGAAAGTCTATTTAAGGTTTTGAAATTTAGATGAGAAAAACGTTTATGCCATAGCCAACTCTTTTTAGCTAATTCTTGGAAGAGAAGACACATAGCTTCACCAATAGCACTTTCCTTCATGTTGATAATGTACACATCATTCATTCGGGTACCTGTTAGTACAACCTTATTCTGCACATCAAACACCAAGCAAACACACAGTTGAAACATAACTTTATATCCTAAATCACATATTTGACTAATGCTCAACAAGTTGTACATCAGTCCTTTAACATGAGCCACTTTTCAAAAAGTGATCGTTCCATTTGTTATGGTACCATATCCTTTTGTTATTCCTTTTCCATTTCTTCCAAAGGAAACAATGGGTCCTTTTTCTTTTGAAAAATTAGATAGAAGAGATCTGTTTGTTGTCATGTGTCTTGAGCAACCGCTGACCATGTACCATATATGATCTTTGTTTGGTACCTGCGACCACAAATAAATTAGACTTTTGGTAACCATTTTGAAATAGGTCCTTTGGGATTAGAGGTCATCTTATTATTTTCCTTTGGACAATCTCTTGCAAGAAGAAGAGTATTTCCATAGTTGTAGCATTTCTTGATAGTGAAGGCCGTTTTGAAATTCATACTTTCACATTTTTGGGACAAAATCGGTGTCTGAGAAGAGGGGTGACCGATTCCTGGTCTAGGTCCAAGAATGCCTTTTCCAGGAGTTTTAGTTTTCTTTAGATTTATTGAACGTGGAACAAAATCAGTGACTATTTGAGATTTTCGTTTGGTAGAGAAATTTGTCCTGGAAATATCTTTCTTTCCTAAGTTTGAGACTTTTTCTGGAACTGGATATTCTGGAATCGGAGACCCAAGAGAAGCATACCTTGACTCATGAAGACTTAAAGATTTTAAGAGATTTTAAATGGGTTTTGAGGATGAACTTGGATGTGTTGATTTATTTGAAGACTCAGGGGAATGATTTTTGGCTTTCACAAACACTCCAAATTTTTTGACCTTAGATTCTATTTTGAGCATTTCCAACATATCTAAAGAGTGAATAGAAGTGGAATCTTCAGAGGAGTAATCTAAAAGATCATCATCGAAAAGATGAAAACCAGCTGGAAAACCTTGATATTAAGATGATGGGATTTGAGAGTCAGAGGTTTGAGAATCATCTTTTCTATATCCTAGGCCAGACTTATCATTACAAGAAATTTGGTCTTGAAGAATCTTTTCAAGATTTTTAGAAGACTTGGTCCATTTGGAGAGAAATTCTTGTTCTTTTTCAAGAGTGTTTGAAATCTTGTTTTTCTCTTTAGAAAGACTATCATTCAGGTATCTTAGATTTTCTAAGTCTACTTTCATTTTGTCAAAAAAAAAATTTTCGAGTAGGGTTTTTCCGTGTCAACAATTCTTTGTGTTCTTTACTTTCTCCTTGTTAGTTTTTCGAAGTAATTTTCCTTTCTTTAGTTGATAAAGATCCCAATCATTCGACTACCGTTAAGTCATTTTTTGGCATTAACAGTTACATTTTTCTTTTATTAGTCAACTTTAATACGTTATTACTTTATTTATTAAAAAAATTAGAATGGAAATTTTTTATAGTTTATTTATTAAAAAAAGAAATACAAAGACTTAATAATTGAAAATAAAAAAGTTTTCTCGGGTATTTTTAAGCTTTTTTCAATTTCTGTTTTATTATGTTTTTCAAATAAATTGATTATGCATAAGGAGTTGATTAGTGGACAAGAAAAGACATGAAATTTGATGATAAATTACTTATATTCGACAATGGATAACAACAAGATTGTGGGCCTCAATCAATGAGGTTAGATGCTCTGGAGTTTTCTTTACCACTAGGGATGTAAATGATACGAGACAACTCGCGAACTACTCGAGATCTATTCGGTTATAACTCGATCAACACTCGACTCGAATAGGGTCGACTCGAACTCGAACTCGAACTCGACTCGATATATTAACGAGTCGAGTCGAGCTACCCAATACTCAACTCGTAAAGCTCGTAAGATATTCGATTTTATATAATTACTTTTAAAATACAATCAATTTTATAAAATAATTTGTAAAATATAATATAATAAAAATATGTTAGGTTTTTAGATACTTGAACAAAATTGTGAATTTTATAACTATTAAAACTAATAATTTATTTTTTTAGTAAATTATAAATGAAAAAAGACAAAGAAAACTATAGAAGTGTTGGTAAAGTTGTCCCACATTGGAAGAGAGGTAATAAAGTAAGGGTGAAAAGTTGTTATAAAAAGTGGGGGAGATGAATGAAAGTTTCAACCTTAGTATTTTTGATGATGAAATTTGAGGTGCATTTCTTTAGTTTATAAAATTAAAAAGAACACCAAAAAAAAAATCAACGGATGAGTTTGGTTCGAGCTTGATTCGAGTTCGAGTTCGAGCTTGATTTGAGTATGAGTTCGAGCTTGGTTCGAGCTTTAAACGAGTTCGAGCTCGAATTTAAAAAATTACAATCGAGTTCGGGTCAAGTTTCCGGGTATGTTTAATAAATATTTTAGTAATTGTATTTTGTGATGCTAGATCACCATGAATATGCCTTTAGCATTTTCTTCTATACTATAAAAATTACAAAATGACCCCTAATTTAAATTTTTAAATAAAAATTATGTTTAATATCTAGAAATGTTAAAGCTTACATTTAACCCTCTATTTTGACTTAAGTCACTAGGATCATAGTAAACTCTCTAGCATATATTTTGGCCGATTTGGTTAAAGGTTTCTAATATTTATGTTTTTCATACTACAACAAAAATGATTTTGTAAGATGCCTAAAATGAAAAAACGTCCTAAAATAATATTCTATAGGACACAAGTTTATAAGACCAAACCATATAGCATCGGAACGGCTCAAAAAATCGTTACAATAAGTTTTTAGAACGCCTTAGGCGTTTCAACAAGGTTTTTATGACGCTTTTAAAATAAGTGTCCTATTAGCTATAAACTCATATTTTTATAGAACACTTTTGTTTATACGACATTTTTAAAAAGTCTTCTATAAAATAGTAAATATGAAACTTATTTTAAAAGCGTCGTAAAAAACTTGTTGAAACGTCTAAAAGAGTCCTATAAACCTATTGTAACGCTTTCTGATTGGACGCTTTATGATTTGATCCTATAAACTTGTGTCCTATAAAATATTATTTTAGGACACCTTTTCATTTTAGACGTCCTATAAAATCATTTTTGTTGTAGTGTCACTTTAATTTGAAAATTTTATCAGAATGCGAGAATGCGTATTTTAAGTTTTAGTCATAAAGTACTATCATGTCTATACCTACCAGATCTAGCACAATATGATAAATGGCGAAACAGCTCCTAAAGTAACGTTAGGCTTCAAAACTAAGTCAAAAAAAGATTAATTATTAGCGTTTAGACAAATAATACTTACTTAAAACTCAAGCAATCGAATTGAACATATTAGTCTCTTTTTTTAGCGTTTTCTCCTGAACCTCCCTTTAGAGTACATGTTTAAACAATACGAGGGTTAAATATCTTAATAAATATTATGATGAACGTTTTGGAGGTTCATCACATGCAATCATAAGAATAATTGTAACACTGGGATCATAGGTAAATACTTTTTTATAATCTATGGGTTGTATGCAATACATATTTTGTTCTTTAGTTATAATTTTATTCATGTAATACTTCAATGTTATTATCAAATATGAAGTATAAAAATATGTTAGTTTGGATAATGCATGAAGATGAAATTATATGAACATAGTAAAAGGTGGTATATCATTAACAATGGAAGTGGGGTTATCATGAAAGTGTGGCTGTCTCTTGAGGAATTGCCCCAACACCAAAAGGAGTGGCTCTTGTTGGGGCTGGTGAGAATTAAAGTGTAAGAGCATCAAAGGTGGATCATCTTAGATAAAGAATAAGGCTAATAGTGCACACTCCAAAATTTTCATTGCCATTATATTAGCTAGGGGTGGTAATCGGGTCGTGTTCGGGGTGGCGGATCTTGGGTTGACGGGTCAGGGAGGCTCAACCTGGACGACCCGTTTAGCTAATCATGTTGAGATATTCAACCCTAAACCGCACACGCTGGGGTTGGCGGGTTAGCGGGTCAGGGAGGCTCACCCGGACACGACTAATAACTAGCACACGCTCGGCTTGACGAGTCGTAAACGGGTTGGTGGGTTGGCGGGTCATAAACGGGTTGGTTAGTCATCTAATAATACAACTAAATTCAAACATCCAAATTTAAATAAAAAGTCAAAACACAAGTTCCAAACAAATAAAAAGTCGAAACACAAGCAAATTCACATAATATACAACCAAATTCAAACATCCAACTTTCAAATACATAAAAGTCCAAACACAATCAAATTCAAACAAATCCAAGTTTCAAACATATTATTTTATTTTGAAAAATATTAATTAATTAGGATATGAAATTTTAAATATTAAATTAGAATAGAATTTTTTTTTTATTATTATATTTATGTTAAACGGGTTGACGGGTTAAACCGAACACGACCCGTTTATTTGACGGGTTGATGGGTTGACAGTTCAAAAAGTTCAACCCTAACCCGTTTATTTTCGTGTCAGGTTCGTGTCGTGTTTCATGTCGTGTCGAGAATTGCCACCCTTACCGGCCAATTACAATGTCATAAATGTTTTGTGAAAAATGCATGCATATAACATTACATGATAATTTTTATAATGTTCACTAGAATTCTTGATGTCAAGGTAAGCTTAGGGGTTGCTTGGTTGTTCTTCTTCAATCAAGCTTTTTGCAGATAAAGCTATGAACTAATTTATCTATATGAATTATGTTAAATTGATGTTCAGTTGTTTTACTGAATGTACAATTTAGATGATAGAAATGATTAATTTACCGTTAAATCTGTAGATTATGTACTAAACACCAATTAAAATACTATTTGATAAATCAATATGAATATCCTCAAATTACTATTAAATTCTCATAATATGTAATTGAAGGATTACAAAAAACCTAAATATAACATAAAAATCATCCACACTCTCACCTAGAGATAGACATTTGGGCCTGACCCGGCATAGGACCGACAGGGGCCCGGGACCGAATTCGATTGAGGCCCGGCCCGGCTCAGGACTGGTAGGGACCGTTTATAGGCCCAAAATCTGGGACCGGTTACACATTTGGAGGGATTCGACGTCCCGGCCCAGGACCGATTATGGCCGGCCTGATTCTTACAAAAAAATTTATTTTTATATACACTTTTATATGTATTTTGAAATGTATTTGTAACTTTATAGGTGTATTTGATTATAAACCAATTATAAATTTATAATAAAACATATTTCTTAATATTTATAATAAAAACGTATTTTAAAAATATATTTTAGTGTCTCAGCCTCTCAGTTACGTTAATAATTGTAATTGTAATATTTATAATAAAACGTATTTTAGTGTTTCAAACTCTCAAATCTCAATTTGATTATACATGATTACATTAAAATTACATATATGATATATTAAATTAATAAATAAAATTAATGTTTTTATAAAATATTTAGAAATAATATTTTTTTTATTGAAGACCCGGTTTCAGATCGGTTACGATAACATACTAAACAAAACGGGCCGACTTGAAATCGTTGGGGCCGGAATCGGAAATGAGTATAAAAAGTTTGGTCCAAAAATTACTGTTAAGGCCCGAAAGCGATTGAAGTCTGGCCCGGCCCAAGCCAGTTTTTGGCCATCTCTACTCTCACCTGTGTCATCAAACACTTTATTTTTGGAATTTACATTATAAAAGAAAATTGAAAAAGTATCTAAAACTTGAAGCAGAAGCATTAAAATAGGCTTAATATCAACATGATTATTATTATGATAATTTTGCTCAAATAGTCATTCTAGGAACTTAATTTGCTCAAATAGTCATTCTAGGAACTTAATTTGCTCAAATACCCATTTTTCAATTTTAGTATGCCAAATTTCAGTACGCCATGGCGTACTGAAATTTGGCGAAATGTCAGCTTTGGTCCCTAGAATTGAGATGCTCCAAAAAAAAAAAAAACAAAATCATATATTTTTTCATAGATAAAATAAAATTAAGATATTTTTTTCATTAAGATTGTTTTAGAATTATTATACTACAAAAAATATTACCCAATAAAATTCATATATTGACGATTTTTTAAAAATTACCTTTTAATAGAAGTAATAAGAAAATAAACAAATCCACGTTTCTGTTTTTTATTAAGGATTGAAAACTGAAAAAGTAATTTAATAGGTTAATTTACTCTAACACATTTAAATACTACAAACAATAATTGAAACACACATTTTAATACTACAAACAATACTACAAACACACTTTTAAATACTACAAACAATAATTGAAACACACATTTAAATACTACAAACAATAATTGAAACTGAAAATCTAGTGCGGATAAATATGCTGACAAGAGACGATCCAGTCAACCTTCTTTTTGATTTCCGCCTCTAGATATGTGTAGGTTTTTTTGATGTCATTAATCTCCGCCTCATCTTGACGTATTTCATTTTGTAGAACTCTTAGTTCGCGTTTTTTTTCATCGGCTAGCGCCTGTTTTTCTAGTTGAATTCCGGTTATCTTTCCATAACTCTGCTAACCTTTCTATTTCTTCGTCTGCCTCTTTACACGATGCCCTGAGCTTTGAAGGCATGACTTGAGTTGCCGGAGGGTTTGAGTCTCGGTTGAACAAAAGGATCTCGTCATAGGTTGGCGGCGTATCGCCGTTATGTGAACTCCTATAGATTTGCCATGCTACACCGTATTCTAGCTCTTCATCATCTGTTATTGCATGATGGGCCCTAGTTTTGCCAATTCGTCTCCACTCCTCGTCCATTTCAGGCGCTTTCCAGCTAAGTCTGAACCTTCCATCATTCAACTTTTTTATTGCCTGAGCCTGAAAAGTTCCAGACTCATGAACCGATCGCTTGCCGGAGCGGCGGTTTCCAGACATTGGTTAAATGTAGTAAGTTAGAGATTGCAAGTTACCACTTCAACATACCACGTATTTATAGTCACGATATAGTCATACGTATTGGTCACGATATCAAGACAAACATCTGTCAATACTTTTCACGCGAATCTTGACTACTTTTTCAGACGAATATGTCATAACTTTTTAGGCGAATCTTGACTACTTTTTCAGACGAATATGTCATAACTTTTCAGGCGAATCTTGACTACTTTTTCAGAAGAATATGTCATAATTTTTCAGGCGAATCTTGACTACTTTTTCAGAAGAATATGTCATAATTTTTCAGGCGAATCTTGACTACCTTTTCGGACGAATATCGTGAGAATTGAGATTTGTGGATGAGCTTCTCTCAGGTATGCCAAAGGCTAGTACGCCATGGCGTACCTGAATTCCGGGGACCATTTTCGTCAATTTAGAATTTCTTCTTCAAGAGGCCCTAAAGTCCGGGACTAAATGTGACAGTTTTTTAAAATTCAGGTGCTAGCGGGTATTTTTTTTAAAAGTTCACCACTATAAATAAATGGTCCTTAAGAAGTACCAACACACAAACTTGTTATCTACAATTTCATTCATTTAATAACACTTCGTAAATTTAGCTAACTTTCAAGAAATCATGTCTGGAAACAACCGATCTGGCAAGAAGAAATCAACTTCCAAGAAGAAAACAACCGATCTTTCAAGAAACCAAGTTCTCGATCTGCACCGAAACAACCCTTACGACCATTGAATGATGGAATGTATAGGCGTACCTGGACTGTGCCCCCAATAGAAGAGGAGTGGGTAATGCATGGGAGAACTTTGGCCGACCAACTAATAACCGAAGAAGAACGTGCCAATTGGGAAGACGCATTGTATAGCTACACGGAGACATCTCCATACAATGAACCACAAATGTTTTGTTGCAGGGTTTTAAACCCTGACCCAAACCCTCCGGCATCACAAGTAATTAGAAATGGAATAAGAACAGAGAAATGGAATAAGAACAGAGAAATAGAATAATAACAGAGAAATAGAAAGTAAAATAGGACAGAGAAGAATACGAACAGAGAAATAGAACAGAGAAATAGAGAAATAGAGGTGGTGATTAACGAAAGTAAAATAGAGCTTGCAGTCCTAGAGCAAACAATCAGTACGGAGGAGATGTTGGTAAAGGAAATTAAAGAAGAATACGACGTTCTAGAGGACAAGATCAACGAAAAGGCTCGGTGGATCATCCAATGCCAAGATATCTATCCTTACTAAATGTCTCCATGTTGTATTATTGTTTAAGATGTTTGCACTGTAACATTTTCCATTGTTTAAGATGTTCGCACCATCCTTACTATATCAATTTATGGTTTAGCAAGCAATAACGTTAACTTTATTTAAAACATTATAATAGTTAACAAACACTTGAAATAATCAACTAAAAATTAGGAGCAAAATTTGGTAGCTAAAAATCAACATTAAGGTCAATACTATTATAGTCCAAAGTTCCATGTGGTTCCAATGACGTTGATGACTGAGACTGTCTTCTTTGGCTACCTGAAGACCTTCTTGTTGGCTCGCTTGATGGGGCAAGAGTTGGGCAGTTTGTACGATTATGACCGGTTTGTCCACACCTACTACACTTTCTCTGTATCCGACCTTCACTGCAAGATGGCCTTCGATCGTTGTTAAGGGGTCTGCCCACTGGGTTACTTGTTATTAAGGGTGGATAGACTGATGGTAGAGGGGTATCTGGAGACAACCATGTTGAAGTAGGTCCAACGGGAAGAATTACACCTTCATATGTTTCCCGGTATACTGAGGCATAAAAGAAGGTTGAAGCCAAATGGCTACAGTCTGTATATCCGAGATGTTTTGCAACGGTGATGGCATGACCGCAAGGTAACCCATATACTTGCCATTTTTTACATGTACATTCATTTGTACGCATATCAACCTTTGCATCCCTATGACCATCTCGAACCTCATACCAACCATTTACAAAGCCGTGTACGTTCCATCTTGCAGAATTACCCATCCTCCTTTGGATCTTGGCTTGCGCCCACGGTTTTAGATTGTGAAGCATTTGTTCTACAAAAGAGTATGAATTCTGTTAGGATTATTAAAAAAAACTATTTATATTTATATATTTAAAACATTGTCATCTTAGGAACCTCCTTTTTATCGGCGTAGAAAGTACCACCGTTGTTGAAAATCTCTGAAGTAATCCATAAGCATGACGATCGGTAATCTGCGGGCAAAACGGGACAACGCATTCACTGATTTTGCACTATTGGAGGTCATAATATTGAACCGAAAGCCAGGAAAATATGCCCTTCACTTCTCCGGGTCAAGCTCATCCATTAATTGAGCTCCTGCAGCTACATGAAGTAGTAGAGTATTCATTCTTCGGGTGAACTCATATTCTGTATAGGCTTTGCATGCCTTCCAGAATTTATTTTTATAGTGTTTTATGTTTGCGTCCCTCGTTTTGACGTTCATCTCGAGATACCGACAACAAAAAGAATGATGGGCCGTTGGGAACACGGCTGTAATACTTGCCCTTATTGCCGCAGCCCGATCGGACATAAACACCAAACCATGCAGATCTCCAATACATTCCCTTAACATTGCCAGAAACTAGGTCCATTCTTCCGTTGTCTCAGATCTACCTACTCCGAAAGCAATTGGCACAATGTTGTTATTTCAACGACTAGGAACATTGTACCCAAGAATCGTCCCTTTAGATGTGCAGCGTCTATTATAAAGACACGCCGCAACTTTGTCGTGAAAGACACGATCTGCAAATTATAATGCGGTTAATGTATGAAAATTATTTAGTTTATAATATGTAAAGAAGTGATAGAGTTACGCGTACCGCGGGGCGAACGGCGGCAATACACTTTTCAAATCGTCTTTCTGAATCTGTCTTTATTCTGGTGAAGCTACCTGGGTTTTGGTGCTCCATGTTATATATAAACGTAGGGAGTCGGCTAAACGAGTCCTTAGGGGTTCCCCTAACCAATTTGAAATTACAAATAAACTATAATGAATCATAATTACTAATTTAATAAAAAAAATCTACTTATTCGTTTTCTAAAACAATGAAATTATAACAGAAATAAATGACAATGTTTATCAAATCATAATGTTTACATAAGGCTACTACAACACATAATGTTTATTACGAAACATATAATATTAATATATCTCATGCTTATTTACATGCGAACGTATTCAAGTTTAAGTATTTTTTTAAGCTCAAGAAAAGTTCAAGAAAAACGAAATATATAACTTATTTTAATATATAGTCAACTAACATTTAACAAAAACAACAAAATATATAATATTTAAAACGAAATAACTTACATTTTCTTGTGGGTTTGCAATGTCCATGTCTTGACGTGGAGACGTGCGCTTTTGACGTGGATTATAGGGATTCTCGAGAGCACGTGCGTTTGAAGAAAATCTCGGCTTTTGACTTGATTGTCGTTTTCTCAAGAACACATGCTTTGTGTTGTGTATTTTATGTTTGAAGGTGTGGACCACTAAACCACACATACATTTTATTTATATTAAAAATTCTCGCATATCCGTGACCATCTCGAATTTTCCCAATGGTACTCCTCACTACCATATTTAATGACCGGTCAAAGATCATATTCCATGGCATCTTTGACCAGGTACGCCATTCTTTACTACGCCATGGTGGCGTAGGGGCCAATTTTATCAGTTTTTGAAACTTAAGTTTCTCCTCACCTACCATATTTTATGACCGGTCAAAGAGCATATTCCATGGCATCTTTGACCTGGTATGCCATCCTTAACTACGCCATGGCGTAGCAAAAGCTTAGGGGCCATAGTTGCCATTTTTGATTCTTTCTCGCCATCCTTTCAAGTCCAGGGGCCAATTTTGTCACTTTTTGAAACTTTAGGGAGCAGGTACGCCATGGCGTACCTGGTAGATGGCGTAGTAAAGGGCTTATTTGCAAAAAAATCAAAAAAAGTAGGAGTACGCCATGGCGTACTGAAATTGAAATGGCTATTTGAGCAAATTGAGTTCCTAGAATGGCTATTTGAGCAAAATTCTCTATTATTATTATTATTATTATTATTATATTTTAATTTCTTTAGACTATTCATCATCTTCGACAACCTTCATCCCTCACCCCTGTTACCGTTAATACAAGAAAGAAAACCTACAAAGAAGGGAAACAAAAATACAAATTCAGAAAATTGTAATAAACACTCAGCCAATTGGGTTAGTAAAATAGTGAGCCATTTAGAGGCACTTCAGATGATAGAGATCAACGAACGTCTGTCACTGTCACTAATAAAGCAGAAAGAATAACCTTTACCAGTTGATCTGATGAAGCCTATCAGATGAAGCCGAGAGTTGATGCTAACAAGTGAAGCAAATAATTCTAGAACAATATACAAGTACTAAGCAACTGATGACGATATAAGATGAAAGCCCGACACCTGGTCATCCTTAGCTCACTCACAAGTATCAGATGATCCTGATTAGCTGATGAAATCTCTTATAGAAGGTTTAAATCATCAGTTAAAGATGTAAACGCCTGAAGGTCCAACAACTGAAGAGTCATCGCCTAATGATGTTCCAATTGATGAAATTTGTCTTTACTAGAGACGAGAAGGATGAAGGTACACTGCCATATGTGCTACAAAAATGTTTTTATTTTATTTTGTCCACCCAATAAGGACAACAAACGTTCCTAGCATTTAATGCGACATGATACTTATTTATTGTAACATGCTTGGAATTTAATGCATTATGATCATAACCATTACCACATAGGAGACATGCAACACATAATTGACTGATCATGGTAAAGTAGTATTTGAATAAGACATCCTCCTCACCACTTGTCTTAATCCTGATATCTTAATGTGTGGAGAATGTTGCCTATAAATACCATTTAAGGTCTTGAAGTTCCATAATGTCGATCCTAACTCCTTTCAGTGATTTGAATATGATTCCTCTTGTACTTAGTGAAAATCCTAGTTTATGTTACTATTCAGATTCAGCGAATGTAAACACTGATTGCCTTTAGTGATCGCTGAAACTCAGGAACACTATCTGAGCTTAGAAGATCCGAAGAACAACACTCACACCAAAAGACCCTTCAGTGATAGTCCCAAGACCTAACTGAAGATAGAGACTGATAGCTCGTGACCTGAAGCGGTTCAGTGATAGCAACGTTCGTCTAGAAAGAGTGTGAGATCTTGCGTATGCCTCAGTGATACTTGAAGGATTCCCCCTTGAAGCCTCAAGTATCAGCGATCAAATAAAGCCGACTCAGCAAGATCAAAGTTGATCTTATCCTTGATGCACAAATGCCTAACCCCCATGCCTTGTCAGAAACTACGTAGGGAGTTACTTGATTGTCTCTCACGTGCTTACCAACTCTGATTAGGTCATTGTTCATATTCGGCTAAAAGTTTAGTTGTAATAGAATAGATTTGCTTGTTCTTATTCCGCTCATAACATGTAAATTTGTTTATCTCAATAAACTTATTTAAAAACTTCAAAAAGTTGAGTTTCTATTCATCCCCCCTTTCTACAAACTAGTTCTATACTTATACATTCTTGTAGACTCCTTTGAGACCAACAAGTGGTATGAGAGCAATGTTTTTACTCTTTAAAACTAATATCTTTTTTTAAAATGGCTAATCAAAGTACAAACTACAACAACGATGGATCACGTGCTAAACCTGCTAAATTTAGCAAAGATAATTTCCTTGTCTGGTAGGAAAGAACGACTCTATTTCTAGATGGTCAGATCCTAAGATCCCCTACTATATAGAGAATGGACCATTCACTCCTACAATCCTAGTCTCTGCAGTCCTAGCGACTACGACTACTCAGCCATTCCTAAGAGACGTACTCCCAAAGCTCCACACCAGTGGAGTGAAGAAGATAACAAAGAACTAGCTGTTGACTCAAAAGCTAGGTCTATCATTGTTGTGTCTCTGCTAGATGATGTGTATTACTCTGTCATGAAAATGAGAATCTGTAAATCCATGTGGGATACTCTTTGTATTCAGCATGAAGGAACCAATGAGGTTAAGATAACTCCAAAAATCCATCTAGTGAGACAATACGAAAGTTTCATGTGCACTAAAAATGGAACACTTTCTCAAATTCACCAAAGATTCAACTGGCTGATCATAGATCTAAAAACAGTTGGTCGAGAATATTCTAACTCAGAAGTACTGACAAAGTTCATGGAATCTCTTTCTGAACAATGGGACACATTTACTACTTGTCTTAAATTATCAAAGAACACTGAAACCCTTTCTTTAAGTCCTTTGTACGGAATATTGCTCAATCATTAGCAATCTCAAGTTTTAAAGAATTTTTTTTAAAAGACACTAAAAGTGCCAAAAGTTCTTCCTTGGCTTTAATGTCATCAGAGATTGATCCCTCGAGAACAGTTTCTTCTTCCATTACCTCTATAACTAAGTTAGACCATTCTAACTCTAAGGACATCTATGACACAAATCTATCAGAATTTGATGATTCTCTGACCCATCTAACTAATTCATTTAGAAGGTTTGCCAGAGAGAGAAACTTCATAAGAAATCCTTCTATCACTGACTCTGATAAGTTAAAGATATCATCCACTAATAAAAGCTTCTGCTATATGCTTTAAGTGTCAGCGCAAAAGTCACTTTGCTAGTGAAAGTAGTTGAAGAAAGTTGTTGTTCCATCCACCTCTCAAATACCTGTTAAAGCCAGAGATGACATATATCTCAAGATTAAAGAGCAGTATTGAAGATGAAGAAAACCCAGCGAAGAAGTTGACCGGGCCGACACCACCGACGAAACAGGGCCAGATGAAGAAGACATAACTTTTATTTTCCTTATGTCAAGATTAAAAGAAGTTGGGGAAACTGCTGAAACTTCCTCACCCAAATCTTCTCTTTTTAGGTATTAAATCTGAAAAACTCCTCTATCCCTGAAACTGATAGCTTGTCGGCTCTCGACACCCTCACTGTTGATCTTTACAATGCTCTAAACGGCAAAACCAAAGGTGAACAAATAAACACGTACTTAACTGAACAACTTAAAAATTGTCATCTGAAAATCAAAGAACTAACTAAGGTCGAAGAAGACCTTAAAGAGCAAGTCTTTGTAAATCAGACAATAAGCATTGAGAAACAACATGCTATCACTGAGTGCGAAAAGGCCATCGTTGATCTCAAAGCTGAAAAAGCCACCATTGAAGGATGGTGAAAAACCTCTTTAACGCTAGTGAGATCATAAATGCTCAGATCCCCTAAAAGGTTAAAAGTGGTATGGGATACTTTTCTAATCAGGAAGAATCGATTAAGGATCGTTCCATGCTTAAGTTCGGACCATTTGTATCCTTTATCCCTGATACTTCGACTCGGTGTTCCTCTACATCTGAGTCAAAACCTTCTGAACCCCTTCCTAAGGACTCAGGGAAGGTGATTAAAGAAAAGTTCCTTAATCTTGTTTCTAAGGTCAAGAAATCTCCTAAACTGAAGAAAGTCCTTCTACTCCTTCAGTGAGTCATCCTTCGACTTCTGGGAAGAAGTTCCTTGGATATATTCAGAGATCAACTCCTCGAATCAAGATAGATATCACTCCCTCTAAACCTGAGAAACCAGTGGTTCCTCCCAGGTCTATGAAGAAAGGAATAGTTGGACCTGGTCCTGACAATGTTAAGCCCTTTTATGCTTCATACGTCTAGCTCTAAACCTTCTTTTAGATGTAGGAAGTGCTACCATTGTGGGGAAACTACTCACATTGCAAGCAAGTGCCCTAATGCCACCAAGGCTGAGAAGATATCTCACGGGAAGAAAGTAGCTAAAACTGAGAAATCAGTGAAAGCGAAATCCACCAACGTTGATGAAACAACTAAGATGACTAAGTCCACTGAAGAATGGTCTTCAGAGAATGAGAAATTTGCTTCCTCTAACCTTTCCACTAACACTACAGGATCCATAGTTCTATGGGTACCTATGAAAAATTAATTTTCTTATCTCATGCAGGATGCTAAAGGTATCTAGTATCTCGATAGCGGATGCTCAAGGAATATGACTGGAACAAAAACCCTGCTCGCTGATTATAAGGAAGAAAAAGCTCCCTCAATGACGTTTGGTGGAAATGGCAAAGAATACACCAAAGGTTATGGTGTTCTGACCAACAGAGAAACTTCTTTCAACTAGTTGCCTATGTTGAAGGGCTAAAGCACAATCTTTTGAGCATAAGTCAACTCTGTGATAAAGACTTCAAAGTTTTATTCACAAAGACAAAATGCGTTGTCACTGATAAAAATGACAAACTTTCTCTTAAAGGCAAAACATCTGAAAAGGTCTATGTCATAAATATGGATAGTACTCATTCAGAGAATGTTTGATTTCTATCTAAAGCCTCTCCTGATGTAAATTGGCTTTGGCATAAAAGACTATCCCATCTGAACTTCAAAATGATAAATGATTTATATAGAAAAGAACTTGTGAATGGACTCCCTAAACATTCTTTTGCAAAGGAATCTCTTTGCTCAACATGTGAAAAAGGAAAATTGACAAGGGCAAGCTTCAAATCTAAGCAAGTCTCATCAGCGAACATACCCCTTTTGTCAATGTCCAACCCCAATCCATAACTGGAAAGAAGTACACTTTTGTCATAGTTGATGAGTATTCCAGGTATACTTGGGTATTCTTTCTCAGATCCAAGAGTGACACCCTTGAAGAAATCATTCCCTTCATCAAGAAGATGAAAGTACTGAACAATCTCACTATTCGCTCCATGAGAAGTGATCATGGCACTGAATTCAAAAACAATACCCTGATAGTTTCTTTGGACAAAGGAATTTCTCATAATTTGTCCTCAACAAGGACTCCTCAACCAAATGGTGTTGCTGAAAAAAGAAATCGAACAATCTTTGAAGCCGCTCGCTCAATGCTCAACGAATCTCATCTACCAAGTCATTTATGGGCTAAGGCAGCCAACACTGCATGTTTCACTCAGAATCGATCCCTGATAGTTAAGAGATTCAAGAAAACATCCTATCAACTCTTTCATCGAAGAAAACCATAACTGAGTTTTCTACACATCTTCCGATGTAAGTGTTATATTCTGAATGACAGAGATCATCTTGGAAGGTTTGATCCAAAGGCCGATGATGGTATATTTCTTGGGTATTCATTTGTGTCCAAGTAGGGATGGCAAAAAAACCCGAAACCGATGGTGAAAACAGAAAATCAAAACTTTTGGGCCAGATTTGGGACGTATTATCGGTGATAGCGCGGGGATCGGGGCATTTTCCGGGATCTTACGGGGGACGGGGACGGGGGCGGGGACGGTGATCACCGCCCTGGCCCAGCCCGATATGCGTATATATATTAATTTTAATTTTTTTTACATATATATATATATATATTATTAAAAACAAAAATATTAACATTAAAATTTAAAATGTTTTTATCTAATACCTCAACACCCCAAATAATGTTTACGAAAAAATCTAATTTATTTGTCTAATCATGAAACCGTGATGTTTTTTATATGATGTTTGAACTTCTGTTACTTATATTTTGTAATGAAAAACATGGTTTGTAATTAGTTTGATTATGTTTGAACTATTTTGACTTGCATCTTTGAAAAAAATGTAATTTACTTTTAAAATTAATATGTTGTAATTTTTTCGGACCGGTTCGAGTTTCAGATTTGGGTATAAGCAACGGTGAACGAGGAAACAACGGAAAAAAGGTTATTCCCCTTAATCATATTCCTAGCATTGAACCAAATGATGATGACGGACCTCATCTCATCTCTACAATTAATAGTAACAATCCTTCCTCCTCAGGAATAATTGTTATTCCTCTTAATCATATTCCTCCTTCTGAAACTTCAAACAACTCCTCATTAGTGAATAATCATGTATCAAACTCTACTCCAGAGAATGATAACCCTTCCGGATCTCAACCAGGGATGTTAAGAAATGCTGAAGAAAACATCGTTGAATCATCTTCCTTAACCCCTGAATAAGTCAATGAATCTTCTATTGATCAAACTCCTCAACTTCTAGCTCAGTGACAGACTCGAGATCATCCCATCGATCAGATAATAGGTGATCCAAGTACAGGTATTAAAACCCGACAGGTTAGGGGTAATATCTGTCTCTTTGTAAATTTTATTTCTATATCTGAACTTAAAAAGATCGACGAAGATATCACTGATCCCAGTTGGGTCAGTGCTAAGCAAGAAGAACTGACTGAGTTTCAGAGAAACAAAGTCTGGAATCTTGTTACTCGTCCATCTGGTAAATCTGTTATTGGTTCCAAATGGGTGTTTCGTAATAAGTTAGATGGAAATGGCACTGTAACCCAAAACAAGGCTCGACTGGTTGCTTAGGGATATAGACAGGAAGAAGGTATCGATTATGATGAAACTTTCGCTCATGTTACCAGGCTAGAAGCAATTAGACTATTCCTAGCCTATGTTGTCCATAAAGATTTTATAGTCTTTTAGATGGATGTTAAGAGTGCCTTTCTGAATGGCAAGCTAAGCGAGGAAGGTTATGTTTATCAATCTCCAGGATTCTGTGATCCTAAGCATCCACGTTATGTTCATAAACTGGAAAAAGGGTTTTTATGGGTTAAAACAAGCTCCCAGAGCTTGGTATGATTCCCTCTCTAAATATCTCTTAAAAGAGAAGGTTGTGCGTAGAAAGATTGATCAAACCCTGTTTCTGAGGAAACACAAGCGTCATACCATTCTTGCTCAGGTATATGTCGATGACATCGTATTTGGTTTCACTAAACCTATGTTACCTTTTCTCAAAAAGTAGAAACCGTAGTTTAGTATCCTTCTCTCTCCTCTTTTTCTCTCATATACCTATAAAAGGTAGTTTCGAATTCTTTTCATTCTTTACACTCACAAATATTTGAAAGCAAGAAATAGTATTTGAATTCTCTCTGCAAACAACAAGAACACCAAGAACATGCACTTATACGTTTTTCCTTGTTTTGAACTAAAAGGTTGGTTTTAATTCATTTATCTATCTAACAACTACTTAAATTTTGTTAAGAACTTCTACCCATCACTTGTAACTTCTTGTTTAAGTGATTTCTTCTATATTTATTGTGTTTTATATAAAACTCAAAATCCTAAAACCTATTCTAAGATTCCTTTTTAGAACAGAAGAACATTTTGATCCAAATTATTCGAATTTTTTTGTCTAAACTCTGCTTATGGTACATTTTTGTACCAAATAAACACATTGGTGCTTTTAACTAAATTTTTTGTTTAAACATTTTTGATAAAAATCTTCCAAATAACAAGTATTTTGATCTTGTTCGTCAAAACATTTGTTTTTCTTTAAATCCTTGGTATTCTTTGTACCAAAATATTCTCGGTTTATACATTTTGTCTTAAACCATGTTTTTTGTTTTTGGTTTTCCAATCCCTGAAACAGAAATGGCCAACACATCTGTGAAGGTCACCTCTGAAACTGAAGAGACCACTCAGTTGGTCACTGAATTCCAAGCTACGAAGGTCACCAAGTTCAACATGGAACAAGCTCTGTTGAAGCCATGCAATCATGTTGCACCATTGGAGATCCCTGAAAACCGACCTTATCTCAAAGATGGAGCTCGTTTTCTACAGAAGTGCCCTCTAAGATATGCCTTCTGCCACAAGCCAGTTGGGATAATTTCTTATCTCCAACAATTCTGGTACACTGCCCACTGCACCACCAAGGTCGCTGATAAGGGTGTCGCCCTTCTTGCAATCGGCTTTACTTTAATCCTTGGCTCACTAGTCGTCTCTACCAGAGCCATTAGAACTGCTCTCTGAATCCCCAACAAGGAGAAGGGTCAGCAATGGGATCCATAACCCACTAAGGATGAAATCAGGGAGTTCCTTACTCAGATAGGCTATGACTGGCCTCCTAAGGATGACAAGCCTAATGAAATCAACAAGGAACTGACCAAAATCGACAAGAGTCGAATGCCAGCTATCTGGCACTACCTTTTCACCCACTTCATTCAGTGCCTGAACACTAAGACTAGTGGTCAGGAACAGGCAAGCAGGAAGTTCCTGAACATGGCATATGCTTTCTACCGTGGTTGTCGAATCAACTATGCGAAGATCATTTTCGAAGGCCTTTATAAGTGTATCGGTGTGAAGAAGAGGGAGAAAACAATCCCTTACCCACGTTTCATCCTTATGATTTTATTGTATGTCTTCAGGGACTACCCTAAGAAGTCGAACCAACGATTCTCCCAAGTCGGCAAGAAAGCCCTGGAGCATGACCAGGAAGAAGGAGACGCTCCTTACTTTCCTGCTGTGATGGAAATCATCAAGGGTCCGTCACCCCCACACACTGAACAACCAGCACCTACCGTAGTGGTAGAGAATGTATCTCGAATACTGAAAAACCCATCAGTGATCGACCTAGATACATCTTCCTCCCCCTCCAAGAAACGGAAAAACCCATCCGCTGATGGACGTAAAAAGTCCACAACACAAAATCCCCCAAGCAAGAAGCCCAAAAAGAATGGCTCTCAATAGTCCATTCTCTCTTCCTTCGGTGTACTACAAACGCCCCTGATAACCATAACCACGACAACGACATCAGAGACCATTGCCGCTTCATCAACACAACCCCCACATTCAGAGACTGAGGTCCCTGAAGTGATAGTTACCAGCTACTCTGAAGCTGGAACAGGTAATACTTTAATCACTTGCTTATCTTTTACCTCTACCTACTCTTCTTTGGTCCACACATCAATCCATGACTCAGATATGGTTGTCCCCATATTTGAAGAGGTTGAGAAGCGTGTTGTTCAATTATCAGCTTTGTTTCGACAATCTAAAAATTGGAAAGCAATGTGCATCGGACCTGAGAATGTTTCTCATAAGCATTCTCAGAGATAGGCATGTGATCCTCTAGACACATCCTTTGCAAGTTCCAACCCTGAGACTAATCCTTCAGATACTCTCAAGGAACCCTTGCATACAAATACTTCGACCTCACTTCTTTCTTCTAACCCCAAGCTATTTCTTGCTCGTTTATCTTTGTTACCTACAGGTGTTTTTGATGCACCTCTGATTGGATCTCCCATCATCACTGAAGATGGAGAAACTGAAGAAATTGAAGCAGGAGAAGCTTCAGGGAAAAACCATTCCCAAGATGAACCTAGAGATCCCCAAGATCTCTCTGGAAGCTCCCATCGTCTCCTTTTAGATAACGAATCTAGACCATCTAATCGATGAGTCGCCCTAGATAAAGATGAAGGCCGAAAATTTGCAGATTTCGGCCGAGTACATCTTCAAGCAGGTATCAGGGATACCTAATATGAAGACCACTGTATAAGACATCCAAACGGATGTCTCTGCCTTGAAGACATAGGTTTTTTCACTGAAGAGTGCCATATCTCAGAATACCTACTCCATCACACAACTGGGCATCAAGCTAGACAATCAGGGGAGACACTGGAAGAGATCCTCAAGGTTCTGAAGGATCTGCTGTCACTGCTTCCTCTCTCACTGATAGTGATAGAGAATCCATGTATCAACTGTGGTTCATTCAGAAGGCCTAATTTGACACTATTGCTTCCATCAAAGGGAAAATGAATACTCTCCTGGTGCATATCCTCACCGATGACAACACAGAGGAGAAGAAGATTGCAAAGGATCTCGATGAGCAGATCGTCGCTGAAGATGGTGATTTAGGAATAAAATAAACCCTAAAGTTGATTAGGGAAGGGAGTGCACGTCGATGATTCCCTCATCCAGGATAATGATGAAGATGAAGAAGAGGAAGAAGAAGAGGGTCCATCATACTCTCTTAGAGATGATGATGATGATGATGAAGATGATGATCCTACTCTTTTCTTCTTATCAATACATCCAAGGATTCAAACTGGCTTAGTTTTCAAGACACCTCTGGGGATAGGCATACTTCTAGACAGGAGCAGCCTAATTCCTCTAAGAAAAACAAGCAAGTCTCTGTGGACTCAGAGGATGCCAACCTGAACTTTCCTACTGAATAAAGAGGGGGAGCTCAATAATTTAGAGGTAAATCTTCCGACTGAACTTTACCATCCCCTCTCTGAACCCCAAATTCTCTCTTCCCTACCTCTTGCTATCCCTACCAATACTTCCACTATTAGAGATATTGAAGAAATTACTAACTCTAAACCATCTTCTCCCACTCTTAGCTCACCCTGTCCCCAAAGGTCGTTCCCTTCATTAATGAACCCTCCAACACAGATCTATTCATATACATATCCAAATCAGATTCTAAAGAGGAATAAGGCATTGTTCAAAGGCGTGTACATAAAGAGCCCATCCCTAAACCTAAAGAAGAAGCAAGACGGGCTCGGCTAATAAAGGAGTTAGAGAGGACCAGAGTAAAAAATCCTCTTCGTACCTTTGGTCCTGAAAACTCCCTTCCTGTACATACTTCACAAGAGGACGAATTCTCCTTTCTTACTGCTGAAGAAAGAGAGGAAACATTACAAGCTCAGCGACTCAGAGATGAGCAAATAAAAGAAGCACGAGAAAACCTGAAGGTCGTTGAAGCCTTGGCACAAAAGGAGCTAGCCGAATCAAACTACAAAATTAGGAATCCTCTCAGAGCCTAAGAGAGAAATCTACAAACCGCGAACAAAGACCTTCAGAAAGCCAAAGCTAAAAACAATGAAGAACTTGAATGGTGCAAGATGAAAGTTAACTCTCATTTCTTCCATGAAAAGATTACAAATGTCACTATATCTGGAAGAAATTCAAGATTTGGTCGAAAGATAACGGTCAACATCTTCAGAGAGAACATACATCAAACTGAGGCACCACAATTTCTAAAGTTCTATGGCTTCTCTGAATGGCTGGAAATCAGAGATGGTATTCAGCAATCAAAGTCCCGGTTCAAAAGCGTAGTAGAAGACCGTCTGAATCGGCTTCTACAAAGGATCTCCCAATATGTAACGGTACTCCCTCTCCCTTCAAAATCCAAAAGGAAGAGATCCAAGTCCGAATACTGAAGAAGGTCCATCGTTCCAAAATGAACATGAGACCAAATTTGACTTGGATAGTCTCATTGCTCACTTAGTCCTCCCTGATCTATCAATGCTTAATACCTCCTTGCCTTCATAAAGAAAATACGAAGAAAGTGAAATTGTTGGCAAACCGGAGCCAGGGATGGTCTTCGTCGATAATGATGGAACTACAAAGTTCCTCAGTAACAAGGAGATGCCTCTCGCTCCATTAGAACCCCTCAAAATGCTCTATTACAATTGCTCTGATGAAGACGATCGAATTTTCAGATAAGAAGAATTGAGAGAGAACTACAAAGAAGAAAGGAAGTGACAAATGCTTCTGTTGTAAAAGTATTGTTACCCTTAAAATTCAATACAGAAAATAGACCTCCGCGCAAGTATACACCTCGAAATACTGTCGTATTGTAACAAGTAATAATGGTACAAAGTACCGGATTTATCGTTCCCACAGAGATGGTGTTAAAGCTGTAAGGATGAAAAACGCGACTTTTAAGAAGAATGATTTCAGAGGATGAAAACAAGAGGATTTTGTTGATTAACTAAAATTGGTTGGTTGATTGGTGACTTTGGAAAATTACAATTATAAAAAGCTAGACTGGGGTGTAAGGATAAATTGAGATTTGGTTAATAATTTCATAAAAAGATATTTTATAATAGTAATTGTTGTCTTAGAAATATGATACTTTTTATAACCTCATTAAGGTTAAGAAGTTTAAATATCAATAGTTAGTTGTCAATTAACTTTAGGGATATTACCACGAAATATTATAGATCCAATTATGACAAGTTGGTCAACTACTCTTACAAATTCGATACACCTCTTTACTTTATTACTAACGTTAAAAATTAACTTACACCCCAAACTTAAGGGTTTTAGCCTTCCATTAAGAATGAGTTTTTATAGGGTATTTTTGACTGATAATAAAGACAATAATTAACTGGATTAAATGTAAACGAAACAACAAACTATGATTATAAAAACAATTAAAGAAAGCAATAAAGTACAGAAAAGTAAAAGTGGGACAAGTTTGTGATTATCAAACTTTGAGTAAGAAAACTAGGACAAGGTTACCATTGGTACCTTTGAATAAGAATTCTAGGACAAGTTTGTTTCCAACAATCTTGAAAAAGTGAACATGGACAAGTTTATCAGTTATGCTCTTGAAGGAATGTTTTGGACAAGTTTACCATTAGTAATCTTGAGACATCCTAGTGGACAAGAACACTTTGAATAATCTTGATGTTCAAGAAATTTAAAAGTGCTATAAATAAAATTTAACTAACGTAAAGACTTGAAGATCATGAAGTTCTTGAGGTAACTATGGGATGGAGAAGATGATGAAACTTGTTAAAACATGAAATGCTTCATATATTACTTAATCACTTAACCCACTTGAATTGTAAGGAAAATACTAAGCATATGTAACATACTTAATACATGCCTTGCACTCAAGATGAAGCTAGACGATGGAAAACTACAACTTCAAGACTAATTTTATACTAAATTGATTGCTTATATATAGGCTAAGAGGAGGTAGTTTTTAGAAGATGATGGATCATTGGATTGGTTTTTACCTATTGGATCATGCTAGTTGCATGAGACAAAAAGAGTAAAATGCCAAAATGCTTTTGTTTCCCTTGTTTCCTTTGATGTTGGACGTGTACCAGACAAAGGAAAGAGAGAAGTGTCACAACTTCCTTCTTTCTCCACTCCACTTCCTTTCTCTTTCTTCCATGCATGGCACTTCTCTTTATAGTCAAATTCATCAAGCTATGGCTTGATGATTAAGCCAATATAGAAGTGGGCTACCCTTTTCCATGGGCCAAATTCTGTTTGGGCTGAGAAATGGTTTTCTTCCTACAATTAATTAGTCCTAAACAAAATATACATCTTAGAGTTTTTGCCAAGAGTTTGGATCAAAAAACGGGTTTACAACAAAATTGTTTAAAAACCCCAAACAAACTTGGGTCTTCGTTTTTTTCTTTGACAAAAAGCTTTCTAACTCTCCTTTTAAGCGCAAACCTCTTCCTTCAATTCTTACCTGCACAAATATCACAAAACATGAGTATTGGCTTTTGATTTTATTTACTTTGTTAGCCTAAAATTCAATATTTTGTGATACTCGCTGCTAATGTTAACATACTGTTAGAATATTTCTTTATGTAAAAGTATGTAATCAGAAATCTTAAGTGTTATTGTAAAAGATTATCCAGAAGATGCCAGAGCCATGAATTTCTCTAAGTGTTAAGAACACATATGCTCCCAGAGGCTTGGACAACCTCTGTGGACCTCTGTGTATCAGTGGTTATTTCCAGCTCACGTGCTTGCTGACGTGGACAGTCATGCGACTTATGCTCAACAGAATTTGTTACAATATTCCGTGATGTGTCTATTCCTCATTGGCTGATGCATTGACTTTCTCTCTCACTGTAAATAGATTTCATTTCTTGTATTGTAAGAGTGGGTGTTTGAGAGAAGAGAGGTGAGAACTCCTATTTTGAGAGAGAAATTGTTCTTCAGTATTGTAATCATCAGCTTATTGAATACATTGGATCTTCAACATCTTTCTTCATTAAATTGAATTGTTTAATGTTTATCGTTGTTGATTACC
This sequence comes from Silybum marianum, assembly GCA_036898165.1. Classification (NCBI taxonomy): domain Eukaryota; kingdom Viridiplantae; phylum Streptophyta; class Magnoliopsida; order Asterales; family Asteraceae; genus Silybum; species Silybum marianum. The sequence goes on from CM072528.1 coordinate 39,968,568, forward strand.
TTATTGTTGAATACAGTAGATTGTTCTTCCGCTTACTCTGTTAATTTTCGTAATTAAATCTACTGAATATAGAGTAATTGAGGATCTGGGTTCCAACACATACTACAATTACTATATATAGTCCTATAATTATATCACTTATCCTAATAAAAAGGTAAAAACTAAAGAAAATAAGAAGTAAATACGGGTAAATAAATTACCCGTATCAAACATCTCCAAACTTAAACCATTGCTTGTCCCCAAGCAATAAGTCTAAAGAAAAATAAAAGGAAGAGAGATTCCAAAAAACACACGATTATGCTTCGGTTCCATGATTTGAGTTACCCGCTAATGACCTCCATTCATAAGGTACCAAGATTTTGGTCAAAAAATCATTCGATAATCTTCCCGCATTCATCCCTCCATGGTATGCACAACTTTAAGTAAAATTTTTTTTAACCAAGCCAAGTGTGTAACGCCCTAAGGTTATCTTTCTCTTCCAATCTCACAACTTTTCATGGTGGGTTTTTCTATCGTTAAGTTTTTATGTGAGAAGAGGCAACTATACTTGAGAGATCCCCTAAAAGATATGTATGCATTTGTGAGTGAAGCTATGCTTCTTTGAGTGTGTTTATGCATACCTTATAGCTTTTTGGGACCAGAAAGTGAGGTCCATGCGTGTATTAGTGAAGCTATGCTTCTTTGAATGTTGTATACTTGCATGTCTTTATGTATATGCACCCAAAATAGAAATTTGAAAATTATCGTGCAAAACATAATTTTAGAGAGTGAAGTGTTTGACTGTGTATATATCGAACAATCTGTATCGTGATGTTACATTTAGATACAAATTTCCTCATCTCCAAACATGAAGACCTCGATGTCCTCATTGAGCTTAAAAATAAAACCCTGTGGGGTTGAAGACTGGAAAAGTCAAACCCATCTTTTGATTAAAAACAGTTGGTGTGCAAAAGATCTCAACTTACAGATGTGCATACGGGCTTGGACTGAACAGTGGGGCCATGGTTAAATGCTTTTGACCAAAATTTGGAATCATTTTTGGAAAATGAATGGAACAGAAGTGGTCCCCTTGTGCTAAAGACTTTCTCTTATAGTGAACAAAACAGCAAAACATCAAAACACATGCATGACTTTCTACCCACTTAGTTGACACCAACTAAGTTACCCAGCTAGGCTTTCATGCATGCAAAAACAACAGTTAAACTGAAACAGAAAATACGGGATATTTAAAATATACTAGGCTATATATATATAACAAGAAACAAGAGTTTTAGGAAGACCCCAGACCTACTCCCATGGAGCAGGCTCATCGCCAAACCATTCCTACAAAAAAGTCCATCACATCATTTTCCAGCTCTTCCTGGGCAGCCATACCTTCCTGTACTTCCTCATTTTGCAGAACTTCAGCTGGTACCATTTCTTCTTGCATTCTCTCCTCTTGCGCTCTTTGAGCTATGCCAATAGCTAGTTCCAGAGCCATCTCCAATCCCGCAATTACATCATCTTTGTCAACCAACCGAATCCCCATTTCGGTTATTTTTTCGAGGTCCTCAGTGACCTGTTTCTGTAGCTCACATATCTTGCCCAACATCTGATTCTGTATGGCTTGCTCAGCGTTTTCTACTGCCTGTCTTTTTACTACTTCCTGATATGCTTTCCACTTTCGAAACTCGGATATCTTCATAGTCATTTCCTTGGGTACCTTTTTCTTAGGTGGTTCCCCTGAGATTCCTCCTTCCTCCTGCACGAGCATTAATTCTTTTCCTTTTTCTGGACACATTCTTTTTTTTTAGGTGAGCACCTGCTTTGACCACCCCTTTTTTTATGGCTCAAACGGTAAGGGTTTTTGAGTCGTGCTAGCTGATCCAATAGTTGGATCTGCTCGGGTGTTTGGACTGGTTTTGGACAAACTAGGTGTCCGTTTCTCCTATGCAACCCTGTGTTTGTTGGAGGGTTTTGTGCTCTATTACTGATCTCAATGGCATAGGGACCACTGCTATGCAAGATCGGTTTCAAGAAACCGTTTATGTATGAAAAAGTTAGTGGGATATCATTCAGAAGCCTATGGTTTTGTCTTAATCTTGCAGAGGGGTTGATTGTTAACCCGAGAAACAGTTTCTTTTCATCTGGGCTCATTTCAGGTGGTAATAACTCAAACAAGGCAAGTGGTGGTGGTTTAGTACCTGACGTTGATCCGTACTCGAACTGAGAAGTGGGGAGGGATAGCAGATCATCCATCGGTTCCTTACCCTTATCTATTGGTGGCTGGTTCAAATCAAAGATCTGCCTCCTGTGCCTCGTGCAACCGCTGGTGTTGGCGGTGGTGGTTGCTACCTGTCGTTCGAATGCAGCCGACGGCTGAGGTGTCGGCATTGGTGGTGTCGGTGACGATGTTGTCGGCGATGGTGGGTTTAGAATCGTAGACACCAGTTGCTGCATGGTGGTTGTCGTGGGGATCGACAGTGGTATATGGTTGTCGCCGGCGTCCAAGGGTGGCTGATTCTCGATAATGATTGACGGCGAACCTAGGGTTTCGTCCGCTGGTGTTTGTGAATCGGGCGGTGGAGTTTCTTCTAAATGCTCGAGTATCATTATGGCAAAGTCAAGAAGAGGGTTTTCTGGAAGGGGGATTTATTCTGCTGTTTTTTCGAGGTGGAAGTCGAACAGCCTAGAAGAGAGATATCAAGCTCGGCTGATGATGGATCAAAAATGATGGCTTTTCTTTTTTCGTGCAGATCTCCTTAGATTTGCATTTATTGCAGGAGATATTGTGGTTTTTTGATTTGATTTGAGTTGAAGTCGACTGCTTTTCCGGCGAGGGGGGGTCTTCTCCCGTAGGCTCATTTTGCAAGTGAGAAATCTGGAGAGGAGTGTATATAAACGAAGTTTCCTTTCTGCAGAGTCTCAGATGAATAGTGTCTTCATCAGCATGTGATGTATTCTTTCGTATATACGAGGTACCCATTCGCCGACGAAAAGGAGGATTTGGGTGGATTTTCCTTCCGCATGAAGTCCTGCATTATGGCAGATGGCAGGCTTCATTAAATGCACTGAGTTGGCAATATTATCCAGATAATTGAGCTGTTAATTAACAAACATGTACTGTTTTAATAAATTTTCCACTCAAGCTATCTTTTTCCCAAAAACCAAGAATCAACTTTTTAGGCTCCTCAGTACGATTCAACCATTTTGTCCCTTTCTTGGGCCATATTTTCTCAAGATTTAAATCTTTAGGGTATTACCAAAAACCAGTTCTTGCTTATAACTAATGGACCATATGCTACCTAATATTAAATCTAAAAAGCTAATTAAATCACTAATTTAGCAAATTTAAAAGGTCCAAAATTTCTGATTTTAAACATCATTTTGGAAATTAGAAATTTGAAAATTTTCAACAATTTAATTTTCCTCATGATTGTAAAATAACTTATTGGAATATTTCTGAAATTCTAATTAAAGAATTTTTAAGAGAAATAAAAAATGAGTTATTTTAAATGATGGTGAAAGAAAAATTGTTTGTGATTAAACTTACTTATTTATTTGAGAAACATAATACAACTTAGATCTAACTGTACAGAGGTGTTTCTGTCCTTTCTTAAGTGGAAAAATTTACAACCCCGAAGGGTTGATCCACTATGTCTGCGGAGTTAAGAAAAGGTTTTACACATTGACCGTTGACCTTGAAAGTGTTTCCCTTTTCGGGGTCCAACAGATCTACAACACCATAGGGGTAGACTTTGGAAATCGTGTAAGGTCCGGTCCAACGGGAATTCAACTTACCAGGGAACAGTTTTAATCTAGAATTGAACAACAGAACCTGCTGGCCTTCAATTAAATCCTTAGGATGAATCCTTTTGTCATGCCATTTTTTTGTATTTTCTTTGTACAGTTTGGCATTTTCATAGGCATGATGCCTATGTTCTTCCAGCTCGTTCAATTGTAGGAATCTTTTCCTTCCTGCTTCATCCATTTGCATATTTAATTCCTTCAGAGCCCAGTATTCCTTGTGCTCTAACTCTAACGGTAAATGACATGCCTTTCCGTAAACCAACTTGTAAGGAGACATTCCTATGGGGGTTTTGTAAGCAGTTCTGTAGGCCCATAAGGCCTCATCCAATTTGGATGCCCAATCCTTTCGGTGGGGTTTCACTACCTTGGCTAGAATTCCGTTTATCTCCCTATTGGACAATTCAGCAATTCCATTGGTTTGAGGATGGTAGGCTGTTGCTACCCTATGCTTGATGCCGTACTTTTCCAAGGTTTCATCTAACAGATTGTTAATGAAATGAGTTCCTTCATCGCTTATTAAGGCACGCGGTGTGCCAAATTTGCTAAAAATGTTTCGATGAAGGAACTTGATAACAAATTTAGCATCATTTGAATGGCAAGCCGTGGCTTCCACCCATTTTGACACATAATCAACCGCTACCAATATATAAGTGCAGTTATTGGAGACGGGAAAGGGGCCCATGAAATCAATGCCCTAGACATCGAATAATTCTACTTCTAAAATTCCATTTAAAGGCATTTCGTTGCGCTGCGAGATGTTCCCGCTCCGTTGGCATTCATTGCACGATCTAACAAAATCTTGAGCATCTTTATGCACACTAGGCCAGAAAAATCCTGATTGTAATATCTTTGCTGTCCTGCTTCCTCCAAAATGACCTCCGCAAGGTCCTGAGTGGCAATGTTCCAAAATTGAGTTGACTTCTTCCTTTGGCACGCACCTCCTAATCATTTGATCTGCACATATTTTAAATAGAAACGGGTCATCCCACAAAAACGTCTTTGAGTCAAAGATTAATTTTCTCTTTTCGTGTTTGTTTAACTCTTTTGGGATGACACCACATGCCAAATAATTCACAATGTCCGCAAACCGCGGGGTGGATTTTACAGACAAAATCCTTTCATCAGGAAACACTTCACATATCTCTTCAGTCGGTAGGGGTTTGGTCTGTTCTTCTAGCCTAGATAGGTGGTCAGCTAGTTGGTTTTCTGTGCCTTTCCTGTCAATGATTTCAAGATCAAACTCTTGAAAAAGCAAGACCCACCTGATTAGCCGTGGTTTTGCATCCTTTTTTGAAATTAAATATTTAATTGCAGCGTGATCAGTATGAACGATAACTTTGGTGCCAATTAAATATGATCTAAATTTTTCGAATGCAAAAACCACTGCTAATAATTCTTTCTCAGTGGTGGTATAGTTGATCTGAGCGTCATTTAGGGTTCTACTTGCGTAGTAGACAGGGTGGAAAATTTTTCCTTTCTTCTGACATAAAACTGCTCCTACCGCCCAGTCACTGGCATCACACATAATCTCAGATGGTAAAGTCCAATCTGGTGTAACCACTACAGGTGCTGTGACCAAGGCTTCTTTTAGAATTTTAAAAGCTTTTGCACAGTCTTCATTAAAATTGAAGACTTGGTCATTTTGTAGGAGTATACAAAGAGGTTTTGATATTTTCGAAAAATCCTTGATGAATCTTCTATAAAAACCTGCGTGACCCAAAAAACTCCTTATTCTCTTTACAGTGGTTGGTTCAGGAAGTTTTTCGATTACCTCGAGCTTCGCCTTATCAACCTCTATGCCTCTTTTAGATATGAGATGCCCTAGCACAATTCCTTCTTTTACCATAAAATGACATTTTTCCCAGTTTAAAGTTAAATTTGTCTCTTCACATCTTATAAGACTTTCTTTCAAGTTTTTTAAACATATGTCATATGATGATCCGTAAACAGAAAAGTCATCCATGAATATTTCCATGGAGGTTTCTAACATGTCGGAAAAGATGGACATCATACATCGTTGGAATATGGCAGGGGCATTGCATAGTCCAAAAGGCATTCTTCTAAAAGCAAAGGTTCCATAGGGGCATGTAAAGGTGGTCTTCTCTTGGTCATTAGAGGCTATGGCTATCTGATTGTACCCAGAGTATCCATCCAGAAAACAATAAAATTCTTTTCCACCTAACCTATCCAACATCTGGTCAATAAATGGTAGAGGAAAATGGTCTTTTTGGGTGGCTTTGTTAAGCTTCCTATAATCAATACAGATCCTCCAACCTGTTACTGTCCTAGTTAGGATAAGCTCATTTTTCTCATTAGGTACTACAGTGACTCCCCCTTTCTTTGGTACACACTGTACTGGGGTGACACAAGTACTACTGGCAATAGGATAGATTATCCCAGCATCTAACCATTTAAGGATTTCTTTCTTGACCACCTCCTTCATCACAGGATTGAGACTTCGTTGAGGTTCAACTGAAGTGAAGGTTTTATCTTCTAAAATGATTTTATGCTGACAAATTGTAGGGCTTATGCCCTTTAAATATGCAATGGTTCATCCTAAAGCTTTGGTATGAGATTTCAGCATGGTGATCAATTTCTCCTCCTGATCTTTCTCCTACGATGATGAGATAATGACTGGTAACTTTCCTGACTCTCCTAAAAAGGCATACTTTAAGTGCGAGGGAAATTGTTTTAACTCTAATTCTGGTGCTTGTTCTAACGATGGGACAAGGGTAGGTCTGTCCTTTGGGTCTAATGCTTCAAAAGCAACCACTTCCTGCATTGGTTCTAGATCCTCAAAAATAATTTCTTCCTTGCTGTCGGATTCCTCCTTTCCTAACATCATCTCCAAACTTTGTTCTTGGCACAAAGTTTCAATCAAACCTACAACAGAGCACTCTTCTCTATCATCTGGGTACCTAAGAGAATCAAAAACACTGAAAGTTACTGTTTGGTCATGCACTCTCATGGTTAATTCTCCCTTTTGGACATCAATCAGAGTTCTGCCAGTTGCTAAAAAAGGTCTGCCTAGAATGATGGGGATCTCATGGTCCACTTCACAATCCAAAATGATAAAATCGGCAGGAAAAATGAATTTCTCTACTTGGACTAGAACATCCTCAATCTTGCCTTTTGGATATGCAATGGATTTATCTGCTAAGGCCAGGGTGACAGTAGTGGGTCTTGCTTCACCTATTCCCAGGGTTTGAAAAATTGATAATGGCATCAAGTTTACACTAGCACCAAGATCACATAAAGCCCTACCTATCATCTTACCTCCTATGGAACACGGGATAGTAAAACTACCTGGGTCCTTCAACTTAGGGGGTATTTTGTTAGATATCAACGCACTACATTCTTTAGTCATGTTCACAGTTTCATACTCTGTCGGTTTCTTTTTCTTGCTCAAAATGTCTTTTAAAAACTTTGCATATGTTGGCATTTGTTCAATGGCCTCAACCAATGGTATATTGATATGTAGTTGTTTAAAAACATCTAAAAACTTTTTAAATTCATTTTGCTCCTTTTGGTTCCTTAATCTTTGCGGATAAGGAATGTAAGGAGGGACAGGTATGGTGGCTGTGTTGTTCTGCAGTGTAGGTGTAGTGGGTTTAACTGGAGGTGCAACTTGAGTGTGATTTCCAAGAATTACAGTTGGACTGCCACCAGGATGTGACAAATCCACCATAACTTTTTCTTGGGGTTTTTGAACAGGTGGTGATTCTTTTGCCAAAATAGGTTCTGAATCCTTTGGGATACTTGTGGTGTCAATAGGATCACTTGAGGTTGTGGGCCTAGTGACAGTTGAAGTGTTTGATGGAATTTCAGATTTTAAAGCAATGAAATTCTTTTCAGGGTCTGCTTTGATTTGACTTTCTAAAACTTTTTGTTTAACCTCAGGCAAAAGGTTTCCGCTCCTTAAGGTAATAGACTTTACATGTTCCTTTCCATCTCTGTGTGGTATTTCCGTGTCACTGGGAAGAACTCCAACAGGTCTTTTTCTTACTTCTAGAGATATTTGTCCTACCTGCGTTTCTAGGTTCTTGATGGCTGCTTGAGTTTGGGTCATAAACCCTTTCATCATTGTTTCCAAAGAAACTGATGACTCAGCATTTTGCTTTGGCCTATTTTGGTAGTTGGACTGGTTGTTTTGAAAATGACCCTGCTGGTTGTTACGGTTACCTTAGTTAGGTTGTGAGTTGAAATTGGACAATCTTTGATTTTGAAAACTGGGCTGGCCCTGGTTCTGAAATTCGGACTATCCTTGTGCATTCTGTGCTGGTGGATTTAAAGCTGGATTGTGCCATGAAAAATTCAGATGTTGTTTCCATCCGGGATTATATGTTTGAGAAAACGGTCCGGTTTTATTTACCACTTGTTCCGGATTTCCAAGGCAGTTTTCGAACGAGTGTCCTTCGCCACAGTATACGCATTGTACTGATTGGGCATTAGATTGTAGAGACATAACATCAGATTTCACTTGTTGTCCAATGGACAGATTTGAAATTAGTTTAGTGAGTTGTGCTGTTAAAGCTGTAACAACATCTATCTCTGTTCCTCCAGTGGCCTTTTTCAGTGGCACAGACCGTGGGTCGGACCATTGTCCGTTGTTGTTGGAAATCTTTTCAAGTATTTCTATCCCTTCATGGAATATCATGGTACGGTTGATTGTTACCAGGTTGATTGTTTCTCTGAGGAATAGCTCCACCAATTTCTGGTGGATTATTTCTTGGAGGAACAACTCTGTTATGAACTGGCGGATTGTTTCTTTGAGGAATAGCTCCACCATGAACTTGCGGATTGTTCAATGGTGGAATAATTCCTTCATTCCTTGGTGGCCTATTTATTTGTGGAACGGGGCCACCATTTTGTTGTGGGATGGCTCCTTGGTTTCTGAGAATACCCCGTAGGCATTGTTGTTGTTATTGTTCCTAACATTGTTAACGGGATTTCCGTTAACATTGTTACGATCAATCGCATTCATTCGGTTATTGAGGACGCGAATATTCTCAAGATTATTTCGAAAATTATCATTGGGATTACCATTTATATTGTTAACAAACTCATTGAAGGGGTCATTTTCATTATTGGTGCCAGTACCAAAGTTGCGAAAATAGTGATTGACGGATTGTCCAACAACTACATTCGGCACATCTGGAATGTTGGCATTAATAAAAATGCCCTCTTCCTCGTAGTTTTCAAGACCTGGAAGTTCATTTATGAATTGTTCATATAAAGGTCCAGCGTTTCCTTCGGGTGATCTTTAGTATCCGTGACATAGTCCTCGTCAGACATCGTGGAAGAAGGCAAAGATGGTGATCTTTGTTCGATTCTTCTACGTTGCCTGTGGTTTTGATTATTTCTGGATTCTGAAGCAAATAACCGACGGGACAATCTGAGCATGAACTATTTTTTTGTTTTTCTTAAAATTGTGATAGAAAAATCAAACTTATAAAAATCGTGTCTTTCAAAAGCTTTAAACTTTAGCTTACCATCCCTTGCAACGGCGCCAAAAACTTGTTGTAAAAGTATTATCAATTATGCTCTTGAAGGAATGTTTTGGGCAAGTTTACCATTAGTAATATTGAGACATCCTAGTGGACAAGAACACTTTGAATATTCTTGATGTTCAAGAAATTTAAAAGTGCTATAAATAAAATTTAACTTACGTAAAGACTTGAAGATCATGAAGTTCTTGAGGTAACTATGGGATGGAGAAGATGATGAAACTTGTTAAAACATGAAATGCTTCATATATTACTTAATCACTTAACCCGCTTGAATTGTAAGGAAAATACCAAGCATATGTAACATATTTAATACATGCCTTGCACTCAAGATGAAGCTAGATGATGGAAAACTACAACTTCAAGACTAATTTTATATTAAATTGATTGCTTATATATAGGCTAAGAGGAGGTAGTATTTAGAAGATGATGGATCCTTGGATTGGTTTTTACCTATTGGATCATGCTAGTTGCATGAGACAAAAAGAGTACAATGCCAAAATGCTTTTGTTTCCCTTGTTTCCCTTTGATGTTGGACGTGTACCAGACAAAGGAAAGAGAGAAGTGTCACAACTTCCTTCTTTCTCCACTCCACTTCCTCTTTCTTTCTTCCATGCATGGCACTTCTATTTATCATCAAATTCATCAAGCTATGGCTTGATGATTAAGCCAATATAGAAGTGGGCTACCCTTTTCCATGGGCCAAATTCTGTTTGGGCCGAGAAATGGTTGGGCCGAGAAATGGTTTTCTTCCTACAATTAAGTAGTCCTAAACAAAATATACATCTTAGAGTTTTTGCCAAGAGTTTAGATCAAAAAACGAGTTTACAATAAAAGTGTTTAAAAACCCTAAACAAACTTGTGTCTTCGTTTTTTTCTTTGACAAAAAGCTTTCCAACTATCCTTTTAAGGGCAAACCTCTTCTTCAATTCTTACCTGCACAAATATCACAAAACATGAGTATTGGCTTTTGATTTTATTTACTTTGTTAGCCTAAAATTCAATATTTTGTGATACTCGCCGCTAATGTTAACATACTACAATTACTATATATAGTCCTATAATTATATCACTTATCCTAATAAAAAGGTAAAAACTAAAGAAAATAAGACGTAAATACGGGTAAATAGATTACCTGTATCAGCTTCTCATGGCTCTAGATCCTGATTTTTTACTTCCTTTGTAATATTCAGTGTATAGTACTTTACTTTGATATTGTAATTTCACTTTCTGATGTAATTCTTCAAATTATTAAGTAATGAAATTCAATTAAGTACTTTACTCCATCATGTACCGAAAAGATCCCAAAAAATAGTAAAATGGGACAAGGAACTTATGAGTCCTGATAACCTAAGAAATCCTTTAGTTCACCGATACTTTTTATTACATTTATCAGTAATATGCTTTCTAGTTTTAAAACACTTGTAAAAAGTTGTGTTTTCATATCCTTATAAAAGAAACTCAATTTAGATAGTGAATAAGCTGAAAAAGATCTCACAGATTAGTCATTAGGATTTTTACTTCAAATTTTCCATGACTTTTCTATATTGCTTAATCATAATCAAATAGGGGGAGATTGTTGATTCGAACTCCTTTCAATGATTTGAATATGATTCCTTTTGTACTTAGTGAAAATCCTAGTTTATGTTACTGTTTAGATTCAACGAATGCAAACACTGTATGCACTTAGTGATCGCTGAAACTCGGGAACACTATCTGACCTTAGAAGATCTGAAGAACAAAACTCACACCAAAAGACCCTTCAGTGATTGTCGAAGACCTAACTGAAGATAGCGACGGATAGCTCGTGATCTGAAGCGGTTCAATGATGACAACATTCGTCTAGAAATAGTGTGAGATATTGCCTATGCCTTAGTGATACCTGAAGGATTCCTCCTTGAAGCCTCAAGTATTAGCGATCAAATGAAGCCAACTCAGCAAGACCAAAGTTGATCTTATCCTCGATGCACAAATGTCTAACCCCCATGCCTTGTCAGAAACTATGTACGAAATTACTTGATTATCTCTCACGTGCTTACAATCTCTGATTAGGTCATTGTTCATATTCGGCTAAGAGTTTAGTTGCTTTATAAACAAAGGGCAAGCTTCCTATGGAAATTTGACACGTGACATGTACCTTTTGACATACATTGGGTATAAATAGATGAAGACTCCCATCTTCATCTTCATGCATGCTTAAATCTCTCCTTTAACCTCCGATCTTATTTCTTTCTTATCTTGTGCATCAAAGTTACTTTGTGATTCTAAGGTTGTAATAGAGTAGGTATAATACTTGTTCTTAATCTGTTTATAACCTGTAAATTTGTTTATCTCAATAAACCTATTTAAAAACTTCAAAAAGTTGAGTTTGTATTCAACCCCCCCCCCCCCGCTTCTACAAACTGGTTCTATACTTATAGAAATTGGAGCTCAGAGAGATTAACTTGCTAATTTTCAATGTTTTCAACGTTCATCAGCTGATCACCCACAATCTCCTTGCAACTCCCGTTTCTTAATTGAAGATTTGTTAGAGTTAATTGAGTATATTTTAGTGTTTGATATAGAGGGAATACATCTTCCATTTGTGAGAGAGATTGTTATATGATGTTGATCACTAGTTAATCTTTAGTTTATTTTTCGCAACAATCTTCTGTATTTTAAATATCATATTTTTTAATAAAATTATTAAAACTTTGAAAACACTAGAGCCAACTCTACTGTGTTATTTGCAATATTTTTTAAGTTGCAGGATCAAAAACTTCCTCGAGCAAATTTCAATATTCATTCCCGGAGCAGTTCAATGGAGGAGGAGGGAGGAGCAGATCAATGATGTTATTTTCTTGAACACATTTTAAGATTCATTCCCGGAGCATATCGATGGAGGAGCAGCAGGGAGGAGCAGATCAATGAGCATCATTCCATGAGAGGGTTTCAATCTTTATTCAGGGGGAGGGAGGAGAAAATCGATGAGCTTCATTTTCTGAGCAGATTTTGATGTCATGTAGAAAGAGATCTGGTGGGAACATTTAAAGGGAAGGTGGGAACTATAGAAGATAATGACCTAGTGGGAGTTGTAATGACAAGGGTGTTAGGATATGAGAGTCATACACTGAGTGGAATAACGGTATCCCTTTAAAGATCCATACGAACTGGGTAAGATGGGTGCTACAAAATTTTACTAGTACGAGCAGTAACCCTTTGTTTTTTTATTTGAATATGAATGACGAACTTAGCCCGTTGCCTCCACGGTGTCTATACAAATGCACTGAATCCTCTTGATGTCCTATGCCAAGAGAGGATATCTTATTCCTTCCCAAATGCTAGGTAAGGTCTCCATCTTTTTGGAGGAAAGGAAAAATAAATTTTCGACGGATATATATATAGATAGATACATATATATAGAAAGAGAGGTCCTATGAACAATTTTAGCGATCCTTTTAATTTCTCATACAATGAACCGCACCACACAATGGCCTCTCTCTGTATTTATATATCCGTAATGAATAATACCTATCTCATAGGCATACGGTAGGACGAGTGACCCTATCCTTTAGAAGACATCATGTCTTCTAAAGGAGTATTTTAGTTTACCCAACCATCATGATGCCAAGTCTCTATTAGTCAATCATATCCCCTATAGAATCTGATTCCATCAGATGAAATAGGATATAATAAGATAATAATAATGATTAAACTTTTTTGATTATTTATTGTTCTTATTCAGATATAAATTTTATGAGTATGACCCATTGGACTTTATCACGTTGACGATAATTATAAATCCTATTTATAATTATAAACGAAGAGCGGTATTTAGCAATACATCATCGTTACTCAAATGATAAAGTTTGGTGCTTCAGCTAAACAACAAAAGTGTGTGGTCATTATTTTGTACATATTTATATTCCTTTGTTCATATATCCCATTTCGGACACGAGGCACGAATGTGTCATCCTTGCTATGTTTGATCCTCAGTTTCTCGATCCCTTAATATACAGATTAGACAGACACCCATATCCTATACTGACTATCTGAGCATGCATGAACTTTCTCAATACTATTCAATCGAGGGGCCCAAGGATAGCACTCTCATCATACAAGAGGAACAAACCTTATCTTGATCCATGTTAGTATTACTATGGTATACCTAACAACAACTCTGTCACCCAGTTACAGAATGATTAGAACCAGTTATCAAAGTACATCACTCACACAAAGCAAACTCCATGATCTCAAGTCAAAGGACTAATTGTAGAATGATTATATGAGAAACGTCTATGACACTCATATGACATCCAGTGAAACATTCTCACAGCCAGCCACGTCCGGTACATAAGATTCCATTTTATACCGATATGTGGATTTTGTATCTCTATGTGAATCCTTACATATACCAGTCGTACTGTATTAATTCAACCTAAAGCTGAATCTAATGCTTAAATAAGAACATTTTAGAATACATCATTCTAAGTTTATTATTATGTTGAGTTATAACGCAAAATAATACATTATCCTAATACTTTGGCAATGCCTTTCATTAATTAATAATATGACACAATGTCCAAACAAAATAATCTAATGATTGGCTTTTGGGTATATACAGTAATAAAGGGTACGTGTGGAAAAACGAAAGTTGAATGTATATGAATTATATCAACTAGCTAACCATAATCTCTTAACCGAGCCATTAAGCATTATCGAACAATCATGTACGGTTTCCAAATAAGACATACAACTTATTCAGCCTATTAAGCCACAACCAAACAACCACTTATTATACAAAACCATTAACTCGTTAGATTATATACTACCTAAATATTGTTAAATAGTGTTATATTTGTTGCAAATCTTGATGTTGACTATTTTTTGTTTTATATTTGTAAGGTAAATGACTGGTTCTGTCGTTAGAGTTTCTTGGAGGATTGCGCTACTCAAGATCATATTAAAGAAGGGTGGCAAAGCATTTTGGAGATATTCTAAGGACTGGCTTTGTTGATGTTCTAAATATATATATTCTGTACATTTTAGGGTTTTCCGGATTGTAATTTTAGTTTTCAGTCTACGATTTGTTTTAGAGAAGAGATAAAGAGTATCATAGAGAGGTGAAATCGTTTAGGTTTAAGAAATTTCATTTGGCAGGTGTTAATAAAATGGTTCGTTTGAGTTTTCATACATGGTATCAGAGCGTTGGATCGATCTATGGAGTTCTCGTGTAAACCCTAACTTCTATCCAAGTATCGTTTCTTCCTGTTTCTCTGTTCTTCTCTTTTTTTTACTTTCATTCGATGATACCAGCTATGGACTTCTCACGTAACCCCTAACTCTATCCTGGTATCGTTTGTTCCTATCTCTCGGCATCTTCTTCTCTTTTTTTGTTCGATAAGTTTGGGCTCGACTTCGTTGTTTTTGAGCTGGTTAACTCTTTGTCTAAATATTTTATCACAGATCTATAAGGTTTTTGGTCTGGAAACTTCTTCTTACTGTGATTAAACATATTCTCAGCTTGGGTTTTACCTAGAACCATAAGGTTCCTTCTGTGTTTTTGTTCTAAACCCTTAGTTTCGTATTTTTATTATTCTTCTTTTTTGATACATATGTAGTGTTCATTGAAATTTGTTTGATGGGTATGTAACATCTGATCTTGTAGGGTGCATTTGGTACGCAGTCAAGACAGGACAGAACAGAACAGAACGGAATAGAACAGCTGTTACACGTTTGGTAAAACATGATATGACGGGACAGGACAGGACCGATCAGAAGAAAATGACCAATTTACCCCCAGTGAGCTGTTTAGTGTTTTTTTACCAAATAACCCACACACACACACACACATATATATATATATATAGAGAGAGAGAGAGATGAGAGAGAGAAGGGGAGAGAGAGAGAGAGAGAGAGGAGAGAGAGTAGGGGAGAGAGAGGGAGGAGAGAGAGAGAGAGAGGGACGAGAGAGAGGGAGAGATAGGAGAGAGAAGGGGAGGAGAGAGAGAGAGTGGGACGAGAGAGAGAGAGAGAGAGAGGGGAGGAGAGAGAGAGAGGAGAGAGAGAGAAGGGAAGAGAGAGATGAGAGAGAGGGAGGAAAGAGAGAGAGAGAGGAGATAGAGAGAGAGGGAAGAGAGAGATAGAGAGAGAGGAGATAGAGATAAGAGAGAGAAGGGGAGAGAGAGATAGGAGAGAGAGGGAGGAGAGAGAGAGGGAGGAGAGAGAGAGAGGAAAGAGAGAGAGAGAGAGGAGGGAGAGAGAGAGGAAAGAGAGAGAGGGTGTGTATGTGTGTGTTAGGTTAGAGGGTAAAATGGTCATTTAATCCTTGTTCTACTTAGGTCTAGGGGGGTAGGATAGAACAACCTTGTTCCACATGTGTTCCACTTAGTTCCACTTAGTTCAACATTTTATCACACCAAACATGGGACAAGCTTGTTCTGTTCTGTTCTGTTCCATCCTGTTCACCATACCAAACGCACCCGTATAGATCTGGTGGTCTCATTTGTACCTTGCCCAGTCAAATTTGGAGATCTGTTTAAGGTTATTAAACCATTGTAGATCTGGAACCTTACCCCGTCAAATTTGGGGATCTGTTGAAGGTTATTATACCATTGTGGATTATGTGGTTGTTCTTGTTACGAGATATCTCGTTCCCTTGTTATTTCTCAAACAAATCACTTGCTCTTGATAGATCAGGTGAGTTTCGTGATCAGGTTTGTTCCTGAATTGTTTTGGTTGGTTTGTACTAACATTGTCAGGTTGTTGTTGGTGTCTTGATCACCAAATTTAATTTTTATCAACCTGTTGTATCCGCTGCGCTTGTGAGAAATCTCTGTAAGTCTTTTTGCTCCTTCTGTCTGCAGCACGATCACTGAGTCAGTGTTCTTGGCCTACAGGCAGGCCCCTTTATCTAGTTTGTGTGATATCTTCTTATCTTGTGTGGTCTTTGATTTTGTGACTGGGTAGTGGGTTTGACCTAGCACCATCAAGTGTTTTATGAATCTTGCTATAATCTACCCAGGTCTCATTTGTGTGGTTATGCTTATCTGTTCTAATGGCTGCTGGAACTGTCATCACTGACCCTGGTACAACTAAGGTTTCCAAAGTTGCTAAGTTGGATTTTGGAGACCCATTGTACCTACTTCCGAGTGATACCAGTGAAGCTCCCATTTTGAGTTTGAAATTAAATGTGGAACCAACAATTATAAAGTGTGGGCATGTGCTATGACCTTGGCCTAAGAGACTAAGAATAAACTACGATTTATAGATGGAACCTGTTCCTGTCCTGAAAATGACCAAGTTATGCAAATACTCTAGGACAGGTGTAACTATGTGATCTTATCATGGATCCTAAGTTCTGTTACTGAAGATTTGTTTTTAGGTCAAGTTTTCTCAAAGTTATCTTATTAGGTTTGGAATAAGTGTTGGTCCCAAAAGGGTCTACAAGAGTTCGATCAAGAGAGAACAGTTTGTAGAGGGGGGGGGGGGGTTGAATACAAACACACACAGATTTTGGTTTTTAAATGAGTTTATTGAAAATAAACAAATTTACAGTTACAAGCGGAATTAGAACAAGTTTAACACATATTCTATTGTAACTAAGAAATACTAAGTTTGATGCACAAGAAGATGAAAGAAAGAATAAAGAGGCTATAGGTTAGATAGAAGCATGCATTTAGATGAAGAAGATGTCTCCATCTTATTTATACCCGTTTGCCTTTAATAAAAGACAAAAGGTACATGCCACATGTCAAGCTTGGATAGGAATTTTGTCTTTGCTAATAAGACAGCCATGCTTTTGGCCGAATATGAACAGTACCATATCAGATATGATGGGGACATAAGAGACAAGTCGTACGTCCTTTTCTGACATGGTTCTAGGTTTGACTTTTCTGCATTGAGGATAAGATCAATATTTAATCTTGCAAAGGAAACTTCATTTGATCGCTGATACTGAATCTTCAAGGATGAACTTCAGTATCGCTGAGGCTTCATAAGACTTCACACTTTGAGTAGACAGTCGCTGCTATCGCTGAACCGCTTCAGTTCACTTAGCTGATTATCTCTTTCTTCAGCTAGAGTCTTTGACTATCGCTGAATGGTCTTCTGGTGTGACTGCTGATCTTCAGATCTTCAGCGATCGCTGATGGTTATCAGCGTGTGCTATCGCTGAATATGAACAGTAGCTTATTCAATGGAATTTCACAAAGTATTAAGAAGGAATCATATTCAAATCTTTTAACGGGAGTTATGATCAACAATCTCCCACTATTTGATTATGATTAAGCAACATAGAAAAATTACTTTAAGAGACTAGTAAGGACTTAGGAAACATTTAAAGAAAAAATTTCTAAGTGCTAATCTATAAAGTCTTTTTCAGCTAATCTACTATCTGAATTGAGTTTCATTTATAAGGATATGAAAGCACAATTTTTACAAGTAAATAAGCTTAAAGTACATTCACTGATTGATTTTTCAGAGTGAAAGATCACTGAGTTAAGATAGTGTAACGAAAATAGAACTCTTATGTTCATTGTCCCTTTTACTATTTTCAGGGATCTTTTCAGTAGTAGAATGGACTAAAGTACTCTGATTGTATTTCATTAATAATAATCTGAAGAAATTACAGAGAAACGAAAATACAATAATTAAAAGTAAAGTACTTGTACACTGAAGAAATATTACAAAGGAAATAGAAATCTATAACTAGTCAGAGATATTCTCGTTTCTTCTTTGTAACTCATTCTCATAAAGTGTCTTCTGTTGATTCATCAGGGGGTATCTAACCAGCAGCGCCAAAGCATGATCTTTATGAGAGAGGATGGGGCCTTGCGAATTTCTTGGTTTCTGAAGAGTCCTAAGAATCCTTCATTATCCAAGAATACCATACCAGGTTCAGGCAGTGAGATGATTTCATCTTCTTCATATCTTCGGTCTTGAGGGAGAGAGGTACAAAGCATTGATATATCAGGGAGCTCAAGATGACCAATAATGCTTTGATAATCAAACTTAGTTTCATGCTCATTCTTAGCACTTGAACTTCCTTCAGCGTTTGATCTTTTCTTTTTAGATGATTCAGGGAGAGGGGGAACTTGCATATGTTGTGACATTCTTTGCAGCAACTGATCCAGCACACTGTCCACCACGTCCTTGAATTTGGATTTGGAACCCTGAATGGCGTCTCTGATTTCTAACCATTTAGTGTATCCATAAATTCTTAAGAATTTGGCTTCTTCTCTCTCTGTTCTGTTCGTCCTTGTCATTCTTACATATACCTTTGGACCACCTCTGTTGGAGTGACGCCCTTGGATAGTTGCATGAACGATTTTGGCTTCAGATCTTCGAAATTTCAGTCTGTCAGTGCACCAGTCAAGCTCTTTGTCTTTCTGCATAGTGGCTTCAACGTATAGTGCACTTAGAATCTTCTGTTGAGCAAGAATTGGATCTACGTTCAAATTCTCTTGTGCAAGTTCTTTCTGTACAAGCGCTTCAGCGACCCTTTCACTCTTTTTCTGTTGATCTCTGGCCGCCTTATCTCTTGCAGAGTCTTCTCTGAGAAATTTCCTTGCTAAAGCAAGATCATTCTCAGTTTGCTTTATTTCCTCATCCCTGATCCTTTGTGCTAGCAATGCTTGTTCTCTCTCTTCTCTGGACAAAAAGTAGAATTCATCTACCATCCTTATTGGTACGGCTTCAATGGGTTCAGCTTCAGGCACCCTTATTTTTCTAGCCTCGAATTCCTTAAGGAATTTTATTCGCCTTTCTTCTTCTTCAGGCTCGCTTATGATCGGCTTTTGAACGTGACGCCTGGGAATAAGGCCTTCTTCTTCTTCAGAGTCAGTTTCTATTATGTACATAAACTGCTCTTTAGAGGAAGGTTCCTTCCATGAAGTTGAGTCCTTTGGGGGACGGGGATCACTGAGGGAAGGAGAGGAGGAAATAGTATTGTCAGAGGGAGTTTTTGTACGAGAAGGAGGTGTGGGAGTTTCAGAGAGAAGAGTTATGAAAGGGATAAGAGGAAGAGATACCTCGAGAGTGGTCTCCCCTCAGATATAGGGATAGTGGTATCCAGATCTACCACTTCTTTTCCTTTGCCTGAGGGACCGGATTATCCCTGAGAGGGTTGTGGTCCGTCCCCCAAGAGCTCTTGATGAGCGACACTAGGCCTTGACAATCTGAAGTGCTCTAAGGCACTTCCAATGTCATCGTCGTCTTCATCATCATCCATCCCCCCATAGTGAGGGATAGGTTCTTCATCATCTTCTTCATCATCATCATCATCATCATCATCTTCTTCTTCTTCTTCTTCTTCTTCTTCTTCATCTTCAGCTTCACCTCACTGGATGTAAGGAGAGATTCTCTCTTCAGGGAACCTCTGGTTATGCTCCGAGATGAGTTTGTCAGCGAACTCTTTGGCACATCTCTCCCCCTCAAAGTTATCAGGAGGTAGACAATGCACCATCAGAGTGCGAACATTCGTCTGGACGTCCCTCAGCTTCGCATCATTATTCTGAAGCGTGGTCCGATCAGCAGCGTTGAAAGACGAGGAACTTGCCTCAGATAGCTTTGTGAGCATCTACATCATATCGGATTGAGTCTTTTGAATAGACTCAAGGACGTTTGCTTGAGCAGCAACCTTCTGCTCCAGGCTTGTCAGGGTCTGATGAAGGCCCCTGTTATCTTCTTTGAGGCCGAAAACATCAGAGATGAGGTTGCTGACGTTTGTCTTGATCGCTGGTGTACCAACGATCCTTTTGAAGATAAGCTCGGCAGATGTTTGAAGGTTGTCCACCCTGGCCCTTGTGAGAGCACATTCCTTGACCAGATAGTCAATTGCTGGGAATGTAGGGTTGGGAAGGACAATGGGAGGTAGCTCAGTGACTGGAGTGGGAAGCTTGGGAGCAGCCATCTCTTGCTTCACGTCTCTGAGCCTAGCAGCGTTGGGAGGACCCTGAGGAGACTTCCCCATATCCTTGCTGATGGAAGGAGCGCTGGTGGTGGTGGCTGTCGTCGCTGAAGTAGGAATAGAAGCGACACCTGATGACGACATAGACAAAGATGCCAAAAACACATCCGGATTAGAAGATGGATGAAAAGATGTATGTTTCTCCCTGAGAGTATCATGAGGATTACTCTTAGGGACTACATTTGCAGAGGTAGTGTCTTGAGGATCACTGACCAGTGTCTCAGAATATCTGTGAGAGATACCCTTAGGTCCTTGTAATTTGGCCTTCCAAAACTCAGATTGCCTAAACAATATTGAGGTTTGGACTGCGTGCATTTCAGCATTATCAAAGATAGGGACAACTATCGCTGAGTCATTTGTTGAGGTGAGGACCAAAGAAGCGGAGATAGAAGTAGATAAGAAGGCAGTGAATGTAGTACCTGTTCCAGCTTCAGCGGAGCCGGCTAAAACACCCTCAGTGACCGGAGTCGCTGATGATGTAGGTAGTGCTGATGAAGCGACAACGGTTGAGAAGACCGTTGAAGTGGCTGAGGTTTTCGATGGTGTTGGTAGTACACCAAAATAAGAGAGAGTGGTCTTTTGAGAGACCATCTTCTTTGGTTTCTTGAGTTTGGTTGCGATGGTCTTTTTATGACCATCGGTTGGTTGCTTCCTTTTTACAGCGGCAACAGTGTTTGGGTGCTCGCTGTTGGGTTGCACAGCGAGGCGGACACTGGAAGAGGAGTTCCAATCACCTGCAGCATGCAGGGGGTGAAAGGAGCATCACCTGGACGTTCCTCAATGTCCAGGGATTTCTTCCCTACGACAGAGAAGGAGTGATCGCCGACCTTCGGGTATTCTTCCCCGAAGGCAACTTCCATTATGGTTGCGAAGAAGCGAGGATAAGGGATTACAAGATGTCTGGTGGCTGTGTTGATGCGACTAACCATGTCGCTGAAGATGTAATCAGCGTAATTCAGGTTGTGGCCGGTGCAGAGGGAGTAAGCGAGGTCTTGAAAGTGCTTGCTCACTTGGTCGTGCGAGCCGATCTTCGACCCAAGGCATTGGATCACCTGGGAGAAGATGTATTGCCAGCGAGCAGGGAGCCTTTTCTTCTCTACCTTAGAACCCGCAGTCTTCAGAGAGGGATTCTCCCAAGAATACCCAATAGAGTCCAAGAATGCATCGATTTGCATCTTGGTGGGTTCAGCGCCCCATTGTTGATTTTTAGCGCGCACAGGGAGACGCAGAGCCTTCCTGAGAAATCCAGCACTGAAGGAGAAGAAGCCAAGTTCTGGAATCTTGAACCCAATAGCAGGGAGTTGGGTTCCCTTGTCAGTTGTCAACATGGTACAGTGAACTGTGTACCATAAGGCTTGGAGATGAGAAGAGATGCCCACTAGGTTGTGGACGAAAGCGTACATCAGTGGGCACGCCTTGATGAAGTTGGCTCCTTCAGCGAATTGAGGGCGGTCTGCAGGGATCTCCACCAAATGGATGTAGTTGCAGGATTTGAAGACGGCTCTTTCCAAAGGGAAATGACAGGTTGGTGCAGCGACCAGGGTAGTGTCTTCAGCAGCAGAGGAGGTTGCAGCGGTCTTACTTGCAGATGCCATTGCTGTGGGAAAGATAGGAACACCAAAGAGGTAAATCATGGTTTTATACATAAATGTATAAACCAGAGTTTGGTATAAAGAATACCAAATTTAAGATCAAAGAGAACAAATATTTTGATGAACAATATCAAAATGTTTGTTATAAACAATAATAAAAAAAACTTAGGTAAAGGGATAAAATTTAAAAAATAATCTTCTGTTCTAAGGAAAGAACTTAGAACAGGGTTTTTATAAAGGAAAAACTTTTTAATTTTGATCCAGATTATCTTTATTTTTATTTTTAGAGTTTTAAGGAGAAGAAGAGGTGAAACAAGATGTTTCCAGTCATAATACAAGGTTTAGATCAAACCTTAGTTGAGTTCGAGAAGAAAACACACAAATGCGTGTTCTTGGTGTTCTTGAGAAAACTTGAAGTTTCTTTTGCCTTTAGGAGAGTTATGAAAGCGGAAGGAATAAAGTAAGGCAAAAAGAATGCTTACATAGCAAGAGGAGAGAGAAAGAAAGGAGTGCTAAACGACGGTTTTAGTTTTTTGAAAAAGAAATGATGACCTGGCGCACGTTCCAAGAAAGGAGTTGGAATGGAAACGTCGCGGTCCGTCGTGTGTCAGAAAAAGGTCTGACGTGTCCTTTTCTTTATTTTTAAAAGATTATAATGATAATTATCCATAAGGAAGGTTTATCATTATTAATTTTAGAAAAATCTTCATCACTAATAATAAAGGATTGTGAGTGAGGAGTTCTAATTTTAAGAGAGACATTCTTTGATGAGGAAAGATATCAAAGAGTGTTAAAGATTAGAAGATAATACCTGAGGAGATGGCCCAGATATTGCTGAATCAGAGTTCAGAGAATGGAAAGTTTGAAAGCTTTATTTGTATTCCTTGTTGGTCACTGAATTATAAATTATTCAGCGTTCAACATACCAAGTTCGCTGATGAGTAGATTGAATCTAGTTTCATCAAGAGGCTTGGTGAAAAGATCAGCGAGCTGATATTCAGTAGGTACAAAATGGAGCTCAACTTCACCATTCATCACATGATCTCTGATAAAGTGATATCGGATCTCAATGTGCTTGGTTTTGGAGTGAAGTACAGGATTGTTGGCAATTGGAATAGCACTAGTACTATCACAATAGATAGGAATTTTAGAGAGCTTGAGATTGTAGTCTCTTAATTGATTTCTCATCCAAAGGATTTGAGCACAACAACTACCAGCGGCTCCATACTCAGCTTCAGCGGTGGAAGTGGACACTGAGTTTTGCTTTTTACTTGTCCAACTTATTAACTTTCCACCTAGTAGCTGACACCCTCAAGTGGTGCTTTTTCTATCTATCTTACAACCTACAAAGTCACTGTCAGAGTAACTAATAAGATCAAATCCTGAGCCTTTGGGATACTAGAGACCAAGACTTGGAGTTCCTCTCAGATATCTGAAGATTCGCTTTACAGCGATTAGATGGGATTCCTTCGGTTCAGCCTGATACCGAGCACAGAGACAGGTAGCGTACTTGATGTCTGGTCTACTTGCTGTAAGATACAGCAGAGACCTAATCATTCCTCGATAGGCAGTGACATTGACTGGTTTCCCATTGGGATCCTTGTTCAGCGTTAGAGGAGGTGCCATAGGGGTCTTCATCGCTGAGCATTGATTCATGTCAAATTTATTCGGCATGTCTTTAACATATTTGCTTTGACAAAAAAAAATTCCTTTGTCAGATTGCTTTATCTGCAATCCTAGAAAATATGTTAGTTCACCCATCATACTCATTTTATATTGTTTTTGCATTCTTGCAGCGAAACGAGTGCAAAGTTTGGGTCTTGTGGAACCAAAGATAATGTCATCAACATATATCTGAGCGAGAATAGTATGACCTTTATATTTTCTTAAAAACAGAGTTTGGTCAGTTTTTCCACGAACAAATTTTTCTTTAAGAAGAAATTTAGAAAGGGTGTCATACCAAGCTCTAGGAGCTTGTTTTAACCCGTAAAGAGCTTTTTTAGGTTTAAAAACATAACCAGGATGGTTAGGGTCTGAGAAACCAGGGGGTTGTTCAACATAAACTTCCTCGCTGAGTTTTCCATTTAGAAAAGCACTTTTAACATCCATTTGAAAAACTTTGAAGTCTTTATGGGCAGCATAAGCTAAAAAGAGTCGTACGGCTTCTAAACGAGCAACAGGTGCAAAGGTTTCATCATAGTCAATTATTTCTTCTTGTCTATAACCTTGAGCAACAAGTCTAGCCTTATTGCGAATTATAGTCCCGTTTTCATCTAGCTTATTTTTGAAAATCCATTTGGTGCCTATGACAGTTTTATCAGAGGGTCTTGGAACAAGATTCCAAACTTTATTTCTACGAAATTCAGTTAGTTCTTCTTGCATTGCTGAAACCCAGCTAGGATCAGAGATAGCTTGATCTATCTTTTTAGGTTCAGAGAGAAAAATGAAGTTAACATAAAGACAGATATTACCTGTACCTCTACGTGTTTTGATACCTGCAGTGGGATCACCAATAATTTGATTTATTGGATGATTTGCAGTCCATCGCTGAGCTGGTGGTTGAGGAGAGAGATCGACAGCAGATTCAGCGACCTGTTCTTCAGCTTCTAGAATAGGACTTGTTTCAGCAGCAGGTACTTCATTTAGAATCAATTCAGGAGATTGATTTTCAGATATAGTTTGGTTATTCACTGAGGAATTTCCAAGAGAGGAATCAGCAACAGGAATCGATTCGGAAGGAGTAACATTCATCCCTGAAGATGGATGATTGTCACTTGAGGAATTTACAGGGATTTCATCATCATGTTCTTCAGCAGGAGGTTGATTGCTAAAATAGGTTTCAGGTTCCCCATAATGAGATTTCATCCAGGCATTCAATTCTTCATCATCCTCAAGAGAATGAGATGTATGAATGGGACGAGATTCATCAAAGTTAACGTGCATGGATTCTTCAACATGTTGTCTTCTTTTGTTGAAGACTCTGAATGATTTAGATACCGAGGAGTATCCAAGAAATATACCATCGTCAGCTTTTGGATCAAATTTACCCAAATGATCTCTGTCATTCAGAATGTAACATCTACAACCAAAAATGTGGAAATATTTCAGAGTAGGTCTTCTCCCATGAAATAATTCATAGGGGGTCTTCTTAAATCGTTTAACTATCAGGGATCGATTTTGAGTGAAGCACGCTACACTAACTGCTTCGGCCCAGAACTGAGTGGGTAGATGCGATTCTCTTAGCATTGAGCGAGCCACTTCGATGATAGTACGATTTCTTCTTTCAGCAACACCATTTTGCTGAGGGGTTCTTACTGAGGAGAAGTTGTGAGAGATGCCTCTTTCTTCAAAGAAGTTCACCAAAGTACTGTTTTTGAATTCAGTGCCATGATCACTTCTTATGGAACGAACAATTAGATTGTTCAAAACTTCCATCTTTTTGATAAAAGAAATTATCATTTCAGGGGTATCACTTTTGGATCGAAGGAAGAACACCCATGTGTATCTGGAGTATTCATCAACAATCACAAAAGTGTATTTCTTCCCAGAGATAGATTGGACATTGACAGGTCCAAATAGATCCATGTCGAGTAGCTGAAGAGGAGTGGTCACTGAAGAAACTTGCTTTGACCTGAAGGAGGCTTTTGTCAGCTTTACCTTCTCACACGCTGAACAAAGAGATTGCTTTGTAATGGTATGATTTGGGAGGTCTCTGACTAGATCTTTTTGAGACAATTCATTTATTGTCTTAAAGTTGAGGTGAGAGAGTCTTTTATGCCATAACCAGTTTATGTCAGTGGATGCTTTAGAGATAAAGCACATGTTCTCAGAGTGAGAACTATTCATATTTATGACATATACATTTTCCACTCTTTTGCCTGTAAGGGCAAGCTTATCATTTCCGTCAGTGACAGCACATCTATTCTTTAAGAATAGAACTTTGAAGTCTTTGTCACATAACTGACTAACGCTCAAGAGGTTGTGCTTTAGTCCCTCAATGTAAGCAACACGAGAAAACGATGTGGCTCCGTTGGATAGAATTCCATAACCTTTAGTGTATCCTTTGCCATTTCCACCAAAGGTCACTGATGGACCAGCTTCTTCTTTGTAATCAGAGAGTAGAGATTTTCTGCCAGTCATGTGCCTTGAGCATGCGCTATCAAGATTCCAGATACCTTTGGCCCTCTACATACAACGAAAGATTAATTGTTTAAAGGTACCCATATTACTATGGGTCCTGCTTGGTTAGATAGAGGATTGGCGGAGGAGCTAATAGCTGAAGAACTCTCTTCAGTGGATATCTTCACCTTTGATGGTTTTACAACCTTGGTGGATTTCACTCTCGCTGATTTATCAGCTTGAGCTACTTTCTTTCCATGAGCTAGTTTATCAGCTCTAGTAGCATTAGGACATTTGCTTGCAATGTGGGTAGTTTCACCATAGTGATAGCATTTCCTATATTTAAAGGGTTTGGAAATCAGAGAGGGAGCAGGAAATTTCTTAGGGATAGGTCCAAGTATTCCTTTATCCATGGTCCTTGGAGGTATAACAACCTTTTCAGGAGTAGGAGTGAGATCGATTTTAATTCTAGGGGTTGGTCTCTGAGAAAAGTCAGGGACCTTCTTCCCAGTTTTAGAAACTTTCTCTGAGGATTTCTTGTTCCTATCTTGAGTTTTCTTATTCTTAGGAACTTGATTAAGAAACTCGTTCTTGATCACTTTCTTAGAATTAAGTATAGAAAGCTTCTCTTTAGAAGAGGAGGAAGAAGAAGTTGAAGAAGAAGGATCAGGGATAGAGGAGACAAACATTCCAAATTTGAGCATGGAACGATCATTCTCTGATTCTTCCTTTTCAGGGTTATAGCCTAACCCACTTCTTACTTTCATAGGTATTTGAGCATTGATGATCTCATTGACTTTATCAGAAGCCTTACACCATCCTTCGATGGTTGCCTTTTCAGACTTGAGTTCAGCGATAGCCTTTTCCTTATCAGCGATAGCTTGTTGTTTCTCGATGCTTATAGTTTGATTTGCAAAGACTTGGTCCTTGAGAGATTCCTTAATTTTAGAAAGTTCTTTGATTCTTATATGGAAATTTTTTAATTGTTCAGATAAGTCAGTGTTAATTCTCTCGGCCTTAATTTTTCCATTTAAAGCATCGTAGAAATCAACAGTCATAGCATCGAGAGCTGACAAGTTATCAACTTCAGAAGGTAAAGAGACAGAGGGAATAGTTACCTGAGTAGAAGGAGACTCAAAGGAAGAAGTCTCAGTGACTTCTTCAGCGTCCTCAATTCTTGCCATCAGACAGAGGAAGGCAAGATCTTCTTCATCTGAACCAGACTCTTCAGAGGTCTTGGCCCAGTCATCTTCAGCATCCCAGTCAACTTCTTCAGCGACAAGGCCTTTGCCTTTTTGCTGGTTTTTCTTCATATCTTTGTATTTGTTTTTCAGTTTCAAATACTTCTCCTTTTTATCAGAGGTATGGGAGGTAGTGGGAGCAGCAACTTTCTTCGACCTGCATTCACTGGCAAAGTCCCCCTTCGCTGACAGTTGAAGCATATCGCTGAGGCTTTCTCAGCGGGCAACGTTTTTTAATTTTCAGAGTCAGAGAGGTTAGAAGGTTTTCGAAAATTGCTCTTTCTAGCAAATCTTTTAAAGTTATTAGTTAAGAGAGCTAGAGAGTTATCAAACTCAGAGATGTCAGCATCAGTGAGTTGATCTTCTGAATCAGTTTGACCTAACTCAGTGATGGAGGTGATAGTGGAACAAGAAACATTTTTAGAAGAAGTTCCCTCAGAAGTACTTTTGGCACTTTTGAGTTCATTAATTAGGTTCTTCCTTAGAAGTTGAGATTGTTCCTCATTTAAGAGCATACCATATAATGCACTTAAGGACAAGGTTATATAATGCACTTAAGGACAAGGTTTCAAGATTCTTTGACAGCTTTATACATGTAGTGTACACTGCCCATTGATCGGGTAATGCCTCCATGAATTTTGTCAGAATTTCAGCGTTTGAATATACTCTGTCGACTGATTTAAGATCAATCAGCAAACAGTTGAATCGCTGGTGAAATTTGAGAAAGAGATTCACCCTTTTGATACATAAAACTCTCATATTTTCTTACAAGGTTTATGCATCTAGTGACTTTAACCTCAGAAGTTCCTTCATATTGGATACATAAAGTATCCCACATGGCCTTAGAAGTCCTCATTTTCATGACAGAATGATATACTTCATCTGGTAAAGCCATTGCTATTATAGATCTAGCTTTAGAGTCAATAGCAATTTCTTTCTTGTCTTCTTCAGTCCATCTGTTAGGAGTTTTAACAATAACCCTTTCAGGAATGGCTGGAGTAGCAGTGGTGGCAGGAACACTAGCTACTATTGTTGTAGGAACAAATGGTCCATTTTCCAGATAGTAGGGAATCTTTGGATCAGATCCCTCTAGAAATAGAGACATTCTTTCCTTCCACAATGGAAAATTATCATGGCTAAATCTTGGAGGTTTAGCTAAAGATCCATTATTATTGTAGTTTGTATTGGGGTTTGACATTTTAAAATAGTTTTAAGAAAAAAATATTATAAAGATTTAAGAAGCAAACACTGCTCTGATACCACAGGTTGGTCCCTAAAGGGTCTACAAGAGTTCGATCAAGAGAGAACACTTTGTAGAAGGGGGAGGGGGGGGGGGTTGAATACAAACACACACAGATTTTGGTTTTTAAATGAGTTTATTGAAAATAAACAAATTTACAGTTACAAGCGGAATAAGAACAAGTTTAACACCTATTCTATTGTAACTAAGAAACATGCCACGTGTCAAGCTAGAAGCATGCACAAGAAAATGAAAGAAAGAATAAAGAGGGTATAGGTTAGATAGAAGCATGCATTTAGATGAAAAAGATGTCTCCATCTTATTTATACCCGTTTGCCTTTAATAAAAGACAAAAGGTACATGCCATGTGTCAAGCTTGGATAGGAAGCTTGTCTTTGCTAATAAGACAGCCATGCTTTTGGCCGAATATGAACAGTACCATATCAGATATGATGGGGACATAAGAGACAAGTCGTACGTCCTTTTCTGACATGGTTCTAGGTTTGACTTTTGTGCATCGAGGATAAGATCAATCTTTAATCTTGCAAAGGAAGCTTCATTTGATCGCTGATACTGAATCTTCATGGATGAACTTCAGTATCGCTGAGGCTTCATAAGACTTCACACTTTCAGTAGACAATCGTTGCTATCGCTGAACCGCTTCAGTTCACTTAGCTGATCATCTCTTTCTTCAGCTAGAGTCTTTGACTATCGCTGAATGGTCTTCTGGTGTGATAGCTGATCTTCAGATCTTCAGTGATAAGTTTGTTGTTCCTTGGTCTTCAGCGATCGCTGATGGTTATCAGCGTGTGCTATCGCTGAATATGAACAGTAGCTTATCCAATGGAATTTCACTAAGTATTAAGAAGGAATCATATTCAAATCTTTTAACAGGATTTATGATCAACAATAAGCTCAAAGAAACCTATGATTAGGTTGATGGTTCTGTTGCCTTCAACCTGTAGCAAAAAATTAATTTTCCAACTCAAAATGGGACTACTGTGTCTGACTATTATGATAAACTTAACTCCTTGTGGAAACAATTTGATGCTCTTGTTAAACTTCCCATAGGTACTTGCAATGCTTCACATAGTTTTTTTAAAACACTATTAGCTAATTAAGCTTATGCAACTTTTAATGGGCCTTAATGATGTTTATCAGCCCATAAGAAGTAGCATCCCTACTAGGGATCCCTTGCCCCTTGTTAAAAATGCATTCTCTTTAGTGTGAAGGGATGAGCCTCATCGAGGGGGGGTCTCGGTCCCCCTCTAACTCTAAAACTAAAACCTATGTTTTTTTGAGTAAAATTCTTGAATATAAGGAAAAAGTCTTTAGACCTTTAACCCTTGTTTGCAAGCACTGTTTAAATAATGGACATACCATTGAGAGGTGCTATAAACTCATCGGTTTTCCAAAAGATTTTCAAAATCTGCAAAAGCCTTTTATGCAAAATTCCAAGTCATTGTCCAACAATGCATGTGTGTCTAAATCATCTAGAGGAAATCAAGTAGGCATAGGAATGAAACCCACCCTATTGGAGAACCCGGTGTACCCGCCCCGACGGGGACGGGGATTCCCCGTAAAATCGGG
This sequence comes from Silybum marianum, assembly GCA_036898165.1. Taxonomy (NCBI): domain Eukaryota; kingdom Viridiplantae; phylum Streptophyta; class Magnoliopsida; order Asterales; family Asteraceae; genus Silybum; species Silybum marianum. Next base: position 39,998,594 of record CM072528.1, read on the forward strand.
GATCAGGGATGGAGACAGGAATCCCCAAAAGTTAAAAATCGGGGATGGGGACGGGGACGGGTAACGTGGTCCCCACCTCTCCCCGTCCCCGATTATTAAATACATTGTATATTTTTATTATTAAATATATTATTTATAAAGAATTATATTTATTATCTTTTAGATTTATAAACAGTATTTTGACATTTTTTTATATACATTTTTTTGAGTTTTCTTACTATTTTTGGATTAAAAAAAGTTGGAAGTTGAGAGCGTTTGATAAAATAATTATCGGTTGAGTGAGGTGTTTAACATATGAATGTCTGTTACTCTATAAAAGTAAAATTTGAAAATATGTGAGATTTAACATGAACCATTATCGGTTGAGTGAGGTGTTTAACATATTTGATTTAAAACATTTTTAAATTAACGAGGAAAATTCGCGTTTCCCCGTTTGGGATCCCCGTTCCCCGTCGGGGACGGGGATGGGATGTGATCGTATTCCCTAATGGGGATGGGGATGAAGATTGGAATCGGGGACGGGGATTGAGATCCTCGCCCCATTCCCATGCCTAAAATCAAGCCTCTAGATCTGTATCAATTCCTTTCACTAAAGAACAAGCTGCCAAGCTTCTTGGTCTTTTAGATCAACAATCATCCTTCGAGACTCCATCTACCAACATGGAAGGTATGTCAAAAGTTTATAGTCACGGATGGATCATTGATTCTGGTGCAAATTAGCATATGACGTCATCTACTTCTCATCTTGTTAATGTGGTTGATGTGATCGATTTAAATTTTAAAGTAAAACACCCTAATGGCACTGAAGTCATAATAAACAAGATTGGAAATTTTAAACTCTCAAATAATGTTGCTCTTTTTGATGTCCTGGTTGTACCAGATTTCAATGTAAATCTCCTTTCAGTTCACAAACTTTCTAGGGACAGTAAGTTGTTCATAGGCTTTGATGAATCAAAATGTTATTTCCATAACTTACTACGAAAGAGAACAGTGCGGACTGGTAGCCAAGAAGGGGGTTTGTACTTCTTTGATAATTCTTTCAGTGGTGAGTCGGTGGTGGTTAATAGTTCTATATCATGTTTTGCTTCTAATGATCCTTGGAACAACAAACTTGGTCACCTTACTGACCAAGTTCTGAGTGTTTTAAAAAAATCGGCTTAATCTGGGGTTTGGTGCCAGTAGTCTTTGTGAAATCTGCCATAAGGCAAAGCAATCTCGTCAGAAGTTTGAATTAAGTAATCATAGATCTTGTTCTCTTGGTGAACTTATTCATATTGATGTGTGGGGACCTTATTGAGTCACGGGTAAGGAAGGACATAAATATTTTATAACTATTGTAGATGATTTTACTCGTGCTGTCTGGGATTATCTTTTAAAAGCGAAACATAAAGTGTTTGACAATACTGTGGTTTTTTGCAATATTCTAGCCACTCAATTTAGAAAATTTGTTTAAGTGTTTAGGAGCGATAATAGTACCAAATTTACCAATTCTAATCTAGGTGAGGTTTTTTAAAGCAAAAGGTATATTTCATCAAACTACTTGTGTATATACACCCCAACAAAATAGGGTCGTTGCACGCAAACATCGTCATTTGTTAAATGTGGCCAGATCTCTTATGTTTCAAAATGGAATTCCTTTAAACATGTGGAATGAGTGCTTTCTCACTGCCACATATTTGATAAATAGAACACCTTCCTCCATTTTGAGTGGAAAGTGTCCTTATGAATTGGTTTATGGACATCCTCAAGAACTCATCTCAAAAACTTTGGTGTGTCTATGTTTTTCCTTGAAACAAAATGTTATGGATAAGTTTGGTTCTAGATCTAAAAAATGTATTTTATTGGGGTATGCCTAATCTCAGAAAGGATACATATTATTCAATCTTGATTCAAACAAAGTTTTGGTTTCAAAGGATGCTTAATTTTATGAAAATATTTTTCCTTTCAAGATTCAAGTTTGAATAGCCTTAGTGATTCGGGTCCTACTGATGTTAACAGTTTAAAAGTTTTTTGATGTCATTTATGGTTCATCATGTTGCTTCACGACCCTATGATGAGGCTTGAGACCAGTCTCTTAATGAGAATTTCTGAAATTGGAGTAAATGATCAATATATTCCGAGTAGTCCAATTAGAGCTGCCAGTAATCAGCCTCTAGGTGACTCTGGTTTGGCTGAAAGAGTTTCCAGTAAGCATTTACTAGGTAGTACCGATCCCTTTGCTAGTAACGAGCCTCTAGGTGGCTCTGCATCTTCTGAAAGAGTTTTCGGTAGGCTGTTACGAGGTAGTACTGATAGATTTGCCAGTGATCATTTGTCTACTAATTCTTAGAATTTAACTAATAATAATATAAGGCATTGTGATGTACAATTTCTTGGTCTCAACCCTAAGGGTGCTCGTTCGAGTCCTAGTCCTTCCCATTCATCTAGAAAGTTAAATAGAGTGTCGGTTGTTCCTAAAACGTTTGATGACTTTGTTGTGGAAGGGAAGGTCAAGTATGGATTGGAAAGGGTTGTGAATTCCTCTTTTTTGTCTTCTGATTTTTTTCTACGTCAATTTTGAATAAATTTATTGAACTTGCAATTTTTTTGAAGCATGTAAAGATAAAAATTAGATAGATGCAATGAACAATGAGATGGAAGCTCTATATAGAAATGGCACTTAGGTTTTAACTTAGTTACCTGCTGATAGAAGGCCTATAGCATGTAAAAGGATTTACAAAATTAAGTATAAATCTACAGGAGAAATAGAAAGATATAAAGCAAAGCTTGTAGCCAAAGGTTACAACCAAAGAGAAGTCTTGATTATGAAGAGACATTCTCTCCGGTTGTAAAAATGGTTATAGTCAGATGTATAATTGCTTTGGCAGTTCAAAATAGTTAGAGCTTATGTCAACTTGATGTGAACAACGCTTTTTTGTATGGTGATCTGTCTGAGGAGGTTTACATGTCTCTTCCTCAAGGTTACTTTACTCCTGATGATAAATGTGTATGTAGACTGGTTAAGTCGTTATATGGTTTGAAACAGGCTCCACGTCAGTGGTATGCTAAATTGTCTTCTTGTCTTATTGATCACGGGTTTGTTCAAAGCATAAGTGATTATCCTCTGTTTACAAAAGTATCTTGTTATGCGTTTACTGTCTTACTTGTATATATGGATGATATAATGTTGACCGGAAGTAGCTTAACTGAGATAAATAATGTAAAATATTACTTGAAAGGTAAATTTCTCATTAAAGATTTAGGAAAGTTAAAATTTTCTTGGGTATTGAAATTCTGGATAGTGAAAGTGGTTTATGTATGTCTCAAAGAAAATATTGCTTGGAATTGTTTAATGATGTCGGGTATTTGGATGTAAGTCTTTGAGTACTCCTATGGACGTGAATTTTGTGTGATCCACCTTTATTAGACTTCATTGGTTATCAGAAGTTGATTGGCATATTGATCTATTTGCTTGCTACTCGGCCTGATATAACTTTTCCTGTTCATTGTTTGAGTTAGTTCATGCATTCTCCGTGTAGGTCTCATCTTAAATTAGCTCTTAGAGTTCGTAGGTATTTGAAAGTTTCACCTGGAAAGGGTGTTAGTTTCTCAAGGTCAAACAAGCTATGTTTAAGTGCTTATGTGGACGCGGATTGGGGTAAGTGTCTTTCTACTAGATGCTCTGTTATTGGATACTGTTTATTTCTAGGTAATTCTATGATTTCAGTTGAATCTGAGTATCAAGCAATGGCTTCTGCAACTTGTGAATTGATTTGGGTGCTTAAAATTTTAGCTGATCTGAGAATTTATGATTTACTTCTTGTAAGTCTTTTCTATGATAACAAGTCTACGATTCAGATAGCTAATAGTCCTGTGTTTCATGAACGGATTAAACATATAGAAATAGATGTTCACCAGGTTAGAGAAAATGTGAGTTCAGATAGGATTAAAATTGTTAAGGTTCATACATCTGAACAAACAACAAATATTTTCACAAAAGATCTAGGTGTTACTCAACATAATCTTCTGTGTTCTAAGTTGGATATGGTTGACTTGTTCCAATGTCAAGCTTGAGGACGGATGTTAAATAGTGTTATATTTGTTGCAATCTTGACATTGACTATTGTTTGTTTTATATTTGAAAGGTAAATGACTGGTTCTGTCGTAAAGAGTTTCTTGGATGATTGTGCTGCTTATGATCAGATTAATGAAGGGTAGAAGAGCATTTTGGAGATATTCTGAGGACTGGCTTTGTTGATGTTATCAGTCCTACAATTTGTTTTAGAGAAGAGAGAGAGAGAGAGATAGAGTATCATAGAGAGGTGAAATATTTTATTTTTAAGAAATTTCATGTGACAGTTATTAATAAAATGGTTCATTTGAGTTTTTGTACAAATATCACTTCTAACATATTATAATAAAAACAAAGGAAAATTGAAGATCGGAAGACCATGACATTTAGAGGATTGAAGTGTAGATCAAGGCAATATTGAGTAATTAAAGATTTTTTTTATGATTTTAATATTACTATATTAGTCAATATTAAGAATAAACAAGTATTTAATTTAGTAATGGGAAGTTTTAGTTCCACTAAAATAATTTATCATTCGATCTTGGATGACTTCATACTATGTTGTTGGAGAACTTAAATTTGGGAACTTAAATTCGGGACATTAGATGGTCCTACATTACTAAATTGCTAGATTCAAGGAATATCAATAGATATTGTGTATGAATGTTTATCAGATAAGTAGTTATCTGTAACCACCTAACTTGCCTTATCGAGTAATATTCTTGATGTTGGGTCACCGATGATTTGGTGATGAACCACCTTCCTTTGTCTGATTGATTTTTTACAGGTTAGTTTGAAGGTCTGAAATATGCTTCAAGTATTGAAAAGTCAAAGACTATTCAATCAAGGGTTGTACATCAAAAAGTGGAATTTTGGATGTACCAACTAACTTCAATATTCAGATCATTTTGCCAAAGTCAAGATTGGGTCACCAATATAGTGGGTCACCGATGGTACACTCAAAAGTCATCAAAAGTACTAAGGACATCAAACAAGATGAGGTCATCAAGTTTGAAGTCATGGTCACCGACACTATAATCTTGGTCACTGAAATTGCAGGTATATTTTCTAAGGCTGTGATATCAAGTCTCAAGTTCAAGGGTGTACACTTCAACATTTAGTGAAAGATGAAGTTTATCAAGCAAAGTGTACACTTATCAATTCCAGCCTTACAAGGTATCCACCGATGTGATACATAGTTTGATGTATCACTTAGCAATTTCAAAGAGATAAGTTCTTGACTCACATCAAATGCAAGACATGTGAGCAGCAAGAACTTGGGCATCAAGCCTTAAATAAAGACATTCTCTTTTATTCTTATAAAAGGAATATTTGTCTTTTAGCTAAAAGGTTTGATGGGACTTCACAGAGCATGAAAAAAAGAAGATAAAGTTATCTGACATTACGTGCTACAAGGAATGGTTCATCCATTATTCTAGTACAAAGAGAGTGGCATCTCCCTTTGTCCAGCAGATAAACTTCTAGCTAATGAAACCTTGACAGCTGTCCACATGCATCCCATGCATGGGCACTATAAAAGGAGATGAAGTCCTTCCCAGAAATCTCACGCTTTCAACAAATCTTCAAAGTGATTATTTGTGTGACTGTGGCAAAGCTGTGTGCTATAACAGTATTGTTTTAACTTCCTTAGTGTATAAGTTAATTACTGTTATCTGTGTGTTTAGTTTGATAGAATAGTGTGCCTGTTCTTTTCCGCAGCAAACTACCTGTGTGTAAATTTTTAATATCTATATTAAAAAATTTAAAAAGAGTATATTTTGTGTGTTTTATATTCAACCCCCCCTTCTACAAAACCCTCTCTTAGTTAGCCATCTCTCCTTGGGGACTAACAAGTGGTATCAGAGCAGTTGGTTTAATTCAATAAACCAGATCTGTGATGGCTACTACCTCAAATGTTGATGGTACCTTGCAGACCTCTTCCAGTAATACATATGATTTAGGATCCTTGGCCAAACCTCCAAGGTTCAACCCAAGTAACTTTGGGTTATGGAAAAATCGCATGTTATTATTCTTGGAAGGGATCGATTGCAGGTATCCCAACATTCTCAGTGAGGGACCTATTGTTCCTAAAATATGGGCTCGCTTTGGCCCTCAAAAGGACGCTGAAGGAAAGGACATAGAGTCAGATGATGAAAGAAGTGAGAAAACTGGTAGATATATCATCAAACCTTCAAACAAATTTAGTGAAGATGATAAACGCCTAGTTGCTTTAGACACTAAAGTCAAATCTGCTCTTGCTGTATCCCTTCCTGATGAAGTGTATCACTCTCTTCTTAACCTTCCCACTGCTAAAGAAATGTGGGATACTTTGAGTGTCTTATATGAAGGCACCAAAGAAGTCAAGAAATCTAAGAGGATCTTTCTTGTTAGAAAGTATAAACTCTTCTCCCATGAAAAAGGAGAATCTCTCTCTACCTACTTCAATCGTTTTAACTGTCTTCTCAATGATCTCAAAGTTCTTGGACGAGTTTATGATAATGAAGAAGTTCTCTGCAAGTTCATGGATTGTCTCCTAGATTTCTGGGAAACTATCTGTACTTGCATCAAGCAAACCAAGGACTTAGAAATAATGTCTTTAACTGCTCTCTATGGAACTCTTCTTCACTATGAACAAACTAAGAACCAGAGAAAATCTCTTATAAAGGATATCAAATCCTCTTCTGTTGCTTTGATAGGTGATTCAAAATCTTCTTCTTGTATTCCTAGAACCACCTATCCTTCTTCTGATTCTGAAAAAGATATTAAGGAAGACTCTTCTCATCTGTCAGATGCATACTATAGTGCTGTTGATGATGAAGGAGAAGAATCAGCCATTGACATACTTTCTGATAGTATGGCAATGCTTGCTGGAAACCTTAAGAATAAAAGATTTTCTTCAAACCGCTCTAAATTTAATAGAAAACCTTTTTCTCAAAAATCCTCTTCTGATAAAGCAAATGAAGAATGCTTCAATTGTGGAAAGAAAGGTTATTTTGCTTCTGAATGCAGATCAAAAGCTTCCTCTTCTCTCAAACCTTCTTCTTCTTATGGCCATGACTTCTCAAAATCAGCTTCTAGGAAGCATGAAGAGAGAAATAGCCAATCCTCTAAAGAAAATTCTGAATCAAAAGAAACCTCCAGGTATAAGAAGTACAAAGCCAAATACAAGAGGGAAAAAGAAAGAAACCAAAGTAAAAAATAAAACTTTGGTTGCAGAGGCTCATTGCTGGGAGGATGAGCAAACCTCTGAGAGTGAAAGTGAGTATTTCACTAAATGCCTCATGGCCAAAATCGATGAGCTGGAAGACATGGAAAAGTCACTCTACACTACCCTTGTATCTGCTGAGGGATCCACTTCAGGAACAAAGCCTCAGGTACATCCTTTTCTCTCTGATGATCAAAAGGCTGATGCCTTTGATTCTTTAACTGTTGACTTCTGTGACTTAAAAATTCAAAAGAAAAAGGCTGATATGCATATAAAATGTCTAAATAATCAACTCTTCTCCTGCTTTTCCAAACTAAAAGATTTTGATAAAATGAAAGCTGATCTAGAAAACCTAAGGTATTTAAACGACAGCCTTTCTGAGGAAAAATCAAAATCTCTTCCACTCTTGAAAAGGAACAAGAGGTTCTGTCTAAATGTACTAAATCCTCTAAGAATCTTGAAAGGGTTCTTCAAGATCAAATCTCTAGCAAGGATAAGTCTGGCCTTGGTTATGGAAAAGATGTTCCTCAACCTTTCGACCTTCCACTTCCTTTCCGATGACGATGATGATCTCTTCGGTTACTCATCTGAGGATTCTACCTCCGTTCACTCTATAGATCTACTTGACATGCTCAAAGTAGAATCTAGTTCCAAGAAGTTTGGAGTCTTTGTTAAAGCTAAAGAAATCCCTTCTGAGTCTTCAAAAATTTCAACTCTTCCAAGCTCTTCTTCTTCTCCCAAACCTATCCAAAGACTTTTAAACTCTTTAAGTCTGCATGAGTCAAGGTACTCCCAGGAGCAGCCATCTGGTGTTGTTGAGTATCCATCTCCAAAAAGATTTTCTCCTCAAAAGAAATTTTTTTCTAAATCAAATTTTTCATCTAAAAGGAAATCTCAAATAATTACTGATTTTATTCCTCGGTCAGTGAACTTGAAAAAATCAAGAAATCCTGGTAAAGGTATCCTTGGACCAAGACCAGGTGTCGGTCACCCCTCTTCTTCTCAGTCGTTAACCTCTGTCCAAAGTTTTGACGGTAGGGATTTTAAAAAGGCCTTTTCTTTAAAGAAGTGCTATAATTGTGGCAACACTCTTCATCTTGCTAAAAATTGCCCAAAAGATTTGGATCTTTGCAAAAATAAAATGCCTTCTAATCCCAAAGGACCCATCTCAAAATGGGTACCAAAAGTCTAAATTTGTTTCTGGGTGCAGGTACCAAACAAAGATCACATATGGTACATGGACAGTGGGTGTTCAAGAAACTTGACTGGAAACAAACTTCTTCTCTCTACCTTCTCAAAAGAAAAGGGACCCACTGTTTCCTTTGGAGGAAATGGAAAAGGGGTCACCAAAGGATATGGTACCATTTCAAATGGAACCATCACTTTCTCTAGAGTAGCCCATGTTGAAGGGCTAATGTACAATCTTCTAAGCATCAGCTATGTGTGTGCTTGGTCTTTGATGTACAGAACAAGATTGTACTAGCAGGAAACCGACTGAATGATGTATACATAATCAACATGAAGGAAAGTGCAATAGGAGAAGCTGTGTGTCTCCTCTCTCAGGAACTAGCCAAACAAAGTTGGCTGTGGCATAAAAGGTTCTCTCATCTAAACTTTAAAACCTTGAACAAACTCTCCAACAAGGAGCTGGTTGTTGGAATGCCAAAAATAGTTTTTGAAAAAGAAAAGCTGTGTGGAGTATGTGAATAAGGAAAACTCACCAGAACTTCCTTTAAAACAAAACAATGCTCATCTATCTCTCAACCTCTTCAAATGCTTCACATGGATCTGTGCGGTCCAGTAAGCACACCCAGTCTGGGTGGTAAAAAGTATATGCTAGTAATCGTCGATGAATTCTCTAGATATACTTGGGTGTTCTTTCTGAAACACAAGAGTGATGTTGCTGAAGAAATCATCAAGTTTACAAGAAAGATTGAAAATTTGAATGGTAAACTGGTGAAATCCTTCAGAAGTGATAATGGCACAGAATTCAAGAATGCTGCTCTGGAAGATTTCTTTGACCTAAAAGGAATTTCTCAGAACTTTTCTGCCGTACGCACTCCTCAGCAAAATGGTGTTGTTGAAAGAAAGAATAGAACACTGTGTGAAGCTGCAAAGTCAATGCTGAGTGAATCCAAGTTGCCAACCTATTTTTGGGCAGAAGCAGTTAACACTGCATGCTTTACTCAAAATAGGTCTATCATAGTCAAAAGGCATGACAAGACTCCTTATGAAGTTTTCCATGGTAGAAAACCTGCAGTTGACTTCTTCCATGTGTTTGCCTGTGCTTGTCACATGCTAAATGACAGGGAACAACTTGGAAAATTTGATCCGAAGTCTGATGATGGAATTTTGATGGGCTATTCTCTCTCCTCAAGAGCCTTCAGAATCTTCAACCTAAGAAGACAATGCATAGATGAATCCATGCATGTGAAGTTTGATGAGTTTGAAACTTCTTCATTATGTTGTGATGAAGAAGAACTAAATCTTTGGATAAACTCATGTGTTGGTGAAATTCCATCTTCCTCTCAATCCAATCCTCCAGATAGCAACCCTTCTCAGCCTCCCATAAACACCACCTTATCTTCAGAACCCTCTCTTTCTTCTACACCTCCTGAAACTAACTCTACAGAAGACCTTACCCACCAAAACACCATATCTCCCACTAACCTACCTTCACCATCTCAAATTCCTACCTCATCCTCTTCTCTACCTCTTACCCTACCTCCTGCACTAAAGTGGACCATGGATCATCCAATAGATCAAATCATAGGTGATCCACAAGTTGGTGTAAAAACAAGAAGAGGTATAAGCAATCTGTGCTTATATGTCAACTTTGTTTCTATTGTTGAGCCTAAGCTGATAAATGAAGCCCTAGCTGATCCTAGCTGGGTAATTGTCATGCAAGAAGTGTATGTGAAGCAACCTTCTGGGTTTGAAGATCCAGTCCATCCATATCATGTGTATAGGCTGGATAAAGCTTTGTATGGACTGAAGCAAGCTCCTCGTGCCTGGTATGACACTCTCTCAAAATATCTACTTAGAAATAAGTATATTCGAGGCAAGGTTGACAACACCCTCTTCTTCAAGAAATCACAAGGTAATATCATTCTTGTTCAAATCTATGTTGATGATATTATTTTTGGAGCCACCGATGAATCCTTGTGTGATGAGTTTAGCTCCCTCATGCGAAAAGAGTATGAAATGAGCATGATGGGGGAGTTAACTTTCTTTCTTGGTTTGCAAGTAAAACAATCTCCAGAAGGTATTTTCATAAATCAAAGTAAGTACATTAAAGATCTTCTGAAAAAGTTTCAATTTGATACTTGCTCTACCATGAAAACTCCTATGGCTCCTCCTCTTAGACTCTTTTCTGATCCTGATGGCATTTCTGTTAATATTACAAATTATAGAGCCATGATATGATCCCTTCTTTATCTAACTGCAAGTAGACCTGACATTATGTTTGCTACTTGTCTGTGTGCCCGATACCAAGCAAATCCTAAAGAATCACATCTGGCTGCTGTGAAAAGGATTTTTCGGTATCTGAAAGGTACCATAAATCTGGGTCTTTGGTATCCCAAAGACTCAGGTTTCGATCTCATCGGGTACTCTGATTCTGATTTTACAGGTTCAAAAATAGACAGAAAAAGTACAACTGGAAGTTGTCAGTTACTAGGTGGAAAACTTGTGAGCTGGTCAAGTAAGAAACAACATTCGGTGTCTACTTCTACTGCTAAAGCAGAATATGTGGTTGCTGGAAGTTGTTGTGCACAAATATTGTGGATAAAAAATCAGCTGTGTGATTACAATCAGATTTTCTCAAAGATCCCAATAATGTGTGACAACTCAAGTGCAATAGTCATTGCCAACAATCCTGTGTTTCATTCAAGATCTAAGCACATTGATATCAGGTATCACTTTATAAGAGATCATGTCTCTAAAGGTGATGTGGAACTACATTTCATTCCACTGATTATCAATTAGCTGATTTGTTCACAAAGCCCCTTGATGAAGCAAGGTTCAAGTTTCTCATCGGTGAATTAGGTATGATAAACATAGACTAATATATATTTTATATTTTATATAAATATGTATTTTATATATATATATTCTATATATATATTATACACATTTATATATTATATAACTTATATATATTATATATGTGATATATAAATAAATAAACAAAAATAATATATATATACCTAATGTCATTGACTAGGTCACCGACGGTATCTCTCTCTCACCTCCTCCATCTCTCTCAAAACCCTAAACCTAAGTCACCGCCGCTAACCACCATACACCAGCCACCGATTAAACCACCGTGAACCCACCTTCCGACGGCGACTCAACCACCGATGTCACCAACGGCTAAGCCACCGCCGTGACCCACCATCCACCAACACCGTCCGTCACCTATCTGACGTCACCTTCCGACGTGAAGAGGACGTCACCTTCCGACGTCACTCGCTCACCCACCGACGTTTCTCTTTCCGACGTATAACCACCGTGCAACTACCCACTCTTACGAGCCACCGACGTCGACCTTTCTCCTAGCCACCGACGTCGACCTCTGCTCTAGCCACCGACGTCTACCCTTATCTCTAGAGTCACCGACGTTCATCTCTCTCTCTCAGACCATCCACCGACGATATACACTCACCGAGGTAACCGTTACAAACCTTTCACATTCTTAACCCCTTAAAGATAACCCTTGACTTACCACTCTTGGTGAGCAAGATTCTTTGTTCTTATCCCAAATGACATCATCAATGTCAGAACATGCGCCGAATTCAACCCTAAAACCCTTAGAATTCTGACCTTTCAATCACCAAAAGTAATCATTATTTTTGAAAATTGAAATTTTCCTCTCATATATAACCTCTTCCCCCACTATCTCACCACCTTTCTCGCATCCACTCTCTCTCTCATCTTATAACCTTCAAACCTGCAACTTTCTTCATCTCTTCAATGGCATCCCCTTCAAAACCCTCAGAAGAACAAATAATGAACTTTGGATCCCTCTCTTTTCCTGCATGCAATTACTTTGGACGTATTGGAATTGATAATGCTCATCCAGAGTACAATGATGTTTGCTGGTTTCTTCAGTGATGTCCTTTACAATATGCAATCACAGCTAAACCCAAAATGAGTAAGTTTCTTCTTGAAAACTTTTGGTTGACATGCACATTTGATGCTTCATCGGATCAAATTCTTGCATCTGTTCTAAGTAATGATGAACATGATGTGATTTTCAATGTGGAAGATGTTCTAAGCATTCTCAAACTTCCTTCTTATGATTCCTATGAACCTTTTCCCCTTGGAAATGAACACCAAATGGTGGTTGATGTTTTGAACTACTTGGAAGAGAAGAAGGGCTCAAAGTCAAAGGGTCTAGGTACTTTACTGCGCAAGAATATGGGAAACATATGGAACTTCCTTTTTGCTCATCTGATTCTGTGCCTAAGCAAAAATACAGGTGGCCCGGATCAGTCACCTTCTCAAGTGACTGAATTGGCACATGCTTTAATTTTTCAAAGGAGGATAGACGTTGCAAGCTATTTCTTTAATGAAATGATCTCCTCCTTCTCTACCATCCGACGTCCTCGGGTACCATTTCAACGCCTTTTCTCTCTTATTATTCATGCAAAGTTGGCAGATAAACTAGAGAAAATAGATGACATCATATATGATCTCCCTCTTCATCAAGTGGGAAATTAGATTATGAAAAAGGCTGTCTTAGCATCAGACAACGCTCTCCAAACTTCTATGGTTGAGTTTGCAAGGAATGCAACTCTATCTTGGGGAGAAAATGAACCTCGTCTCCAAAGGACCTCAGGTATGTCTTCTATCCCTTCTGCACCTAGAGTAACTGATGTGCCCAAATCTCGTAAGAGATCCAAAGCGTCGGGCACATCTACCTCCGCACCCACCGATGCTACGAAGCCAAAAGAACCTTTGGCTTCTACCCAAGCATCTAAGTCCCAAAAGCGGAGACACTCTAAAAGGCCCCCAAAGACTTCCTCAAAGAAGTCTAAGGGTACCCAAAGGGTCTCACCTCACAAGCCACCTACTAACTCCCAAAAGTTAGTAAGTGTTGAAAAGATTCCTACCAGACCCAAGGACCAGTTAACCCAACCTAGCTCCTCCATACCCTCTCAAAAGGACATGGTTGTAAAAAGGGACATCCCTATTATTCCTTCATCAACTTTCTCTCTAGTTGGTGAAGATGACTTGGAATCTCCCATCCAAGGTACCTCTTCTCCACCCCGTGAGCTCTCACAGCTCCCTTTCCTTACTCCACATGAGAGTGCATCACAACCAGGTGCATTTGATGGAGCATCCCAATTTACTGATTTTCTATTTTCTGACACTACACCTTGGACACATACGTCTCCCGTACGTACCAAGGTTGTGGAGGAACCCATTACTGAGGAATCCCCTCATAGACACTCTCCTAAACGTGTCTCCCCCACATCTGCTAAATCCCCCCCAAGTAAACCTACAGGTTTGGTGGATTACTCTTCCTCTAGTGATGATGATGCTGATCAACCGCCAAAGCCTCAACCGTCTGCCCCTATGTCCTCTAAACAGGGAGATGATCTTCTTCAAGCTTTCACCAGTTTCACTCGTGACACTGATAGCCGGGTGAAAGTGTTGGAAGACCAAGCAACCAAAGACTTGGAAAGAATGGCTTCTCTTTCTTCTACTCAAGAGAACATTATGGAGTGTCTTGCCACTATTCTCACAAAAATTGACAAGATTCCAATCTCTTCTCCAATAATTGAGCTTGATGTGGATGGTTCCTTCTTTCAGGAACAAGACAGATTTGTTCTTCAAAGAATTGAAAGAAAAGTAAATACCATGGCTTCTGACATAGAAAGAATCAAGACTTTTCTCTCTTCAGTGGGTTTCAAGGGTTCAACCACTGAGGGGAGAAAAATAAGAATGCCAATGCCACCACCTCAACAGCCGCCGACGACGCCACCAAGACAGCAGCCGCCGACGCTGCCATCAAGACAGCAGCCGCCGACGTGGCTCCTCTTCCAGCCATCGATGGTGGTATGGCCACGGTCACCGAGGTGATTCCCCCTCTGGTCACCGAGGTGACTCCTTACGTGGTCATCACTGACCCCTTGGTCACCAAGTTAACCGAAGCAGCTGTTGAGGGGGAGAGTATCAGTGCTCAACCCCTTGAAACTGAAGAAGAGAAGAAAAGAAAAGAAAAAGCCAAAGGAAAGAAGCCTCTCTCTTTTGAAGAACAGCAAGAAGAGAGAAAGTGAAAGAAAATTTTCAAAGGTCCAGAAGCTGACACTCTTAGACTTCAGCCTGCTTCATTACCCACCGATCCTCTTGGGGTAATTTTATCTGAAGCAGAAAAAGAAGAAGCCATTAGAGCACAACTTGAGTATGATCAGACAAATGTACTCAAGTTGGCTCAAGATGAAGCCACTCATGCAATGGTAAAGGATGCTCTTCAAGCTCAAAAAGATGAGCTTGAAAATATAAAGAAGAAATCTGAAGCTGCAAAGATGCTTGATGAAGCAAAGAAAGCCAAGGAAGTGGAGTGGTTTAAAAGAAGGCTGAAAACAAGAAAAGATGAGTCCAAGATTATCAGTGCCACTATCCAACCTCCAACCAAAAATTCTCACAAATTACTTGTCACCCTTAAGAGAGCTGACACTCTCTCAAAGGTGAATGGTTGGAAGTGCTTGGTATAACTGAATGGATGGAAGTTGGCAAATGTATCTCCAAGAGCAAAAGCAAGTACAAGGAGCTGGTACTTAATATTCTCAGAAAACTGTTCATTAAGATGATCAACATCCAAAAGGAGAATGATATTCTTGTGACATATCTTGAAGCACAACAAATGTACTTCATACAACAAGGTCTTAAAGGAGAGGTCATCACAGCTCCTAAAAACAAGAAGAAGGGACACTTTGTTATGCTTCATGAAAGAGGTATCCAGATAAATGCTTCGGGCATAGATCTTTCCATTCCTACTCCTATTGCTTACCCGGAGCAAACCATGCTGACTACTCCTGATCTTGGGGTTTTCTTTGAAGACATCTTTGGAAACATCGGTTTCTTCAGAGCTTCTGATATCCCAAGGGCTCACAGCTCCTTCCTCTCTGCTATTCTAGGAGTACCTCCGGTTGAAGACCATGGAATCACTAGGCTTATCTTGGATGAGCTAAAAAGAAGAGAACCCACTCCTTGAATATTCTTCATATAGTGTGAACTTTATTTCACAAAGCTTGTGTTGATTAATAAAAGTTCATACTCTTCTTTCTTAAAAATTCTTGTTAATATTTTTATTTTTTCTTGCACATACTTATACTTACACTTATACTTATACTTATACTGTACATACTCAGTCAAAAAAAAACAAAAAAAAAAAATTGGAGTCAAAAGAACCCAAAAGAAAAATAGAAAGGGTCAAAAGAATTCTTTTCTAACTTACAGGTATCATCATCAAATAGGGGGAGATTGTTGGGTTACCGATGATTTGGTGATGAACCACCTTCCTTTGTCTGATTGATTTTTTACAGGTTTTTTTGAAGGTCTGAAATATGCTTCAAGTATTGAAAAGTCAAAGACTATTCAATCAAGGGTTGTACATCAAAAAGTGGAATTTTGGATGTACCAACTAACTTCAATATTCAGATCATTTTGCCAAAGTCAAGATTGGGTCACCAATATAGTGGGTCACCGATGGTACACTCAAAAGTCATCAAAAGTACTAAGGACATCAAACAAAATGAGGTCATCAAGTTTGAAGTCATGGTCACCGACACTATAATCTTGGTCACTGAAATTGCAGGTATATTTTCTAAGGCTGTGATATCAAGTCACAAGTTCAAGGGTGTACACTTCAACATTTAGTGAAAGATGAAGTTTATCAAGCAAAGTATACACTTATCAATTCCAGCCTTACAAGGTATCCATCGATGTGATACATAATTTGATGTATCACTTAGCAATTTCAAAGAGATAAGTTCTTGACTCACATCAAATGCAAGACACGTGAGCAGCAAGAACTTGGGCATCAAGCCTTAAATAAAGACATTCTCTTTTATTCTTATAAAAGGAATATTTGTCTTTTAGCTAAAAGGTTTGATGGGACTTCACAGAGCATGAAGAAAAGAAGATAAAGTTATCTGACATTACGTGCTACAAGGAATGGTTCATCCATTATTCTAGTACAAAGAGAGTGGCATCTCCCTTTGTCCAGCAGATAAACTTCCAGCTAATGAAACCTTGACAGCTGTCTACATGCATCCCATGCATGGGCACTATAAAAGGAGATGATGTCCTTCCCAGAAATCTCACGCTTTCAACAAATTTTCAAAGTGATTATTTGTGTGACTGTGGCAAAGCTGTGTGCTATAACAGTATTGTTTTAACTTCCGTAGTGTATAAGTTAATTACTGTTATCTGTGTGTTTAGTTTGATAGAATAGTGTGCCTGTTCTTTTCCGCATCAAACTTCATGTGTGTAAATTTTTAATATTTATATTAAAAAATTTAAAAAGAGTATATTCTGTGTGTTTTATATTCAACCCCCCCTTCTACAAAACCCTCTCTTAGCTAGCCATCTCTCTTTGGGGACTAACACTTGACAATCAAAATAAATTGTTGGTAAGCGTCCTTACCTTGTAAGCTCTAAGCGGTATGAGTCTTTTCTTTTTTTATTGGGTAAGATTCACGATCCTTGTTATACCTCTTATTAGGTGTGATCATCGGTCCTTGCCACGCTTACCTGATAAGGTAAGTGACACTCTATATACAATTACCCGATAAACGTTTTGTAAAGAGCCACTTGATAGTTTCATTAACTGATAGTTAGACCATTTTTTATTTGGTCATATGTGCATTAAATACACGTGATAAGGAGTCACTTTCGTAATTCTTTAGTGGTTTAATATGGATTCAGCGGTCTATTGTACATGTTAACTATAATGTGTTGAGATCTCAAACTTTATAGGTGGTGTTTGAAATGTTGGGCGACTTTTGGTTGACATAATGGAATTTGGTGGAATTGAAATCCATCAAAAGAATTTGACTTTGAAGGAATTGGAATAAAATTTGACCGTGTGTTTGGTTGGTAGGTAGGGGTGTGCATCGGGCGGGTTGGTGACAAATCAATGAATATGGAAACAAATACCCGAACTTTAGGCTTCAGATTTCGAATTGGTTCGCGTTCGGGTTACTCGGGTTTCAGGTTGAGACGGGCGGGTTCGGGTATAGTTATAACGCAAAAAATATATAAATTTAATTAATTGAAAAACTGATGAAATCGATAGTAAGTTCAGAAATTAGAAAACATTTGAACAGACTAAAATCTAAGATTTTCATAAGATAATTAGATATATTTATATAGTATTTAAAATACATATACATACATACATATATATAGAGCTCTCTCTCTCTACATATATATATATATATATATAGAAAGAGGGTAATGCGAGGACGGTAACAATTTAAGAAAATACGAGAACAATCTTCAGCCAATCATTTGGGTAATTAAATTTAAAGAAAAAAATTTCATGTACAAAATCATATATAATTCATGTACAAAATCATATATGATTAGCCACGACTTAGCCCACGGCAAAAGTCGCCCGCGTCCACTTTTTGATGTTAGTACAAAATCACATGTGATTTTGTACATAAAATATTTTTTCTTAAATTTAATTACCCAAATGATTGGCTAAGGATTGTCCTCGTATTTTTTTAAATTGTTACCATCCTCGCATAGCCCCCCCCCCCCCCCCCCCCCCCCACCTCTCTCTGAACTCAAATTTGGTTGTGAACGTGAGGACAAATGAAAGCGCGACACATGTCATATTCAGACTGAATAAACAAAAAATATTCAGACTGAATAAAACTGAATATAGTGTTTATTCAGTCTGAATAATGCTTATTGAGACGAATACGCGTTATTCAGACTGAATAAGCACTATATTCAGTTTTATTCGATCTGAATATTTCTTTGATTATTCAGTCTGAATAATCTATATTAAGACACGTGTCGCGCTCTCATTTGTCCTCACGTTCACAACCAAATTTTGAATTCGCATTTGAACTTCTCTCTCTCTCTCTCTCTCTCTCTCTCTCTCTTTATATATATATATATATATATATATATATATATATTTCGGGGTTTTGGACGGGTCGGGTTTGAGCATTTTTCCAAACCTGAAATCGCACCGCAAAATGCGGTGCGGTGTGGTGCGGTTTATACCTATCGCACTTTAAACCGACGTCCAATAATTATAAGTTTAAAAATACATTATAAAATCAACGATAAAGTGAACGTATTAAAAAAACAAAGAACTTTGATACATCCGACTCCCAAATACATATTGCATAATTAAAAATACCCTAAGAATTAAAAAATAAACTTTAAACTAAATCGGTTGTGTGAGTTGTGACATGTCAAACAAATGTATTAATATTGTCAATTGTCATATTGGATCAAACTCAAAGTCAAAAAATATTATATAAATAATAAATTATTCAATATATATATATATATATGTCCTATATAAAAATTAGAAAAAATATAAAATATGCGGTGCAGTGCGGTTTGAACCGCGGTTTGATAACTCAAAACTGCAAACCGCACCGCATAATGCGGTTTGGTAAAAATGCAAATCGCACCGCGAAAGTTCTAAATTGCGCTTTACGGTGCGGTGTGGTACGGTTTGAACGGTTTGGATGAACACCCCTAGTCGAAAGTAGGGGTAGTTGTGGTGGCAGTAGTTATGATGATAATAATAATATTGAGGTGGCACCGGAGGGGGTGGGGTGGGGAGAGGAGGGGTTACCCTTGCCACCCACCCACCACCCAAACCCCACCCACCCCACCGACAATCATGTTAATACTGTTGTCGTCACAACTACCACCCACTAGTAGTGGCGTGGTGGTCATGGGAGATTGGGGTGGGCCTGGGTGACGTTTGTGATGATGACAATAGTGGTGGAGGGTTAGGGGTGGAAGCGTGACAGTGACTATAGTAGCATGGTTGGTGGGGCAGGAGTTAGTCAGTGTTAGTTAAATTGAATGCAATTGAATGAAATTGAATGAAATTCTATTCCTTCACTTATGCTAATGAATGATGAATTCATCAATTTGTGGAATTCAAAGGAATTTAAAAGATTCCATCCATTTCAAGAAGTGAACCAAACAAAAGAAGCGGTAAATGAAGTGATCATTCCAATTACTTTGAATCATGCGAACCAAACATTCCCTTAATCTTTTGCTTATTATCACTAGACCATAAAAATTAGGTTTATAGGACGCTAAAAATGTTAAGTGTCATAGTAGATTGTTTTATATGACTTAAGTTTATATGATCAAACAACAAAAACATTCTATCAAAACATGTGATAAAAAATTATATGATGTTTTTAAACGTCTTAGCAAGTTTTAATTTTTACTATATTTTTAATTAAAATAAAGTATCGTATAAACTATTTTATAGGAGAAATTTAAACTGTGATTTATGAAATATGATATTTTAGCAATATGCTCTTTATTACTATTATTTTTATAGGATACGGTATAGGGGCGGACTAAGATTATCTTCAACAACATCTCTAAAATGAAGAAAATAGAGATTTTGAGCATTTTTTTTTGTCTCAAGAGCATCTCAAAAATGGATAAAGTATGAAAGAGATTACAAAAACTTCAAATTTGGAGACATCTCCAAAAATGATTACCATGAGAGAAAAACTATTTTTTTATTATGTTCCACCAATAATAAAATTTGAAATTAAATGTTTAGATAAAATAAATAATACTTTATTAGAAATATAGATCATTTTAATAATATAATAAATTTTATAATTTCTAAAATAAAGATGATCTTGAAGTTGAATGTAATATTTTTTAGTGATTTTTAATTTTAGTTCTTTATTTTGAAGAAATTCAGATGGTTTTGGAAATGCTCTAAGGGTCCGTTTGGTTTGCTGGATTGTTTTTGAGGGATTTGGATTTCATGGAAGGATTTGGATTTGGAGGGATTTGGATTGGATTGGATTTGAAAATCATAGGTGTGTTTGGTTTGTAGGATTTGGAATGGAATTGGATTTCTATTATTTATAAATAATTTATATAAAAAAATAAAAAAATTAAAAAAAATAAAAAAATAATTAAATTACATTTTTACTAATCAATTATTACAAAACAAATGTTTTTAACATTTTTAAAACATTATTTCATACAAATCATACGAAATCCCGCAAAATCCCGAGCATCCGCCAAGGATTTCAAAATCCAATGTTCATGGGATTTTAAATGAATCTATGGATTTTAAATTCTTATCATTAGGCAAACCAAACACCGAAATGGATTGCATTTTAAATCCAAATCCCTCCAAATCCATCCAAATCCCGCGAACCAAACGCGCCCTAAAGGTTTCAGGTAAACGACCAAAACAAATCCATGAGCTGCAGTACTGGATTATAAAGAATTTTTTTTACCTAATTTTTAAACTAAAATTACAAATGTGACTCTAACAAATAAAAAGGCCCCCATCACCCATTTTTTCCCTTGGTTTATCATTTTCTACTTAAGTTTTGTTTGGATGTAGTTAATTATTATTCTATTTTATATTATATCTACAACATTTTTCTCGTAGATATATTCGGTTGATGAAATTGAAGTGTTAGATAAAGAAGATAATGGAGTACAAAGGTGACTTTTTGAAGATCTTGAATGTGGACAAAATAATGTGGATTTAAAATTTGTGTCTCAAAGTAAGATGGAGTTTATACTTTATATCAATGAGCTAGTTTGATGCAAGTGGGTAGTGGCATGTGATCAGTGGGCAATTAACATGAAATTGCATTATATTATTAAGGCCAATCCTGATATTTTGGAGGTTCTGTGTCGAAAATTAAAAGAGGCACTATAAATAGTAAGGTTTGGAGAAGTTGTGAAAAAAAAGCTCTCTATTTTTTTTAAATAATCATAATTCAAACTTAAAGTAAATTTTGTTTTTAAAAGTTATTATTATATTGTTAATTTATGCTTATATATCTTCTATGATTAACGTGTGTAACGATCAAATTTTCATAAATCAAAATCCAACATAAATGAACAATTAAAATACCAAAGAAGTCTAATATCTAATACATCCCAATATTTAGCACCGGAAATAAAACTATCCACAGCTGAGAATTATAATAAACTAATTAAGTCTCTATGTCATCCTATCTCCTCAACGACCGGCTCACATCCTACTCTTTCCCTTGGACGAACTCTCGACCAAGCTTTTACCTGAAAATGGTTTTAGTTTTTGAAAAGAGAGGGTTAGACCACAAGGTCTAGTGAATTCCCAAATAAACGGCAGTTATATAAAACATTTAAATCCGAAGAGATAAATCGTTAGAAAAAGGAAGCAACAATTTAAATACAGGACCATGAACAAGGATAGTAGAAAAACATCAGTTAGTCATAAACTTGCCACATATGAGTTAATAATTATTTCCCGTAAACTTGCCACAAACGGGTATGTCGTATACCTCAAACGAGTTCGAGATGTACGAATGAAACTCCCAAGAGATTTGCAAGATCTCAAGGTACACACACTATCTTATGAACATGTCCAATTCATCTAGGAATATCGCGATATCTAGGTCAATTCGACAATTATCATTTATATAAACCGAAGAAAATGTAAATCATTTAGCATGCTTCCAATTTAAATACCGTGATCAGTTTCCCAAATCAATTTTTACCAAGAATTGTAGTTTAAGTCAAGGGAACTCACATGACGATGCCACACCTAGTCCAATTCCAAACGGTAGAACTCTTCCAAACCGAACGCCTAAATTTACCAAAGCAATATAAGTGTTAACCTCTCAAAGTATCCTCAAAAGTCTTCTAATATAGTCCTAGAAGAAATCCCTAGCCCAAAGGTCCAATTTCCGACTCGATGCGCGAAACGAAACGGAAGAATGTGTGCAAGACAATGCTTGGCGTGGATTGTAACGTGGGTTATAACTGGCGTTAGCCCGACGTGGGTTGTAACGTGGATTATAACTGGCGTTAGCCCGACGTGGGTTATAACTGGCGTGGTAACTCACTTAAGTCAAACAGAGTCTGACGTGGGTTGTAACGTGGGTTATAACTAGCGTCAGCCCGACGTGGGTTATAACTGGCATTACAACTGGCCTAAGCCACTGTCAAGCTTTCTTCATCTCAGATTCACAAATTAACCTCCAAAACTCCACTTTACTCCAAAACAAAGATTCTTATGACTCCAAAACCATATATTAATGATGAGGAGTAAACCCAAAACATACCCATTACCTTCCTAAACATAAATAGAAAATATAATCATCCAATTTCATCATATTTGAATCCATGGATTCAATCCTCATGAAGAGCTCATGGTCATCCATGGTGGGTTTTTCTTGAAATCAACCCAAATGCAAAGAATCAATACAAGAAATGAAGATAGCCATTAAAATCATATTTTCATCTCATGTCCATTGATTTGAGAACTTTCATTAACATTTTCCCCCAACTAAAACATAAACCTCAAGGTTTCTAATCATTCAAATAACCCAATAATACAAGAAGATGAAGAAGATCAAGTTCCATACCTCAACAACTTGAAGAACACTTGCTCCTTCTTGAATTTCTTCTCTTCTCCCTTTTTCTTCTCCAAAATATCAACTATTCTCTTCTCCTTCTTTGATTTCTAAACGATCACACACACACCTTAGTGATATTGTGAAAATGAGGGATTTTGATAAAACTTCTTCTCTTCAATTCTATATATACAATGGGCTAGATGACCAACTAAACCCTAGCCCACACAAACACAATGAAGTCCAAAAATATTAATTAGGGCCCAATTCCAATATTAGCTTAATACAAATTTTAGGTTATTACAACGTGTCACCTAAAATAAATGATCAATAACAAAATGAGAAGTAATAATAAACATTTACTTATAACGAAAACCGGACCCATGACTTTCATAATGAACTTCAATTCTCCCAAAGGAAGTACCATTAATGGAGTTTACCACGCAACAAACACAAACCCCTACTAATTATTACATCCACCCAATTGGTCAACTCAATCAACAAGTCATTCTTGCACCTCCCACTTAGCCTTTCAATTAAGAGTTGCTTAACAAGCAACATGAATTTACCACAACACCTGACACCACAGTCTAAATCCAACCGGATTAATATTGTACCTCTACTACAGTGTTGACCGTCAACTCATCAACACTTCTCCTTTCTTCCGTAAATTAGCACACCTTACTCGCAACTTAATTAACACATTTACCTGCATAAGTAAATGTCCTTATATAAACTTTCATCGTGTAACGTACAGATAGCCTACCAATCAGGATTGAACCAATCCCATAAACACCTTTCCGAATTTCCACCGAGCAAACCAATAACCCAGGGATTTCTCTAAAATAATTTAGAGTTCATTTCTCCCACCGAAGGAGCAACCACTCACTAAAACTCATGCTATCCCGTCCGATATCAACCACAAGGTTTACGCAGAGTGCAAACCACTCCCAAAATCAATTAACCTCGACAATATGTCTCTCAAAACACTACTTCCAACCACCTTTACTTGTCTTCTTGAAATTAGAAAGGCACACACTTCCATTATAAGACTTGCTAGCAAAGCAAGCTTCAACCAATGTCCAGACTTATCTTACCAAAAAAAATCTTAGTTAGAGCTATTAACACTACCTTTACCCTATTGAAGGGTTTTCATAAATATATTCAACAAAATGTCATGCTTGCCACAACTCCATTCTTTTACATCATTCGGCCAATTCCTTACTTTCATCAAGATCACATAATCCACATGTCATTTCCTCCTCCTCAAACTAATCTAAATTATTGGTGGCTAACCAATACCATTCGTCAAATATTCACCGAAATCCCTTACCAAAACCGCACATTCATCAATGAGAGACTAGGTTTAGATAAACGATCTCATCAGAATTTCCATTCAGGATAGCTTACTATGCCACCACACTTGGCTCCCACGAATCCCAAAGGGAGATAACCGAACCACTAATATTCCTTTACACACAAGGAAGGTTTTTCCACTTTAATCAATTCAATAAACTCACTATCAAGCCCCATTCACCAATCGAATTTGACATTTCGCCAATGTCCTAACGAAAATAAATCAACTCCTCCAAATCACGGCGTATCCGAATAAATATGTGAATCCATCACCATTTACCACTCGAGTCTTTTCTCCTCAAAATAAGAATATTATAATGCCATTAAGAATTTTTTGTGCCTCAAGCAATCATCATTAACACTCTTGAATACCTCTACATTAGATACTTCAACAATTTCTCTTATTGGCCTTGCATACTCACCAAGAACATTCTAGCTGCCATTATTATAACATCACACATTATAGTCGTAAAAGAGTTCATTTCCTCTCGGGTAACATTAAGCGACATCCATCTATCTCTAGTCACGCACCCTTGTGACTGCACGCACCAGCTACACACATGCCAATCCCTTGAGTCATGCAACCCGTAGAAGGACCACAATCCCACTCCACTAACTAAACACACACTTCCCATCATCTCGCGCCATAACACCAAGGCAACTAGCATTCCACTCTAGTCCATTGCCAAGTATCAAATACACGTTCAACTAGATCAAAGAGGAGCACCCTCTTACGTTGACCATTAGTCCCACGTACACCCACTCCCTCTCTTGGTGGTTACTTTATTCTCATATTAAGCCACCAATCAAATTAACGACCTCTAGTCTTCATAACAATCACACTTGAAGATTAGCTTAAAACCAAGAATGCCTCTTGCTCACACTATCACTCACGTTATAATCCATTCACAACCAATTAACCACATTACAGCCAATTTCCACACCCACAACTTAGTCGCACCACAACGATTAACCACTATTCACAATCCACCCTTGATAATAAGGCACGACCTCTTCACCTCATAACCCAGCTACATGTCTACCTTAACACTCTATGAACACTCTAGTTCATAATTCTTATTTATTCCCTTACAGGTGGTATTTATTTAGAAATCACGCACCATTACTTTTTAGCACGCTTTCCGAATATCAATATTCATTGCTAACCACCTTATCAACCACTCCGAGACATAAATTTAAACTCCTACCACATGAATCAATACTTACTTTACCTTCTTGCATTATTATAATGCGCCGACCATCCTCATACTAGCATCACATGATCAATAATTAACCTCAGTTGACCAAGCCACATATTCTGACAACCTCTCTTTTCCTTTACTCTCATCATCCTTCGCAAAGGAGAAGTTAAACCCAACCGCCCTACGAGTTCATAGCATCAAACATGCCGACACCCGCGCGCCTGCTTGCTTGCTCCCACGTGACCAAGTATATAACTCAGATCTATCAATACTAATTGATGCCAACAATAATTATAATTCTTGTAATGAACTTGTTTCTTCATTTGGATTACTAACGATCTCACACTTTTACTACACCGATGTATCAACAAGTTCTTGTTCCAACCATTGCCATACTACGACATCCTGAGAACGTTAAGGATAAACTCAATACGTTCACACAAACTCATAAACCCACTCTAAAACATAACGACGTAATGTGTGCAACTCGTCTTAGAATTTATGGCAACTAACTCCAACCGCCTCCCAACCTGGCAATAACTTCTCAATCGTTTACATTCATTGGTCGAAGAACGAGTCTTCTATACTCGTAGCAAATTCCTCAAACAAACTTTCTCCACATACTCAATTTCTCGGACCACACCATGTCCAACTCATCACTATTTATCAAGTACCTAATTTCAGCCACTTCAACTTTCTTAGGTCATCCGTTGATTCTTTCATTTCTCACAACTTGCCTTCCTTTCACGAGTACCCAACTCTATCTTTTAACAATCTCGTCCCATACACCGATGACTATAAGTCAAGGGTTTCATTAATATTACTCGCTTTCCTACGAAAGCCGTCACTTCAAAACACACTTGCCTAATCTATAACATTCAACCGATGTGATCAACCCTACAATTGGGAACTTACCCAATACTAAAAAATACACACTTAGACAATATCATTCTCGTTCAACTCTCAAGAATTCTTTCTTGAAGAATCACCAACACTCTCAGACGAACTTCATCTTGAAGGTCCAAACACTATTCTCTATACATCCTCATATAACACACCAAAACTCTCGATCAACCCTTGTAAGATGACTAGTCTCTATCCAGATTACCACATACATCGGTTGCCTCAACAATAGCAATCAAAACACTCATATACCAGAAAATTCATATATTACCTTCTCAACCTCTTACCAACATTAAGCTCTCAACTCATGAGCCACAACTGACATCACAGTCCCACAAAATTCACTACCCTTCCACTTCCTCGATCACGGGGGTTAGCAACGCCCCTAATTTCTACTCTTTCCGTTGGTACAACTCCAACAAAAGGATTTTCTCTTTCAATCCTCACGGATACGATCCTCATGATCCACAAGACCAATTCCTACATTTCTGAAATTACACGAACCACCAAACGACAACCAACTAGATCATAACAAGGTATACAAGCATCTTCATGTACCTGTAAATTCACGATGACATTGGCCAGATGTAATTTTGAATTTACCTTACATGTTAGTCCTTACCACCTTATTAGAAATGTTCCTGTCAAGGTCTTTATCCCATGGTCCCTAAATTCTTAGCCATGTTTCCTAACTCACAGTTTAAGACTAGGCACCCCTAGATTGCCTAATTCACTTAAACTAGGGCTCTGATACCACTTGTAACGACCCAATTTCCATAAATCAAAATCCAACATAAATGAACAATTAAAATACCAAAGAATTCTAATATCTAATACATCCCAATATTTAGCAGCGGAAATAAAACTATCCACAACTGAGAATTATAATAAACTAATTAAGTCTCTATGCCATCCGATCTCCTCAACGACCGGCTCACATCCTACTCTTTCCCTTGGACGAACTCTCGACCAAGCTTTTACCTGAAAATGGTTTTAGTTTTTGAAAAGAGAGGGTTAGACCACAAGGTCTAGTGAATTCCCAAATAAACGGCAGTTATATAAAACATTTAAATCCGAAGAGATAAATCGTTAGAAAAAGGAAGCAACAATTTAAATACAGGACCATGAACAAGGATAGTAGAAAAACATCAGTTAGTCATAAACTTGCCACATATGAGTTAATAATTATTTCCCGTAAACTTGCCACAAACGGGTATGTCGTATACCTCAAACGAGTTCGAGATGTACGAATGAAACTCCCAAGAGATTTGCAAGATCTCAAGGTACACACACTATCTTATGAACATGTCCAATTCATCTAGGAATATCGCGATATCTAGGTCAATTCGACAATTATCATTTATATAAACCGAAGAAAATGTAAATCATTTAGCATGCTTCCAATTTAAATACCATGATCAGTTTCCCAAATCAATTTTTACCAAGAATTGTAGTTTAAGTCAAGGGAACTCACATGACGATGCCACACCTAGTCCAATTCCAAACGGTAGAACTCTTCCAAACCGAACGCCTAAATTTACCAAAGCAATATAAGTGTTAACCTCTCAAAGTACCCTCAAAAGTCTTCTAATATAGTCCTAGAAGAAATCCCTAGCCCAAAGGTCCAATTTCCGACTCGATGCGCGAAACGAAACGGAAGAATGTGTGCAAGATAATGCTTGGCGTGGGTTGTAACGTGGGTTATAACTGGCGTTAGCCCGACGTGGGTTGTAACGTGGGTTATAACTGGCGTTAGCCCGACGTGGGTTATAACTGGCGTGGTAACTCACTTAAGCTAAACAGAGTCTGACGTGGGTTGTAACGTGGGTTATAACTAGCGTCAGCCCGACGTGGGTTATAACTGGCGTTACAACTGGCCTAAGCCACTGTCAAGCTTTCTTCATCTCAGATTCACAAATTAACCTCCAAAACTCCACTTTACTCCAAAACAAAGATTCTTATGACTCCAAAACCATATATTAATGATGAGGAGTAAATCCAAAACATACCCATTACCTTCCTAAACATAAATAGAAAATATAATCATCCAATTTCATCATATTTGAATCCATGGATTCAATCCTCATGAAGAGCTCATGGTCATCCATTGTGGGTTTTTCTTGAAATCAACCCAAATGCAAAGAATCAATACAAGAAATGAAGATAGCCATTAAAATCATATTTTCATCTCATATCCATTGATTTGAGAACTTTCATTAACATTTTCCCCCAACTAAAACATAAACCCCAAGGTTTCTAATCATTCAAATAACCCAATAATACAAGAAGATGAAGAAGATCAAGTTCCATACCTCAACAACTTGAAGAACACTTGCTCCTTCTTGAATTTCTTCTCTTCTCCCTTTTTCTTCTCCAAAATATCAACTATTCTCTTCTCCTTCTTTGCTCTCTACACGATCACACACACACCTTAGTGATATTGTGAAAATGAGGGATTCTGATAAAACTTCTTCTCTTCAATTCTATATATACAATGGGCTAGATGACCAACTAAACCCTAGCCCACACAAACACAATGAAGTCCAAAAAAATTAATTAGGGCCCAATTCCAATATTAGCTTAATACAAATTTTAGGTTATTACAACGTGTCACCTAAAATAAATGATCAATAACAAAATGAGAAGTAATAATAAACATTTACTTATAACGAAAATCTTTTTAATCAAATGAACTAACATTTTTTTGTTGTCAACCTTAGATTTAGACCATTCAAAGGAAGAACTGGCGTATCTTCTTAATATGATTGAGCAGATGGGATCGGGAATGGGCAAACCGGACCCTAGCCCTAACCTAAGCCTTTACTTTAATTATTGAATATGTATCTTCGATTGATTTCTTGTGAAGATTAGAGAGATGGAGGAAATAATCATAAGCTCTAATTTGTAGAATAACACCTAAATTGTAATAAAAAAAGCACATTCTTTTGAAATAGATTTGAAAAAATAAGTATAACCAAGTATTCAATTAAATAAAGCATCATTTTAAGTTTTTACTAGTAAGGTGCCTGTGCGGTGCGGCGGTGTATCTCGATTTAAAGTCGATAACTTAAAATATTAATCATGTTTTTTTTTAATTTTTAGTCCGTACCGATGCTGTTTGTATCATATGCAGTTGGGTGTAAATTTTGAATACATGTTAGCAATAAAACCTAGTACAAATAATTTTTACCAAATAAAACATATATAGATCCATTTTAGATTTTTATGTAGAATTTGAGAATGAATAAAAAGAAAATTTTGGTCTTCATTTCATAATGTATCTGGAAGCATAGATTATGGTCAAATGGCACGAGCTGGAGAAAATTTAAGGACACAAACATCATCAATATATTGCTCCTCATTGATATTGATGGCATCAGGTTGAGTAGCTGTTAGGTCCGATTCAACAAAATCAAAGAGGAATCATATGGAAATCATTGAGTCGAATGTTTTATTGATGAAAGTTTTAAGAAACTACAAACGCAAATTAACTAAACGATTCTCATTAACGAATCCTCTATCCTAGACTCCTTTATATAGATATGTCTATTACAATGTAAGCCCAAGCCAATAAGATATTAAACACAATATGAAATATTACAATGAATTCTTTCATTCTTTATAAAACTTTCTAAACTTAGGACTTTTGGTCCTAATAATAGCGTAACAACAAACCTAGAAATTTTGTCGACCGGATGTACCTTTAAGGTGGATCAAAGACTCACAAAGTTGTACAATGTGTTTTTAACTGAATTCCACTGTTTTGATAGATTTCATAAGTTTTTTGGTCTATTTTGAAGCACCCTTTGAAAAAAACCAATTGGGCTATGCACAATATCTGTTGGGCCCTTCATAGGTCTATTGTTATTATTAAACAAGAAAACTAACCACATTTACCTAATTATTTATAGGATCATTCAGTAACAAAAATGTTAGACTACCCTGTTGATTTATTTACTATTGCAATTTCATTGGTTATGATACTCTCTTTCACAAATCTTGATTACGACAAAAGAAAGTACAAAAGTTAGGTCAGATTTCGTATCAGTACTATTGCATGCAATAGATTTATATTATGCAAAAGAAAGTACAATTTTACCAATATCATCATAGGAATGAAAAC
Source organism: Silybum marianum (assembly GCA_036898165.1). NCBI lineage: Eukaryota > Viridiplantae > Streptophyta > Magnoliopsida > Asterales > Asteraceae > Silybum > Silybum marianum. The sequence goes on from CM072528.1 coordinate 40,029,048, forward strand.
AATAATAAATTAAGAACCATAGACACAAAAAAATGAAATTTTAAAACTACGTAGACGAAAATCGTAGTTACTAAAATACAAAACAGATTAATTCGTATATATTTATAATATTTAATATTATGATTACATACAAAAAATATTGAATATTAGACTCATTTTGAAGGTATTGACGAGACGACTGTAATGATATAATTTGTAAAAAAGAAAACACATTTTTAAATGTATTTTAGTTAATATACGATTATTTATGTTAATATAATAAGAATGCAAAATGAAAAGTAAAAAGTAAATGATATAAAATAAATTAAATAACTAATTATAATGATAGAAAGTGTAATTTAAAAACTAAAAATAATTATATTTGTAAATATGAATAGTGGGATATGGAAGGGGTTGTTGGATGGAAATAGAAGTTTTGCTTTACAACTTGTATATTAAGCTTTAAAATATGTACCTTTTGAAAATTTAAAAATAATTAACAACTAACACATACTTTTTAATATAGAATAGATAGATAATTAATGATAAATATGTTTATTAGACTAAATATTTTTAAAAGATTATGAACTCAAATTATAAACGAATTAAAAAAATTAATATAAATTACAAAAACTGCCGTAAAAACATAAAAACTAAATTATAAAAAGACATCTTAATTTATATTTTGAAAAATATAAAAAAACAATTAAATGGCCTAGGATTCGAACATACAATGTCCTGTATACAACTATATAAGCATGGTGCACCTGCCACTAAAGCAGCAATTCATTTTATTAATAATACCGTGTCTATTTTTTTTAATATCTAACTTAATTATAAATAAAATTATAAAACATCATCAGTCGCCAATGGCGGGTAGCTCAGTTGGTTAAGGGGCGAGGAGATGTTTGCTCCAATAGACCGTTGGTCTTGGGTTCGATCTCAGGCCCCCTCGCAATCGCCTTGCCGCTGAGTGAGCCAGGTATGCCCCTCACATTGAGAATTGGCAGCCTGTATGGGCCGGTTTGCGTGTCCGGAAAATACACGTTATTGCTCCAATAAAACATCATCAGTCAGCACACCACTAGGACCGCCCCTGTATATTATAGGGATGTTACACTTGACTTAGGGCTTTCTCTTAAAAGCTTGATTCATTTGTTCTAAATAAATGTTTATATTTTTATTTTAGTTTGTTTTAAAATAATTTTTATTTTTAAAACTTAATGTCTATTTTTTCATTTTGTTCTTAATATAAGATAGATAAAAAAGATTATGTCTATTATTAAGACTAATGATAATATATAGTTAATTAAAAAGTGTGGACGTATTAAATATTCTTTAAATTACATGTCATTTTAGTTGTGGACGTATATTTTGTGACGAAGGAGTACATACATCTCTCTTCCCCATAAAGTCACAAAGAATTTAACACCGACATGATGAACTTTCCCAAAGACAATTAAGGTTATGTGATGACTATATTATCTTATGAAGAAGAAAAAAATGATCAACTAGAATTATATCCCATTTCCAAGGTGGCAATTCAAGTAAGAATTGATTAGTTTGTGGAAATTGTAAGAATCAATCTTAACCATAAATCAATGATTAAAATAGGAAACTTATAATTTGGTAATGTTATATTATATTTTTAATGAAAGACATTTTAGGTATTTTATACTCTCCTCTGTCTTTTCTCTCCGTCCATGGTACACCGTGATACAATTATGTGATATACACTGTGATACCATTATGATACCCTCACTATGATACACAAATACATATAAGATGCATTGTGATAAGCATTGTGATACCCAGTGTGATACCCAATTTTACCAATTTATCCTTTATGCTATTTTAGTAAATAAAATTAATTATTTAAAATAACTGGTTCACATTAGTTCTTACAGTTTTCACAAACTAATCAAATCTTATTTGATTAGAGAGGAAAGTTCAAATGAGATATCAAATTTGGTGGTGAACGTGAAAACAAATGAGAGCGCGACACGTGTGTGAATGTAGATTATCAAACTGAATGTTTATACAGGTATGGTTCTCGTATGATCCCGCCCCTATATATATATATATATATTTGCGGGTTCATACGAGAACCATACCTGTTTAAAGAAACAAAGAAACAAACAAATCATATATGATTTCGCACTAAATCACCCAAAAGTCCGAACGACTTTCCATGCCACTTAAGTGGCCCCAAAAGTCGCCCGCTACCCTTTAGTGAAAAATCATATATGATTTTGTTTGTTTAAACATGGTTCAGTTCTCGTTTGAACCTCCCCCCCCTCCCTCTCCCTTTCTCTCTCCCTGTCTATATATATATAGATGGAGGTTCAGGAAAAAAACGTTAAAAAAAGAGAAAACTGATAAACACCCTGGAAGGTCGCCATCTGGACGCTATGCATAAATATGCATTATTGCATATGCACAAATGCATATAAGCGATTGGAGATCCTTTTTTTATATGCATCAATGCATAAACATGCATTAGTGCATATGCACAAATGCATGTTACCAGATGGCTGCCTCCCAGGGTGTTCAGTTTTCTTTTTTTTTTAGCGTTTTCTCCTGAACCTCCCTCTCTCTCTATATATATATATATCTTCAAATACAAATCAGTCAAAAGTTACAAACTATACAAACTCGTACAAATCAATATAAAAAATAATATTTTTCATGATTTTTTTCATCAAATGCTATGATTTAAGATATTATTATACATATGTTTGTTTCACCTTGTGAAAAAAATACATGTGAACCTTTTTCATTATGAAACAAATACATGTGAAACTTTTCCATAAAAAAAATATATGAAAAACTTTATAACTTAAGAAAATAAATACATGTGAAACTTTTACAAGGTGAAACAAACATATGTGTAATAAAATCTTAAATCATAACATTTGATGGAAAAAAAATCATTAATTTTTTTATATTGATTTGTACGTGTTTGTATAGTTTGTATTTGAAGGTGTTTCTATATATATATATATACATGTGAAACAAACATATGTGTAATAATATCGTAAATCATAACATTTGATGGAAAAAAACATTAAATTTTTTATATTGATTTGTATAGTTTGTATTTGAAGGTGTGTCTATATATACGAGTTTGTATAGTTTGTATTTGAAGGTGTGTGTGTGTGTATATATATATATATAGAGGGAGGTTCAAATGAGAACTTTGTAAATTTAAAGGGACAAAGAAACACCTTGTGGACCACATATGATGTGGGTCCCACACATTAAAAAATCATATCTGATTCAATGGTGGGCCCCATTGAATCAGATATATTTTTTAATGTGTGGGACCCACATCATATGTGGTCCACAAAATGCTCCTTTAAATAAGGGGTGTTCTTGTATGATCTCTCCCCTATATATATATATATATGTGTGTGTGTGTGCGCATATAGGGGAGGTTTCCATTGCAAACTCGACAATTCAAACACACTTTGCAAACCAATTCTAGCCGTGCATCTAGTCTAATAAATATTTGATTTTATTTTGTTTCCTAATTCAAAGCCATGATCATAATTAATGAACTTATCATCTTCCATGTATATATATCTCAACCATAATTAAGGAATTATGATAACTGTCCCTGAATATCTCAATTGTTTCCTAACATAATGGTTTGCAAAGTTTGCATAAATGGAGGAGTTTGCAATTGAAACGTGCCATATATGTATATATATGTAGACTTGGATCATGTGAGATCAATTTTTTACACTTGAAACTTTATAATAAAAGAATGTGAAGGTAACCTTCACGGTGTTTTTGCTGTGAAGGCTCGCGTTTTTTTTACCTTCACAATGATTTGCTGTGAAGTTTAAAGTGTAAAAATGTAGTCTCACGGGTCTCCCGAAAACATGTTGGTCTCACGTGAACCCAACCCTACACAAACACACACAAATATATATAGGGATTAAACTAAATAAAAACCAAAAAAAATTGAAAACCGTGAGGACCGATCTAAGCCTTAATTTGGTTTTGATCTTAGGGTGTTAATTGAAAACTATTTTTAGTTAAAAGAACATAATCATCATTTTGGTAACAAGATTCACTAAAGTAAACATACTTAATTACTCATCATATGAAACATACAGATTTACCGTATGAAACACACAAATTCACCATATGAAAGTTAAAACACATACTAATTCACCACATGAAATTCAAATATAGTTGATCGTTCTTTAGAAAAATAATAATTCACCAGATTTACCATATGAATCCAAGTGTGGTCAATGATAAATTAGAAAAGTGAAAATGATCCCACAAAGAAAAGAATTCTACTGTACTAAATAACATAAAAACAAAATCATTAAAAAAAAGATATGGTCTTCTATTCAATATTAAAAAATTAAATATTCAAATTGTTCTCGGCTGTAACAAAATCACAATCACGCCATCCTCTTTTTATTAATATTACAAAAATATCACCATTATTAGACATTTGATTAAACTCTTTAATGGTTGAGATTAGTCCTCATGATCCTCAACCTGTTTACGGTTTTTATTTGATTATCGTCCTATATACGTATGTGTGTATATATATATATATATATATATATAAAACAAATCAGATAGAAACATGCTAAAAGTTAGAAATAGTAAAAACCAATTTGATGTATTGTTTCTTAAGTGAAACAACACATGTGAAAACTAAATCCTTAAAACCAACCAAAATAATCCAATGAGTTTAAATTTTAAGCTATGATTTATATTGTTTTACGTGTTTTGTTCTTGTGTGCGAGAATGAGTGTGTGTTTCGTGTATAAATGTGTTTTTATGTTTTTTCACATGCAAAACATTGCTCAATGTCTCATCTATGAAACAATATGGTTGAAATGTATTGTTTCATCTATAAAACAACACATACAAACTGGTTTTTACAGTTTCAAACTTTTTTTACGGGTTTTATTTTGCCAAGGGAAAATCCAATTGAAAACATAAATTCCATTGTGAACATGAGAACAAAGGAACACATGCCACATGTCTTAGACATTTACAAGATGAATGATGTTATCAATCATCATAAACGGTGTAATTAAATTCATTAGTCTTGATAAATGGAGACAAATGGGACACACGTCACATTTTCCTTTGTCTCCCGGTTGATAACGGAGAAAAGGTTTGTAACTAACTTCTCACTCTATCTATTCATATATATATAGGGTCGGGTTCATACGAGGATGGTAACAATTTACGAGAATGCGAGAAGCTTTTTTCATGTACAAGATCATATTTGATTTTGCACTAATTGTAGCGGGTGACTTTTAGGGCCACTTAAGTCGCATGGAAAGTCGCCCACATCATTTATTATTTTGTATAAAATCACATATGATTTTGTACATGAATCATATGTGATTTTGCACATGAAAACTTTCATGTACAAAAATGATTGGCTGAGGACTGTCCTCGCATTCTCGTAAATTGTTAGTTGTTACCGTCCTCGCATGAACCTCCCCCCCCCACTCTCTCTCTCTCTCTCTCTATATATATATATATATAGGCATGGTATCATGTGAAAAATTATGTTACCGTGAGAAGTGTAAGAAGAGTTCTTGACCCTTGATCACTTTTAATCTCAAACCCACCCATGAATCGTGCTTGATATGGGGATTGATCTGTTGCATCTTAGTGTATCTTATCTATATGCATCTCATCTTAATGTGCATCCAAGGGTGGAGGTCCCTTCTTATCTTTCTCACCAGAACTTCATTTCTTACCAGAACCCAACCCTATACACACACACATATAGGGAGCGATCAAATGCAAACCACCCATATTTGTACAAAACATGCAAAACACAATCATCCGTCGATTTCATTGTTTACTTTAACGAATTGTTTAATCTGATGAAATTGTTTGATATAATACTTTTTATTGATGAAATTGTTTCATATATGGATGTTTCTGTGTTTTAATGAAACTGTTTATGTATTTCTCAAAAATTAATATAGTGCATATGCTATCATCCATAGTTAACACCATTCACAATAAAAATGATTAACCAACCTCTCATAATTAAAAAAATTTTTATGATCAGTTGAATGAGGTTTGCAAAGTAAACCTCGCCTATATATAGGACAATAATCAAATGAGAACCACAAAAGGTTGAGAACTGTCATGACTGATCTAAACCCTAATTTGGTTTTGATCCTATGGTTTCAATTGAAAGATGTTTTTAATTTGAAAATGACATAGTCATCATTTGATAAACAAAGATTCACCAGATGAAACACATACTCACCGTCACTATTAGTGCTAAATTCTCTAAATCATCAAATGTTTGTTTTGGATTAAACTACTTTTTGTTAATGCAAAAAATTGGTTTTTATAGAAAATCAACTTTAGGTGCGTTTTGGAAATTGATCAACTAAAAAATGTATCTCTCGACAAATGCTACAGTAGAATAAAATAAGAGAACACAATGAATTGGTGACGCAGAACACCTCTTTCGAGAGGAAAAACTGCGGACGATGACTAGGATCGTCAATGAACTAGTGAACAGTGACATCAAATAGGGACGTCGTCCTTATGAACAATGGACATAAGTACAAACGTTTAAAATATAAGAAAAATGAAGTAATCGTAAGTAATTCGTTGTTGTCCAGAGTTATCGCAATGTTGTCGTGAGTTTTTGGGAACTTCGAGAGAGTTTCTGCGTATTCTTCGTAGCTTCAGAGTAGATTCGATTCCAATATATTGTTTGTAAGTTTTGTACCACCCCTGAGGGGGCATCACCTTGCCTCTGTTAAGTCTATCTTTCCCAACTGACCGTTTAACGGTTTTAAAAGGTAAATGCCTTCGGTTATGCTTTTTCAATTTAACTTGATTCCTTCAGTTATGCTTCTGGATTGATTCCTCCAGTTATGCTCTTGAATTGATTATTTCAGTTATGCTCTTGAATTAATTACTTCAGTTACGCTCTTAGATCATCAATGGCTAATCCCTTGTATTTAAGAACGCCATGAACGGTTTGTTTTAAACTCAGGATTGTAAGATTATTCGTGGTGCATCGTACATTGAGGTCGCGTGTCGCAAGAACAACACACGATTACACCTTTGAGACTAACGATTAACCATTTATACGTATTGAGGGATTCTGACTAACGGTGGTTGCTTTTCTAGAGTCGAGAGACATATTCGTCGTCACGGGATATCTGACGATTATTTCTTCGATAAATCTTTCCCCAACAGTTTGCCCCAAAAAATTTTAAAATAAAAAGAGAACTTTGTTTATTTGAAAAGGATGTAAATGAATCGGTTTGCAAGTAACTGAATCGGTTCGCAAGTAACTGAATCGATTATTTGGGGAAAAGGTGTCAAAATGGAGTAAATGAATCGCTCACAAGTAACAAAATCGATTATTTGGGGAATGGGCGAGATTTGGTGAATCTTCGTGACGTTACCGTGCGTGACGCACGTGGTCTAGCCCTAGAGGACAGGTGTCACGATCTCAGCAGTTGCATGTTGCAAAATTTTCGACAGCTGTCGACTTTCGAGATACGGAACCGTTTCCTTTTTCGTGTATAAAGAAACGATAGTCGATAACTTCCACTTTTACTTTCTTCCATCTCCTATAACTAGAGAATTTTTTCCAAAACTTGTAAATTTGCCCAAAAAATTGAGTCGTAGTTAGCGTAAGTAAGGTACGATTTTCCTCTATGATCTTTATATACGTAGAAAATCTGTAGCGAGAAAGCCTAGGAACTGTTGGGAGGCATTATCATATTTCGTGGCAGAGGCTAAAGCAGTAGAAAATGTAGACAAGAAGATGAATCCTACCATCAAAATCAAGATCAAGGACGATCTTGATGCCTTTAGGGCATTGTCTGGTATCTCTGAAGACATCCATCTCTAGTGTCCACGGAATGTTAAGTCCCCGAAGTGCCCTCCTAGGTTTTTCGTCTTGTACAAATACCCTTACAAAATAAGGTTTCGTGGCCATTCGATGGTCTGACAAAGGATTTCCTTAGCTCTTTCAAGCTATCACTTGGGTAGGTAATGCCCCAATTCCGGTGGAACGCCCTTAGTGAGTTTCCATTCTTTTTACTCCTATGATTTTTTCTCCTCACTTTCCTTCTCATATTAATTCGTGGTTCTTTTTGTAGAACAGAACATTTTCGTGTCCCCTATCATCGATACGACGTAGAGGAGCGAGAAGTTTCTCGAGGATTTCAATCCCAACGCCCGGTCTTTCTACTCATGGCCACGTGTCTACGACGACGACGACCTCGTCCTTATTGAGGCTCCCAAGGCGTCTTGTGCGGACGAGGAGGTGGAGGAGGAGACGAGAGGATAAGAGGAGGAGAGAAGAAGGGAGGAGGAGAGGGAAATAAAGGAAGAAGAAGAAGAGATGACTGGTAAGGGATTTCCTTATGCGTCATACGGTTCTTCCTCTGCTTTGTCCCTAACTTTTTCCTATTTGTTACAGGTGTTGTTCTTCTTTGGAGGATCACGAAGCGAGAGAAGGCGACCCTTCTTGCCCGTAGGCGTAGGGAGTTGATAAGCGATGCTCCAACATATGAGTTGGAGTCCAAGAGGTTGAAGGTGGATGCCCTGAGGGAACCATCTTCGAAGGTCGGTGTCGACCCGTCTAAGGTCGTCACCTCGGAGAAGGTGAAGGCGTCTACGAGCGCAATCAAGGCGAGCCGATTAGTTTCGCCCGCCAGTGATAGGACAACTGTCACGACGACAACGCAGTCGGCCGCAGGGTCTCAGTCATCATCAGTTCCTTCCCCTACAGACAAGGGGAAAGCGGTGATCTCCCAGGGGAGGTCGGGGATGATGATAATTGGTCGGATTTTACAAAGACGAACATAATAATCCCGAAGTCATGATGGATGACACCTTCTCAAGGGAGAGGTTATCCCCCCATCTCTATGGGTTCATGATCCCAATATCTGCGATTGCTACAAGAAAGCGACGATCGATGATCTCGACACGCATGTGACGGACCTGTCGTTCCTGGTAAGTTTGTCGAGACTTGCATGTATTTTAATTATCTTTGACAATGGTTTTACTAAAAATCTTTTGTTCTTTTTAGACCTTTCAGGCGTCCCTTTATCTCCACTCCTATATGAAGAAGGTTAAATCCCTTTTTCCTGAGATCAAGGAGAAGGAGCAAGTGGCCTTGGCTAGGGAGGCGGTTGCTTTGAAGAAGACTGAAGAGTACTTGGGTCGCTTAGACGAGGCTCTGGACCTTCTAGAGAAGGAGACGTACACTAGGGAAGATGCCGACGAGCGTCTGAAAGAGACCTTGATCAGGGCGTCAGCTGTCGAGGCGGAGGTGGTCTCGATCAAAGCGACTTTGGCGGAGAATGAAAAAGAGGCCAGGTCGTGAGGTCCAAGATGGAGGTGGTGAAGGATCGCGCTGAGGTTCTAAAGGGAAAGCTAGTCACAACTGAGAAGTAGAGAAGAGATCCACAGGCCGAGGTGGCGATGCTCCAGGAGATGGTAGATGCCATAGCGGCGTTTACTCATTGGAAGACCAAGGTGGCACCCTTTCGTCGCCACTTGGCAGGAAAGGACTTCTTCGGGTTTACCGAAGAAGATGTGTCTTATTTCCTTAGGGAAATAAGGACTTCAGCCGATCTCGACTTGGAGGACTAAGAAGAGGCCGAGGACGATGATGCCGGGATTTCTTCCACCACGGTCAACATGACGCTCGACCAGCCGCAACCTTAATTTTTTTGTCTTTAACTTTTGTACTTTCAAGGCCGATGGTTGGTGATCGTGTCTTTCAGTTGTACTTTTTCTTTACTTTTAATGAAGAACTATCTTTTTTTTCACTTTTTTTATACCTTAGAGACTTGGGATCTTAGCAGGAAATGTGAAGGTTGCTTAAAGTCGGTCGGCCAATAGGCGAAAGAAATAAATTAGTTCTGATCTGAGCACATTTTGACTCTTTCTATTAGTAAGGTTGTGGTATGATCAAGGCGAATATACTCTTTGGTCTGGATGTGAGTTTTAGTAAATACGTATGTTTATGTTCTAAAAGAATCGTCTCCGCGTAACGATGATTCTTCGATGTCTTAAGCCAAGGCTAGACGAATCATCATATGGTGCATTCCTGTGACAGAAAGATGTTAGGGGTGGTCGTTGGTTTGATCAACGACCCTCCAATGCTTAAGTCAGTAAACTTGATGAGGGATAAAACTAAATTGAAAGAATTTCTAAAAGAAGTATTTCGTTAGATGTACCGCATTCCAGCTACGTGGGATTTCCTAGTTGCCGAGAGTTTGGAGTCGATTTTGGAGTCGATTTTGGAGTCGATATGCCCCTTTCTCCACGACTTTGGATATCAGATAAGGCCCTTCCCATTTGGTCGCTATTTATGCCAAAAAATCCTTAATAAAGTCAACTTGACGTTTTTGTGGAGCTTTTATGACTGAAAGATGGATCCAACGACAAATACGATAAGTGAATGAAAAATAAATAGACACGGTCAATTGGTGACGTGGAAAAACCGTTGGTCGAGGGAAAAACCTACGGACAATTGTTGAGATCGTCGATCCACTAGTGAATATGACGTCAGATAGGGACGTCGTTCTTTGGTATCAACGATCGTGAATACAGTAGTTACAATACAAAGAAATGTAAAATAGATCGTAGGTTTGTTGGTTTGTGTCATTAGTCATCTTGTTGTGAATGATTTTCAGTCGTCTCTTTTGGTAACACTGAGTCTTGTATTTACTTCGGTCACGTAAGTAACGGTTTTTGGAATAATGATTGAGCATTTATTGACGTCGTCCGTTATGACCGTTTGTCGTAAATGGTAACGAACGTACATTTAAACATACAATCAAAACGTAAGATATGTCCTTAGTTTTATACGAGTCAAGAGATTCTTTCGATAGTCGTTAGTTAAGTGCGACAACTTATAGATGTGTCTTATATTTGTCTTTTCTTGGGGTTTTTTGGTTGGCGTCGTGAGTTATTTTATTCTTTGCTTGATCGTACGACTTGAGTGCCTCGTATGTCTCGACGTCTTATCCTGAAATCAATAGTCGTTAGATGATATTTTTGGTCCAAATAGCTTGCCCTAAAATTTAAAATAAAAGGCGTCAAACTTGAATTTTAAAATATTCCATTTGAAATCTAATGGGATTGTTAAGAAATGAACCGAATTGGTTGGAGAGAAATCGAATAGACCTCGTGTGGTCAACGATGTCACCCCCTACGTGGGGCTCATGCGTCAGGTGGGACAACTGTAGAAAATAGCTGTCGACCATCCAGTAGTTGCATGCGAAAAGGAGTTTGGACGAGTGTCGATTCAGGGGAGTTTGAACGGTTTTATAAATAGAAGTAGATCTTCGTCTTCTTTCTTTTTTACGGTGAGCATATTTTCAGAGATATATTTGAAGAATATTTGCCCAAAAAACCTGCAAAAACACTTTCCAAATACCGGTGTCGAGGTTAGAGTATAAATTAAGGTACAACTTCGAACCCTTATGCGCTTTAAGACCCTAGCGAGTAATCCTAGGAAACGTTTGGGAAGCCTTTTCATTCTACGTTGCAGACGTAACCTTGCCTGAAATCAGGGAGATGACAAATGCAGAAAGTGTGTTACAGAGCGAGGTTGACTTAGAGGCTTTTAGGACTCTGGCCGGAATTCCTCCGGTCGTCCGTTCATACCCTCAGGCTACCTTTAGGCACGAGGAAGTTCCTGATGGGCACTTTGTCTTGTACGAATACCCATTCATGATAGGGTTTCAATGGCCCTATTCAGGTTTGGCAAGGTCGTTCTTGGAGACCTTCGACCTGTCTTCGGGGGCAACTAATGCCCCATTTCTGGCGTATCGTGAGCATGATCGATAGATTAACGGCCGACTGGGAGTCGCTGTTTAATGTGAATGATTTATTGACGGCCTACTCCTTCAAACCTGAGGCTAACCACATGTATAACCTCTTTAGTCGAGGTAGGAGGGGTTATATCCTGGTCCAAGGGACGGCAGCCAATGATCGCCTCTAGAAGACGAGATACGTCTTTCTGACGTACGTCGTCCCTCGGGGACGAAGACCAACGGTTGATTACTGGGTGGAACACTGCATGTAATAACTTCAGTCTAGAAATTTTCTTTTGTGGTCTTTAATCGTGTTAATCTAACGATACTTATGTTTTCCTTGTCACAAATATCAACTTCGCTGAAGTCGGCCCAAGCCCCAATTCTATGGCCATAATCGAGAGATTTTTGGCCATTCTGGATCGTTCCTTCCGAGTTCGAGCTCGGACGTATTTGACGAGGAAGACGAGGATATCACCTATCTAGGTGTATGTAAGGCGTCCGTCGCAGGAGAGGAAGAGAAGACAGAGGAGAGAAGAGAGGATATGCAGGTAATATTTCATCTTTTAGCGTCATACGCTCCTTCTTCCCTTTTTTATTCCTTACTGATTGTTTGTTACCTTGTTTTAGGAGAATTTCTCGCAAGGGATTCTGATGCCCCAGTCGTTAAGACCGCTATTGCTGAGGTCGTGACAAATGTCACGACAGTTCAATCAACCACGCCGGTGGTTCTACGACCAACGCTAGCAGTCCTGCTAGTGCTGGTGTCACTTCTGACGTCACGCCAACTTTATCGCACGACGTTGCTGTTGCTACCGTTATCGTCGTCCCTCCTTCTATGTCGAAGAAGGAGAGGGCGGCTCTCCTTGCCCGAAAGGGCATGGAGCTAAAAAGAAAGTCCTCGACGGAAGGATCTGGACGAAAAGAGTTAGGATGGTTCCCCCAAGGGAACCATCTTTGAAGGCCGGCGACTCTCCGAAGGTCGCCGATCCTGGCAAGGTGACGACGCCCCTTCAAGGTGTAATAAGCGCGAAGCCGCTCAATGTCGTTCCTCCGACGGCCCAAAAATCGCTAGGGGTCGTCCGCTAGTAAGGGCAAGGCATCGGGACCTGCATCATCTGACACCCAGGTCAGGATTCCATCAAATTTTTTGATGGAAGGAAACCCCTGGAACATGAAGGAGTTATTCTCCGTCCTGGATAATTTCTCGATTTTCCAGGATGAATATGCCGACAAGAAGACTGCCGATGTTGAGGCGGAGACGGCTGAGCATCTCTTTAAGGTAAACCACTTATTCCTTTAGTTTTTTTAGGTTTCTGACGACGTCCGTTTTTCTGGCAATCGTTCGATCATATGTTTTAAATTTTTTCTTTTCTGTGATTGTAGGCATTTCAGGCCTCTCTTTCTCTCTCTCTCTCTCTCGACACTAAGATGGAGAAGGTGAATGAACTTGTTCCCACGCCTTAGCTAGGGAGGAGGCTGGGTTGGCCAGAGAGAGGGAGACGATAGCCAGATGCGAAGCTTCGGTACGAGGGGGGGGGGGGAGTTATTGTCTATCGTTGGCCTCTATGGTAGATCAAATCACAAAGGCATTGTTGAGAAAAAGGGCTTTCATAAAAATTCTCGTAGAATCGAGAAGACTTGTACAGACCACGTAAGTTACTCCATTAAGATTCATGGTAATTCAGATTAATATTTAGGTAACTTATTTGTTCTTGTTCATTCCTATCGCAACAAGATGGACTTTACCGAGGCTGAGAATGGACCAATATCTATTACAGGTAGAAAAATGGAGATCGAAACAAATAACTCTTTTCTACAGCTGATAAAAATCGTTGTTTTAGACGATGCATATGTAGAAAGCCCAGGCACAACGACGCAATTATCAGGGGCGCGCTCTACCAACTGAGCTAATAGCCCGTCGTGCGAGCCCCATCAAAAATCTATTCGATTTAGAAATCATGAATTACCTCCTTGGTTGCAACCCCTCTATGCAAATTATTTTTAACAAAAATAGAAAGACTATTGTCACTAAAATAGGATACGACGCCTACAACGAGCTGGAGGCAAAGGGACACGGCAAGGAAGAGCTAAAGAGTCGCCCTGTTGTTTACAATTCATTATTTTTTCGTCCCCCACACTTAATGATAAACCAATGACAGAGTTAGCATCAAAGACGAAAATAACAGTGAATTGCAAAGCATAAGAGATGGAAAACCTAGTTTAGCCTTCTTTTTTGGGTATCCGTCAATGTCCAAACTAATTTACACACATCTCAAGTAATCTCAAAGGCTTTCAAAGTTAACAATTTGACAATCCCTCACAGACTCAAAGTTACTTGAAACACCGATATTAGAAAAACCCAAGGTTCTAAATGGCGTGAGGCGTGGCGTGGTGGCGAGGTCAAGCCTCAAGCCTTACGAGTTACGGCGAGGCCATGACGTTTTTTAAGGCGTGACTTAAGGCGGCAAATCTTTATATATATATATTATATATAGATATGTCTATGTAAGCCAGTGTAATGAACAATAATGATTAAACGAACTAAATTCATATAATACTACAAACAAAGGAAGAAACATGCATTCATAATTTTATATCAAATATACAAAGTTTACAAAAAAAAGAAAAAAACCAAAATCACGCCTTATAACGTGCCATAACACGCCTTATAACCAGCCATAATAAATGCTCAAAATCACGATTAAAATCATTATTATTTTCCTTTTCTTTTTCCTTTTTCCTTGACCTAGCATTATCCGTGTTCAAATGCCTTTTGTTATCATATATAATTGGGGATAAGATGCAGCTGCAAATTTCCACTTAGTTTTCTGATATTGATAGGTCGTATTTATTTTGACCCCATTGCTTATTTCTCATCCCCATTCCAATGCCTTCAAAGCACTCCATGATGATTGTTCTAATTCCCTTTCATTGAATATATACCTCCCTAATGATAATGTTCCATGCCATATTGTAATTGCGTTACAACCATATATATCTTCCATATATGCGGTAATAAAATCAAGTTTATAAGAGGTCAAAAATATTAAAATGTTATAATAATATGTTTTATAGAAATTAAGTTTATAGCACAAATCCAGTTTAGGGCCAAAGAGGTTCACATGCAATGACTCTATTCTATTTTAGTTGCATAAGGGATTAGTCGATGCACCTAAGTTGTCCACGAATACCCCTAGTTACCCAAAAAAATTTATAGGACATATTGCTTGTGGGTCCTATGTAAAAGTGTTATAATAACTTTAGAGAACATTTTTTGATGTTTTAACAAATTTATTTTATATGATTTTAAAATGTAACGTCCTACTAATTTTTATGTATGACATTATTTGTAAATTTTATAAAAAACGAGTGTCATATAAAAATATTTGTTCATGGAACATTTCTTAAAAATATATTACAAAATAAAACTAATTAAACACTTTATTTTATAAGTTTCATAAAAATATGTTAAAATACCTAAAAACATTTTACAAACTTATTGTAACGATTTTATATAAATGTTTGTTTGATTTTATTAACTTAAGTTCCAAAAACAATCTATTAAAACACTTAAACATTATTTGTAGGACATAGGCCCAATTGTGTTATGTATTAAGATCCCTAGAGTTTTGGTTAAATATAACAATAAAAGTAGGTATTAATGAATTAATTAATTCCGAGATCACTCAATTAATAATTTGTGATGAAATTAATTAAATTCAATGATATGGTATAGAACCCACAATCATCTCTAAAATTAAACTATTAACATCAGGCATCATCAATACGTTTTTCAAAATAATTTTTTTAATTATTTATTTCAACAGGTTTTTTTATATATCTTTTAAAAATTACAAAAACAAAAAAAAAAAACAAAAACAAAACAAAAACAAAACAAAAAAAACAAAAAAAACTCTAAATCTAAAGAATTATTTAAAACTTAATACTGATGAGAGAGAATGTACTTTTTTGATTTTTTTCTACCAATAAAATTGAATGTATTATTTGGGCAAAGGTTGATTAGTAGTTCCACACATAACGTCTTCCAAGTACATCAATCGCATTTTTTGACTCACTCAGTGGCTGAGGCTAGCGGATGGTCTGTGATCAAACACAAGACCTATCTTGTATTTGAACAAAATCGTTGTGCCACTCTGGCAACTGAGCTACACATTGAAGGCAAAGATTGAATGTGTTGTTATTCTATATAAAGTGTATTAGAATAATAAATTTATAAAGTATTTTAATATTGTAATTAAGAGTGAATTGTGGATTTGGTCCCTGTGTTTTGATTTTTTTTACTAGGGTCCCTATGGTATGTTTATAGTGGATTTGACCATGATCCTTCTGACTAAAGCATTCGTTAACTCCGTTAAATCAAGGACCAATTTAGCATTTTTGGTTTATTTTTTTGTTTTATTTTTATAACAAGTAGAAACAATTTTTTTATCAACCTGAATATCCAACACACTATGCGAGTCGATTAATCCAAGGGAAACCACCCGCTTCGTGGGTAGCCTGGAGTCAACGCATTTGAACTTCCACGAGCACAAAGGGGATTTTTATTCCTCATTGGATTCAAACTTGGGACCCTCAGACATATTTGACCTTTAGAGCTAAGTTCAAACCAATCGGGCACGACCCTTATGGTTAAAAAAATGAAAAAGGAATATATATATATATATATATATATAGAGAGAGAGAGAGAGAGAGCGAGACAGAGGGGAAAGTTCAAATGTGAACTCAAATTTTATTGTGAACGTGAGGACAAATAAGCGCGTGACATGTGTCTGAACGTAGATTATTCTGACTGAATATAATATTTATTCAGTCTGAATATTGCTTATTCAGACTGAATAAATACTATATTCAGTTTGAATATTTCATTGATCATTCAGTCTAAATAACATGTGTCGCGCTCTCATTTGTCCTCACGTTCACAGCCAAATTTGAGTCCTCATTTGAACCCGCCCCTATATATATACACATATATATAGAGTCATGTTCAGGAGAAGATCTCAAAAAATGAAAAACTGAGGAACACCGTGATAACCGTTCATCTAGACGGTATGCACATGTGCATACTGGTAACTTTGAGCAATATGTCCAATATGTACATGTGCATAACTTGCAAACGTGCATAAAAACCAAGAAATAACTTCAAGGGTTTCATGACCATTTTACCCTCTAACCTAATACACACACACACACACACTCTCTCTCTCTTCTCTCTCTCTCTCTCTCTCACTAACCTAACACACACACACACACACGCACATACACACACACACACACACACACACTCTCTCTCTCTCTAACCTAACACACACACACACTCCCTCTCTTTCTCTCATCTCTCCTCTCTCGCTCTCTCTCTCCTCTATATCTAACCTAACACACACACACACACACTCTCTCTCTCTCATCTCTCTCTCCTCTCTCTCTCCTCCCTTTCTCCTCTCTATCTCTCGCTCTCTCTAACCTAACACACATACACACACACACACTCTCCCCTCTCTCTCCTCTCCCTCTCCTCTCTCTCTCCTCTCTCCTCTCTTTTTCCCCTCTCTCTCCTCTCTCTCTCTCCCTCTCTCTCTAACCTAACACACACACACACTCTCTCTCTCACTCCCATCGCTCTCTCCTTCTCTCTCTCTCTCTCTCCTCTCTCTCTCTCTCTCTCCTCTCTCTCTCTCTCCTCTCTCTCTCTCTATATATATATATACATATATATGCATATATATATATATATGTGGGGTTATTTGGTAAAAAAACACTAAACAGCTCACTGGGGTAAATTGGTCATTCTGTTCTGTTCTGTCCTGTACTGTCCCGTCATGTCATGTTTTACCAAACGTGTAACAGCTGTTCTGTCCTGTTCTGTTCCGCTCTGTTCTGTTCTGTTCTGTCCTGACTGGGTACTAAACATACCCTTACCGGTGTGCACATGTGGATCCCATCTAGATAAATAGTTACTAGAGTGTTACTTAAATTTTAACTGTTTAGGTTTTCCCCTGAACCACCCTATCTTTCTCTCTCTCTCACAATATATATTGACCACATTTTTATATTTGAAACTTCACAACAAAACATTGTAAAGTTCAAAAATATCTGAACCTTCACTGCGAAAACACTGTGAAGACAACCTACACAATGGGTAGATAACCAGACGGATACATATGCTCTTCCCAACACTTCATAGTCCAAAGAAACAATAAATCAAAGGATTGTACCAGAGGTTGAAAAACTCGTTGATGATGTACATATAGAAGACATTGTAAATACTAACATTGTGCTTCCTCCTATTTTTATCGCAGCCAATACAGAGGCACCTGCCATTCTAGTCATCCTTGCAGAACCAATAAATGTGGTTCAATTGTCAAGTTCTGAGTCAATATCCAAGAGCCAATCTAAAGAGCAGATTCAACCAGCACCCACATGTTATAACCCAGATCCCATATATTACTCAAATAGTGTTGATCACAGTAGAAATAATAAACAGTAGCGGAAGCAGTTTGATGAGCAACACAGTAAACTAGAATGATTAATTGAAAGAGATGAATGGATTCAATTACTAAATAAACTTGTATTTCACTCAAGGAATAAGCTGTTACAGTACCGATCAATATAAGTTAAGCTCTCGAATTCTCTCATATTCAATCAACAAATAAATGCAAGGAACACTCTGTCTATTTATACTAAACTAGACAAGTAAGTTAAAGAGTTAGCCTATTACAAAGTGACACGTAAGATGGAATCTCTAACATAATTTGTTAGGCGGTTAAGTCATGAAATTCAACACGTGCTTTTAACTTCATGAGCATCTAGAGATGGCTCTGTCTCTGGATAGTATTCTGTAGAAATAGGGTATCTTCCGGAGCGTCCTTCTAGAGAGTACACTTTGTCTTCTGAGTTGTTCTGTTCATACTTTTTAAATGAATTATATTCTAACAATCTCCCCTTAAGTATGAAAACAGAATTCTTAAAAGCATTTAAAGAAGACAAAAGTAAAAGTTCATTACATTACAGAAAATGAATTTACAAAATTTGAAATTACAAGTAATGTTCAGAACAAAGCTTCTGGATGCCCACTAATAACTTTGAAGAAAGATTTGGTGAGTTCTCTCAGACTGATGATGCCACTCATAAAAAGATCCATGTCATTGCCGCCTTCCTTATTCTTGAGTCTGGACTGTCCTTCTGCATAATATGACCGTGGATGACCCTCAGAATCTCTGATGAATAATTAAAGCCTTCTTGAATTCTAAAAAGTCTTTCCCCGAAATTTTTCTAAAGACGATACCCATATCTAGTTCAAGAACGATGGTACCAACTTTAAAGTTATTCACATTTCAAGATCTTCATTTCAGAGCAGAGACCGACAGACGAGATTTGTGCATATCCAAGGCAACATGAAAATCAATCTTCGCTCTGTACTCAACAAAAGCTTCCAAGGTCCTCTTTAGTCTATGAAGAGCAACAAAATAATGCATCCCTTTGTCTTGATTCTTTTTTAAGTATTACCCAAGGGTTGCATAGTCACGTGGGTTCAAGGACAGAAGGTCATTTTCCGAGAAAGAATAGTACTTGCCATTATCCCTTCGTACAGTGTTCTCCATGTATGTAATCCCCTTGTTGGCATACGTCCTGACCTTCAGATCACATACCTCAGAAATGCTGAATGTTGAGTAAACAAGCTTCGTTTCTTGTCTTACCTTGGAAAATCCGGCATTTATTTGTTGCATAACTTCCGGATGAAAATCTGTTGTTTGCAGAATTACCTCTTCATCCTTGTCAGCATACATGTCTCTGTAGATCAGCTCTCTAGATGGAGGTTTTTTTATCTTGGCCAATTCTGGATCCATAATCATCTTTTCCTTCCCTTTTCTTGAGGTTCTTTTGGAGTTTGAGCAAATGTAGATGCAGAGGGTGCCTTAGGTATTTGAATCGATGAAGCTTTTGGTATTTGAACAGATTTAGACCTTGGTGTTCGTATAGAAGGAACCTTTAGTATTTCAGAGGATGGTTGAGCAGATGTAGGCATGGAGAATGGCTTTTGTATCTCTGAGGACTACTGTGATTGTGGAAGATTTTGAGGTGTATCAAAATTTGGTTTTGAAGGTACTACTTGATTTGTTGGCCTAGGGATCGATGGTCTTCGTCTGCTTTCCAAGTCCTTAATTACATTTGTGACCTTCGAAGCTTCTGGAATATCTTTGGGCTTTTGTAAAGATATCTCCATGGATGAAATGGGTTCCTGCCTTTGTTACTGCAGAGATCAGAGTCACAAACTTCGAAACATTTGGCATTGAGGGCGTTGAGGTAGCAACCTTTGTCTGTTGAGGAGGTGGTTGTTGTTTCTGTGGTTGTTACTATTGTTGTTGAGATAGAGGTTGAGATGCTGGTTCAAAAGTAATTGGTGCCAAAGTATCACCAGTCTTCTGTTTCTTAGAATTCTCCCCCTTTTGAGGATTAGGAGAGCCTGGATGACTGGATCCTTATCATCAGAACTCTTCCTCTTTAGCTCTACCTTTTTGTAGGCTTCAGCTACTCTAGCCTTGTCCTTCTTCTGTTGACTGGAGCAAATCGAGTAAATGGTTTCATTTGTTTCTTTCAGTGTAGTTTCGATTGAAGAAAGCTTCTGAGAAAAGGGTGCTTCATTGATGGCAAGTTGAATGGGGATTGGTTTGCTCAGATGAGTATTAACTTCTTTCATTGCAGCATTTGATTTGGACACGAACTTTGCAATGATTTCTTTGAATTTTTCAATGAGAGCAGCTTGAAATCTAGCGAGACCGGCCTTTGAGACTGGTGCAGAGGGATTAGACTCAGTTGGGGGCCCTACAGATACAACCATCTTCTTAAGAGATCTTCTGCAAAAGTTTTAAATTCTTCTGCGAAGATTGTAGCTGAGGATCTAGAAGTTGATGGTACAGAGGGGATTTTAGCAATAGTTTCTGTATTATCCTTTAATGCATACTCAAGTTTCTGAAAAAATGATCATTAGCCAAGGTTGTCTGACTATCAGCTTTATTATTGATGGAGTTTTGAATGGCTGTTAGCTGATCACTTAAAGTGGTTTGAGTAATTTTAATGCATGTAAGTGCAAAATTTAGATTGCAAATCTCTGTGGAAAGAGTTTTCTAGTTAGTATCAATTGTGATTTCTAGATCTTCGAAGGATCCTTTTCTTTGGTTTGCAAAAGCGTGAAAAGCAGCTAGTGAGACAAACTCAGGTTGTGTAACCGCTGTACCTCCAACACATGGAGTCGCTTGACCCTCGCGTTCAGAGGGGCCTCCTTTATGACCTATTTCAATGTTGTGTGATGGAGGACTTCCATCCTGTCTTTTAGGGCTCTTACGAGCATCCCCTTTGAATGTTTTGATTTCTTTGACTGCCTCTTCGTCGTTAGGGGACGGAGAGTCAAAGTAAATATGATTACCCTCGTGTAATTCAAGTACAGAGGGACGTCGTGCATAAGAACGCCTTCAGAAGAATGCCTTAACCCCCCCAATAGGATTTCATAGCCGAATAGGGCAGAAGTGGCCATGGACGTGGCTACTTCATTCCAATCATGAACATGGGCAACGGATGCCTCCACAGAGTGTTGGGGAAGTGGCGAGTTGTGAGGAGACGGAACTCTTATATCTGAGTCTTCTTCTTGTTGGGAGGAAGAAGATGATGAAGTGGTTTCCTCTGACGTGTTAGATCCAGAAGCATGAAGAAGCGCTTCTGGAGTTAGTCTCAGGGTTCGGACTGAGCTTACATCCTTCTTCAATATGTCCTGGTGCCTGAACGCCAGCCCTAGATTGTGTGGCTGCTCTAGTTGGACTTGGTTGTAATCGCTCAAGTGTGCGTCTGTGGACATCTTTTATTCTCACTCTTTTGTTTCTCTCTATATGGGCATAAGCACTCTGGGTATCACCCAATTGATTATTTTCAGACTCAGTCTTACTCGATTCCTCACTACTAATTTTGGAATCTAAGTACTCTAGGATAGCTGGTCTCTATGCTAAGACCAACATAGAGTTTCTATAGGATAGCCCGTCTTTGTTCACAGTTGGACGATCTGTTTTCATGGCTTCATTGACGATGTTATATGTGGTGAGAGCGTCTCTGAGAAGAATTGAGATAAACCTTGGAAACATTAGATAGTGAAGCTTCTTGCCTTTCTCTTGTAGGTTGACTTTGGTGAGGACAGAGGCTTTAAGTTCTCTGTATAGTAGTTCTGCATAGCAAGGTTGCGATTGAAGAACAATCCATACATGATTGTTAGGATATTTTTGTTAGCATGGTCCATTGAGCCCGTCTTCCAGGTTAGCCCCTTATTCAGAATTGACACCAGTACATCCACATCGGGGGGGAGAAATTGACGCTTAAATTCAAAAACCCTAGAAATGGGTTGGTTGTACCCCAAGTATTCCAAGAAGTCTACCAGAACTTCAGTTGTAGGCTTTGGCTCGGAGTCAGCAATTTGAAGTTCTTGAAGGGTAGGGATAAAGAAAACTGAAGACTCCTATGGCGCCTCCTCTGACAAATATGTTAAAGACATGCTGAATACATGTGACATGAATCAATGCTCAGCGATGAAGACTCCTATGGCGCCTCCTCTACATTAAACAAGGATCCCGATGGGAAACCAGTCAATGTCACTGCCTATCGAGGAATGATTGGGTCTCTGCTGTATCTTACAACAAGTAGACCAGACATCATGTACGCTACCTGTCTCTGTGCTCGGTATCAAGCTGAACCGAAGGAATCCCATCTAATCGCTGTAAAGCGAATCTTCAGATACCTGAAAGGAACTCCAAATCTTGGTCTCTGGTATCCCAAAGGCTCAGGATTTGATCTTATTGGTTACTCTGACAGTGACTTTGCAGGTTGTAAGATTGATAGGAAAAGCACCACTGGTGGGTGTCAGCTGCTAGGTGGAAAGTTAATAAGTTGGACAAGTAAAAAACAAAACTAGTGTCCACTTCCACCGCTGAAGCTGAATATGTAGCAGCTGGTAGTTGTTGTGCTCAAATTCTTTGGATAAGAAATCAACTCAGAGACTACCATCTAAAGCTCTCTAAAATTCCTATATACTGTGATAGCACAAGTGCTATAGCAATTGCTAACAACCCTATACTTCACTCCAAAACCAAGCACATTGTGATCCGATATCACTTTATCAGAGATCAAGTGATGAATGGTGAAGTTGAGCTCCATTTTGTTCCTACTGAATATCAGCTCGCTGATCTTTTTACCAAGCCTCTGGTTGAAACTAGATGCAATCTACTCATCAGCGAACTTGGTATGTTGAACGCTGAATAATTTATTAATCAGTGACCAACAAAGGGTTTCAAATATAGCCTTCAATCATTCCATTCTCTGAACTCTGATTCAGCGATATCTAGGTCATCTCCTCAGGTATCATCTTCTAATCTCTTAACACTCTTTGTTACCCTTTCTCATCAAAGAATGTCTCTCTTATTTAAAATTCCTCACTAACAATCCTTTATTATTAGTGATGAAGATTTTTCTAAAATTATTAATGATAAACCTTCCTTATGGATAACCATCATTATAATCTTTTAAAAATAAAAGAAAAGGACACGTCAGACCTTTTTTCTGACACACGACGGACCACGACGTTTCCATTCCATCTCCTTTCTTGGAACGTGCGCTAGGTCATCATTTCTTTTTCAAAAAGGTAAAACCGTCGTTTAGCAATCCTTTCTTTCTTTCTCCTCATGCTATTTAAGCATTCTTTTTGCCTTACTTTGTTCCTTCCGCTTTCATAACTTCCCTAAAGGCAAAGGAAAACTTCGATTCTTCAAGCTTTCTCCAAGAACACCAAGAACATGCACTTTTGCGTTTTTCTTCTTCACACGTTTAAGGTTTGATCTAAACCTTATATCAAGAACTGGAAACAACTTGTTTCACCTTTCTTATCTATTTTCATTCTTAAAATCAATAAAATCTTGCTTTTAAAGTGAAAAGCTTTTTCTCTTTCAAAACCCTGTTCTTAGAACATAATTTTTTTTTAAGTTTTATCATTTTTTTAATTTACCTTTAAATTTTTTTTTATTGCCAACAAGCATTTTGATATTGTTCATCAAAATACTTGTTTCTTTGCTCTTACATTTGGTACTTTTTATACCAAAACTCTGGTTATACAATCATGTATTAAAACCATGATTTATCTCTTCAGTGTTGCCATTTTTCCTACAGAAATGGCCTCTGCTTCCAACGTCGCTGAAACTGCTGCTGCTAACCAGTTGGTCGCCGCACCAACCTGTCAATTTGAGCTGGAAAAGTCAACCTTCAAGCCATGCAATTATATTGCATTGGTGGACATTCCCTCTGAACGTCCTCAGTTCAAGGACGCTGCAACCTTCCTCATGGCGTGCCCTCTGATGTATGCCTTCGTCCACAACCCAATGGGCATTGCCTCTCACCTTCAGGCTCTTTGGTACACGGCGCAATGTACCACTCTGAAAACAGACAAAGGCATCGTCCTTCCAGCTATTTCCTTCACAATCCCTGAACTTGGCTTCTTTGCGTTCTCAGCGGGGTTTGTACGCAAGGCGCTAAGACTCCCTCAGCGCAAGAAGAATGAGCAATGGGGCGCTGAACCAACAAAGCAGCAGATAGATGCTTTCTTGGAATATATTGGCTACAAATGGGAGAACCCCTCAGTGAAGACGGTGTGTTCAAAGCTGGAAAAGAAGCGACTTCCTACTCGCTGGCAGTATATTTTCACCCAGGTCATTCAGTGCCTAGGGTCCAAGGTTGGCTCCCACGATCAGGCGAGCAAACATTTTAAAGACCTTGCCTTTTCTCTCTGCACGGGTCATCCTCTGAACTACGCTGACTACATCTTCAGCGATATGTGCGCAACGCCGCCCAACGCCTCCACCAGACATCCTGTTATCCCTTACCCCCGTTTCTTCTCCACCATTCTTGAAGAGGCTTTCGGGGAGAGCTACCCGAAAGTCGGTGACTTTGCCTTCTCAATGGTAGGGAAGAAGTCCCTGGACCTGGAAGAACGTCCAGGTGATGCTCCTCTCACTCCCTATATGCTACAAATTATAGGAGCACTTCTTTTAGTGACCTCCTCGCTGCCCATCCCCTCAGTGAGTACCCAAGGCACTACTGCTGCTAAGAGGAAAACCCCCACTGATGGTCATAAGAAGATCATCGCCCCAAAGAAGCCTAAGAAGGTGGTCTCTCAACAGACCATCCTCTCTGATTTTGGTGTACTACAATCACCACCCTCATCCACACCACTCCAACGGTTTCTCGCCGTTGAAGCTTCATCGACTACCACCACCATCGGTGACTAAGGTCTGCGAAGGTGTTATAGCCCGGCTCTGGCGAATTTGGATTAGGTATTACTTTCACTGCCTTCTCTACCTCTTCCATCTCTACTTCTTTGGTCCTCACATCAGCAAGTGACTCAGTGATAGTTGTCCCTATCTCTGATAATCTTTGAAAATGCACGCATCCGTACCTCAAAATTGTTTAGGCAATTTGAGTTTTGGAAAGCCAATTTAAAAGGACCTCAGAGTATCTCTTTCAGATAGTCTAAGACACTGGTCAGTGATCCTCATGACACTACCTCTGCAAAAGTAGTCCCTTAGAGTAATCCTCATTATATTCTCAAGGAAAATAATGCTATTAATCATCCATCATCTGATCCAGATTCTTTTCTCGCCTCTTTGTCAATGTCATCAGCTGCTGCCACTACTGCTGTCTACTCGGCGACAGCGACCACCACCACCACCACTTCAAAGACAGCGATGAAGTCTCCTCAGCACCCTCCCAGTGCCAAAAAGCTCAGGGATGTCAAGATGGAGAACCTTGACCCCAAGCTTCCTCCCAGGGTCACTGAGTTGCTTTCTGTGTCCCTGCCTACTCCCACATTCCCTGCCATTGACCATCTGTTCAATGAGTGTGCTCTCACCAGAGCCAGGCTGGACACACTGCAAACTTCTACGGAGTTGATCTTCTGGCAGGTCGCTGGCACTCCAGGGATGAAGACAAACGTCAGCAACTTGGTGTCTGATGTTCAGACTCTGAAGGACGACCACAAGTATCTTCACCAATCCCTCATCAACATTGAGCAAAAGGTTGATGCTCAGGCCACTGTCCTGGAGTCTATTCAAAAGACTCAGTCTGACATACTGCAGGCTCTCTCAAGGCTTAGTGAGACTGGTCCCTCATTTGCTGCTGCTGATCGGACCATGCTTGAGGCCGTGCACACGAATGTTCGCACTCTGATGGTCCACGTTCTGCCCCATGATAACATTGAGGGGGAGAAGGTGGCCAAAGAGTTCGCTGACGAACTTATCGGCGAGCACAATCGACGGTTTCCAGATGAAAGGATCTCTCCTTACATTCAAAGACCAGAACCTTCTGCAAGGTTTGTTGATGATGATGAAGAAGAGGATGATGAAGAAGAAGAAGAAGAAGAAGAGGAACGCATCCCTCACTTTGGAGATGATGATGATGATGATGATGATGACTTGGGATTTGCAATAGAGCATTTCAGATTATCCAGACCAAGCACATCTCAGCTAGAGCCCTTGGGGGACGGAGCTGGACCTTCAACCAAAGTGGTTGATCTTGAGGCCACCATCCCTATATCAGAGGGGGAGACCGCTGATAAGGTATCACTTCAGCTTATCCCTTATATTACTCCTCTCTCTGAATCCCCATATATAACCCTTCCTCCTTCAAACCCTCTCTCTGATAAATCTCCTCTCTCTCCTTCCCTCAGTGATCCCTGTCCCCCAAAGGACTCATCCACAGGGAGGGGACCTTCTTCTAAAGAGCAGTTTATGTATATAGTTGAAACTGACTCTGAGGAAGAAGAAGGCCTCATTCCTCGACGTCACGTTCAGAAGAAGATTATAAGCGAGCCTGAAGAGGAAGAAAGGCGAATAAAATTCCTAAGGGAATTCGAATCCAAAGAATAAGGGTACCCCATGAAGACCCAATAAACGCTGTACCAATCAGGATGGTAGATGAATTCTACTTTTTATCCAAAGAAGAGAGAGAACAAGCTTTGGAAGCTCAGAGGATCAGAGATGAAGAAATAAAGCAAACTGAGAATGATCTTGCTTTAGCAAGGAAGATTCTCAGGGAAGAGTCAGCAAGAGACAAAGCAGCAAAAGAACAATTAGAAAAGAGTGAATGGCTCGCTGCAGCTCTGGCTCAGAAAGAACTTGTACAAGAAAACCTGAATGTAGATCCCATTCTCGCTCAACAGAAGATTCTCACTGCACCAACCACTGAAGCCACAACTCAGAAAGACAAAGAACTGGATTGGTGCATAGAGATGCTGAACTTTCGAAGATCTGATTCCAAAATCATTCACGCAACTATCCAAGGGCGACACTCCAATAGAGGTGGTCCAAAGGTATCTGTAAGAATGACTAGGCCATCCAGAATAGAGAGAGAAGAAGCAAAATTCTTAAGGTTATATGGATACACTGAATGGCTCGAAATCAGAGATGCCATTCAGGGTTCCAAATCCAAGTTCAAGAATGTGGTAGAAGATGAGCTGAATCAGTTGCTGCAGAGAATGTCACAACATGTACAAGTTCCCTCTCTCCCTGAATCATCTAAGAAAAGAAGATCAACCTCTGAAGAAGGCCCAAGCTTAAGAAATGAACATAGTGTCAAATTTGATCTTGAAAGCATCATCAGTCATATGACGCTCCCTGATATATCTATGCTGGATACCTCTCTTCCTACGGATCGATTATATGAAGAAAGTGAAGTCATCTCGCTCCCTGAATCTGGCATGATTTTCTTGGATAATGAAAGACAACTTCGTCTCTTCAGAAACAAGGAACTTTATAAGGCCCCTACTCGTTTCATAAAAATGACCCTCTGGTAATCAGACAGAAGATGCTTTTTGAACATGAGTTACAAAGAAGAAATGTGAGCCTCTCTAATTGGTAGTAGCTTTTTATTCCTTTGTAATATTTTCTTCAGTGTAAATGTACTTTCACTTTAATGATTGTAATTACATTTCTATGTAATATCTTCAGATTATAATTAATGAAATACACTCGAGTACTTTACTCCATCTCGTACTGAAAAGATCCCTGAAAAAAAGTAAAAGGCACAATGAACATAAGAGTTCTATCTTCTTAACCTTTCTTAAGCTCACTGAACCTTCACTCTGAAAGTTCAATCAGTGAATGTACTTTAAGCTCTTCTACTTGTAAAAATTGTGATTTCATATTCTTATAAATGAAACTCAATTCAGATAATAGATTAGCTGAAAAGGATTTTACAGATTAGTACTTAGAAAATTTATTTTAAATTTTATAAGTCCCTACTAATCTTTTTAAAAGCAATTTTCCTATGTTGCTAAATCATAATCAAATAGGGGGAGATTGTTGATCATAACTCCTCTCAGTGATTTGAATATGATTCCTTTACTATACTTAGTGAAATTCCTTAGATAAGCTTCTGTTCAAATTCAGCGATAGCATACGCTGATTGCTATCAGCGATCGCTGAAGATCAAGGATCAACAAGCTTATCTCTGAAGGCCTGAAGATCAGCTATCACACCAAAAGACCATTCAGCGACAGTCGAAGACCAAAGCTGAAGAAAGAGATAATCAACTAAGTGACCTGAAGCGGTTCAGCGATAGCAGCGATTATCTACTCAAAGTGTGAAGTCTTGTGAAGCCTCAGCAACACTGAAGTTCATCCTTGAACATTCAGTGTCAGCGATCAAATGAAGCTTCCTCTGCAAGATTAGAGTTTGATCTTATCCTCGATGCACAAAAGTCAAACCTAGAACCATGTCAGAAAAGGACATACGACTTGTCTCTTATGTCCCCATCATATCTGATATGGTACTGTTCATATTCGGCCAAAAGCATGGTTGTCTTATTTACAAGGACAAGCTTCCTATCTAAGCTTGACATGTGGCATGTACCTTTTGCTTTGCATTAAATGCAAGTGGGTATAAATAGATGAAGGTATCTTCTTCATCTTCATGCATGCTCCCTTCTAGCCTATACCTTCTGTATTCTTTCTTTTATCTTCTTGTGCATCAAACTGTGTGTTTCTTTAGTTACAATAGAATAGGTTTTCAACTTGTTCTAATTCCGCTTGTAAGGAAAAATCCCAGCTTCTAAGGAAAAACCTTCTTAACGAACTCAAAGGTGCTAAAAGTACTTCTTTAGCACTTGTGACTTCTGAAGGAACTTCTTCTAAAAATGGTTCTTCTTCTACTATCACCTCCATAACTGAATTAGGTCAAACTGATTCAGAAGATCATCTTACTGATGCTGACATCTCTGAGTTTGATAACTCTCTAGCTCTTTTAACCAACAACTTTAAAAGATTTGCTAGAAAGAGCAATTTTCGAAAATCTTCTAACCTCTCTGACTCTGAAAAACAGAAAACGTTGCCCGCTAAAAAAGCCTCAACTATCTGTTTTAATTGTCAAGGAAAGGGCCACTTTGCAAGTGAATGCAGGTCGAAAAAAGTTGCCGCTCCTACTACCTCCCATACCTCTAATAAACAGGAGAAGTATTTGAAAATGAAAAACAAATACAGAGATATGAAGAAAAACCAGCAAAAAGGCAAAGGCCTTGTCGCTGAAGAAGTTGACTGGGATGTTGAAGATGACTGGGCCAAGACCTCTGAAGAGTCTGGTTCAGATGAAGAAGATCTTGCCTTTCTCTGTCTAATGGCAAGAATAGAGGATGCTGAAGAAGTCTCTGAAACTTCTTCCTCTGAGTCTCCGTCTACTCAGGTAAACATTCCCTCTGACTCCTTACTCTCTGAAAAAGATAACTTATCGGCTCTCGATGCAATGACTGTTGATTTTTACAATGCTTTGAATGGAAAGATAAAAGCTGAGAAAATTAACACTGACTTAGCTGAACAATTAAAAAATTGCCACATAAGAATCAAAGAACTTTCCAAACTTGAGGATTCTCTCAAAGACCAAGTTTTTGCAAAACAAACAATAAGCATTGAGAAACAACAAGCTATCGCTGATAGGGAAAAGGCTATCGCTGATCTCAAGTCTGAAAAGGCAACCATCGAAGGATGGTGTAAGGCTTCTGATAAAGTCAATGAGATCATCAATGCCCAAATACCTATGAAAGTGAGAAGTGGGTTAGGCTATAACCCTGAAAAGGAAGAATCAGAGAATGATCGTTCCATGCTCAAATTTGGAATGTTTATCTCTTCTATCCCTGATCCTTCTTCTTCAACTTCTTCTTCCTCTTTCTTTAAAGAGAAGCTTCCTGTGGATTATTCTAAGAAGGTGATCAAAAACAAGTTTCTGACCATGTTCCTAAGAATAAGAAAACTCTAGATAAGAACAAGAAGTCCTCTGAGAAGATTTCTAAATCTGGGAAGAAGGTCCCTGATTATTCTCAGAGACTAACTCCCAAGATTAAAATCGATCTCACTCCTACCCCTGACAAGGTTATAATACCTCCAAGGACCATGGATAAAGGAATTTTGGACCTATCCCTGAGAAACTTCCTGCTCCCTCTCTTATCTCCAAACCTTTTAAGTATACGAAATGCTTTCACTGTAGTGAAACAACCCACATTGCAAGCAAGTGTCCTAATGCTACTAGAGCTGATAAACTAGCTCATGGAAAGAAAGTAGCTCAAGCTGATAAATCAGCGAGAGTGAAATCCACCAAAGTTGCTAAATCAACTAAGGTGAAGATATCCACTGAAGTGAGTTCTTCAGCTAGTAGTACATCCGCCAATCCTGTATCTAACCAAGCAGGACCCATAGTAATATGGGTACCTTTAAACAATTAATCGTTTGTTGTATGCAGAGTGCCAAAGGTATCTGGTATCTAGATAGCGGATGCTCGAGGCATATGACTGGCAGAAAATCTCTGCTCTCTAACTACAAAGAAGAAGCTGGTCCATCAGTGACCTTTGGTGGAAATGGAAAATGATACAGTAAAGGTTATGGAATTCTATCCAATGGAGCCACATCTTTTTCTCGTGTTGCTTACATTGAGGGACTAAAGCACAATCTCTTGAGCGTTAGTCAGTTGTGTGACAAAGACTTCAAAGTTCTATTCCTAAAGAATAGATGTGCTGTCACTGACGAAAATGATAAGCTTGCCCTCTCTGGCAAAAGAGTTGAAAACGTATATGTCATAAACATGAATAGTTCTCACTCTGAGAACGCGTGCTTCATCTCTAAAGCATCCACAGACATAAATTGGTTATGGCATAAAAGACTCTCTCATCTCAACTTTAAGACGATAAATGAATTGTCTCAAAAAGACTTAGTTAGAGACCTCCCTAATCACACATTTACAAAGGAATCTCTTTGTTCTGCATGTGAGAAGGGAAAGCTGACAAAAGCCTCCTTCAGGTCAAAGCAAGTTTCTTCAGTGACCACTCCTCTTCTGCTACTCCACATGGATCTCTTTGGACCTGTCAATGTCCAATCAATCTCTGGAAAGAAATACATTTTAGTGATTGTTGATGAATACGCTAGATACACATGGGTGTTCTTCCTTCGATCCAAAAGTGATACCCCTGAAATGATAATCTCTTTTATCAAAAGAATGGAAGTGCTAAACAACTTACTTGTTCGCTCCATAAGAAGTGATCATGGTACTGAATTCAAAAATAGTACTTTGGTTAGTTTCTTTGAAAAAAAAGGCATCTCTCACAACTTCTCTTCAGTAAGAACTCCTCAGCAAAACGGTGTTGCTGAAATAAGAAATCGATCTATAATCGAAGCAGCTCGCTCAATACAGCGTGCTTTACTAATAATCGATCCTTGATTGTTAAGCGATTCAAGAAGACTTCTTATGAATTATTTCATGGGAGAAGACTCACTCTGAAATATCTTCACATTTTTGGATTCTTTCAGAGTATTCAACAAAAGAAGACAACACGTTGAAGAATCTACGCACGTCAACTTTGATGAATCTCGTCCCATTCATCCTTCTCATAATCTCGATGATGATGAAGAATTGAATGGTTGGATGGAATCTCATTATGGGGAACCTGAAACATACTTCAGCAATCAAACTCCGGCTGATGCATGTGATGATGAAATCCCTGTAACTCAAGAAGTAACAATCATCGTCTTCAGGGATAAATGTTACTCCTTTAAATCAGATTTCTGTTGCTGATTCATCTCTTGGAAATTCCTCTGTGAATAACCAAACCTCTTCTGAAAATCAATCCCCTGAATTGATTCTAAATGAAGTACCTGTTGCTGAAACAAGTCCTATTCCAGAATCTGAAGAACAGGTCGCTGAATCTGCTGTTGATCTCTCTCCTCAACCACCAGCTCAGCGATGGACTACAAACCATCCAATAAATCAGATTATTGGTGATCCCACTGCAGGTATCAAAACACGTAGAGGTACAGGTAATATCTGTCTTTATGTTAACTTCATTTCTCTCTCTGAACCTAAGAAGATAGATCAAGCTATCTCTGATCCTAGCTGGGTTTCAGCTATGCAAGAAGAACTGACTGAATTTCGTAGAAATAAAGTTTGGAATCTTGTTCCTAGACCCTCTGATAAAATCGTCATAGAAACCAAATGGGTTTCCAGAAATAAGCTAGATGAAAACGGGACTATAATTCGCAATAAGGCTAGACTTGTTGCTCAAGGTTATAGACAGGAAGAAGGAATTGATTATGATGAAACATTTGCCCCTGTAGCTCGTTTAGAAGCCATAAGACTCTTTTTAGCTTATGCTGCCCATAAAGACTTCAAAGTTTTTCAAATGGATGTTAAAAGTGCTTTTCTAAATAAAAAACTCAGCGAGGAAGTTTATGTTGAACAACCCCCTGGTTTCTCAGACCCTAACCACCCTGGTTATGTTTTTAAACTTGAAAAAGCTCTTTACGGGTTAAAACAAGCTCCTAGAGCTTGGTATGATACCCTCTCTAAATTTCTTCTAAAAGAAAAATTTGTTCGTGGAAAAATTGACCAAACTCTGTTTTTAATAAAACATAAAGGTCATATGATTCTCGCTCAGATATATGTTGATGACATTATCTTTGGTTCCACAAGACCCAACTATGCACTCGTTTCGCTGCAAGAATGCAAAAACAATATAAAATGAGTATGATGGGTGAACTAACATATTTTCTAGGTTTGCAGATTAAGCAATCTGACAAAGGAATTTTTATTTGTCAAAGCAAATATGTTAAAAACATGCTGAATAAATTTGACATGAATCAATGCTCAGCGATGAAGACTCCTATGGCGCCTCCTCTGACATTAAACAAAAATCCCAATGGGAAACCAGTCAATGTCACTGCCTATCGAGGAATGATTGGGTCTCTGCTGTATCTTACAGCGAGTAGACCAGAAATCATGTACGCTACCTGTCTCTGTGCTCGGTATCAAGCTGAACCGAAGGAATCCCATCTAATCGCTGTAAAGCGAATCTTCAGATACCTGAAAGGAACTCCAAATCTTGGTCTCTGGTATCCCAAAGGCTCAGGATTTGATCTTATTGGTTACTCTGACAGTGACTTTGCAGGTTGTAAGATTGATAGGAAAAGCACCACTGGTGGGTGTCAGCTGCTAGGTGGAAAGTTAATAAGTTGGACAAGTAAAAAACAAAACTCAGTGTCCACTTCCACCGCTGAAGCTGAAAATGTAGCAGCTGGTAGTTGTTGTGCTCAAGTCCTTTGGATAAGAAATCAACTCAGAGACTACGATCTAAAGCTCTCTAAAATTCCTATATACTGTGATAGCACAAGTGCTATAGCAATTGCTAACAACCCTGTACTTCACTCCAAAACCAAGCACATTGAGATCCGATATCACTTTATCAGAGATCATGTGATGAATGGTGAAGTTGAGCTCCATTTTGTTCCTACCGAATATCAACTCACTGATCTTTTCACCAAGCCTCTTGATGAAACTAGATTCAATCTACTCATCAGCGAACTTGGTATGTTGAACGCTGAATAATTTATTAATCTGTGACCAACAAAGGATTTCAAATATAGCCTTCAAACTTTTCATTCTCTGAACTCTGATTCAGCGATATCTAGGCCATCTCCTCAGGTATTATCTTCTAATCTCTTAACACTCTTTGTTGCCCTTTCTCATCAAAGAATGTCTCTCTTATTTAAAACTCCTCACTGACAATCCTTTATTATTAGTGATGAAGATTTTTCTAAAATTATTAATGATAAACCTTCCTTATGGATAACCATCATTATAATCTTTTAAAAATAAAAGAAAAGGACACGTAAGACCTTTTTCCTGATACACGACGGACCACGACGTTTCCATTCCATCTCCTTTCTTGGAACGTGCGCAAGGTCATCATTTCTTTTTCAAAAAGCTAAAACCGCCGTTTAGCAATCCTTTCTTTCTCTCTCCTCATGCTATTTAAGCATTCTTTTTGCCTTACTTTGTTCCTTCAAGCTTTCTCCAAGAACACCAAGAACACACACTTGTGCATTTTTCTTCTTCACACGTTTAAGGTTTGATCTAAACCTTATATCAAGAACTGGAAACAACTTGTTTCACCTTTCTTATCTATTTTCATTCTTAAAATCAATAAAATCTTTCTTTTAAAGTGAAAAGCTTTTTCTCTTTCAAAACCCTGTTCTTAGAACAATTTTTTTTTAAGTTTTATCATTTTTTTAATTTACCTTTAATTGCCAACAAGCATTTTGATATTGTTCATCAAAATACTTGTTTCTTTGCTCTTACATTTGGTACTTTTTATACCAAAACTCTGGTTTATACATTCATGTATTAAAACCATGATTTATCTCTTTGGTGTTGCCATTTTTCCTACATAAATGGCCTCTCCGTCTTCAACGTCGCCGAAACTCGGCCGCCGCTAAACCGCCTGGTCGCCGCACCAACCTGTCAATTTGAGCTGGAAAAGTCAACCTTCAAGCCATGCAATTATATTGCATTGGTGGACATTCCCTCTGAACGTCCTCAGTTCAAGGACGCTTCAACCTTCCTCAAGGCGTGCCCTCTGATGTATGCCTTCGTCCACAACCCAGTGGGCATTGCCTCTCACCTTCAGGCTCTCTGGTACACGGCGGAATGTACCACTCTGAAAACAGACAAAGGCACTGTCCTTCCAGCTATTTCCTTCATAATCCATGAACTTGGCTTCTTCGCGTTCTTAGCGGGGTTTGTACGCAAGGTGCTAAGACTCCCTCAGCGCAAGAAGAATGAGCAATGGGGTGCTGAACCAACAAAGAAGCAGATAGATGCTTTCTTGGAATCCATTGGCTACAAATGGGAGAACCCCTCAGTGAAGACGGTGGGTTCAAAGCTGGAAAAGAAGCGACTTCCTGCTCGCTGGCAGTATATTTTCACCCAGGTCTTTCAGTGCCTAGGGTCCAAGGTTGGCTCCCACGATCAGGCGAGCAAACATTTTCAAGACCTTGCCTTTTCTCTCTGCACGGGTCATCCTCTGAACTACGCTGACTACATCTTCAGCGATATGTGCAGCTGCCTCAACGCCTCCACCAGACATCCTGTTATCCCTTACCCCCGTTTCTTCTCCACCATTCTTGAAGAGGCTTTCGGGGAAAGCTACCCGAAAGTCGGTGACTTTGCCTTCTCAATGGTAGGGAAGAAGTCCCTGGACCTGGAAGAACGTCCAGGTGATGCTCCTCTCACTCCCTATATGCTACAAATTATAGGAGCACCTCTTTTAGTGACCTCCTCGCTGCCTATCCCCTCAGTGAGTACCCAAGGCACTACTGCTGCTAAGAGGAAAACCCCCACTGATGGTCATAAAAAGACCATCGCCCCAAAGAAGCCTAAGAAGGTGGTCTCTCAACAGACCATCCTCTCTGATTTTGGTGTACTACAATCACCACCCTCATCCACAGCCACGCCAACGGTTTCTGCTGCCGTTGAAGCTTCATCAGCACTACCACCACCATCAAGGACTAAAGTCTCTGAAGGGGATATTGCCAGCTCTGCTGAAGCTGGATCAGGTATTACTTTCACTGCCTTCTCTACCCCTTCCATCTCTACTTCTTTGGTCCTCACATCAGCAAGTGACTCAGTGATAGTTGTCCCTATCTCTGATAATGCTGAAATGCACGCTGTCCAAACCTCAAAATTGTTTAGGCAATCTGAGTTTTGGAAAGCCAATTTAAAAGGACCTCAGAGTATCTCTTTCAGATACTCTAAGACACTGGTCAGTGATCCTCATGACACTACCTCTGCAAAAGTAGTCCCTGAGAGTAATCCTCATGATATTCTCAAAGAAAATAATTCTATTAATCATCCATCATCTAATCCGGATTCTTTTCTCACCTCTTTGTCAATGTCATCAGCTGCTACCACTACTGCTGTCTACTCGGCGACAGCGACCACCACCACCACCACTTCAAAGACAGCGATGAAGTCTCCTCAGCGCCCTCCCAGTGCCAAAAAGCTCAGGGATGTCAAGATGGAGAACCTTGCCCCCAAGCTTCCTCCCAGGGTCACTGAGTTGCCTTCTGTGTCCCTGCCTGCTCCCACATTCCCTGCCATTGACCATCTGGTCAATGAATGTGCTCTCACCAGAGCCAGGATGGACACACTGCAAACTTCTACGGAGTTGATCTTCTGGCAGGTCGCTGGCACTCCAGGGATGAAGACAAATGTCAGCAACTTGGTGTCTGATGTTCAGACTCTGAAGGACGACCACAAGGATCTTCACCAATCCCTCATCAACATTGAGCAAAAGGTTGATGCTCAGGCCACTGTCCTCGAGTCTATTCAAAAGACCCAGTATGACATACTGCAGGCTCTCTCAAGGCTCAGTGAGACTGGTCCCTCATTTGCTGTTGCTGATCGGACCATGCTTGAGGCTGTGCACACGAATGTTCGCACTCTGATGGTCCACGTTCTGCCCCATGATAACATTGAGAGGGAGAAGGTGGCCAAAGAGTTCGCTGACGAACTTATTGACGAGCACAATCGACGGTTTCCAGATGAAAGGATCTCTCCCTACATTCAAAGACCAGAACCTTCTACAAGGTTTGTTGATGATGATGAAGAGAGGATGAGGAAGAAGAAGAAGAAGAAGAGGAACGCATCCCTCACTTTGGAGATGATGATGACGATGATGACTTGGGATTTGCAATGGAGCATTTTAGATTATCCAGACCAAGCACATCTCAGCTAGAGCCCTTGGGGGACGGAGCTGGATCTTCAACCAAAGTGGTTGATCTTGAGGCCACCATCCCTATATCAGAGGGGGAGACCGCTGATAAGGTATCACTTCAGCTTATTCCTTATATTACTCCTCTCTCTGAATCCCCATATATAACCCTTCCTCCTTCAAACCCTCTCTCTGATAAATCTCCTCTCTCTCCTTCCCTCAGTGATCCCTGTCCCTCAAAGGACTCATCCACAGGGAGGGAACCTTCTTCTAAAGAGCAGTTTATGTATATAGTTGAAACTGACTCTGAGGAAGAAGAAGGCCTCATTCCTCGACGTCGCGTTCAGAAGAAGATTATAAGCGAGCCTGAAGAGGAAGAAAGGCGAATAAAATTCCTAAGGGAATTCGAATCCAAAAGAATAAGGGTACCCCATGAAGACCCAATAAACGCTGTACCAATCAGGATGGTAGATGAATTCTACTTTTTATCCAAAGAAGAGAGAGAACAAGCTTTGGATGCTCAGAGGATCAGATATGAAGAAATAAAGCAAACTGAGAATGATCTTGCTTTAGCAAGGAAGATTCTCAGGGAAGACTCAGCAAGAGACAAAGCAGCAAAAGAACAATTAGAAAAGAGTGAACGGCTCGCTGTAGCTCTGGCTCAGAAAGAACTTGTACAAGAAAACCTGAATGTAGATCCCATTCTCGCTCAACAGAATATTCTCACTGCACTAACCACTAAAGCCACAACTCAGAAAGACAAAGAACTGGATTGGTGCACAGAGATGCTGAACTTTCGAAGATCTGATTCCAAAATCATTCACGCAACTATCCAAGGGCGACACTCCAACAAAGGTGGTCCAAAGGTATATGTAAGAATGACTAGGCCATCCAGAACAGAGAGAGAAGAAGCAAAATTCTTAAGATTATATGGATACACTGAATGGCTCGAAATCAGAGATGCAATTCAGGGTTCCAAATCCAAGTTCAAGAATGTGGTAGAAGATGAGTGAATCGATTCTTTGCGAGAGAATGTCACAACATGTACAAGTTCCCTCTCTCCCTGAATCATCTAAGAAAAGAAGATCAACCTCTGAAGAAGGCCCAAGCTTAAGAAATGAACATAGTGTCAAATTTGATCTTGAAAGCATCATCAGTCATATGATGCTCCCTGATATATCTATGCTGGATACCTCTCTTCCTACGGATCGATTATATGAAGAAAGTGAAGTCATCTCGCTCCCTGAATCTGGCATGATTTTCTTGGATAATGAAAGACAGCTTCGTCTCTTCAGAAACAAGGAACTTCATAAGGCCCCTACTCGTTTCATAAAAATCTTATATCATATCCGTCGGGTCTAATGACCCTCTCGGTAATCGTACGAGAAGATGCTTTTTGAACATGAGTTACAAAGAAGAAATGTGAGCCTCTCTGATTGGTAGTAGCTTTTTATTCCTTTGTAATATTTTCTTCAGTGTAAATGTACTTTCACTTTAATGATTGTAATTTCATTTCTATGTAATATCTTCAGATTATAATTAATGAAATACACTCGGGTACTTTACTCCATCTCGTACTGAAAAGATCCCTGAAAAAAAGTAAAAGGGAGAATGAACATAAGAGTTCTATCTTCTTAACCTTTCTTAAGCTCACTGAACCTTCACTCTGAAAGTTCAATCAGTGAATGTACATTAAGCTCTTCTACTTGTAAAAATTGTGATTTCATATCCTTATAAATGAAACTCAATTAAGATAATAGATTAGCTGAAAAAGATCTTACAGATTAGTACTTAGAAAATTTATTTTAAATTTTATAAGTCCCTACTAATCTTTTTAAAAGAAATTTTCCTATGTTGCTTAATCAAAATCAAATAGGGGGAGATTGTTGATCATAACTCCTCTCAGTGATTTGAATATGATTCCTTTACTATACTTAGTGAAATTCCTTAGATAAGCTTATGTTCAAATTCAGCGATAGCATACGCTGATTGCTATCAGCGATCGCTGAAGATCAAGGATCAACAAGCTTATCTCTGAAGACCTGAAGATCAGCTATCACACCAAAAGACCATTCAGCGACAGTCGAAGACCAAAGCTGAAGAAAGAGATAATCAGCTAAGTGACCTGAAGCGGTTCAGCGATAGCAGCGATTATCTACTCAAAGTGTGAAGTCTTGTGAAGCCTCAGCAATACTTAAGTTCATCCTTGAACATTCAGTGTTAGCGATCAAATGAAGCTTCCTCTGCAAGATTAGAGCTTGATCTTATCCTCGATGCACAAAAGTCAAACCTAGAACCATGTCAGAAAAGGACATACGACTTGTCTCTTATGTCCCCATCATATCTGATATGGTAATGTTCATATTCGGCCAAAAGCATGGTTGTCTTATTTACAAGGACAAGCTTCCTATCCAAGCTTGACACGTGGCATGTACCTTTTGCTTTGCATTAAATGCAAGCTGGTATAAATAGATGAAGATATCTTGTTCATCTTCATGCATGCTCCCTTCTAGCCTATACCTTCTGTATTCTTTCTTTCATCTTCTTGTGCATCAAACTGTGTGTTTCTTTAGTTAAAATAGAATAGGTTTTCAACTTGTTCTAATTCCGCTTGTAACTGTAAATTTGTTTATTTTCTATAAACTCATTTAAAAATTAAAATCTGTGTGTTTGTATTCAACCCCCCCCCCCCCTTCTACAAACTGTTTACTTAATATTTAACTATTGTAGACCCTTATTGAGATCAACACAAAGTATCACCAGTCTTCTGTTTCTTAGAATTCTCCCCCTTTTGAAGATTAGGAGAGCCTGGATGACTGGATCCTTATCATCAGAACTCTTCCTCTATAGCTCTACCTTTTTGTATGCTTCAGCTACTCTAGCCTTGTCCTTCTTCTGTTGACTAGAGCGAATCGAGTAAATGGTTTCATTTGTTTCTTTCAGTGTAGTTTCGATTGAAGAAAGCTTCTGAGAAAAGGGTGCTTCATTGATGGCAAGTTGAATGGGGATTGGTTTGCTCAGATGAGCATTAACTTCTTTCATTGCAACATTTGATTTGGACACGAACTTTGCAATGATTTCTGTGAATTTTTCAATGAGAGCAGCTTGAAATCTAGCGAGACTGGCCTTTGAGATTGGTGCAGAGGGATTAGACTCAGTTGGGGGCCCTACAGATACAACCATCTTCTTAAGAGATCTTCTGCAAAAGTTTTAAATTCTTCTGCGAAGATTGTAGCTGAGGATCTAGAAGTTGATGGTACAGAGGGGATCTAGAAGGGGATTTTAGCAATAGTTTATGTATTATCCTTTAATGCATACTCAAGTTTCTGAAACTCAGGTTGTGTAACCGTTGTACCTCCAACACATGGAGTCGCTTGACCCTCGCGTTCAGAGGGGCCTCCTTTATGACCCGTTTCAATGTTGTGTGATGGAGGACTTCCATCCTGTCTTTTAGGGCTCTTACGAGCATCCCCTTTGAATGTTCTGATTTCTTTGACTGCCTCTTCGTCGTTAGGGGACGGAGAGTCAAAGTAAATATGATTACCTTCGTGTAATTCAAGTACAGAGGGACGTCGTGCAGAAGAACGCCTTCAGAAGAATGCCTTAACCCCCCCAACGAGATTTCATATGCGAATAGGGCAGAAGTGGCCATGGATGTGGCTACTTCATTCCAATCATGAACATGGGCAACGGATGCCTCCACAGAGTGTTGGGGAAGTGGCGAGTTGTGAGGAGATGGAACTCTTATATCTGAGTCTTCTTCCTGTTGGGAGGAAGAAGATGATGAAGTGGTTTCCTCTGACGTGTTAGATCCAGAAGCATGAAGAGGCGCTTCTGGAGTTAGTCTCAGGGTTCGGACTGAGCTTACATCCTTCTTCAATAGGTCCTGGTGCCTGAACGCCAGCCCTAGATTGTGTGGCTGCTCTAGCTGGACTTGGTTGTAATCGCTCAAGTGTGCGTCTGTGGACATCTTTTATTCTCACTCTTTTGTTTCTCTCTATATGGGCATAAGCACTCTGGGTATCACCCAATTGATTATTTTCAGACTCAGTCTTACTCGATTCCTCACTACTAATTTTGGAATCTAAGTACTCTAGGATAGCTGGTCTCTGTGCTAAGACCAACATAGAGTTTCTATAGGATAGCCCGTCTTTGTTCACAGTTGGACGATCTGTTTTCATGGCTTCATTGACGATGTTATATGTGGTGAGAGCATCTCTGAGAAGAACTGGGATAAACCTTGGAAACGTTAGATAGTGAAGCTTCTTCCCTTTCTCTTGTAGGTTGTCTTTGGTGAGGACAGAGGCTTTAAGTTCTCTGTATAGTAGTTCTGCATAGCAAGGTTGCGATTGAAGAACATCCCATACATGATTGTCAGGATATTTTTGTTAGCATGGTCCATTGAGCCCGTCTTCCAGGTTAGCCCCTTATTCAGAATTGACACCAGTACATCCACATCGGGGGGGGGGGGGGGGGGGAAATTGACGCTTAAATTCAAAAACCCTAGAAATGGGTTGGTTGTACCCCAAGTATTCCAAGAATTCTACCAGAACTTCAGTTGTAGGATTTGGCTCGGAGTCAGCCATTTGAAGTTCTTGAAGGGTAGGGATAAAGATAACTGAAGAAATTTTGTCCATGGTAATCTTCACGGTGCACTCTAAGTCCGTATTTGGAACATCAAAATATCCAGATAGTTCAGAGCCATCTTTACTAACTACATAGGATTGCCAATATTTTTGCATAAACTGCACCGGTACTTGGGTATCTACAAGTTTTAAAGCTGGTTCTAAGACATGGTTCTTGAGAAATTCGATCATTATCCCGAAATAGCTCCATAGTTGCGGGTGACCAGGATTATGTGAAAGTTATTGGGCATAATCGAGAGGGGAACAAAAGGGTCACTTTCTGCACCGGTTGACTGTTGAAGGTGAGCATCAGCATTGTTATTACCAGCATTTTCGAATTGAGCAGCCATGATTTGCACTTAGGTTTTTTCGAAAGTTCAGTTGTAGGTAGAAAAAATGGGGAAACTTTGAGCACAAGAAATTGCAATAGCAGGGACATGACGGTCACTTTAGTGACTCACCCGCGGATAAGCACGAAGGAAAAACACACAAGTGTAAAACCTTTTCAGAAGGGGTGGTGTGCAAACTCCGTATTTGGTTGTGCTTATCGAGGTTCTGGAACTCGAAGTTCAAATGATAGGAAAAGTGAATAACAATCAAGCTGTTCATATGAAAACATTTTTGGGACCAAAAGAAGATTTTGAAATTTGCAATGAAAAGATAGATTAACAAAACATCAAAATTCCAGAAGATCTGTATTGTCTTCCGAAAAAGACGGAGTACAGGGATAGTGAATGAACTATCTGAAGTAGTTATAGGGAATCAGAAGAATCAGATAGACTTGCCAGAAGCTTCTGTATAGTCTTTGGGAAAAGACTATATCCATAAGTAATGGATAAGTATCTGAAGTTATTGAAAATGATTTGCAGAAAAATTGATAGACATACTAGAAGATTCTGTATAGTATTTAAGAAAAGATTATGTATGCCAGAAGTCTCTGTATAGTCTTTCGGAAAAGACTATATCCATAAGTAATGGATAAGTATCTGAAGTTATTGAAAATGATTTGCAGAAAGATTGATAGACATACTAGAAGATTTTGTATAGTATTTAAGAAAAGATTATGTCCAGAAGTAGTGGATGACTATCTGAATTTGACTCGATGCTTCTGTTTGAGTTATGACGTACCATATCTTCCCATGATAGCAAGACTTTACTCTCCCTTGAATTATGCATTGTCTCTTGCTCCCCCTCAAACTATGCTTGGATAATAAAATTGTAAGAGCTGTAAGCAGAGTTTGAGGTGCAGAGACTTAGTGTATACAGAAGCTTCTGCATCCCTTAGGTGAAGAGCGATATTACAGGAATAGTAAAATAGACTAGAGATAAGTAAAGACATGCTTTAGTATAGCATATAGAGGCTCTATAAAAATAGAAAATTTGGATTATTATTGCATATTGAGCATGCCCAACTTGCTGATTAGGAAGGAAAATCGCTTTGCATCTAGAGCTTTTGTAAATAAGTCAGCAAGTTGGAAATCAGTAGAAACAAAGTACATTTCAATTGTACCTATTTCTACATGATGCTTTATGAAATGATACCTGACATAAATTTGCCTGGTTTTGGAGTGTTGAACTGGATTATCAGTGATAGCAATTGCACTCTCTGAATCACACAAAAAGGGGATTTTGTCGTATAGAAAACCATAGTCTTTGAGCTGAGTTTTCATCCAGATGGCTTGTGAACAACAACTAGCAGCAGAAACATATTCTGCTTCTGCTGTAGAGGTACACACACAGTTCTGTTTCTTGGATATCCAACTAACTAACTTGTTACAAAGTAGTTGACAACTTCTAGATGTACTCTTTCTGTCTAATTTACATCTGCATGATC
Organism: Silybum marianum; assembly: GCA_036898165.1. NCBI lineage: Eukaryota > Viridiplantae > Streptophyta > Magnoliopsida > Asterales > Asteraceae > Silybum > Silybum marianum. The sequence continues at coordinate 40,072,424 of CM072528.1, forward strand.
AATGTCAGTATAAGCAATTAAATCAAAACCAGAGTACTTTGGATACCATAGAACCAAGAACTGAGTCCCTTTTAGGTATCTAAAGATCCTCTTTACAACAGCCAAATGAGATTCCTTAGGATAGGCTTGGTATCTAGCATAGAGACAAGTGGAAAACATGATATCTGGTCTTCTTGCAGTCAAGTACAGAAGAGAACCAATCATCCCTCTGTAGTTCTTGACGTCGACAGATATTCCAGATATATCAGCATCAAGCTTTGTGCTGGGAGAAATTGGTGTTTTCATATTTGTAGAATTGTGAAGTTTGTACTTTTTGAGAATATCATAAACATACTTGGCTTGATTTATAAAAATGCCAGAGGTAGTTTGTTTAATTTGGAGCCCGAGAAATAAATTTAATTCTCCCATAATGCTCATTTCAAACTCACTCGTCATCAACTTAGAAAATATATCAACTTCTCTTCTTGATTTGTAGAACCAAATATAATGTCGTCCACAATAGATCTGGACTAGAGTTAACTCGCCTTTGCTTTTCTTGATGAACAAGGTAGTATCAAATTTACCTTTCTCATAGTGGTGTTTGATCAGAAACTTTAAAAGCCTATCATACCATACACGTGGAGCTTGTTTCAACCCATACAAGGCTTTGTCTAAGAAATAGACATAGTCTGGATGAGTTGAACTCTCAAAACCAGGGGGTTGCTGCACATATACTTCTTCATTGAGCTTGTCATTTAGAAAGGCAATTTTGACGTCCATTTCATATACTTTGAAGTCTTTGTATGCATAGAAGGCTAAAAACAATCTAATTGCTTCTAGTTTTGCAACTGGAGAAAATGTTTCATCGTAATCAATCCCTTCTTCTTGACAATATCCTTTTGCTACTAATCTGGCCTTGTTTCTGACCACTATTCCATCCTCATCCTTTTTGTTCCTGAAAACCCACTTAGTACCAATAGCAGTTTTCTTTTTAGGTAAAGGAAAAAGTTTCCAAACCTTGTTTCTTTTAAATTGAAGAAGCTCTTCCTGCATTGCATCTATCCAACTAGGATCTTGGAGGGCTTCATAAACTCTTTTTTGTTCAACCATGCTAAGAAAATTCAAAAATAATGGCTCATTAGGAGTAGCAGGTCTGGTCTTTATTAGGGATGTAAACAGGGCGGGTATTGGTCTGGTCCCCGACTCTGATCCCCATTTAACACCCCCGTCCCCGACCCCGCCCCGACTAATCCCCGACGGGTTCGGGGGGAAGGAATCCCCGACGGGTTTGGGGAACCCGTTTAGTAAAAAACCACGTATTTTAAAATTAAAATTATAAAAAAATCGTTACTATATTAATCAACAATATTGAAAAACAAATATATTTGCTAATAATAATAAATAAATACATATATACATGTTTATTAATTTAAACACCCACTATACACATATATTAAATAAAATTAAAACATTAATCGCGTATATTAGGGGCGGGTAATGCCATCCCCGACCCCGCCCCGACCCCGTTTCGAGTATGAAAAAAAATCCCCGTCCCCGCCCTGTTATACCGGGGAATTCCCGCCCCGTTAGGGTCGGGTACCCGCGGGTACCTGTCCCAACGGGTAAAATTTCCATCACTAGTCTTTACACCATCAGAAAGATCAGTGGGGGTGCTGTTTTTGTATCAGGATTTTCCTCTTCTGATATGTTTTATATTAGAGAAGAACCAAGTTGCTCCCCTCAAATGAAGGAACATAGTTGTAAGGATCTATTGTTGAGCTTTCTGCTTCTGGAGCAGAGATTTGTTCCTCTTGACTTGCATTTTAGTTAGAAGGTGCAGGGATAATGGCTTCAGAGGTATCATCATCTGTATCTGTAGGTTCACCTAAAATCGTAGGGGAGCCAGAAGGACCAGAAGTTCTATAGCCTTTTATCTATCCCTTGCCATCATCACTAAAAGTTACAACTCCTCCCTTTTTATCTTTGAATGTGGAGAGTAAATTTTTGGTGCCAGTCATGTGCCTAGAGCATCCAGAGTTGAGATACCACATGTGCACACGTCGTTTATGCAATACAGATTAGAGATTTTTCGGTACCCATCTCATAATGGATCCTTTTATGTTAGGTTTAGGATTCTTGGTTGATTGGTCTTTTATCTTACTCTTTTCCTCAGGTTTTCCAGAAGGTTCTGGTTTACCTGAGTTGGTCTTAGGTTTTTGCTTCTTCTTACTCTTAGGATTTTTGCGTTTCTTTAAGGCAAAAGGGAAACAACGTGGACTAGAGAAGAGTTATTTTAACTTCAACAATAGAGAAAGACATTCAGAATTCTGAGAAAATAAAGATTTCATTGAAATTTCATTTCTTGAATGAGAATGAGAATTACATGATTTCTAATTCATATTTATTCTAGCATCAGTTGTTCTATAGAACTTCTTATCTAGTCTAGATTTATTTTCTTTGAAATTTGATGCCTTCTCTTGAGTCCTCTTCTGTGTAGTCCACTCCCTTTGGACCTTAGGAGATTTCTCCGAAGCAGAAGAAGTTAGACTGTCTTTCATGGTCCATTTTCCTTTTTGTTCCTTAGTGAACTTAACTTGTTTTTTAAATTTGGACATTGAGATAGAAGTATTAAGGGTTTGAGTTTGATTTCTTTTCTTGACTTTTGCTTCTTTTTCAAGTTCTATAGCAGATTTGGCTTTGAGACACATGTCCAGAAAGTCAGGACACATAGGAATTCTTGATTTCTGTCTTTTTAAGGGTACTGAGATCATAGGAATTCCATTTGTAAGTCTTTTGATTTCTGGTTCAGATGTTTTCCTTTCTATAAAATCCACAACTGTAAAATCTCTTGATTCATTTGTAAATAGAAATTCACCATGTTCAGAATTAGGATTTTTCGTTGGAACATATACAGAAGGAAGTTAATCTGGTCTCAAAAGATGACATATGTTTGTCTGAATATTGAAATAATTCATCATCGTTCTGATCTTTTGATTCCAATGTGTAAACTTCAAAGCCATCATCATCTTTGTCTAGACAGTTGTTTAAGTCAATTAAGGCACATGGAATTATCTCTAGATGACTTATAGTAGATGTAGAGCAACTGGTTCTGCAACTTCATTAAGAAATCATTCATCCAGAGTTATAAGTAAATCCATTTTAAAATTAGATCTTATTTCTTCTTCTGCATGCATGGGTATGAACTCATCTGCTTCTGGATTTAACGTAATATGTGTAAATGAACCAAAGTTAAAAACTTCATCCTTCCTCTGTACCAGTTTTAAATCAACTTGATTTATTTTACTGGTTTTTCGATCAGAAAGATACTTGATGTTTTTATATTTTAGTTTTCTAACTTTATGTCCATTTTCATATTTTGACCTTTTGAATACAGATTGTTCATATAGAACAGGAAAATTAGGTTTTTGTTCCTTTCCCACATGAAATACAAAATCCAAGGTAGATATATTTTTGAAGGTATAGAGATCAAGGTCATCAAAGCCAAGACCATCCTTATCCATTTGCATATTTTTTTTTCACGAACACTTTGAGCATCTTGATATTTTTTAATCAAGAGCTCCTTCTTTTGAAGACTGATATGCAGAAATTCCATTTCCTTTTGAAAATAATTTTTAAGAGCTACAAAATTCAATCTGTCACTCTCCTGTTCTTCAATCCCTCTATCTTTTTGTCTTAAAACTTGTTTTAGTTCATCTATCTTCTTTTTATAAATACTTTCTGTAGAACCTTTGTATTTTAACAGTTTTTCATTTTCTACAGAGAGTTCTATTTTCTCTTCAGCTAGAAGCTCCATTTCTCTTTTGAAAATATTTCCTTCTTTTTTCCATTAGCTCAAAAGATTTTTCAATAACTTTTCTCTTTTGTTTTTAAGATATTAGCTTCTGTTTGAGAGTTTCAAATTATTGAGTAAGATTAAAAATTGTGTTCTCAAGTTCAGACTGTTCAGAAGTAGAGCAAACCTGAGTGTCAGATGCTGGATCTTCTGCATCATTCTGCATTACCATGCCGTAGAGCATGGCTTCTGCATAACTGGATTTATCAGAAACTAGTTTTCTATTTCAGCCACCTTTGCCCTCTCATCTCTGTTGTACTTGTATTTGTTCTTGTAGTACATGTCATCCTTGACCAGAAGACCTTTACAATCTTTGGAGTAACGCTCAGGTTTACTACATCTGTAGCAAACATCCTTCTTCTATCTCAACTTTTCTTTTTTCTCTTTTTCCTTGCTTTTCACAAGAGGTGCCTCCTGCCTTGGCATAAAGACTTGTTGATTTGATCGTTCACCTCTGTCAGATCAACCTCTACTCTAAAATGATCGATTACTAAACTTTCTGGTGAATTGTTTGGTGATCAGGGCCAAGGATTCAACGAAGGCACTGATTTCATCATCTTCTGAACCAGATAGTCCAACTTCTGAAATGAGAGCCTTTCTTTTTTCCTTTCTTTTCTACTTCTCTGGTCCTTCTGTTGGACCCTTTGGATTCAGAAATGAGCGTTAGAGGACCACCAACATTTGTTTTCTTCTTCTGTACCTCCTTCTCATGGGCTTGAAGAGTTCCAAACACATCATGTGGCGACCACTGTCCCAGATCTTGGTTGGCTTGAAGAGACATTGATAGGTTTGACCATTCTTCATTCAGAAGTTTAAGAAATAAGACATTGTTGTCTTCCTGCGATCTAATGATATCACATCTTTTACACAAATTAATCAAGGTATTGAATCAGTGAAATGTTTGTTCAAGTGTCTCTTCTAGCAAAACATGAAAATTGTTATACGCATTCAGAGCTTGTGCTCTTCTGTTCTTCTTCATTTTTGCTCCATCTTCTAGTTGACTCGCCAGTTGATCCCATAGCTCTTTTGCAGTTGCACATGAGTCCAAAGACTGAAAGATGTCATTTGGAATTGCCATGATTAGGAGCCTCTTAGCCTTCAGGTCAATCTCAACCTTCCTCTTGTCTTCATAATCCCAATCCTTCCTCTCTTTTGGGAGTCGTTGAGCAGAGATTTCAGCAGTGGTAGCAGTAGCAGGAATTCTTGGAATGACCGCAGTTGGAACGTAGGGTCCATTTAGCACAGATGATTATAAATCTAGATCAAGACTCTCATAGAAATTGATCATTCGAATTTTCCATTAAGAATACTCTTCCCTAACGAGAGTTTGAGGTTTAGCCAAAGAACCTGAAGTGTACATCGCGTTCAAGTTTGGGTTTGCCATTTTAGTAAACAGGGATGTTTATAAGGAGAATTCAGAGAAATTGGAGATTTGGAATTCATGTTTAAACAATCAAAAACTTGAGACAATCGAGAGAATATCATGATTTTCAGATCTAATTGCAAAGTACCACTGATTTGAGTAAACTCGTAAAACAGGGTAGAATTGAAAACAACAATTAAAACTAAGGATTTCTAGTTGAGTGGGGATTTCTCCATACTGGATTAGATTGGCTAATTAATATATTGATTAGTTGGCTTTGATACCAATCGTTATAACCCATATCTCATATATTACTCCAATAGTGCTGATCATAGTAGAAATAATAAACAATAGTGGAAGTAGTTTGATGATCAACACAATAAACTAGAATGATTAATTGAAAGAAATGAATGGATTCAATTACTAAATGAACTTGTATTTTACTCAAGTTCTCGAATTCTCTCCTATTCAATCAACTAATAAATGCAAGGAACACTCTGTCTATTTATACTAAACTAGGCAAGTAAGTCAAAGAGCTAGCCTATTACAAAGTGAGACGTAGGATGGAATCTCTAACAGAATTTGTTAGGCGGTTAAGTCATGAAAACCAACACGTGCTTTTAGCTTCATGAGTTTCCAGAGATAGCTCTGTCTCCAGATAGTCTTCCGTAGAAAAGGCTATCTTTTGGAGTGTCCTTCTTGAGAGTACACTTTGTCTTCTGAGGTGTTCTCTTCATACTTTTACATGAATTATATTCTAACACCACACCTGAAGTCTCTCTAGCCAAAGATATCCCAGAGCCATTCACAAGTCATCAGAAGCAGCTTTATTTGTACCAAGAACCTTTGTTATTCGAACTTTTGTTCCTCAAATCAATGATCCATCATAGGACAGAGTTCAACATATCATTCAAACATGAACTTCCTCAAGAGAACAAATGTCTATGCCTCAACCTCAAAGCCAACAGAAATAATATTAATGGAAAATATCCATCAATATTTGTAAAATGAGAGAAATCAACATGTATGTTAAGAACCTCCAGAGCTACATCCAAAAGGCTGGCATGTATCAAGACGGTTCTGGATGTCAAATTTAGAATTTATGCACGTAAAGTGATCAAGTATCTTGAATATACGGTAGATATATCTCATGGTACGATCAACGAATTCTATGACAATGATCTAATAAATCTAAACCCAAGGGATCTGGTGGATCTCTGGGCTTTTGCTAACCAGAGAGTGGAAAAGTGAACAATATACCTAATTGAAAAATCAACCATTAGTTATGGTAGGGGTGTTCATGGTCTGGTTTGGGTGGTTAAACACTCAAACTACAAACCAAACCGAACGGTTTCACAACAAGTGGCCAAACCGGACCACAAAAGGCAGTATGGTCCGACCGGTTTAGGCGGTTTGAGCTTCTATTGGTTTTAAACTAAAGGAGTAAACTACGATTTTCGTCCCTGTGGTTTAAAAATTGTTTTTTTGTCCCTATGGTTTGTATTTCACTATCTTTTTCGTCCTTCATCCTTAACAAAGTTAAAAAAATTCTGTTAACTGACGGTCATCATACTTTTTTTTAACAAATGAAGATAAAGGACCAACTCTATAAAAATTGACATATTCAAGGACCAAATCCTTATTATTATATTAAATATAATAAATATACGTTTTATAATTGTTCTTTTATTTTTTTAAGCCTTCATCTTCTCCACTTAAAAACCCTATCTAAAAATCAAAAAAAACAAAGATAACTCAAAAAAAAAAAACAAAGATAACTCAAAATTAAAATTAATTATTACTCCTAACTTAAAATCAAGATCATCCAATTTATCCAAAATCTAACTCAAAATTAAAAATAATCAAAAACTCAAAATTTGAATCAAATCTTGTTACAAATAAGTAGTTATGAAGATCCAAGGTGGAAATCATGATCTTGGTGTGGATGATCGAGGTAGGCTGGTCGAAGTAGAAGAAGATCCAAGGTGCAGGTATGAAGATAGCCATAGTAAACCGGAACTGGGTTGGAGAAGATGAACAATGTTGAAGTATGAAGATGAACCCTAAGGGGGCGTTTGGTTCATCGGAAAGGAATGGAATCTGATGGAATTGGAATCTGAATTCCATTGACCAGATTCCAATTCCTTTGTTTGGTTCATTATTTTCAAGAATTGGAATTTGATAAATTCCAAAGAATTCCATAATTGGTCAATTTGAGATTCCTTACCTTAGTGGTAGGAATTCATAGGAATTGAGTTGGTTTTTCTTTGATACCTAAAATACCCTTACCACATTACCCAACAATACCAAAACCGAACCATTTGGATTTTCAATTCGGTTTTTTCGGGGTTTTTTTTCTTCAGTTTTTAGTTTTTCGGTTCGGTTTTTTCGGTGGGTTTTTCAGTTTTCGGGTTTTCGGCTTTTCGGTTTCTCGGCTTTTTTTTCGGTTTCGTTACGGTTTTTCTCACCCCTAGCAGTTAGGTTCTCCATCGTCTCTTGCAACAACTAAAATATGTCTTGCCTAACAGATGTTGTTTTGCAACTTTTTACAGGTTTTTCTGTTTTTTGCAGTTTTTAGCTGTTTTTGCTGTAAAAAAATTATGATTTTTGCTGTTTTATGCAGTTTTTAGTTGTAAAAAAACTCACATTATTTTTAGTGTTAAAAAAATGTAAAAAATTAATAATTATTTTATTAAATTAATTTTACTTTAAAAAAATTAAATTTAATAAAAAGGGTATTTTAGTCATTTACTGGAATATCATTCCAATTCCAAAACTACATTCTATGAACCAAACAGACAGATTCCAGTTCTTTCAACAGATTCCATTCCAATTCTGCCAACCAAACAGTTGGTCAAACCTGACAACATTCCAATTCCAATTCATTCAAAGTCAAATTCCGATCCAGCCAATTCCATTCTGCGAACCAAACGCCCCTAACTATATCCCCATATGATATATATCTAACCTGCAGAACCCACGACCAAAATGCTTAAAACCCTAGAAAACAAAAACCTAGATGAAGAATATACAGATCCGTCTCTATAAGACAAAAAAAAACGAAGATCAAGAGGAAGATGGAACCAAATGTTGGGTTGTTGGATCTGTCAGCAGCGATGGAGATAACTGGAGGTGGCAGGTTTTAATTTTGGGTTTGCCGGAAATGGAGCTCTAGGTGGCGGAGAATGGTGGACGCTATCGGCGAGAGGTTGCTGCTGTCGACAAGTAGTGGCTGCTGCCGGTGAGTGGTTGTTGTTGCCGGCGAGTGGTGGCCGCTGCCGGCGAGTGGTGCCGTTGCCGGTGAGAGATGGCCGAAGTTAAAGCCGTGGGGTTGCATCCCAATTTGTTCTACACATAATTATACACTCTTTCTATATATCTATGCCCTTTCTATACATACAGACGTATTTAATTCGATTTCCATGTATATATACTCTTTCCATATATATATATATATAAGTAATTAAAAAATCTAAAGTAATGAAAATTGTTAATTAATAGTAAATTACATATTTGGTCCCTGTAGTCTGAAAATGATAAGAATACTTATTAAAAAGACCATCCTACATTTAACGGGGTTTTTATAACAAATTTAATTTGAGGGACGAAAAAAGCAACCAAATGCAAACCACAAGGACGAAAAAAGCAGTTTTTAAACCACAGGAACGAAAATCGCTATAAACACCAAACCACAGGGACGAAAATTGTAATTTACTCAAACTAAAAAGAACTTAAAATTTATATTAATAACTAAATTTCTACCAATCGAATATTAATAAAAAATAGTATACTGAATTATAAAGAAAACGCTGATCTCGAAAATAAATAAAAACATTGAGCAAGTTGAAAAAAGTAAACAAGTCCACCAACGATACTTGAATTTTTGGACAAACATTTTGCAAGTTGTGACGATTTGGAATTTTGGATTTCATAATTTTTCCAATTTATATAATGTGGTCAATCGGGAAATGAAAACTAAAAAGATAATGTGTTGGACAAACGTTTTTTAATTGAGTCATAAAAGTTTAACCTACAACATGAAACTAAATATAACTAAAACATGTGTATTTTTGGCGGTCGGTTCGGTCCAAATCATTCTAAAAGAAGTTCAAACCACAAACCAAACCGAATGATGCAGTTTGGCTATTTTTCAAACCAGATAGGACCGCCAAATTGATTAATCCGACAAAAACGGTCCGGTTTGACTTGGTTTGACCGGTTTGAGCGGTCTTTTTAACACCGCTATGTGATTGGTCAACTAGTCAAGTACAAAGCTAAACTTGATTTTTAGATTTCTTTGGAGAATGGAGAAGCACAACTCTCTGTGACAATGCCAAATGAAGAATTAGAAGGCATACAAAATGTTCGATCTGCTACCATTCAAAAGTAAGCAGAACTTGGGTTCTGTTATATCCGAAAATTTATACCCTTAACTTCGTTAACTATGTTAAGGATTCTTCCGTTAACTAACGGAACTCACCTAACGGCGACGTAGACGACCGTTATGTCCGTTATGTATCCATTTATATTATTTTCAGTTACAGGTCGAACGACATTATGACAATCATGAAGACTAATCAAGGCACGACCGTTATAGCCGTTAGAGAGCAATTAAAGATGGAATCTCAAGATCAAGTATAAAAGAGAGACTAAACAAGCAGGGATTGTACGATTGCTTAACAAAAGAATACCGGAGAAAGCATTCTGAGAATACTCACACCAGCTCTCGACAACGCCATCGATAGTCTCGACAATTGTAGCACGAGTCATGACACCAGTCCTAGACTCACAACTACACATTCATACACTTTTGTCTCGTAACTTTATCTACTTGTTCCAAAGACCGGCGTCCCTGTTTGACGTCCATAGTGCACCGACGATCCTCTATACGATCGTCTGCGGTTTTTTCCCTTTGAAGAGGGTTTTCCGTGTCAACAACTCTTTGTGTTGTTTACTTCCTGTTATTCGGTTTTTAGAAGTGATTTTCTTTTCTTTAGTTGATTTAAGTCTGAATCATCCGGCTACCGTTAAGTCATTTTTTGGCATTAACAGTTTGGCGCCATCCGTGGGACCCAACTAGAGAAAAAATCTCTTCGAGAAACCTTTCTTTTTTACTAATCTGTTTGAATTTTCTGTAAGCACGGGATGGTGAGAATAGAGGATGTTCAAGGCGGAAATATGTCCAATAACCACGAAGCTATGCGCCAGCGGATAAATTTCTTGGAAGAACAAAACCGAAGAGCTCACCAAGAAATTCAGGCCCTAAGAAACACAAATGGTGCTTCGACGACAACATCGGTGCCTGGGACCAGATCTCAAACTCCCTTGCCGCCACCACCACCTTGATCCTCTCCGGAGGCATATCCGTCCATTCCAATTCTGACGTCTGCTTCGTTAACATGCACATCAATTTCTCAGGCGACTTCGCAAGCATCTATAACCGTACCAATCCCACCGTTGCTTAAACATTTATTCACGACCACGTCAACTCCTCAGAATACCTGACAAACGCATATACCCGCACCGAACAACTCTGTTACAGAAAAACGATATATGCCACATGTACCGCCCTCTCAAACAGATAATCCTTTCTTGGGACAAACATATGTATCCACCCCTATCCCAAAAACCATTTTATACACGTACACTGTTAATCCGAATATGACTATTAATGATGAAAGTCATGATTCTACCCATTGGAGTATACCATTTTCGACCAACCACACGTCGATCCCAATGACGAACGTGAATAATGCATTCAACACCTTTGAAATTCCATTCGATGGTTCGGTCGCCAGAAAGTTTAGACAACTTGAAGAGCAAAACGAAAGAATGTTGTCGATACTTGTGAAACATCCTGGAGCAGCAGTTCCGGTCGACATCGAGTCTCCAACAGGATTCCAAGCCTCACCATTCGTGGATTCGATCGCCCTGGTAGACGTTCCCAAGAAATACAATATCCCTACATTCACGCCAAAATATTCGGGTATCACAGATCCCAATGAGCACGTTGCACATTATAAATAGCTTATGTGGACAACATCGATACCCCATAATTTCCAAGAGGTTTGCATGTGCAAAGGTTTCGGAGCGTCTCTCACTGGTGCTGCATTGCAGTGGTTAATCAACTTCAAGCCCAAATCAATACACTCCTTCACTGATCTAGTTAATCAATTTTTTCAGCAGTTCGCTAGTAGTCGCAAGATGGAGAAACAAACAGGCGATCTTTATTACATAATCCAGAAGGAGGGCGAATCAGTCAGAAGTTATTTCAACAGATTCAACATGGAAATGATCGGAATTCGCAACTGGGACACCCAAACAACGATCGAAGCCTACAAGCGAGGATTAAGTGATAGCTCAGGATTATACCTGGATCTCACTAAATACCCGACTGATACATTTGAGGACGTAAGAGTTAGGATTCTCGCTCACACGAGGGTCGAAGACGACGTTGCGTTCCAACAAAGAACTTCGACTGATAAAAAGACTCTTGGGGTCAAGAAGCCAGATTTCAAGAACTCGAAAGTCATCTCTAACGTCCGATTCGACAAGAAAAAGGCTGAAAGCAAGGTTGAACCTAAATTCACCCAATACCTGAAAATCTCTACGTATGGTTTTGCAGGTACCCCCAAGCAATTGGTAGAAATGTTAAAGAATGCTCAAACCACGATTCGATGGCCTAAGAAAAGCGATCGACCGAACGATCAGAAAGATATAACCAAATGGTGTGACTTCCATGGTGACCATGGACATGATACAGAGAACTGTCAGGCCCTGAAGAAGAAAGTCGCATGGCTATCACAAAAGGGTCATCTTAGTGACTTGCTTTCGACGCAAAACCCAGGTAAGATCTCTAGACCCGCATCTCCTGCATATACTAAAGTCGTGAATTGTGTGACAGGAGGATCCGACGTCTGTGGACTGACATATTCTGCCGCAAAAAGACATGCGGGCCAAAAGTACGATGAATCTAGCATTCCCATCGAGCGCCAAAAAGAAGACGACGTAAAGCCCAATTCTAGAATAGTAACGTTCGGTGATGAAGATCTCGGCGACGTCAGATGACGACACCATGATGGTCTTGTCATCCAATTAACTATCGGGAATTGTCTAACCAAAAGGATCCTTGTTGACGGAGGCAGCTCAGCCAATATTATTTTTCTTAGCACACACAAAGCATTGGGGATAAGCGAAAAAGAGATCGTACGATGCTCGACAGTCCTAGTCGGCTTCAATGGCGACGCTTCCACAACAGTAGGAGAGATCATACTACCAATCTTTGCAAAAGGAGTTGATCGATCGACTTGCTTTAATGTGGTCGAGTGTTCCTCAACTTACAACGTTATCTTGTGAAGACCTTGGATACATGACATGATAGCGGTCCCCTCGACCTTTCATCAAACAATAAAATTTCCCACTCCATGGGGAATTCAAGAGATAAAAAACGAACGAAAAGATGCTAGAGAATGCTACAAAGTCGCGATGAAACCCCGAAAGCAAAACATCTAGCAATTACAGAGCCAGGCGGACGATGCGTCCCCTGACGATTATGGACTTCAAGAAGTTGCCTTAGATCCCGTCAGGCCAGAGCGGACAATATTTCTAGGGGCATCCCTGAACGAAGCAATAAAAAGTGACCTCATAAAATTCTTCAGAAACCACTCCGACTATTTCGCTTGAAACCACCCTATGGACGTGGATTCAAACTTTCCACCGATCAGGAAAAAGCGCAGGAAGTTCGCTCCGAAAGGAACAAAATCATCAAAGAAGAGGTCAACAATTTGCTAAGATCGGGAAAGATTCGAGAGGTCAAATATCCAGAGTGGTTGGCCAATGTTGTCGTGGTCAAAAAGAAGAATGGGAAGTGGCGAGTCTGTATTGAATTTACAGATTTAAACAAAGCATGTCCTAAAGATCCCTTTCCTCTTCCACATATCGACGTTATGGTCGACGCCAGTGCAGGACATGAACTATTGACGTTCATGGATGCGTATTCTGGGTACAACCAGATACTTATGCATCATGACGACCAGGAAAAAACAGCTTTTATGACGGACAAAGGCATCTACTGTTACAAAGTAATGCCATTTGGCCTAAAAAACGTAGGATCAACATATCAACAACTTGTCAATTTTATGTCCAAGGATTATCTTGGAAAAACAATGGAAGTTTATATTGACGACATGCTCGTCAAATGAAAGCATGCGACTGATCATATCGGACACCTCGCAGAATCATTCGAAGTGCTCAGGAAATACGACATGAAGCTGAACCCAACTAAATGTTCTTTTGGAGTTCGAGCCGGAAGATTCCTAGGACATATGGTCACAAGGCAATGCATCGAAGCAAGCCCCTACCAGATCAAGGCTATCCTCGACCTGCGATCGCCAAGGAACCTAAAAGAAGTACAATGCTTAACTGGACGAGTCGCAGCCTTGAATAGATTTATTTCAAAATCTTCGGATAAACGTCGTTTGTTTTATAATGTTCTGAGAAAAAATAGAGGCTTTGATTGGACTGAAAACCATGAGAAAGCATTGGAGGAATTTGAGGAGTATATGATGTCTCCACTTCTCCTATCAAAGCCAAAGGATTACGAAATCCTGTACTTGTAGTTATCGGTTAGTAAAACTTCCGTAAGTTCAGTACTAGTTCGAGAGAAGAAAGCCATCAAAAGCCGATTTATTATGTAAGCTAATCTCTCGTCGACGCTGAAACACGATATTCATCGATGGAGAAATTACTCCTATCGTTAGTAACTTCCGCAAAGAAGTTATGATATTACTTCGAATCTCATCCGGTGAACGTTGTCACCAACTATCCACTCAAGTCTGTCTTAAGAAAACCAGAATTGACGGGAAGACTCGCGAAGTGGAGCGTATATCTGAGTGGTTACGACATTTCATTCGTTCCGCGAATAGCAATAAAGTCACAAGCGATTGCCGACTTTATCGCAGATTTTACGCCTGACCTAGAATAGGAAGCCCTTGCAGAGATCTCATCTGTGGCGACTTTAAACGACGGTCAGTGGACTCTTTACGTAGATGGTTCATCCAATATACGAGGAACTGGGCTAGGTCTCGTTTTAAAATCACCACAGAGGGGCACAATGGTATATTCAATATCCTGTGATTTCAAGGCAACGAACAACGAAGCAGAATATGAAGCACCGATTGCCGGACTCGGGATAGCCCATGATGTGGGGGCAGGACATCTCTCGGTCAAAAGCGATTCGCTATTGATTGTCAATCAGTTGAATGGAGAGTTCGCGACTAAGACACTCGAATGATGAAGTATTTCGAAGTCGCAAAAGAAAAAATGAAAAACTTTAAATCCTGTACGATACAGCAAGTACCAAGATATCAAAATATGCAAGCAGATGCGCTGGCAAACTTAGGATCAGCCCTCAGCAAATCCAACTTTGACAATATACCAATAATTCATCTAGAATTACCATCGATCGAAAGAAATAATGTTTGACAATATACCAATAACATGCAGGGTCGACGCATAAACCATCAGAAACGTTACATTCGACATTAACCCCGTGGCCGTTCATGCGCTGGGGAATGGACATAGTCGGAAAACTACCTCCGGCCCCGGGCCAAAAAGTATACTCTTAGTACTCATGGATTATTTCTCCAAATGGATCGAGGCCGCAACCTTCTCACAGATAAGAGACAAGGAAGTAATCGTCTTTATCCAAAAGAACATAATCTGTAGATTTGGAATCCCCTTAGAAATAGTATGTGATAACTGATCACAGTTCATCAGTGAAAGAACGAGGAAATTATGCGAATATCGCAACATAAAACTCATAACCTCGACGCCCAGGTATCCACAGTCTAATGGGTTGGTTGAATCAAGCAACAAAACTATTATTAATAGCATAGAACGACGTCTTAGTTCTGGAAAAGTAAAATGGGTAGAGCAGCTTCCGACTGTCTTATGGGCTAATCGAACAAAACCCAAGACGGCCACCGGGCAAACTCCTGTTTCTCTAGTTTATGGATGTGAAGCAGTATTGCCAGTTGAGGCTAGGATACCTGTGGCACGCCATACGACAGTCGACCAAAATCTAATCGACCTTAGTTACGACATAGACAGTCTGGAAGAATTAAGAGAAGCCGTACTTGTCCGAATGGCATCTCAACAGCAGACCGTCGCTCGGCGTTTCAACAAAAATGTGAAGACTAAAACCTTCCAGGAAGGGGACTTTGTCTTACGACGGGTCTTCCAAAATACCCAAGAGCTCAACGCCGGTAAATTAGCGGCTAAATGGGAAGGACCTTACAAGATCACCCAGGTCATGGGAAAAGGAGCCTATCGCCTGCAATGCATGGATGGTCAAGATATCCCACGAAGCTAGAATGCAACTCATCTCAGAAAGTATTTCTTTTAAAGTTCGCAAGTCTTTTTCGCACATTTATTATTTTTTTTTTTATCACGATTACTAACTTGAGCGTCGGAGGGTCGTTGGTCAAACCAACGACCACCCCTAACATTTTCCTTAGAACGCAGGTACACCAGAAGTCGCAAGATCACACAAAAATAAGGATAAATAACAAAAAATGATTTATATATATTAATAGTCATTACAAAAAATGGCACGACCTAAAGTGTCGCCCATGAAACACAAAAAAGGAAAAAGAAAAATCAAGGAGCGGAAGAGGCAGGCTTTGCCCGTCGACCACTCAAGTTAACAATCTTTGCTTGAGCCTCACTAAGCCAAGACTTAAGGCCATTAACCTCGGTCACCTTCCCGATAAGGGTAGCCTCCAACTCTCCCTCCAGGGACTTGATTTTCTCCATAGCAGCATCCAAGCGCTGCTGGAGATCAAGGTTGACGCTTCTCTCTTGATAGAGCTCCTTCTGGGTTTCTTCAAGACGATGAAAGAGCCTCGCCGCGTCTCCCGACACCCTTTCCTCTAACAACAGCAGAGATTTTTCCCGGTCACGGACCTTCTCCTCGAAAGAGGAAGCAGTCGCCAGGGCTTGGCTTAAAGACGCCTGAGAGCCTGGATAAAACAAAAACGTCAGAAGAGAAAAAAATGCACGACTGCCGAAACCCATGACGCACGATGACGAAAGAAACGTTGTTAACTGAAAAGTGGTAGGCTCGGAGTCATTGCCAAAAATGGAAGACTCCTCTTCCATAGGCATTTTTTCTTTATCCCTAGACGGGATAGAGGACCCAGCTTCGAACGATTGCCTTGCGGCCACCGACATCTTCGCCTTAAGACGGTTCCCTCAGGGGAGCCTCGAAAGCACCTCGGCGATTTAAGCCCCTCCGGGCAGGTAAAATCCTACGACCATGGAGAAAATCCCTTTGCGGCCCTCAAAGTAAGAAAAGGTATATACAAGGTTAATCGATCGAGGGGGAAAAAATAAAAGTAAGCGTTTCCTCACTCGACTAACCTGAAGCTGGAGAGAACGATCTGATGAAGGTAACACCCTCATCCTCCTCATCCATAGAGACCTCACCCTCATCCTCTTGATCCACAAAAATTTCACACTCTCTTTTGAGGTCATAGACACGAAATCCCCGGTCCGGGATCTGTCAAAAGAGCGCCAGTTTGGCCGAAGAATCAGGTAGAGGGGCAAGCGTTAGAACCCAGATCCCTTTCTAAACAGTTAATTGAAAGATTTGAGAATCAAAGTCTAGGCGGAAGCAATTCAAATCAATTAACCATAGTAATTAAGTAACAAACAAATAGTAAGTAATGAAGATGAAGAACAGATCGAGTTTATATTTATAACCTTGAAGTTCGATTAAAAATACAGAAATTAGACGCGCAATATGTTCTCCAAAAGTATGCTATTGATCAACATTTTTTACATTCAAAAGGACAAATCTATTTATACTATTACTATGAATTTAAAGTCAACATTCTAACCAGTTATAGACTGACACATCAGCAGGTAGGAGCGTATAACAAACTTCAGTTGTAAAAGTACACACATATAGTAAGAGTATGCCACGTCATCACACTTCCATCTTATGGTTCATACTTCTTAGGTCTAACAATTTCCCTCTAAGTATGAAACCAGAGGTTTGGAATATGATCCTTGTTTTGTCTGTCTTAGAATGGATCAACTGTTGAAATTATCTTTGAGATGCTGTCGATAATTCCTATGAGCTTTAAGAGACCATCGAGTCTTTTTACCATCCTCTCCGTTACTTAAGGATCATGATTGTTGACATCAACAGAGATGTAACATTTTGCAATGTATACAACCTCTAATGAATATTTATGTGCTTCTTTGATTCTGAAGAAACTCCTTCTGTCTGGCCTTTTGAAGATAACCCCTTCCTCTGGTTTAATCAATACTCTGCCAATCCTTAGAGTATTGATACCTTCTAAATCTTCATTAGGAGCAGAGATTGCTAGGTTATCAACATTGTAATTGATCCCAATTTGAAAATCTACTTGTCTCTTGTATCTGATGAGGGACTTCATGCATTGAATGATCCGAGGGTAGGCAATTTGATCTTGGTTATCACTTCTTTTGGTCAGTTGAATCGTCATAAAATTTTCCAGAAAGATGAGATCAGAAGGAAAGATGGACAGCAAATCATTATCACAGAAGTAATAAGTCTTATTGTCTTCTCTGATTACTTCATATATTGTATACCAAATCTCTGTCTGTTCAAATGGTGTATGCTTGATGACAGAAACTCTCTTGATTGGCACAGTAGTGTAGACATCCTTTCTGGCTTGCCTATGACTCATAAATTTATCTTTTTCAGCATCACTAACATTATAGCCAATTGAGAAATTAGGCAGCATAAGATAGATCTTTTGATCTGTCGGAGCATATATGTATCTTTTTGTTATTTCCAGAATTGATAGATCAAGTTTTCCAAGTCTCTGTAGTTTTTCTTTATATTCAGCTTTTCGCATGATTCTTCAGCATTTGCTTTTTCAGTTTTTTCTCTTTACATTTCTGTTTGTGCTCTTGCCTTTTCTAAATAGTCTCTTTCTCCTTCAGCTCTTGCATGGAGTTCAACTTCTATTCTTTCTTCTTCTTTTCTTTTGTTTAAGGCCTCGACTTTAGCTTTTGAGGCTTCAGCTTTAGCCTTGGCAACTTTAGCTTTGATAATTTCTGCTTCAACATCTGGAGGATAGGGAACACCTCTGTTATTGCCAATGACATCCAAAAGAAATTGAGCCATTTCTGGATCCTTATGAAGGGTGCCGGAATGTGTGGCTAGAGGTCTTGGAGTCAGAGGTGCTTGTTTTGAAGATGGTGGTGCAGACGGAGAAGAGGCAGAAACTATGCCTTTATCTTGAGAAGCTTTGTCTTTATCTTGAGAATAAGTATCAGCACCCATAGCAGTCTTAGCCTTCTTGGTTTCTGGCATTTTCTCCCCCTTCTGAGAATCAGGATCCTGATCCTCAAATATTTTCCTTTTAAGTTCAGACTTTTTGCACGCCCTTTCTTTCTTAGCCTTCTGTTTAGCGGCAAATGTAGCAGAGATAGAGCTTACCATAGAAGATAATTGAGAAATAAAGGTCTCGAGAGAGGTGAGCTTCTGATCCACATTTGACGTGCTGGCAGTGGTTTTCGAGACATATTTTGAAGTCAGAGCGTTGATTCTGTCGAGCATGGCTTTCTGAAAGATTGCCATGTCGGACTTCTTCACTAGGGATGAGCCAGAAGTTTCTTCAGAGGGTTGTACTGCCTTAATGATCTTCTTAAGATCTGCCACTAAAGACCCATATTCATCAACAGAGATTGTAACCTCTGGAGTTGGAATTTCATCAGGGATAAAGAAAATGGCGTCAGAGTTGGCCTTGATACCTTCGTTTAGAGAGTTAAAATGATCAGAAGTTGTTGAACGTTGAGCTTCTACATTTATAGTGACAAAATTTCTGAGCGCCTCCAGAGCTTGAGTATGCTGAGTTTGTTCATTTTGGATGGCAAGAAGAATAGTATTGTGAGAATCCAGGGATATTTTTAGATCTTCCACAGATCTCTGAAGTTTATCACCAAATACCTGAAACGCTGCATTGGTGACGAACTCAGAATGTGTAACCGGTGCATCTCCAACACATGGAGCCCCTTTTCTCTCGCGTTCAGAGAGGCTCTCTTTCACACCTATGTTGACTTTGAGTGTGGAGGGACTTCCAACCTGTCTTCGAGGGTTGTTATTAACAGGCACCCCTTTGGTTGTTCTGATTGTCTCAACAGGGTCCACATCATCAGAGGATGAGGTGCTGAAGACAATGTGCTTACCTTGATGAAGTGTAAACACTCCGGTAAGTAGTGCGTTCTATTGCTGTAACCCCTCTGATTGGATTTCCTTAGGTTCTAAAGTAGCAGAAGATATGGACTTATCGTCTGAGATTCCTATGATATTGTTGGTCATAGAGACAACAACATTTGGTGTTGGTAGTGGCGAGTTCTGGGGCGAAAGAACTCTTATATTATCATCATCATTCATTTGAGAGAATGATGAAGAGGACGTGGTTTCCCCAGTAGTGCTTGATGCAAAGGATTGAGAATTATCCTCTGATCGGATGGATTCTGGGTGGTTTGGACTGGGTGGTCCTTGGTCAATGAGAGTAGATGTGTTGGCATCTACCTCAACAAATGTGGTGACCCCTTGGAAAGAAGGAGAGATGCGCTCAAATGTGTCTCTATGGACATCTTCAGTACCCTCTTGCATTAAGAGGTCAACATGGGTAGAAACACTCGGTTGTGCACTCTGATTCTTTTCAAGCTCAACCTCACGAGACCCCACACATCCTACATGTGGCTCTAAGTGCTCTGGGGTAGGTATTCTCTGTTCTGAGAATACCATAGAGGGGTTATAAGATAATAGATATAGAGAGGATGAGGGAATAAGGTTTAGCATATACCTGGAGAGTTCCCTTGGAGATGAGTAGCCTTTGCAGTCTATAGTTGGTTTGTGGGAGCTCATGGATGCTATCTTGCAAAATGGTTGAATCAGAGGAGCTTTGAGAGCACCAATTGCTGGGTAGGTGAACAGGGACAGAAATCTGGGAAACATCAAAGCATGTAGAGCTTTCCCGTGGTTCTGGAAGGATACTTTAGTGTGAACAGCGGCCTTGATCTCTTGAAAGATGAGGGTAGCATAGTCCAGGGGTCGGTTAAAGTACATTCCATACATGATTATAAAAATGGTTGAATCAGAGGAGCTTTGAGAGCACCAATTGCTGGGTAGGTGAACAGGGACAGAAATCTGGGAAACATCAAAGCAGGTAGAGCTTTCCCGTGGTTCTGGAAGGATACTTTAGTGTGAACAGCGGCCTTGATCTCTTGAAAGATGAGGGTAGCATAGTCCAGGGGTCGGTTAAAGTACATTCCATACATGATTGTAAGGATGTTTTTGCTGGCTTGGTCTAAGGATCCAATTTTGCGTGTAAGGCTTTTGTTGAGAATGGAGATAAGCATGTTCTACATTGGGGGCAGTTTCTTGCATTTAAATTCAGAAAGTTTAGATAGATGCTCATTATACCCCAAGAATTGAATAAAAGAGAGAAGGGCTTCAGATGTTGGATTTTGGGCTAGGGCAGGGTTTGGCACAATCTCACCGTTATTTTCAAGTGTTGGTGATGGTAAGTGAAAATACCTAGCGATCTTCTTCTTTGTTATGGGTATTTCCACAGCAATTTCAGGTTCATTGGGATGACTGAAATTCCCACGCAATGTATCTTCATCGGCGATGTACATTGACTGCCACACTTCTTGGACATAAAGTTCAGGAACATTTGGATTTGTCAAGGTTAGAGCTCGGTTTAGTTGATGTTGTTGAAGAAATTCGACCATGATCCTGAATTTGGCCGGATATGTGTTGGGATCGAGGAGAACCTGCACATTGTTTGCCTTCAAAGGCAATTTGACGATTGGAGCACTATCAGCCGTGGAATCAACAAGATGACCTTCGTCATCATTGAGATTTGGGTTACCAAGGCGGGAAGCCATCGATGGAAGATTAGGAATTCTTGAGAAAGTTTGAAAGTAGGGAAGGAAGTACAGTAAAAATCGCAAGGAAGACGATGAAGAACTGTGTTTGGGGTTTATATATGAGAGGAAGTTTGAATGTAATTTGGAATGAGAAGGGTTTTGAATTTGGGGAAAAGAAAAAAAAACAATTCAGTTACGCTGATGTAAGCACGCAGGTGTGTAGTCATGCAGTCACACGATGAAGGACACATGTAAAGCATAAAATCGTGCAAATGATGACTTAGCACAAGGTTTGATTAGTCACTGAAAGGTTTATCTTCGTTAAACCGTTTGATTATCCCCGAGAAAAAAAATTAAAAAGAAATTAATAAGAAAAATTAGTAATTAATCAATAAAAATATCATTTGAATTGATTAAAACAATTTTTGAGATTAATAAATCTTTTTAATGAAGTTAAAATCAGACATTTGGTTAAATAAAGCAGTTTTGATCCAAATGAAAGTTTAATATTTATTGACAGGTGTTTCTTAAGAAATTAAAAAATAATAAGAAAATTTTAAAGTAACCTTGAAGGCAAGAGTTAATTAAAATAGACTTATTGATGTTAAAATTTCAGAAGAAAAAGAAGTCAACAAATAATAGGGAAAAAAAAAAATTTGACCCAAAAATGTCAAAGGAACAATTTTCAAGAAAAGATTAAATTAAATCTAAAAATTCTGAATAACCTTGACGGCAAGAGTTAATCAGAAGAAGCAGATGTAAACAATCTTTTACAGAAAGAAAAAGTTCAGAAGACAGCTAACAGAAGTTAGACTTAGTTTTTCTCCCCCTGGAAACAAACTCGGAGCTCCCCCTCAGAAGTTGTATCATTCTCCCCTTTTGCTTTTCAAGTAATGCTTCCTTTCTGTTATCACTTGAATATAAAAGAATAAAAAAGCTCTATGTGGTCAGAGACTTCTGGGTACTTCTGGATGAAACTATCAGAAGTGATCAGAGACTTCTGGATGCTTCTGGATGAAATCATCAGAAGTAATCAGAAGCTTCTTAACATCTTTGAGACAATGAAAAATAAAAGATAAAAGCACACAAAAACAGAGAAAAATAATTTACATATTTATCATCCCCAACTTGCTGATTAAAAAATTAAAACGCTTCTCGTCCAGAGCTTTTGTAAAAATATCAGCAAGTTGATAATCAGTAGAGACAAAATACATTTCTATTGTGCCCTTCTCTACGTGATCTTTGATAAAATGATGCCTGACATCAATGTGCTTTGTTTTTGAGTGCTGAACTGGGTTTTCAGTGATGGCAATGGCACTCTCTGAATCACATAGGATGGTAATCTTATCATATATCAGACCATAGTCTCTGAGTTGAGTCTTCATCCAAATAACTTGTGAACAGCAACTAGCAGCAGCAACATATTCAGCCTCTACAGTAGATGTTGAGACATAATTTTGTTTCTTGGATGTCCAGCTGATAAGTCTATTTCGCAAAAGTTGACAGCTACCAGAGGTAATTTTTGTGTCTAGCTTACATCCTGCATGATCAGAATCTGTATATGCTATTAAATCAAACCCAGAGTTTTTAGGATACCAGAGACCCAATGAAGGAGTTCCCTTTAAATATCTAAAAATTCTTTTGACAGCAGCCAAATGAGATTCTTTTGGATTTGCTTGATATCGAGCACAGAGGCAGGTGGCAAACATAATATCAGGCCTACTAGCAGTTAAATACAGAAGAGAACCTATCATACCTCTGTAGCCCGTAACATCTACTGGTTTCCCAGAAGAATCAGGACCTAGTTTCATACTAGGAGAGATAGGTGTTTCCATAGGTGATGAATTGTGAAAATGAAATTTCTCTAGCATGTCAGAAACATACTTTGCTTGGTTAATAAAAATACCATCGGTATTTTGTTTGACCTGGAGTCCGAGAAAGAATGTTAGTTCTCCCATCATACTCATTTCAAATTCCTTTTCCATCAATGCAGAAAACAAATCTACTTCAGTTTGATGAGTAGAGCCAAAAATTATGTCATCCACATAAATTTGAACAATAGTTAACATACCTTTGCCTCTTTTGATGAACAGTGTGGTATCAATCTTACCTTTCTCATAACCTTTGCTGATCAGAAACTTGGATAAGCGTTCGTACCAGGATCTGGGTGCTTGCTTTAAACCATATAAAGCTTTGTTAAGAAGATAAATGTATTCTGGATGTCTTGCATCTTTAAAATCAGCAGGTTGTTCAACGTACACCTCTTCTTTGAGATATCCATTCAGAAATGAACATTTAACATCCATTTGATATACTTTAAAGTTTTTATATGCAGAGAAAGCCAGAAATAGTCGTATTGCTTCAAGTCTTGCAACAGGGGCAAATGTCTCGTCATAGTGAATGCCTTCTTCTTGAAAATACCCCTTAGCCACCAAACGAGCCTTATTTCTGATCACTATCCCGTCTTCATCCTTTTTATTTCTGAAGACCCACTTAGTACCAATAGCAATTTTTTCTTTTGGTAAAAGTACTAAGTTCCACACCTTGTTACGTTCAAATTGAAGTAGTTCCTCTTGCATAGCTTCCACCCAGCTTGGTTCTATCAAGGCTTCATGAACGTTCTTTGGTTCGATCATACTAAGAAAGTTGACATAGAATGCTTCATTAGCAGTAGTTGATCTTGTTTTAATACCCTAAGATGGACTACCAATGATGAGATCTGGAGTGTGTGATTTAGTCCATCTTGTCATCCTTGTTTGTGGTACGTGTTGAGGATGAACTTCTGTTGCAGAAGATTGAATAACTTCATCTGGAATTGTTGAATCTGAATTATTAGTACCTGAAGTTTCCCCCTTAGATGAAGGTACAGAAGTAGATTCTGAACTATCATGTGATGAGATTAGAAGAGTAGAAGTGACAGGGGAAC
The DNA here is from genome assembly GCA_036898165.1 of Silybum marianum. Classification (NCBI taxonomy): domain Eukaryota; kingdom Viridiplantae; phylum Streptophyta; class Magnoliopsida; order Asterales; family Asteraceae; genus Silybum; species Silybum marianum. The sequence goes on from CM072528.1 coordinate 40,096,484, forward strand.
TTGCTTCAGAAACAGTAGGACCAGAGAGAGTTATGCCAGAGGTGTGAAGAACTTCAGGAATACTTAAGGATGGGGTATTGGGTATTTGTTCTGAAAATATCTCTTCACCCAGAAAGTCTTGAAAAATGGCATCGATCTCGGATTCTCTGGAGCCTGAAAGATAAACAGAAGTCACTGTATTAAGTTTGAGTTCTGAAGTAGAATACTCAGAACTCAGTTGGGTTTGATCATCAAAATCAATGTTAATGCTTTCCGTAACAGTCTTAGTACGTAAGTTAAAAACTCGAAAAGCTCTAGAGTTTAACAAATATCCTAAGAATTTAGCTTCATCTGATTTTGGATCAAATTTACCAAGGTTGTCTCTGTAATTTAAGATAAAACACATGCAACCAAAAATATGAAAATTTTTGACAGATGGTTTTCTTTTGTTGATAAGCTCATAAGAGGTTTTGTGATGCCTCTTGACAATTAAGGAACGATTCTGAGTGAAACAAGAAGTGGCTACAGCTTCTGCCCAGAAATGAATGGGAAGACCAGAAGCTGCAAGCATCGTTCTGGCTGCTTCTACCAAGGTTCGGTTGCGACGTTCAACGACACCATTCTGTTGAGGAGTGCGTACAGCAGAGAAATTTTGTGTGATTCTATTTTCAACAAAGTATGCTTCAAGCTTGGCATTCTTGAATTCAGTACCGTTGTCGCTTCTGAGCAGTTGAATCTTTTGGTGTAGAAGAATCTAGATTCTGGTCATCATATTCTGTAAAACGATCGGCACCTCTGATTTTTGTCTTACAAATGCGAGCCAAGTATACCTGGAAAATTCATCAATAAGTACCAGAATATATTTTTTACCAGAGTGACTCTGAATTGCAATGGGACCACAGAGATCAACATGTAACAATTGCAGAGGTCGAGTGCAAGAATGATCACTTTTTGTTTTATGAGATGCTCGTTTAATTTTGCCCATTTCACATGCAGGGCAGAGGTGATCTTTTTGAAAATGGACATTTGGAAGACCAGTTACTAGATTTTGTGTGACAAGCATTTCAAGATTATCAAAGTTTAAATGAGACATTTTATGATGCCATAACCATGCAATTTCACTCTTTTTGGAGATAAGACAGAGAGTTTCTTTACCATCCTTGGATGTGAAATTCATCATATATAGATTACCTTTTCTGTCAGCTCTTCATAGTTCCTCACCTGCCTTAGAAAATAGGTAACAATGTTTTTCATCAAATACAATAAATATTTTAGAATCACAAAGTTGACTTACACTCAGCAAGTTATGTTTCAATCCAGAAACATGAGCTACTTTAGATAAGGTAATATTACCTTCTTGTAAAGTATCGTAGCCCTTTATTTGACCCTTACCATTATCACCAAACGTTACAGCTCCACCACATTTATCTTTGAATTGGAAGAGTAAGTTTTTTGATCCAGTCATGTGTCTCGAGCATCCAGAGTCAAGATACCAGATGCGCACACGCTGCTTCTGCAATTACAATCAGATTTTTTTAGGTACCCATCTCATTATGGGTCCTTTAATGTTAGTTTTGGGTTTGTCAAGCCTTTTAACTCGCTCTTGATTTGAGTTAGCAGGAGGTAGAGGGTTATTCTTTGCAGTTTTAATCTTATTGTTTTTCTTTGGTTTATTTTTGAAGTACGAGAAGTTTGCATTTGACTTATCAGAGGTCCGCAAGAAAAATTGTTTTAGTTTTAAGAACAGAGAAAAACATTCAGAATTCTGAGATAGAAAAGATTGGATTGAATTTTCATTAAGATAATGATAACTACAATTTTTCTTAATACTGTCTTTTCTAGTATCAGTAGTTCTATAGAACTTCCTATCTAGACTAAACTTATTTTCAGAATCTGAAATGTTCTTCAGCAGAGGCTTCCTCTGATTTACCTTCTTAAGAGCTTTCGAAGTTACTGAAACAGGAGCAGAGAGATTAGATTTCCATTTTCCCTTTTGAACATAAGTAAACTTTGGAAGATTGGGTTTTGGAGATTGTTTAGCTTTCAATTTTTTTTTTGAGATTTTCTTCTTTCTCAAGTTCAAGACAGGATTTGGCTTTAATACACATCCCTATGAAGTATGGATGAATAGATACAGATTTTATATGTCCTATTGAGGAAGCAGAGAGTATTGATATGCCACTGAAATGTTTTTCATCATTTTTATCAGAGGCTCTGATTTCCAAAGGTTCAATAGTATATAAGAAAGGGGCATCCTTATTTTTTATGACCTCTGGAGACTTAGTGTAAATGGGTGGAGATTGATTTTCTAAATTAGAAAAGTACTTTTCAGAATTATCAAAGAAATCTTCACCTTGATCATCAGTCTCCCAAGGATATGTGATTACTTCCAAATTATCATGAGATTCAGAAAGATGTATGTCTATTAAAGAACAAGTAAATATCTCTGGATTGTTTTCTGAAGAAATTTGCAGAACATTTTCATGTTCATGTTTAAAGCATTTATCCAGAGTTGAGAGAATATCATTTTCAAAGCTAAGTCGTAACTCTTCTTCTACTTGTGTAGGAATAAAGGCATCAGCTTCTGGATTCAAAGTTATATGAGCATTCAAGCCAAATGTGAAAATGTCATCCTTCTTCTGAATTTTATTCAGATCAACGTTTGTTTTTCCAGATGAATATACAATATTTTTGAACTTGAATTTTCGTTGATGATGACAATTTTCATGTTTTGAGCTTTTGAAGATTGATTGTGCATATAAAGTTGGAAACACTGGCTTCTATTCTTGTCCCATACAGAAAACAGAATCTAAGGTAGACCTTTTTTCACACGTGTAGGGATCTAAATCCTCAAAACCAAGTCCAGATCTCCCTACTTGTGTATTAATTTTGTCGTGAACTTTTTGAGCATCCAAATATGTTTTGATCGTTTGTGTATTAATTTTGTCGTGATCTGTAGCTTTTTGGTTTGAAGTTCAATATGCAAAAATTCTCTCTCTTTTTGAAAATAAATTTTTAAGTGCTACAGAATTTAATCTGTCACTTTCTTTAGCTTGAATCTCCTTATCTTTTTATTCCAAAAGTTTTTTAAAATTTCAGTTCTCCTTTTTGAGCTTAACTTCAGTATTTTTTAAAGTCGTGGAAATCTTTTCTCTTTCAGTGCTTAGTTCCAGTTTTTCTTCTGTTAAAATATCCATCTCCCTTTTATAAATATCTCTTTCCCTTTGTGTTGTAGAAAGAGTTTTTTCAATACCTTTTCGTAATTTCTTTTCAATTGTGAGCTCTTGTTTTAGCTCTTCAAAATTGTTTGATAAAAGCACAATTGTGTTTTCAAGTTCAGATGATTCAGAGAAAGTGCTAACCAGTGATTCAGAAGGTTGATCTTCTGACTCATTTGTCTTTGCCATCCCACAAAACATGGCCTCATCACCGCTAGATTCATCTCCTAGCCAGTTTTCTTTCTCAGCATAATGAGCTCTTTCAGTGACATTGTACTTGTATTTATTCTTGTAGTACGTCTTGTCTTTATCCAGGGTTCCTCTGCAATCCTTAGAATAATGTCCTAGCTTGCCACATCTGTAGCATACACCCTTCTTCTTCATCTCATCTTCTTTCTTCTCAGCTTCAGATTTCTCAGTTCTCTGAATCTCTTGTTTGGGAGAATTAGTAGATCAATCAGATCTTCTGTTTCCCTGGAATGATCTATTCTCAAACCTATTAGTGAATTGTTTGGTAATAAGAGCCAAAGAATCAGCAAAGGCTTTGATTTCACTATCAGAATCAGAATCACTTTTTGGAATAGCCTCTGATATGAATGCCTTGCTTTTTCTTCTTTCTTCATTTCTTCTTCTGGTCGTTCCTTATATTCAGAGATTAAAGCTAGAGGTCCACCTATAGTTGTTTTCTTCTGAACAACCTCTTTCTCATGGGCTTGCAATGTACCAAAAACATCATGCAGAGACCATTGCTCAAGGTCTTGATTTGCTTGAAGGGACATAGAAAGATTTGACCACTCTGGATTCAACCTTTTAAGAAATAGAACGTTGTTGTCTTCCTTTGATCGAATAATATCACACCTTTTACATAGATTAATTAAGGAATTAAGTCTATGATAGGTCTGTTCCAGAGACTCTTTAGGATTGGCTTGGAAGCTATTATACTTATTTAGAGCTTGAGCTCTTCTGTTTTTCTTCATCTTCGCCCCACCTTCCAGTATGTTCTCTAATTGATCACATAGTTCCTTGGCACTATCACAGGAATCCAGAGATTGAAATATATCATTTGGAATAACCATGATCAACAAACTTTTAGCTTTTCTGGACAATTCAACCTTAGCTTTCTCTGGATCTGTCCAATTATCCCTTAATTTTGGAATACTCCTAGCAGGAACTTCATCTGACACTGCCCTTGGGATAATTGTCATTGGAACGAATGGGCCATTTTGAGTAATAGGATATAGATCAGCATCTAATCCTTCAAAAAAGTTGATCATCCGAATTTTTCATTGTGGTATTCATCACGAATTAGAGTGGGAGGTTTAGTCAGAGAACCAGATGTGTATACAGCGTTCAGATTTGAATTCGCCATATTGTCAGAAACAGAGATTTTGAAATTGGTTGAAGATTTATTGAAATTTGAACCAAATTAATTTCAAAACGATCGAAATGAGACAAGGTACTTACTAAACTCAATTTTAAGCAGGAATTACCACAGATTTAGAGAAGATTGTAATGAATTTTACAAAATCTCGTAAAACAGGGCTGAGTGAAGAACATATGCTTAAAATTGAAAAATACTCTCGAATAGAAAAGAGAATTCTCCAAAAGGAAAAGATCTAATAATCAATAGATTGATTATCAGGCTCTGATACCAATTGTTGGAACCCAGATCCCTTTCTAAACAGTTAATTGAAAGATTTGAGAATCAAAGTATAAGCGGAAGCAATTCAAATCAATTACCCATAGTAATTAAGTAACAAACAAATAGTAAGTAATGAAGATGAAGAACAGATCGAATTTATATTTATAACCTTGAAGATCGATTAAAAATACTGAAATTAGACGCGCAATATGTTCTCCAAAAGTATGCTATTGATCGACATTTTTTACTTTCAAAAGGACAGATCTATTTATACTATTACTATGAATTTAAATTCAACATTTTAACCAGTTACAGACTGACACATCAGCAGGCAGGAGCGTATAACAAACTTCAGTTGTAAAAGTACACACATAAAGTAAGAGTATGCCACATCATCATACTTCCATCTTATGGTTCATACTTCTTAGGTCTAACAGCAAGGTCGCATACCACCTCTGAAAAAACAACAAGAGTTAAAGATAATATACATATACGATAAGCAAAAAAACAAAAAAAAAACCCATACCTTCAGTGGGCCAACCATAGACAATCCAGTCCACGACTGGAGCGGTTGGGGTCAAACGACAGAAAACAAAACGTTTTCTCCAGCCACGGTCATTCACCGCCGTCCCCGGAATCAGCATTTGACCCCTGCGATCCATGGTATAAGGACTGAAACTGTGCTCAAAATCGACCTTGATTTGATAAGCTAAGAGCAACTCGTGGACAGCCAGGTCATGCTCCCACTTTGTGGTTAATCGTTCATTGGTTTGAACGATTCTCCAAAACTGAGGCATCATTTGCTCCGGCGATATCCTGAATCGACCCAGGAAGTCTCTCACTAAAGTACAAAACTCCCATGGGAGACCGATTTTGAATGGGTATTCATATAGGACAAACTGATTAGATGGACAATCCTCGGCCTTGCGGGCACCAGGACTCTCCAACACAGTATAATCGGGAATCCAGGCAAGGTCCTTAAAGACCTGAAGATCGTCCGGAGTAGAGATAGAACTTAAAAAGTTCGACATTTTGACAGAATGAAAAAGATCTTGAGAAAAGAGCTTGCAGGTCATTAAAAAGAGGAAGAATGTCTGAGAATGGAAAAGAAAACATTTCCAAATATATCAAGTAAAAAGGGCGATTCGTTCACCCCCCGGCTCGACAACTGATCGGGTTTATCATGCAGCCAACAAACATCCGACTCTGTTAAGGATTCTTCCGTTACTATCGTTAGTCTCGTCAGAAGATTGCATAACTCAACTAACGGAACTCACCTAACGGCGACGTAGACGACCGTTATGTATCCATTTATATTATTTTCAGTTATAGGTCGAACGACATTATGACAATCATGAAGACTAATCAAGGCACGACCGTTATAGCCGTTAGAGAGCAATTAAAGATGGAATCTCAAGATCAAGTATAAAAGAGAGACTAAACAAGCAGGGATGGTACGAGTGCTTAACAAAAGAATACCGGAGAAAGCATTCTGACAATACTCACACCAGCTCTCGACAACGCCATCGATAGTCTCGACAATTGTAGCACGAGTCACGACACCAGTCCTAGACTCACAACTACACATTCATACACTTTTGTCTTGTAAATTTATCTACTTGTTCCAAAGGCCGGTGTCACTGTTTGACGTCCATAGTGCACCGACGATCCTCTTTATGGTCGTCCACGGTTTTTTCCCTCCGAAGAGGGTTTTCTGCGTCAACAATTCTTTGTGTTGTTTACTTCCTGTTATTCGGTTTTTAGAAGTGATTTTCTTTTCTTTAGTTGATTTAGGTCCGAATCATCCGGCTACCATTAAGTCATTTTTTGGCATTAACAGGTTCATTTACAAGAATGAACTTGGCCACAAGATGTTCATGCGCATACTGGAAGCTTTCAAATATTCCTCAAAAACTTTGAAGTGGTTACAAATGGAAGTAGAGAAGAGAATGCATAGACCTCATTGCTTCAGAACCAACTTTAGAGTTCACCGGAACAATCACTTCTATGTTGAATGATAGAGGTCTGATGAAGAAATTATGGAGGGTCTACAACAATTATCCAGAGTTATGTTAGAAATCTTTTGTAAATTATTTCATTTTCCTTGTAATTTCTATTCGAGTTTAGATTAGTGAAATTTTTTACAGAGGATCATGTTTGCCTCTTGCTTTTCAGTTCAAAAGTTTTGTTTTATTTCTTTTTCATACTTTGTGCGAGATTGTTAGACCCGATCATTGTGAAAGAAGAAATAGAAGTCATAAAATAAGATTAGCACGGCCAACCGGACCTTGCTTCTTGTTACCCCTCTGGTCTTGTCAACCTCTGCAAGTGGACAAGGGTAAAACTCACGCGCTCAACCGTTCTCGCTCAAAGTTTGTTAGAGCTACTTTACACGTGGAGCATTCCTATTGGTTTATACTTTGACTTTTCATTTGCAGCCTATAAATTTACGATATCAGTAACAACCAGAGAGTACAATTAGAGTAGCAATATCTATTTTGTACTTCACGATCCTTACGATCATTCTCAGATTATTCAATACACATGATGATGACCGTGATTCAAATAAATCCATGATCTCTTATTGTTCTTTCTCTAAATTGCTTATACCCTGTTTACGATCTATTACTGCGTCCATTCATATTGTTGTTTAGTTCTTAAATTGCGTCCATCAAAGTGTGACTCCATTTGGGACTAACTCTAAAACAAATCAAAATTCTTAACAAGAAGATTCAGATCTCTAAATCCATTAGCTCAAACCTAGGACTTAATCTGAAACAAGTTTAGATAGAAGGTTCAAATGTCTGACCCTATAGGTTCAAACTTATGACTTAGTTAAGATTCTTAAGTCGGGAAATTCACAAGTCTAAAGTCAAGTTCAAGTCTCTGGTACCATTGATCCAGACTTAGGACTTAATTTCGAGTGCATTGTTCCCACTAGCCAAACTTATATTTAATAAGATTTTCACTAAGTTCGACTCTTCATAAGTTCCAAAAACAGCGAGACCACCACAAGGGGCTCTGTCCCTTGGAACTCCGCTAGGGGCGCTGCCCTCTGAACCCACAATGGGGCACGACCCCTTTGGTCCCCATCTTATGGCGAACTAAGGTGATATGGGCAACATTTGTGAGTGTGCACTCTGCACCTCCTAACTCACTTATGCTTGTCTCATCACCTTAATCGATCTCGAATGAATCACAATCACACAAAAGTGACTGATGACACTAAAATCACCAATATGTCTCCCCCACTTTATTGTAATCCTTTTACTCACTATAAAAAGCATAAATATATAAGATTAAATCATATGCATAAATGAAAATGTCACGAAGATTAAATTTTCATCTTAATATATTACACATTCCAATATTCGAGAATCGGGATGTTCTAAGTGTCGAAACCCATTTGATTACATGAAGATAGTATACACCTAAGTTTGTACAGATCTAGATAACTAACTTGACATAATTATAGAGGTCTTGCATCGTTTTCCATTCACAAATCATAAACGTATGTAAAAGCAAGTCATAAGCTTTCTTGAAGTGGCCACATTTCACGTCCATACAAGTGATTCTTTTAAGTCTTGCATCTGCATATGCAGTTTTCGACAAGAATCATTAAGAAAGAAATCTTCAACCTTTCAACACTTGAAGGTCTAAGCACATACCTTGGAATGTAACATGTGCTTTAATTTCTATTAAAAAGACGTGCACATTAAATTCAATCTCTAATGTTGTATTAAAGGGGAATTAGGTATCTCAAAATTTGAAATTTATAGGGACTTTAACTTCATCCTGATCACGGGCTTTAAATTAAGTCCCTAGCTAACCCCTTTGTTATATGGTCGGCTAAATTATTATGAGTTCTAACTAATTCAATGGATATCACCGCATGCATGATTAATTCTCTAACCATGCTATGTGTAACCCTCAAGTTCCTTGAATTCGATTATAGACTTGGCAATATGCCTTAGCCAAGGTTGTGGCACTATCACAATGAATACATATAGATAATATATGTTTCAACCATAAAGAAATATCGTAAATTAGATTTCTTAGCCACTCCATCTCTTTACCGACAGCTGCCAAGGCTAGAAATTCAGATTCCATGGTGGAATTGGTGATGCAAGTTTGTTTCTTTGAGGCCTAAGATATGACCCCTTCTCCAAGTAAGAATTCCCTTCCATTATTAGAAGAATGATCTTCTACATTGGATATCCAATTCGCATCCGTGTAGACTTCAATCGCCAAAGGAAACCAGATATAAATTATACCATAACTCATGGTTCCCTTCAAGTATTGGAATGCCCTTCTCATCGCTTGCCAATGGTGAACATTAGGTCTACTTTTAAACCTATTCAACCTTCCAATGTCATAAGCATAATCTAGCCTTGTGCTTGTCATGGCATACATGAAGCATGCATTCGATCACCTTAGAATGTTCTAATTGTGAAATGACTTCACCTTCGTTGGGCATAAGATTTTCACTTGGATCCACTAGAGTACTCACGGGAGAATAATTATTAAATTTATTTTAACACTTTCTCCAAGTAGTGAGATTGTATTATGACCAAACCTTCATTCTCCTGTTTAATCCTTATTTCTACGAGCACATCGGCCTCCCCAGAATCCTTCATAGAAGATTTGGATAACAAAAGGTCTTTTGTCAAATCAATATGGCTTTGGTCTGTGTAAAAGATTTACATGTCATCTATGTATAAACAAATTATGGCTCCTTTATCGGAATCATCGAATTTTCTGTTTATATACACGTTTGTCCGATTGGTTTAGATGAAAACCATTCGACAATACAACTTCATCAAACTTTTGATGGCACTCTTTAGACACTTTATGTTCAATCCCTGGAATCACAAAAGCCTTTAGGTTGCTTCGTATAAACTTCCTCCTTTAAATCACTATTAAGGAATGATGTCTTGACATCCATTTGGTGAATTACCAAGTTATTAATTCCTTCTAATGTTATTAACAATCAAATGGTGGAGATTCAAGATCCTGGTGCATAAGTATCGAAGCAATTGATACCTTATTGTTGATCCCATTATAATAAGCACAATGACAATAAACAGTTAATAGCAAAGTAATATGACACGAACAATGATTAACGAACTTACGTAGTCATATATCTCTTGAATGTTAAGATCGATTACAATCAGATTCACGGTTTCAGCTCTCTCTCTAAGTAATATGAATCGACTAACTCTTAAAGTAAAACCCTAACGTTCTATTTATATTGTTGGGTCTAATCTAATTAAGGAAACAAAGAGTTTAAGGAATTTTAAACTTCCTTTTACAATTAAGCATATCTTTTCCTTATTTTGTCACAATTAAATAATACTAGACCTAACAATCTCCCCCTTTGTGGCAAAATGAGTCTTCATCTTCTTAGCTCGAACATGCCTTCAAATCTTCGTAGGGTTTGTCGACAGATAATTCTGTCATCGATTATCTTGATAGCTTCTATGAGAGAGTTTCTTTTGTCGTTGCTCATCCTTGTTGCGCTCTTTCTATCCGTTGCAAGTTCTGACGCAAGTCTGTTTCGGATTCCCCATAACGTACCGTCAGAATATGCAGCCACTTCGTGAAACCTGAGAAACCGTTTTTCTCTGGAAGCATGCATCCAAACTACTCCATGAACAGGACGAGTGATGACGGTGGCAACTAGAGTACTGTCAGGTATAGGTAATGATCGATCAGGCTTAGTAATGTATCTTCTTTTGCTCTCTTTCGATCCCTCGTTAAAGATCATGAAGATAGTTGTACCGAAGCTCTTTCTGAACATGTCTTACCACTGCCCTTAATGCCCTTTGCTCGTGTACGTTTCGGTTGCGCTTGTCTCTCAAATCGTTGTAGATGATTTCAAAGTCCATTATATCAAGGTTTGCAAAATCAGCTTCAGAGAAGGAATACGTTTTACCATCTTCTCTTTGGACAGTGAAAACCGGGTACTCGACTTGAAAGATCCTTGCAGTGTCAATTTTCAGAATTCCGATAACCCTGTGCCTTGAGACCACTTCAGCTTGAGGTAAAGCTCTCATCCTCAGGATATGGAGATACTTTCTAACCTGAGCAGGGTCCATTTCCATCATGAGATGAATGTGTGCCAAATCGTCAGGTTTTGCTTCCTTGCGGAAGATCTTCTCCATAGTTTCCTCAAGATATGGCACACAAATCTGCTGATTCACCCATTTGGATTTGCTTTCCGTCAACATTCTTTGCCACCGAATCTGATGAGGTAGGAGTCTTGGTTCGTTCTGTTCCCTTAAAGAATAGTTCCTTGTTGTATGCCTCAAGTTCACATAGTCTTGTTCTTGAAGTACTGGTTCGTACGGATCTCGGAACCAGTTTCGAAATGAGTTTCGCTGACGTTGAACATCAACTCGTTCTTCATTTTGTTCGGGTTCAGGTTCGGCAGGTTCGGCTGGTTCGGCTGTACTCTCGAATTTGATATCCGCAGGCTTTTCAACCGTTGGTGTATCTTCCTCTTGAGTCGTTGTAGTGCGTTGCCTTTCTTGGGTAGATTGAGCGGGTGGTCTTGAAGTTGATGCAGTAGCTGCTCTTGGTCGTGACCTTGCCGTTTGGTGTGTCTCCCCCTCAGGACGAGTTGGAGCGGAGCCCGGGTCGTCCTGGTGAGGTCTGGATGTAGATGCACGAACGACTGGACGGCAAGACTCTTGGATTTCGTTGCAAGAGTAGTAATAGCACCCAAGATGTCATCCGTTTGGCGCTGTTTGGCGGTCTTCAAGTCGGCGAGCTCTTTGCCAATATGGGCGCGGAATACATCGAACTCATGACGACTGACAGTGGGGATCTGAAGATTGCGGCGAAGAAGACCCTTAAGCGAATCCTCCGGTTGGCCGGTTGCATTGGATTCGGCTAGCAGATTAGCATACAACATCGACATAAGTTCATCGGTGTTGTACTCATATCGATATGGGGAATGGGGTCGATCTTCGGGGGGTGATGGTGGCGGAGGAGAGTGGCTGGTGCTTGAACGGCTTGAGCTTGGCTGTGAAGGGTCGGCATGAAGAGGAGTCGGTTCTTTAAGACGCGCGGCTTCACAAATTTAGTGCACGAAGGCTTCTCTTTCGGCTGTTATTAGGGCAACATGTTCAGCAAGGGTGTCTCTTGCCCTTTGTAAGTGAGCAGCAATGATTGATTCGCCTTCCGGGGGTATAGAGAACGACGGAGATGGGGTTGCTGTGTGGGTAACACCGGGATCACTTAGATTGCCATTTGACATAACAGTTGATGCAACTGTATGACCTACATTCAGCATTGGCATAGATGTAGCGCTAGTAGGATTTCCTCCCAATCCTCGTGGAATGTCTGGAATGGACATCACTATGGGAGTTCCGACTGGGCCACGGAGGCTCGCAGTATGTGTAGACTCGTGTCCCCTAGCGGGCTCTAGACTCGAAGTGCATACAAACGAAGTCGAAGCAGGTGAGCTACTGCCTCTTATTTCAATAGTTATGCCTCCCGAGTGGAGGGGAGCTAGATAAGGTGCTAGACTCACAAGTATCTTTGAAACTGTTGGCTGTTGGGAGCCTTCAGAGTGGCTAGGGGGGGGGCGTGCAATAGCGCTGCTAGGTCCACATCGACTTGTCCACTAGTCATACCCAACGAATGAGTATGGCTAGTTGACTCGGTTTCCTGCTAGGTGTACCTTTTAAATACCGGAAAATCCGTTTGATCGCACTAAGATGAGATTCCTTTTGAGATGCTTGATATCTCGCGCATAGACAGGTGGCAAACATTATGTCCAGACGACTAGACGTAAGATACATGAGAGAACCAACCATGCCCCGGTAATTTTTAGAATCCACATCTTTTTCCGAAGGATCAGCGTGTAGTTTTGAACCCGAGGATATGGGTGTATCAATCGGAGAACATGACGTCATGTTGTATTTACACAACATATCTGAGATGTATTTTGATTGGTTGATGAATATTCCAGTAGAAAATTGTTTAATTTGAAGACCGAGGAAAAAATTCATCATTCCCATCATGCTCATGTTAAATTTTGCAATCATGAGTTCGGAGAACTCTTCGCATTGCTGTGGGTTAGTCGAACCGAAGATGATGTCGTCCACGTAGACTTGAATGAGCATAATGTCACCTTTGTCCTTTTTAATGAAAAGAGTTAGATCGATCTTACCTTTGGAGTATCCGTTCTTCACTAAATAGGTAGACAAACTATCATACCATGCGCCGAGGGCTTGTTTCAAGCCATACAGAGCCTTGTCCATAATGTAGACATGTGTCAGTTTGGAGGAGTCGACAAACCCGTCGGGCTGAGAAACATAGACTTCTTCACGCATAACACCGTTTAAGAAGGCCGTCTTGACGTCCATTTGGAAAACCACAAAGTTCTTATGTGCCGCGTAAGCCAAGAACATTTGGATTGCTTCAATGCGGGCGACGGGTGCAAATGTTTTATCGTAGTCAATGCCTTCTTGTTGACGGTATCCTTTGGCGACAAGTATAGCTTTGTTGCATATAACGACTCCATCTTCATCTTGCTTGTTCTTGAATATCCATTTCGTGCCAATAACGGTCTTGTTTCGAGGACGGGGAACAAGGCGCCATACTTTCAGACTTTCAAATTGATTGAGTTCCTCTTGCATTGCCACAATCCAATAAGGATCATTCATTGCCTCGTGAATGGATGTGGGTTCAATCTTGCTTATGAATGAAGAGAACATGCAATCATTGGCCGAGGCGGAACGCGTTGTAACTGGTCTGTTCGGATCTCCGATAATTTGTTCAACAGGATGAGAGCGGGTCCATTTGGTTGTATGAGGAAGCGGTTGAAATGCATTTGGATCCGGGTGTCATCTTGATAAGAACCTAACGGAAGATCTTGAAGAGATTCCAAGGTGGGTGCCACGTTTGATGATCTTGTGGCACTTGTGACATCCGTAGGGGTTGAAGTGGATGGTGGGGGAGAGGATGTCGGTTCCGAAGAATTTGGTTGAACAGCCGGTTGAGGTTCAGGTGGAACGAGAGGAGCATCCGATGAAATAGTTTGATCGGGAGGAGCAGTTGTAAGATGTGCTTGGAGATGCAGCAGTTGAGACGGTTTGCGTTGTAATTGGTGGTCCGGAAAGATCCGAGGTCTCGGCAATCTCCAAAGTAGGTGGGGGAATCTGGAGAGAAGTATCAAAGGATGGTCCAAAGTAATCCGAGTAGAAGTACTCGAACAAGTCATCCAGATTTGACATGGCGGTTTTGGACGTTGAACGTTCAGCGGGGTTGGGAGCAGGTTCCAAACGAATGTGATCGGAAGCTAATATTCCGGTGAGTGCGGGTCCAGAACTGTCGTGTTCAGGAGCCATTTCGGCGTTTGGATCGAATTAAACATTAACGCTTTCAGTGACGCAACGTGCGTGTTTTATGTAGACCCGATAAGATGATGCGTTTGGTGAGTATCCGATAAAGTAAGCTTCATCGGCTTTCGGCTTGAGTTTCCCACGATCTTCCTTTTCATTTAATACGAAGCAACGAGTGCCAAACGTTCGAAGATGCTCGATCGAAGGAACGCGATCGTAGACCAAGTGATAAGGTGTCTTGTTGAAGCGTTTGTTGATGATGGAGCGATTTTGAGTGTAGCATGCTGTGTTGATAGCTTCGGCCCAAAGGTGGAGAGGAAGCTTTGAGAAAGTAAGCATAGTGCGAGCGGCTTCAACTAGAGTTCGATTTCGGCGTTCGACCACACCGTTTTGTTGCGGAGTGCGAGCTGCAGAGAATGTGTGGGTTATACCAACCGATTCGAGGTAACCGTCAAGGGTACGGTTTTTGAATTCAGTGCCATTATCGGTGCGGAAGGTTTGTGCAGTAAGTTCTAGGTTAACTTGGATGGCTTTGAGAAACGTGATGATGGTGTCGGGGGTTTCATCCTTTGATCGAAGGAACTTTACCAATGTGAATCGAGGGAAATCGTCCACCATTACTAGAACATACTTTTTACCATGTATGCTTTGAGTCCGCATTGGGCCGCACAAGTCCATATGAATGAGTTGAAGAGGTCGAGTTGTGCTATGAACTAACTTGGGTTTGTGAGAGACCTTCTTCATGTTTCCCATGTCGCATGCGTCACAGAGATGCGGTTTGTCGAATTTAACAGTTGGGAGGCCGGTGACTAATCCTTGGATGGAGAGGCGATTGATGTTCTTGAAGTTCAAGTGAGATAGGCGACGATGCCATAACCAGGTCTTTGGACTAGAAACGTTTGATAGTAAACAAACACTTGAGGGGGCGTTTACTTGGGAAAGATCGATCGTGTAGAGGTTGGTCTTGCATGTGCCGGTTAGAAGCTTCTTACCATCAAACGTGCGAACACAGCATCTATCGGGTCTGAAATTTACTTCGAGTTGCTCAACAGGTTGTGGCTTAGTCCTTGTACATAAGAGACGTTGGAAATGGTGATGTTGTTTTGAATGATATCACCATATCCTTTAATCGGTGCCAAGTGATTGTTGCCAAATTTGACGAATCCGCCTTTCTTTTCAGTGTAGTTGGCAAGCAGCTCCTTTTGTCCGGTCATGTGTTTGGAGCATCCGGAATCTAAGTACCACACACGACCGATCTGCACAAAATCAGGCAGATTTAGGTACCCATTTGTAAATGGGTCCATCATGGTTAGTTGACATTGCACCCTTGGGTACCCACTTGTGGTGAGACTTATGGGCGTTAGTCATTTGATTTCTCGGACCCGATTTAGAAATGGATGATGAATTATAAAATTTGTGTTTAAATGAATGATGCATGTCCGGAAAATAACCATAACCATAATCAATAGGAGGTTTACGAACAAAATCATCCACACCGCAATTAGAACAACAAATTTTATTACGAGAAAATTTGATTAAATGTCTAAAGGAATGAATTTGATAAGGAAAACGAAATCTAGAATTGTTTCTTTTGTCATTAGAATGTAAAAACTTGTCTTCTTTGCGGGGTGTTTGCTTTGTAGTATGCGTGCCCTTTTTGACCCAAACCGACTTGGTTTCTAAAGTATGAAGCGCTGAAACATTGAAAGGAACACGGTTAGTATGGTTTTTGAAGACATGATTGGTTTTCGTTTGTTTCGGAGTGGTTTGATTTTGACTCGTGGAACACTCCGTTGCTTCAGTAGGCAATGAAACTGATTCCATAGGTTGTTTTCCTTTGTCTAAAAATTCAGTATGAGTAGGAAGTACAGGATTGAAATCAAACTCATCACACATGTCATTTAAATACTCGTCCGATTCAAGTGAAGATTGGTTAGAAAGGGCATCTAATTCAGCATTGATTTGTTCGTCGGAATAGGAACATTTTTGTTTTGGAAGATTGGACTTTGGGTCCATTTTTAAACAACTCTTCGCAATTATCTAAATAATTGCTAACGAAGGCTTTACAAGTTGAAATGTTTGAAATAGTATCATTTTCACGAGTTTTGTTCAATTGTAAAGTCTCGTTCTCAAGTTGTTGTATTTTAAATAAAAATGATTCTTTTTCCTTTTCCGCCAAGTAACGTTCAGATTCCAACACTCTTTCGAGTTGAATAATTTTCTTTTCAAAAAATAGAGTGGGAATGTACGGTTTACATTCAGGAATCTTGTTTTGAAGTTTTTCGGCTGAATATGATGGAAAGTAGTTGTTTGGAAGAGATTCACTTGAAGATTCCTCTTCTACTTTTTGAGGATAGCAGAAAGGTATTTGAAAATAGTTTTTGTTTTGTCTCTTCCAATCTTCTCTTTCCTCAACACTAAGGTCCGGCTTCATAAATTGAATATGGTAATCTGGACCAAGGTTTAGATATTCGAATTTATAAATCGTCGGAGTATTATAGATAGCCTTTGCTAAGTGTTTCGGGTTTTCAAAACCTAATCCGGCTTTTGAGCTTAAATCTTTCGGTGCATTTAAGTGAATAGTGTGTTCAATTTGACCAAGCTTGTAAAGTTTTAATTCCAACTTTTCGAGTTTTTCTAATAGATCTTGTCTTTGAAAACTGACAAAGTCAAACTTTGATGAAAATTTGGCAGTCTCATTCCTAGATGATTGAAGTTGAAGTGTGAGATCAGATATTTGTTGTTGAAAAATATCATTTTCTTCTTTTAAAACCATTTTCTCCGTTTCGAGATTGTGTGCTATACTTTGAGTATTGACAACGTCGGTTTGCATAAGAAGCAATTGTTTATGATTATTTTCTAGGCTTTCTTCTAAATTGGAAACCAAGATTTCTCGGTTTTCAATTTGGAGTGTAATTCCTTTAATTGACACATTAAATCATGCATTTGAGATACAAAAGAGTCATTTATAGTCAGAAGGGCTTACCTCGGGTGTGTAGTCGGAAGCGTGAGAAGGAGTGTCATCAGAGTAAGCCATTAAGCTGAAATGTGCTTGAGTATCCCCTTCCATGTCATTTTCATCATCTTGATTAATCCATTGTTCATCTTCAGCTAGAAGAACTTTACCGGCTTCTTTTTGTTTAGACAACATCAGTTTGTAAGTGAAGTAGTTAGAGTCCTTCACTATTGGCTTCTTGCATTCCCTTGCATAGTGACTAGATTTGCCGCAGTTGTAGCACAGGCTTCTCTCACCCTTGAACTTGTCTTCTGGCTTGGGTGTCGGGCGTGGTTCTTCTCTTATTGGTTTTGGTTCAAACATGGCTTTTCGCTCATGATTATTAGATCCCGAGGCATACCTTTGTTGGTTGGGATTCGAGCGACGTGAGAACTTTTATTGAAAAGATCTCGTAAGGAAGGCCAATTTTTGTTGAAGTTTGGCAATTTCGGGATCATAGTCAAAATCTTCGTCTTCTAGTTCGGGAAACATCTCTTGAGGAGTGGAAGAGGAATCTTTTGCCATCAATGCGATTGGATCCGGGTTCTTCTTTGAATTTAACCCCATTAGTTCGAGAACCTCCTCTTCGTCTTGTTGAAGGGTTTCATAGACTTCATGAAGATCAAGGTCAGCAAGATATTTGCTGTGTTTGATTTGATTAGCAAACCGGCGCCATTCCGGTTGAAGATTGCTAATAAATTTAACGTTGTTTTCGATCTTGGTCTTACGAATTTCGTTCTTGCTTAGTTCGTTCACTAGTTGTACAAAACGGGTATATGTGTTCGTCATATTGAGAGACTTTCTCCATCTTTTGCCTTGAATATCTTCATATTGAGAGATGCAGTTGGTGATTTTGAGTTGTGTGCCAATCTTCGTTCCAAGCATGAACTTCTCTATGACCTCCCACATTTCTTTAGCTGTCTTCTTGTGGCTATCAATGCTCATATAGATTTCATTTGGGAGGCTCATAAGTAGATAAGAACGGGCAAGTTGGCCACCTCTCATTATTCTCTTCTCGTTTGCATCTCATGTATTTTTGAGTTTAACTTCCCTTCGTGCGAGCGTAGGAGGAGTATTGTTTGGCATAGCCGGAAACTCCTGATAAAATATTGGAGGAGGACCTTCTTTGATTGAACTCATGATCTCATCGGCATAGTCATGGCCTTCAACGAAATCAAGGAATCTATCCTTCCATTGAGAATATTCTCCCGGGAAGAGAATTGGAGGTTTGGTGTCTGATCCAATAGCCATTGCTTCACGGGTGGTCATTGTACTTTTTGGGTGGACCTCGATCAATGAGTTTTTAAAAAAATTCTGAGTTGTCTCGCGAAACAGTAGGTTTTTCTCGAGAGACAAAGGAGGGCGATAAAATTATCGATTTAGGATTTTTATCGGGTGTGAGGTGCTCAATGACAATTGTTATCGGGTGACAAAGGATCGATAATAAATGTTATCGAGTGAACAAGGCTCGATAAAACTTGTTGTCGAATTAAATAGACTCGATATAAATTGTTATCGAGTGAACAAGACTCGATAAAAAATTGTTGTCGAATAAAATTTACTCGATAAAATTGTTGTCGAATGAAATTTACTCGATAAAACTCGATATAACTTTGATTAAAGAATTTTATCGAATACTGACCACTTGATCAAACTTCTTCTCGATTCAATAGGACTCGACCAAAAAATACTTTAATTCTGAGTTTTCTGTGATTGATAAACCAAAAAACAAAAACACAGTTTTCTTGACTAAAAAGAACTAGTCTTTTTATGGACAAGACTGTCTGGGTTTTCGAGTATCTTATTTGTTCAATTACGGAAATTATCAAGATTACGAGAATTTATGATTTTACTAAGGAAATCTTTAGTAAGAAAAGCTGAAGGAGTCACAAGTTCCTGAGTTTTCTTATGTAAAGATATTCAAAAGTAAACAAAATAAATTAAAGTAATTTTAATTAAACAGATTTAAATATTTTATGTAGGGGTCGATAAAAATTCAAGATTTTAAGCAGTTGAATCGATAAAAATTCAATCAACAAAAGAGAGATTCGAGAAAAATTCAATGATCAGATATGAGGTAGTCGGCAATAATCAGTATGATGTTTTATCGGGTAAAGCATGAAACAGTAGGACTTGTCAAAAAATTCAATGAACAGCAGAATTTGCAGAAATCGAAAAAAATATCTTCTGTTTCGTGGTTTGCTCAGAAAATCGTAAAAACTCGTGATCTCAGGCTCTGATACCGCTTGTTGATCCCATTATAATAAGCACAATGACAATAAACAGTTAATAGCAAAGTAATATGACACGAACAATGATTAACGAACTTACGTAGTCATATATCTCTTGAATGTTAAGATCGATTATAATCAGATTCACGGTTTCAGCTCTCTCTCTAAGTAATATGAATCAACTAACTCTTAAAGTAAAACCCTAACGTTCTATTTATATTGCTAGGTTTAATCTAATTAAGGAAATAAAGAGTTTAAGGAATTATAAACTTCTTTTTACAATTAAGCATATCTTTTCCTTATTTTGTCACAATTAAATAATAATAGACCTGACACTTATTTTTGCTAAAGTCCTTGTAATACTAATCGGGCCTTGAACTTATTGATCGAATCATCGACTTCCATTTTGTTCTTTAAAATCCATTTGCAACCCAAAGTTTTGCAACCCGGTGGTAATCGACCAACACCCATCTGTTGATACCCATTATATACTCCATCTCATCGGTTATTGCCTCTTTCCAAAAAGCAACGTCTTGAGACTTTATAGACTCATCATAGGTTCATGGATCTTCTTATATATTATAATAATAAGCATATGGAGATCTAATTTCATCTCTAGAACCTTCAACTAAATGCAGTTGAAAGTCGAAACCAAAAGATTTCTCAATTCTTCAGCGTTTGCGTCTTTGAAGCTCGGGAATAACCAAAGGAATTTCCTTTTCCTTCTCTATGGCTTTGATTCCATTACTATTAGGAAGCATATCTTCTGGTCTCGGTATGGAAGTGAACCGAGCTATATCAAATATGATGGACATAAATAATGAATATATATAAATGATACCTCTTTTTCCCAAAATCTATAACGATATTAACCAAAATAGAATCATTCGGTTCAGTGACGTAGAACCGATATGCCTTTGAATGATCGACATATCCGATGAATATTCAATCAATACCTCTTTCTCCTAAAGTCTTTCTTTTGGGATCTGGTTGTCTTGGCATAACCGGACAACCCGATATCCCCAAACTCGCAAATACTTCAAGTTTTGTTTCTTCTTGAACTAAGAGTTTGTAAGGAGTCACCTTGCTCCTTTTATTAGGTACCCGGTTCAAGAGATAACTAGCCGTCAAAATGGCTTCTCCCCAAAAACTATTACTTAGACCGGGGTAGACAACATCGAGTTCTACTTTGGTTCTATCAGTTCAACGCCTCTTCCAGTTCTCAAATTTTAATCAATTTTTTTATTCAATTCTACTGCGGTTTTATAAATATTGTATTTTTCTAAAGCTTCATCCTTAGAATGAATTAGAAAAACGTAAAAAAAAATCTAAAATCATCATCAATAAAAGTAGCAAAATATTTCTTATTACCAAGTGAAGGAGTTGCATGCAAATCACACAGATCACTATGGACTAAATCCAAAGCCATAAATGATCTGTTAATTTTTAGAAAAGGTACAAATAAAATATTATTTAATGTTAACATATTCCTATTGCTGAATGTAAGACCACACAACCACGACCCAAGATGGAGCACTAAACTCGTTGCATATATGCAAGATCGATTCATCTTCCAATGATTTAAACTTCTTGAACCATCTTTGATTCTTGCACACCTGAGTCATGGAACCCGAATCTATCCACTACGTGAGATCGTCATCCTGTACATAAAACGCAAAGGAAATTAGTGGCACATAATTCTCACACGAATTATTATAAAAATTCGAATTGTGACATTGGTTTGGGGTTTGTTCATTCAACCCTTGTATCGCCCCACTAGCACCTGTGTCATTCTTGTCACCTTTCCCGATTCAACAATTTCTTTTGAAGTGTCAAGTTTGACCGCAGATCCAACAACTCATTTTCAACTTCTTTGCGGTTCCATGTTTAGGGTTGTCAAACATTTTCTTTTTTTATCCTTGTTGAGTCTTTTCTTGGTCGTGTATTTACGCTCCTCTACCATTTGACATTAGATGATCCATGGACATCCTTATCCTATGCCTTACGACTTTCTTGGACATATAATGCTTCCTCAATACGTAAGCGGTTGCCAAGTTGTATCAAGGAAACTTCTTCCTTTTTATGCTTAAAAGTGTGTTTCAAGTCTTTCCAGGACGGTGCCAATTTGTCAGTAATACTCGACACTGAGATGGATTCATCCATCTTCATATGGTATTGAGTAAATTGGCCAAGGATTCGGAGCAGTTCGTTGTACTGCTCTATTACGGGCCTGGTATCGATCTTTTTGTAGTTGTTAAAATTACTCACAAGAAACTTCTTACTTTAATCATGCTCGGTCATGTATTTCGATTCCAAAGCATCCTATAATTCCTATACTGATTCTCCATTCTAGTAAACATAAAAAATGGCATCACACATACCGTTTAGAATATGTTCACGATAGATATAGTCATTCGTCTCCCACTTGTTCCTATGTCTCACCATCTCCAACGTTTCAGCAATCCCAGGCTAGGGGTGCCAAGAACATACACAACTTCAAAGTTGTGAGAAGGAAGCTTAACTTATTTTTCCATCGACGAAAATCATTTCCTTGAAACTTTTCCAGCTTGCCAAACATTGAATTCATGTCCCAGACAAATTCCTCTCGATGCACCATCGTTGATTAAAGTAGAATTATAGTATTTGAATGTTAGATATAGAGCTGTGGAGATGATAATAGAATTGGATAAACTCAAGAATCCTGTGTGGAAGACTTTCCAAATACCTTAATTTGATCCTAACATCATTGTCTTCATGAATTCAGTATTGGGATGATTCCTAAGTTTTCTCTTTTTTCAAAGGTTGTGAAATCGAGATTCTTATACCCAGATACTTGGTTTTACATACTTAAGTCTGAGTGCATTGTTCACACTAGCTAGATTTATACTTAGTAAAATTTTCACCAAGTTCGAATCTTCATAAATTTCAAAAACAACGGGATCACCGCCAAGGGGCTCTGTCCTTTGGAACCGTCTAAACCCTTTAGGATTGAGAATTACGGGTTGTAAAACTAAAAAAAAAAACTAAGAGTAAACTCTTAAAATCGTGAAAGAAATATAATTTTATTGAATACTAATGTGTTAAACAAAGTAGAACTCAACCCTATTTATAATCTAAACTATGGAAACTAAATCAAACTTAATTAGGAAAATAATTACTAAAACTAATAATCCTAATCTTAACTAGGAAAGATAATAACTAATAATAAAAGATTAAATAAAATAAATAAGATAATTAAACAAATAAAATAAAAGATAATAATGAAGGAAATTTTAATTGTATGCCAACTGTCATGAGGATGAAGCATGCTTCATGGAGGTCTTGGAGAAAAAGAAACATGAGCCTCAAACAGAAGCATAGGCGGCCATGAATGCGGGTATAGCCGCATGGCTATCCACTAGGGCGGTTTGGGTGCGGGTCGAGCCACTTTGTAAATGTGTTCGTTTTTGTTTTCTTTATTCGATTGCCAACTTTCGGGTTTCCTTCGAGCTCGTTTCCTTTTTCTCCAAAGATCGAAAAAGAATCTCGTTAGTTTTCGAATCCTCTCTGTATCAGAACCCCACTAAGGGTCTTCCCCTCGAACCCCGCACGGTATCACAACCCGGCCTTGTGGCTATCTAAGGTGATAGAGGAAACATTTGTGCGTGTGCACTCAGCACCTCCTAACTCACTTTTGTTTGTGTCATTACCTTAATTGATCTTGAATGAATCACAATCACACAAAAATGATTGATGGCATAAAAATTACCAACATATATGGTTTAAATTCAAAAATTAATTATGTTAAAGATGATTAAATTTTTTTAAAATGATTGATGGCAATAAATAATCTTATTATCAATATTTTAACACAAAAATCATTGATAATTACTAAGAAATGAACTTCAATTTTATCATTCTAAAATTAGGATTTACAATTTTTGTATTGATTTTCATTAAAAACTCAAAAATAAACTATTTAGATTTTAACCAAATTTGAAAAATCCATACATTTGTAACTTAAAACTGAACAAATCTCTTTATAAAGTCCAAACAGGTTTTCATTCCCAAATTGGCTAAAACAATGAAATTGAATCGTATTTAATTTAATTAATTTTTTAATTTAAACAAATCATATCATAAAATAATATTAATTTTGATATCATTATATATATATATATATGTATTTGTGTTTTTAAAAATATTGTTTTTAGTTTTTTATATGGAAAAGACAAAAGAATCGGCTAAAAGGCTAAAATAATTTTGATTTAACAGAGTTAATGGAAACGTTAGTCAGACATACCATGACCAAAACAAATTGAATACGACAAGGACTAAATCCACAGTAAATATACCATAAGGACCCTAGTAAAAAATTATCATAACATATGTCTATAATTAATATTGAGATATTTATAACAAAGACTTTTTTTTGGAGT
Source organism: Silybum marianum (assembly GCA_036898165.1). NCBI lineage: Eukaryota > Viridiplantae > Streptophyta > Magnoliopsida > Asterales > Asteraceae > Silybum > Silybum marianum. The sequence goes on from CM072528.1 coordinate 40,120,320, forward strand.
TGACTATACCTTTGTTTAGACATTTTTACTTTTGATTCTTTATTTTAAAGAAATCATAAAGAATCTTTTGAAGATGTTCTTATAGAAACCTTGTTAATAGCCAACATGGAGGTTCAAATAAAAACGATAAAAATGTTGAGAACATACGAGTAACTATAAATATGTTAATCATTGGTAAAAAAAACGTTGTTTACATATGTAAATAATTGATAAAAAGCAACTCTATGAACGTTTGGTTCACACATACATATTCAAATTGATTTTTTTCTAGTATTTACCAATGATTCATATATTAATAAGTTGTTCTTGATCCATTCTCTAATCTTTTTATCTTTCTTATTTGAACATCCATTAATAGCCAATTCTTTCATTCGTCATAATGTTCCTAGCCAACATTAAACGATGCCCAATATGTTGTCGCATTCAACTTTATTCTTGTGCTACAACCTGCATATGGCTAAATTAATTGGCTTGATCCGGGACCGGTTGGAACGACACAGCTTCACCAAAGACCGATTTTCCCCCTACTCTAATCTACATATTATAGTGTTTGGGGTTTAGCGGGCTAATACTCCAAAATTTTCCAACATTATTAAAGGTGACAAATAGCATGGTTCAAAGACAAATCAAATATGTTACAAAGTCAATATATACACGTATACATTTTTAGACAAGTCAAATCAGGTTGGGTCGAAACAACCTGCCAACATGGTTTATTAAATTATATAATTAAATAATATATGAAATATGAAATATGATTATAATTTTTAAAATGATTTATTTAGTTTTAAAATATGATTCAAGTTTAACCAATTTTTAAACGAATAAGCTTGAAATTTACTCACGAGTAATTATATATAACTTTTTTAAATAGAGAATAATTTCGTTTTATAGATTTTGAGCTGTTTTTCTTAGCTACAATAAGCAATACATTCTTTAAAATAGAAATAATAGGAAAAAGTTAAGATTTTTTTTTCAAACTTAAATTACTTCTTGAAAATAATGAAATACTTTTTTGATTATTATAACCAATCAAATTTATCATAATTAAATGATTAAAAGAAAAAATTAGTATTTTATTAAATATATTAAATATTTTAATAGTATAGTTAATTTTTTATAATTTTTGATTTTTGATGTTCTAAATAAAGAAGTTCTGTCTAATAGACCAATTATTAGGCTTTTAGAAGTAAAACGTATACAATGCATGCCTCTTCAACACGTGGAGCGTCATTTGCACCTATTTTATTGTCATATAAATTTGTCTTTTATTTTACTTTACATTATATTTAAAATATTTATCTAAGAAGTTATTTGGTTGATTTTTTTATTAAGTACTGTGTAGATTTAAAAATTTGTAAGTAATCTTGTTTATACGATTTAAAATAAATTATTCTTCGACTGTTATGTTAAATAAACAATCTGAATATCATAAAGTATCATTTTTCGTCATCAACTTTTATAATAGGTGATATCCTGGCGTACTTGACTTCTTCATGACATCTAGTAGCAAACAATTTTCTTCTTGATCTCAAAATCATACCCTCGAAAACCCTACTATTCCTCTTCATCGCGAAAACCCATTTTTAGTAGTTCTTCGTAACCCCATCGACGCACATGGAGCCAATTTTAGTTTCTTGAATGTTCTTAGAGCATTCAATCACAAAACCACACTAAAATATTTCGCAACGCAACTCAATGATATAATTATTTGTGAATAAATACGAAAACTGTGAATTTAAAAGGGAAAATGATGTTCTAGATGAATAGATAAATTTTTGAAAAATTTGGAATCGAGGACTGGAAGAGCCACGATGGAAAGAGATGTGATGGGTTTTTTGTTTAGGGAGGCTCGGAAAGGTATATGGTGGGAAAACAGGGTTGGTTGTAAACAACCCATCTCTTAATAAGTCACAATTGAACAAGTCATGTATGGCTTACCTAATAAGTCATATAGCCTATTTAACACATTAGATCATAACCAAACAACCCCTAAGTAGTTATGGTTGATACGACATGAAAAAAAAATTGAATAATTTTGTTGTTGGTGTTATAAGCATTTTTGTAATTATCAATTTTAAAGTTAAAACTTATGTTTGGCAAATTTACAATGAAGTGACTTGCCATTCTTTATAGTGATATTTACGTGATTTTTTAAGTGACAAGTAGAATTTTCGAATAGAAATTATGGTGGTTGTGAATATAATTTCTCAATAGGAAATTGGTTTTTGATAATTATTGATATCACATCTATAATGTTTTGTTGATGTCGTATTGAATAGTATGAATATATAGAGTATAATATCTTAATTAAAAATTATTTTATGTTACATCATACTTTAGTTTTATGAAATATGTTTATAAAAATGTGTGAATAATTTGTTAAATAAATCTTGGTTCTATGGGTATCCAAGCAACACCAATCGAAAGCTAGTCCATTTTTCAATAAAAAATAACTAGTTTTGTTTCTTGAATAAAATCGATCCAAGAGGGAGAGATTTCTTTTTTTTGATTTTTGGAGGAGAGTAGAAGATTAGAAAACTTAACTTAATTCTCTAATCTTTTTCTTTTATATTTGATGTTATGGGCTTTTCGTTAGTTAGGCCTTATAAGGTATTTTTAATCTAATTAAATAATTAACCACATAACTTTTATTTAAACTCTCATAGTGTAAGTAATGAAAGTCTTTAATTAATTAAATGAAAGTCTTTGATTAATTAATCACATAAATCTAATTAATTCTCTCATTTTATTTCTTAGACATTATTTAGACTCATTTAGCTAAATAATTCTATTTTCTTAGACATTATTTAGACTCATTTAGCTAAATAATTCTATTTTCTTAGACATTATTTAGACTCATTTAGCTAAATAATTCTATATTAGGGATGAGCAAAACGGACAAAAATCACGAACCGAACTGTTAGGACTTATCTTGAGTTGTGTCAAAATAAGGAAACAATGTTATTTTGTATTTATCGTAAGTGTATAATGCTTATCTTATTAGTTTCCTTATCTCATTAATCCTAGCAATATAAATAGGAGTCTTAGGGTTATTGTAAAAGACTAGAAGTCGAAATAGAGAGAGACGTATTATTTGAGAGCATACATTGTAATCGATATATTCCTTAAGTGAGATATCCGACTTCTGATATTAATCATATTCATCGTGTTCATACTATTTCATTACGTACTTGATCATATTCTGGGATCCACAATGGGTATCTGAGCCAATCGATCTGAGTTTTGGAGTGGTTCTAATCGATCTCGTGGAAAGCTAGGTAACATTCTCGATTTTTTTGTTCTTCTCAATTCATACAACAGTAGCTTCAATCGATTTTTTTTCGGATCTCTTGCTTTCTATCAATTTCTGTTATCTGATATTAGTTTATTCATTAGAATCGAACTAATCTATGTTGATTTAAACAAGAAATCTGGTTATTTTTTAAAACTCGAACCCATCATCTTGTCGCACCATTCTTACTGTCATATCACCTGAGATCTTTTGATCAAGTGTTTATCGAATCTTTTTTTTTTAAAATATGTTACTTTCTTTTATTTTGGGTACTTTTGCTTTCCTTTAACAATAGAAAACTCATGAACTAGTGTCTCCTGCAGCTTTTCTGGTTAAGGAATTCTCAAATAAGCATCAAAAATCTTAGTAATTTCGCTTTATTTTTAAGTGTAAAAAATTGGAAACCCGAGAACTTAGCCCTTCTTGTCCATAAAAATACTAGATAACTTTTGTTACTCTAGATCTTTTAAGTCAAGAATCATTCGTCCTTGCTTTCTAATTTATCGATTAAGAAAAATTAAAGATTCGATATGTCTGATCTAAAATCTTCTCGACACCCTATAAATCAACATTTTTCTTCGAGTCCCTTTTATTCGACATCTTTTCTTATCGAACCACTTTGACCCGACATAAAATCTTGTCGAGTCATACTGTGTCGGTATCCTTGACTTCTCGAGCCTTTGTCACTCGACATAAATTCTTGTCGAGCCTTCATAATTCGACATAAAATGTTCTCGAGCCCTTATCTATTGAGATAAAATTACCCACTTCCATAGAAATCTTAGAAACCCTTCAAAACTCACTGATAGAGATCAACCAAATCAAGTGTAGCGACTACACACGAAGCCATGGCTATTGGATCGGACACAAAGCCTCGCATTCTCTTCCAAGGGGAATATTCCCAGTGGAAAGACCGTTTTCTGGATTTCGTAGAGAGACATGACTACGCGGAAGAGATCATGTGATCAATTACTGAAGGCCCACCACCTGTTCTCTACCGAGATCTTCCAGTTATGACTAACAATGACCCTCCTCTTCCTGCCCGAAAGGAGATCAAACCCAAATCTGCATATGACGAGAACGAAAAGAGAATTGCAAAAGGTGACCAACGTGCACGATCATACCTACTTCTCAGCATCCCAAATGAAATCTACATGAGTATCGATAGCCATAAAAGAACGGCCAAAGGGATGTGGGAACAAATCGAAAAATTCATGCTTGGCACCAAGATCGGAACTCAAATTAATATCACAAATTGCATCTCTTAGTATGAAGAATTCAAAGCTAAAGAGGGAGAAAGTGTTACAAATACTTACACTCATTTTGTTCACTTAATAAACGACCTAAGCGAAAATGAGATTCGTAAGGCAAAGATCGAGAACAACGTGAAATTTGTAAGCAATCTTCAACACGAATGGCGCCGATTTGCAAATCAAATCAAACATAACAAATTTCTCGCGGAACTCGATCTTCATGAAGTATACGAGACCTTGAAACAAGACGAGAAAGAGGTACTAGAAGCAATGAAGGCGAATAACAAAATCAAAAAACCATCAGACCCAATTGCGTTAGTTGCAAAAGAAAGCTCGAACGCATCCCGAAGCATCTCGCAAGAAAACATCCCTGACTTGGAAGACGAAGACTTTGGCTATGATTCCGAGATCACCCAATTTCAACAACAATTGGTCCTTCACACTAAAACCTTCCAACAAAGTTATCTCGTCGTTCCAACCTTAATCGAAACCGTTATGCTTCGGGACCAAAGGATCACGAACGAAAAGCCATGTTCAAGCCAAAGCCAAGAAAAGATGAACAACGTCCACCGAACAAACCCGAAGACAAATTCAAAGGTGAAATGAGTTTGTGCTACAACTGTGGCAAATCCGGTCATTACGCTCATGAATGCAAAAAGCCAGTAGTTAAAGACTCTAATTATTTCACATACAAGTTGATGCTTGCAAAACAAAAGGAAGCCGGAAAGGTACTAATGGCGGAAGACGAACACTTTCTCAATCATGGCAATGATGATGATAAAGAAGATATGCAAGCCCACTTCATCTAGCGAAGATTCATCATCTCACGCTTCCGACTACACACCCGAGGTAAATCATTCTGACTATGATAATTTTGTTGCACAAATGCATGAGTTGATGATACAATTGCATGAATTACAATATAAGTTGAAAACCGAGAAGCTTTTGGTTTCCAACTTAGAAGCACGTTTAGAAAATAATCATAACCAACTTCTAATTGCAACGTCTGAACTTGCCAATCCTATGAGCGATGTTCAAAATCTACGAAAAGACTGCTTTTAAATATGAGAATTCACATCTTAAACAACAAATTTCGGATCTCACGGAACGACTTGACAAATCCGAACGTGAGGCCGAAACTTTTTCATCAAAATATGAGTTTGCCACTATTCAAAGAAACGATCTTTTAGACAAACTCAAGGACTTGGAACTCAAACTTTACAAACTGGGTTAAACGGAACAAACGATTAACTTAAATGCACCAAAAGAGTTATGTTCAAAAGTGGGCCTAGCCTTATATAACACTTCGACTCTTTATAAATTTGAATATCTAGACCTTTGTCCAGATTATAAAATTTAATTTATGAAGTCTCCTATTAAAGTCGAGAGACGGGAAGATTGGAATAGAAAGAAAAAGAAATATCATCAAATTCCTTTCTGCTATCCAAAGGCAGCGGAAAAGGACTCTTCAAAAGAAACTCTTCCAAATAATTATTTTCCTTCTCATACCGACGAAGAACTTCACATGGATCCTCCAAATTTTAAACCCTATATTCCCATATTATTTTTGGAAAAGAAAATTATTTAACTAGAAAAACTGTTGGAATCGGAACGTTCTTCATCGGAAAAGGAAAAGCAGACATTAATCACCAAAATTCAAACTTTAGAAAACAAAGCTTTACACTCACAAAACCCCGAAGTTGACACAAATTCCAATATTTCTTCGTGTAAAGCATTTGTTAGCTCATATTTGGATGATTGTGATTTTTCCGACTTTGTGATTGATCCTAACTATTGTTCTCCCAAACACACAACTTCCTTTACTCCCGAACAAATAGATTAGGAGTTAAACGATTTTGAAAACCTGATATTTCCCGAAGAAAATATAAATCTTTCTCCAAAACATAACTCCACGGTGTGTTCAAATAACTCGGTTGACGAATTTGACTTCAATCCTATTCTCCCAAGTCATGAGGAATTTTTAGATAAAGGCAAGAAACCCATAGAAACGGTCTACGTTTCTGATGTTGAGAATGAATGCTCCACTAGTTCTTCAAAACCCACCTCATCTCAACAAAAGGAACGAACCAATTTTTCAGAAAAGACCAAATCTAATCCGGAAAAGGCACTAACCGTGGTCATTTTGATGTTTCAGCGTTACACCCTTTAAATACAAAACACGTTTGGGTTGAAAAAGGCAAAAGCATTCCAAAGTCCTCATTCGCAATAAAGAGAGTTTTTTCTTTTTCAAATGTTAAACGAACTAATCGTAGTTTTATCTTTCCATATACTATTCATTCGTTCCGACATTTAATTTAATTTTCAAGAAATAAAATTTGTTGCTCAAATTGCGGTGTGAATGAATTGTGCGCTTAAATTCATATGGTTATGATTACTATTTTGCTATGCATAATTCTTACAACTATCATCAACTCAATACTTTTTCAAATCATCCTATTTATAAATGGGTTACCAAGAGGCCCTTGACTCCGGCACCTAAGTCCTAAATACAAACGGGGACCAAAGGTTGCAAAGTCAACTAACCCTAAAGGACCTATTAACAAATCAGTACCTAAATCTACCTGATTTTTTGCAGGCTAGTCATGTGTGGTAATTAGTGTTAGCACTCTATTTTAATTGTGACAAAATAAGGAAAGGATAATTATGTATTTTGTAAAAGGCAATTCTATAATGCCTAAAACTCTTACTTTCCTTATATGCGTTAGTCATTCAATATAAATAGGGGTTAAGGAGTATCATTAGAAAAGAAGTCGATAGAGAGAGAATCGTATTATTTGAGAGCTTATTGTACTCGATATATTCTATCAAGTGAGATATACAACTTCGGTTATTCATATTCATCGTGTTCTTCATGTGCTTACCATATTATACTTGTGCTTGATATTATTCCGGGATCCACAATTGGTATTAGAGCCAATCTTTCTGTCTTTAGGTTGTCTTGTAATTTTGAACTAATCTGTGCTTCTTTTAATCAAGAAATTTGTGTTTAGTTAGATATCAAAGCCTTCATCCTGTTGAATACTTGTCGCACCACACTTAGTAATTTCACTCGAGAAGTATTCAACCAGTTCATCGAATTCTGTTTTTTTCAAATTAAATTAGTTTAGTTTATTTTGGGTTACTTTTGCTGTTCTTTAACAATAGAAAACTCAGGATCTAGTGACTCCTGCTGCTTTTCTGGTTAGAGAATTCTCAAGTAAACATCATAAATCTTAGTAAGTTTGCATTAAACTAAATGGACAAAATTGGAAACACACGAACTTAGCTCTTCTTGTCCATAAAAAGACTAGATAACTTCTGTTACTCTAGATCTTTTTGGTCAAGAATCCTTGTTCTTGCTATCTGGTATATCGATTAAAGAAAAGTCAGGATTAGATATCTCTGAATTCTTCTCGACTCGTGGACATCTTTATTTTTTTTTGTTTTAAGTCAAACTATCTTCTCGCGTCTTAGTAACTCGATTAGCAATTCTTATTGAACCTCATTCAGTTGACATCTCTTCTTATCGTGTCCGTATTACCCGATATAAATTGTTATCGCACCAGCTTACCCGACATAAATTGTTATCACCCCTAGTCACTCGAGATAATTTTCACCTACGTTCACAGAAATCTTAGAATTTTTCCAAAACTCACTGATCGAGATCAAATCAAAATCAATTCCAAAACCCCGAATTCTCAATCGGGGAGAATATCCGCAATGGAGAGATCGTTTTCTCGACTTTGTTGAAAGACATGACTATACGGAAGAAATTACGTTTTTCATCACTGAAGGACCACCACCTGTCCTGTATCATGGACTTCCCGCAATGCCAAAGAATGAACAACCTCTTCTAGCTAGACAAGAGATCAAGCCGAAGTCAAAATACTCTGATGCTGAAACTCGAAGAGCAAAAGGCGATCAACTTGCACATTCTTATCTACTACTCAACATCCCGACTGAAATTTACATGAGTATTGATAGTCATAAAAGAACAGCCAAAGGGATGTGGGAAGAAATCGAGAAGTTCATGCTTGGCACGAAGATTGGAAACCAAATGAAGATCACAAACTGCATCACTCAGTACGAAGAATTCAAAGCCATAGAGGATGAAAGTCTTACGGATGACTACACTCTCTTTGTTTACTTAGTAAATGAACTAAGCAAAAACGAAATCCGTAAGTCAAAGATCGAGAACAACGTGAAATTTGTTAGCAATCTTCAACTTGAATGGCGCCGATTTGCCAATCAAGTTAAACATAGCAAATTTCTCGCGGAACTCGATTTTCGTACGAGACCTTGAAACAATAAGAAGAGGAAGTTCTAGAAGTGATGGAGGCCAATAACAAACTCAAGAAGCCTTCTGACCCAATCGCACTTGTGCCCAAAGAAGAGACAATCCCATTAAGAAGCATCCCAGATGATAATTTTCCGGAATTGGAAAACGAAGAATTTGATGATCCCGAGATAGCCCAATTTCAACAACAATTGGTTCTTCTCACTCAATCCTTCCAACACAAATTCTCTCGTCGCCCCAACGCCAACCAACAAAGATATGCTTCGGGACCAAAGAATTTCGAGAGAAAAGCAATCTTGAACAAAAGCCAAGAATAGACGAAAAACGTCCACCGGGAAAATCTGAAGACATGTTTAAAGGAGAGACGAGCTTGTGTTATAACTGTGGCAAATCTGGTCATTATGCACGTGAATGCAATAAGCCAGTCGTCAAAGATGCGAATTATTTCTCTTACAAACTAATGCTTGAGAAACAAGAAGAAGCCGGCAAAGTTCTCATGGCGGAAGATGAGCACTGGCTACATCAAGATGACAATGAACCAGATGAGGAAATCCAAGCTCACTTCAGTCTGATGGCTTACTCTGATCCCTCTGGTGAAGATTCATCATCTCACGCTTCCGACTACATACCAGAGGTAAGTAATTCTGACTATGATAATTTTGTTGCGCAAATGAATGATTTAATGATACAATTGCATGAATTGCAATCTAAGTGGAAAACCGAAAAACTCTTAGTTTCCAACTTAGAAGCGCGTCTAGAAAATAATCATAACCAACTTCTAATTGCAACATCCGAACTTGCCAACTATAAGAGTGATGTTCAAAACTTACAAACGGAAAAGACTACTTTTAAAAATGAGAATTTAGACCTTAAACAACAAATTTCAGATCTCACGAGACGACTTGACAAATCCGAACATGAGGCTGAAGACTTTTCATCACAGTATGAATTTGCCACTATTCAAAGAAATGATATTTTAGACAAACTCAAGGAATTGGAACTTAAACTTTACAAATTGGGTCAAACCGAACAAACCATTCATTTAAATGCTCCAACAGTGTTATGTTAAAAAGCAGGCCTAAGTTTTGAAAATCCCAAATGTTTGGCAAAAGCCTTATATAACACTCCGACACTTTATAAATTTGAATATCTAAACCTTGGTCCAGATTATAAAATTCAATTTATGAAGTCTCCTATTAAATTGGAATAAGAAGAAAAATAAATTTCATCAAATTCCTATCTGCTACCCAAAGGAAGTAAAAAGGACTCTTCAAAAGGATCTCTTCCAAATAATTACTTTCCTTCCTATACCGACGAAGAATTTCACACGGAGCAACCAAGTTTTAAACCTTACATTCCCACCTTATTTTTGGAAAAGAAAATCATTCAACTAGAAACGGTGTTGTAATCCGAACGTTCTTCCTCGGAAAAGGAAAAAGAGGCATTAATCACCAAAATCCAAACTTTAGAAAATAAAGCTTTACAATCTCAAAACCCCGAAGTTGAAACAACTTCAAATATTTCTTCATGTAAAGCATCTGTTAGCTCATATTTGGATGATTGTGATTTTTCCTACTATAAGATTGATCCTAACTATTGTCCTCCTAAACACAAATATTCCCTCACTCCAGAACAAATGGATCAGGAGTTCGACGAGCTTGAGAACATAGATCTTTCTGAACATAACTCCACGGGGTGTCCAAACGTTTTGGTTGACGTCTTTGACTTCAATCCTATTCTTCCAAGTCATGAGGAATTTGCAGATAAAGTAAAGAAACCCATTGAATCGGTCCAAATTCCTAATGTTGAGAATGAGTGTTCCACTAGTTTTTCAAAACCCAACCCATCTCAACAAAAGGAACAAAACCATTTTCCAGAAAAGACTAAATCTCAACAAACTAAAAATGCTACTAAACATCCGTTTCATGTTTCAGCATTACGCCCTGTAAAGCATACACAAGTTTGGATTGAAAAAGACGCAAATCAAGCAAAGTCTACATTCCGCAATAAGAGAGACAATTTTAAAAACACAAATCATAGTTTTAAATTTCCAGTTACTATTCATTCTGTTCGACATTTAATTCAATTTTCAAGAAATAAAATTTGTTGCTCAAAATGTGGTGTGCATGACTTTATGTGCTTAAATTCATATGGTTATGATTACTATTTTGATCTGGATAATTCATACAACTATCATCAAGTCAATACTTTTACGAATTATCCTATTTATAAATGGGTTCCCAAGATGCCCTTGACTATGGCACCTAGGTCCCAATGGGTACCTAAATCTGCCTGACTTTTTGCAGAACAGTCATGTGTGGTACTTAGATTCTGGATGCTCCAAATACATGACTAGAAAAAGGGAGCTTCTCGCCAACTACATAGAAAAACATGGCGGCACTGTGCACTTCAGGAACAACCATTTCTCACTAATCAGAGGATACGAAGACATCATTAACAAAAATATCACAATCTCCAAAGTCTCATATGTTCAAGGCCTTAGTCACAATCTGCTAAACATTGGTCAATTATGTGACAAAGAACTTGAAGTGAATTTTCGTTCTGAAAGATGCTGTGTTAGAACCTACGAAAGAAATGAGATATTAGTCGGATCTCGCAAGTCAAATCTCCACACCATCGATCTGTCAAAAGTTGAAACACCATCTGATTTTTGTCTAGTCTCCAACGTCTCAAATGACAAAAACTGGTTGTGGCATCGCCGACTCTCCCACTTGAACTTCAAACATATCAGTAAACTCGCAAGTGGAGGGTCGGTCGCTGGTTTACCAAAGATTAAACTTGAAAAGACTCACTTATGTGGTGCTTGCGAGATGGGCAAAATGAAGAAAGTTTCACACAAGCCCAAAGTGGAACACAACAAGACTCGTCCTCTTCAGCTTATTCACATGGATTTGTGCGGACCCATGTGAACTCAAAGCATTCACGGCAAGAAGTAAGTTCTTGTTATGGTGGATGATTATTCTCGCTATACATGGGTCAAATTTCTTCGCACAAAGGACGAAGCACCCGAGACAATCATTGCCTTCTTGAAGAATGTTCAAGTTAAAATGGAGCTTTCCGTCCAAACCCTTCGCATGTATAATGGAACCGAGTTCAAGAACCACATGCTCGACACCTTCCTCACCTCAGTTGGTATTTCTCATACAGTCTCCATGGCTCGAACTCCACAACAGAATGGTGTGGTCGAACGAAGTAACCGTACGTTGGTCGAAGCTGCTCAAACCATACTCGCTCACTCCAAATTTCCACACCATCTTTGGGCCGAAGCCGTCAATACCGCTTCCTACCCCCAAAACTGTTCAATCATCAACAAGCGGTTTACCAAAACCCTTTATGAATTGATCAACAAATGCGTTCCTTCCATACATCATCTCTATACGTTTGGTGTTTGTTGCTTTATTCTGAATGACAAAGAGGATCGTGGAAAACTTCACACCAAAGCTGACGAAACATACTTTCTCGGATATTTCTCCTAACGCATCTGCCTATCGGGTCTATATGAAGGATACAAGAGGTGTCACAGAAAGCGTCAATGTTCAATTCGATACAAAGGCCGAAATGGCTCCCGAACCTAACAGTTCTGGCCCCGCACTTACTGGCGTATTAGCTTCCGAACACCTCAGTACGGAACCTGTTCTTAACCCGTCTCATCCAAATCACGCCTCTACCTCCAAAACAAATACCTCTGATTTGGATGATCTGTTTGAGCACTTCTATTCATATTATTTCGGAACATACATCCTTGTGCCCAAACCGTTAGACCCCCAAACTTGATAGTTGCCGAGACCACTGATCTTTCCAGGCCGCCAGTATCAACGAACATATTCTCAACTGATGCAAATTCAAGCACCTCAGTACTACATGATCCTACTTCAAAACCTAACAAAGCTGCACCCCTTGTAGTCATCACTCCACTCAGATCGGATACAGTCGTCACCATCGATCCGAATCTACTTCCAGAGGAACCATTTCCTGATCAAGTTTCACCATCAAATCCTGAACCGACATCCTCTCCCCCACCTTCAACTTCCATTCCTTAGGATGTCTCTAGTTCAATTCGACCTTCCGAAGTGGTTCCAGCTTTGGAAACAGTTCAAGATTTACCACTTGGCACCTATGTGGATGACCATCTTGATCATTCCCCGAATCAATCGCTTCTCCTTTCTGATAAGTGAACCAGATCTCACCCACCTGCTCAGATTATTGGAGATCCCTAAAACCGGTCACCACGAGATCTGCCTCCACAAATGACAAAATCGAACCAACCACTGTTGAAGAAGCCATGTCGGATCCTGATTGGACTACGGCCAATTTGAAAGTATCAAAGTTTGGCGCCTCGTTCCACGACCCCGCAACAAGACCATCATTGGCACAAAGTGGATCTTAAAAAAAAGCGAGACGAAGATGGAATTGTCATACGCAATAAAGCACGGCTTGTCGCAAAAGGATATCATCAGCAAGAAGGCATTGACTATGACGAAACATTCGCACCAGTTGCTCGGATTGAAGCCATTCGCATGTTCTTGGCATATGCGTCTCACAAGAACTTTGTTGTTTTTCAAATGGATGTCAAAACTGCTTTCCTCATTGGAGTTCTCCGAGAAGAAGTATATGTCTTTCAGCCCGACGGATTCGTAGATTATGCAAATCCACATCATGTCTATATCCTTGATAAAGCACTATACAGACTCAAACAAGCGCCACGTGCATGGTATGACAGCTTATCCAAGTATCTAGTCAAAAACAGTTACTCCAAAGGTAAAATCGATCCTACCCTTTTCATCAAAAAGGAAAAAGGTGATATCATGCTTATCCAGATATATGTAGATGAAATTATTTTCTAATCGACCAACTCGCAAAACTGCAAGACCTTCTCCGACCTCTTGAATGCCAAATTTAATATGAGTATGATGGGAATGATGAATTTTTTTCCTCGGTCTTCAAGTAAAACAATTTTCTATGAAAATATTCATCAACCAATCGAAATACATCTCGGATATGTTAAAGAACTTTAATATGACGAACTTTCTCTCGATTGAAACTCCCATGTCTCCGGGTTCTAAGCTACACGCGATCCTTTGGGCAAAACAGTGGATGCAAAGACCTACTGGGGCATGATAAGCTCATTAATGTAGTTAACGGCTAGTCGTTCGGATATAATGTTTGCTACATGTCTATGCGCTAGATATCAAGCTTCTTCTAAGGAATCTCATCTTAGTGCCATTAAGCGAATTTTTTTTATTTACAAGGTACTACTGATCTTGGCCTATGGTATCCTAAGGATATAGGTTTCGAGCTAACTGCTTTTTCAGATGTTGATCATGTCGGATGCATGCTTGATCGAAAGAGCACAATGGGCCATATTCAATTCTTGGGAGATAACTTAGTCAGCTGGTCTTTAAAGAAGAAAACGTGCGTCTCTACATCTACTGCAGAAGCCGAATATATCGTTGTCGCAAGTTGTTGCTCACAAGTAATTTGGATGCGCACGTAACTCAAAGACTATGGATTTTGGTTCAATAAGATTCCCATCTATTGTGACTCGAAGAGCGCAATCGCCATATCCAACAATCCAGTCCAACACACCAAGACAAAACACATCGATGTCTGGTACCATTTTATTAAAGACCATGTCTAAAGAGGTACAATCGAATTATACTTTGTTAATACGGAAATACAGCTTGCCTACTTGTTCACAAAGGTATGGGATGAGCAACGCTTCCAATTTATAGTGTCCAAGTTAGGCATGCTCAATCTCAAAACCTGATTCTCAATCAGTATATTTAAAACTTCACAAAAAGCCCATTCAAGTTTAAATGCACATTAACCCTCTATAGTGAATCTTCATTATACTTGAATTCTCGTTTTGTGAACTTTTAAACTCTCTAAAATGTTCTGTACTTTCACAGTTTTTTTCGTTCTCGTACATTTTTCGACAGGTGTGTGTCTTTTTTTTAAAGATATTTCGATGTTAGTTTTACTAATCTTTCAGTTTTCGAGGGGGAGCGGTCAGGTAAGTTTTCTTCACTCTCACACGTCTAGGAGGAGACAAGTTTTTCTTACCTTAGGCACATTTCAAGGGGGCCCTTAAATTTTTTTCAAATATCTTTCTTATCGCATCATAAGGACTCGATATCCTCCATCTTGTCGCTTCAATAAGACTCGACATCTAACAATGTCGAGCTACTAAGACTTGACAAGCACCCTGTGCAATGAACACATGCCAGGTGTCCCTGGCCCACTATTTAAACTCAAGGACCCACACATACTGTTCACTTTTAAAAAAAATCAAAATTCCCTCTTTTTCTCTCGAACTTACCCGAGCAAACAACACTCAAATTTTTCCTCAAAATCTTCGAATTTTGCAACTCCAATCACACCATCAGGTTCGTAATCACTTCTTGAACATCTTTAATTCTTGCTCATTCCTGTTTTAATCACTGTATGCTTATAAATTTCATGATTGATTGTTTGGTTCCCAAAACCCTTGGGTTTTCCGATTTCAATGCTTTGTAGTGTTTCTGGATCGAATCTGGCCCTAGGATTAGTGTTAGATATGTTAGGCGAAGCCCATCGACCTTATATCTAGGCTTAAAACTCACTATTTTGCACTTTTGAATTCTGGGTAGTTAACTGGTCACGTTTATCGACTCTTCGAATACTTAGAGAATTTTTTGTGTATCTTTGAAGTTTTGTCGAGTCCAATGGATCCGACATGTTTTCTTGTCGAGTCCCCAATGATCAACATCCAAGCCTAAGAATTTATATCGTGTCACATAGACTCGACATGTTTTCTTATCGCGTCCCAAAGGCTCGACTTCAAGGACTAAGTGTTTTTGTCGCATCCTTCTTACTCGACATGCTTCTTATTGACTCTAGTATGTTGAACTTCAATTTTTTTCTTTTTTTCTTTCTTTTCCTAAGACTTGATATCGACCCAATTAGATTCGACAAAAAATTATGTCGCCTCTTTGATGCTTGACATATCTCCTAAAAGTTGCTTAGAGAATCTTAAGTCCTCATCTCGCTTCTATTAGACTCGACATACATTTATGTCGACTCCTATGGAATTGGATGGAATGGAATCTGTCAAATGAATTTGAATTTGAAAGAATTGGAATTGGAATGTTGTCAGGTTTGACCAGCTGTTTGGTTGGCAGAATTGGAATGGAATCTGTTGAAAGAATTGGAATCTGTCTGTTAGGTTCACAGAATGTAGCTTTGGAATTGGAATGAAATTCCAGTAAATGACTAAAATACCCTTTTTATTAAATTTAATTTTTAAACTAAAATTAGTTTAATAAAATAATTATTAATTACTTCAATTTTTTAACACTAAAAATAATTTGAGCTTTTTTACAGCTAAAAACTGCATAAAACAGTTAAAAACTACATAAAACAGCCAAAAACTACAGAAACTGCTAAAACAGCAAAAATCATAATTTTTTTAAGCAAAAATAGCTAAAAACTGCAGAAAAAATCAAAAAACTACAGCAAGACAACATCTGTTAGGGCAAGACATATTTTAGTTGTAGCAGGAGACGATGGAGAACCTAACTGCTAGGGGTGAGGAAAAACTGAACCGAAACTGAAAAAAAGACCGAGAAACCGAAAACTAAAAAAAACCCGAAATACAGAACCGAAATCCAAAACCTGAAAATTGAAAAAAAAAACCCGAAAAAATGAACCGAACCGAAATCGAAAAACCGAAAACTGAAAAAAAAAACTCCGAAAAAACCGAACCGAAAATCCAAGTGAAGAGGTGTCGGCTTATTTTTTTAGAGATTAGGGTTATAGTTCTTTTTTATGATGAGGGTATTTTAGACATTAATAAAAGAACCAATTCAATTCCAATGAAATCCCATGGGTAAGGTAAGGAATCTCAAGTTGCCCCATTTTGGAATTCTTAGGAATTTACCAAATTCCAAATCTTGAAAATAATGAGCCAAACAAGGGAATTGGAATCTGGTCAAAGGAATTCAGATTCCAATTCCACCAGATTCCAATTCCACCAGATTCCATTCCATTCCGGCGAACCAAACGCCCCCTTTAAGTCTTGTCGACTCCTTGGTACTCGACAACATTGTTTTCTCGATAGCACCTCACCAGACATATTTTTATATCGAGTCTCACCTCATCTTCATGGTCCGATATTCATACTTAGCATTATTTTCGTCTAGTTTATTCCATTTAACACTTCAAACTGATCTGCTTTCTATGGTTTATTAACAATGTACTTTCAGTTTCCATGGCGGCTATTAATAATCCCAATGTATTGGATGACGAGCACCCCATGTTTTCGGAACTATCTACCACCCCAAGAATCAATGTTGAGAACCGAGACGACGTGTTAATGCCTCCTTCGGAAAAGCGAATATTTCAACCCAACAACCATCGCCTAAACTTCACTATGAACCCCGAACATCCAGTCATCATGGAGATTCTCAAACGCCATCCTCTTCGGTTGCTTTCTCTTTGGAGCAGCGCGTCCCTGCCTTTTATCTACAACAGTTCTGGTACACATTGACAAACCATCCGGTGGAAAGCAACTATCACTTCACGGCACAAATAGATGACTATGTGACCCGACTCACTCCATCTACAATTCACGTAGTCCTACGACTTCCTACCTCGGATGACTATGAAGACCCTGTGACTGAAGTAGAACTACGCCGCGAGCTACACGCCTTGGGATTCAACTCTGACCTCACAAATGTTGGTCAATTCAAGCGCATGCACCTACCACACATATGGTTCCCCCTGTTTTCCCAAATCAATCGATGTCTGACGGGAAAACACACAGGCATGGACAGAGCAAGCACGGAAGTACTTCGGATTTTCCATGGAATAATCTACGGTGGTAACTACGACTACGCTACACTGATCTGATCTGACTTGGTAGGTTTTGTTGCAGATAAAGGGAATTCCAGAAACCGTCAATTCCTATCCTACCAACGGTTACTGCAGCTGTTCATTCATTCTATGATGCACTCCCGCCCGAAATTCCAAGACGCGCCGACACACCACTCGGACCAACACACACACAAAAGTACTTAAAGCTAAACGATCAAGAGTTTCTGAACGTAAGGCTTATTCCCGCTTTCCTACTAGCCCAAGCTGATCAACACGCACCAAGTGTGATAGCGTATAGGGAGAGAATTGGCTTAATGGCTCCTCCACTACCGGATGAGCCTGCCCAAGAGCCAATCCGTGAGGAACATAATGAGATAGGTGAGGGTCATAGAATAGATGAGCATGTTCCGGATCAAGGGGATCCTGAACAGGGCATTGAGATAAGAGAAGAGGTGAGGGGAAATGACGAGGGTGGTGCGTTGATCAACCTACAACCTATCTCTACTACTACTGCACCCATCATCCCTATTCCACCTCAACCAAATGCTGCAACGGCAACCACCTCTCAACCCACTTGCCGAATCCCTCGCTTGAAACTCCTAGTTCGTGGCAGCCGCATCTTTCGCCAACCCTCACCATCAGACACAGAAACTGACGATACACTTGAGCTCCATGACAGTTCAGAAGATCTACGACCAAGACGTCACCGAAGAATTTCAGCTGCGGATGATGCCCTAAACAGGATCGGCCGCCAGCCGTCAATCCAAGAGTCATCTACTGATGCAACTAACTCAGATTCCATTGTTGAACCAGTTCATCAATCTGATCCCCTATATGAAAATCTATCCAGCCAACCTACTGAGCCAAATGTTGGAAAAATAAGGAGAACGGAGGAAGAATTAGTTTAAAATGTTGAAGTGAGATTGAGTGAAGGGGGGGGGGTCAATATTCCTGAGAGAGAGATTCCTATCACCATAAGCCGGGTAACCGTGTCCCTTGTCGATAGTAATCCGTTGGGTACCGATATTGGACAAGCTGTTGTGGACTCAACAACGCAAGTGCACACCTCAACCATCCACTTCATAGCCTCACAACAGGCTACAGTTTCATCACTTGTTCCGGGTCTAGCTCCTCATATAGCACCCCTCCTCTCGGGAGGCATAGCTATTGAAACAAGAAGTAGTATCCCGCCTACTTCGACTTCAGTTCCACGCACATTGAGTCTAGAGTCCCCTAGGACACTAGAGTCACTACACACCGTGGATCTTCGTGACACGGTCGGAACTTCCATAGTGATGTCATATATTGACATTCCACGAGGATTGGAAGGAAATCCTACAAGTGCTAATATCATGCCAACACTGAACGTAGGTCCCACGGTTGATTCAACTATGGTGTCAACAGGTGTTCAAAGTGACCCTGGTGTTTCCCTTCCAGGCACTGTTCCCCCACATTTCACTGTCGATCCTGCCATACAAGCATATATGGATGTTGCATTTCAACAAGCCAAAGCTTCCATGGAAGCTCACGAGGAACGAATGCAACTTACTCTTTCGCAACAATCTACCATTCGTTTCCGGTACAGGGCCTCCTCAAGCTTCTCATGCAGTACGTCTAGACCGACTACCAGTCGATCTCCACCTCCTGAGTTATCTAGTGATTCATCATATGAATATGAGCCTCGATCTGAACTTGAGCCCCGACCTCGGCCTCCTTCTACACGTAAATCTCAGTTCAACAATGATGAACTGATGTATATGCTCTTAGCAAACCTACTTGCGAAAGCTGAAGCTCGAGGTCTACCTGAAGATGAACTCACTGGCCTTCTCCGACGCAACCTTGTCATTCCTACAGTGACTTGTCATGAGTTTGATTGTTTCAAAGCTGACGTCGAGAAGAAACTCTCTGAAATGCTGACTCAACAGTGACAAAGTGAAGAGAACATACTTGGCGCTATTACAACTCTTCGCCAAGATATTAAGGAGTTCTGCCAACCAGCTGAGAATTTTAAACATCGTCGACCTGATTAGGACGATCCGAATACCGCTGCTAATCGCCCTGAGGGGGAGAAACGCCGTCGGGTAACAAGGACTCTAGCTCAAACCAGGAAACCACAACTACAACTTCTGGCACATCTTCAGCCGCTCCACCATCCCGACAGCAAATTAATCCACCTCTCACGCAACAACAAGTAAATCAGCCAACGGTTGAAAAGCCCACATCAGATTTTGACTTTGGGAGTATGTCTCGTGCAGTGGAACCAGAATCGATCAACGATGAACTGGTTAATGTTCAGAATCTGCGAAATCAAGTAAAACACTGGTTCAAAGATCTATACGCTCCGGAATTAAATGAAGAAGATTATGTGAACTTACATCATACAAACTTAAACTATCATCCGGGATCTACTATTGAAACTGGGTTACTGCCTCATTAGATCCGTTGGGAAAGAATGTTCCAGAGTAATAACTCAAAATGGGTAAACCAATAGATCAAAGTGGCCTATCTTGAAAAAAAATGCACAAGATATTTGTTGAGAAGAAGAATCCAGATGATCTATCTCATATCCATCTCGTCACTGAAATGGATGCCGATCAAGTGAAAGAGTATGTATGGTTGTTGAAAATGAAAGCAAAGAGACCGGTAGAAGTGATCTCAAGGCACAAGATAGTCGACATTAAGGAAATAAGTTTTAACAAGCTGCTTCAAGTAAAGTTTCCTACATTCAGAGTTTTACGAGACAATGACAAGGAATACTACTTCGCTTAAGCAGACTTTGATGTGGTCGATATGGAAACTTTATACACAGAGCTGCGAGACAAACGCAAGAGATCATTTGATGAGAAAAGAGCATTAAGAGCCATAGCAAGGCATGTTCAAAAGGAGTTACGATTCGGTTACCTTCATGATCTATAGAGAGGTATTGAAAGTCAACAAAAGAAGGTTTATCTGGCTAAACCTACTCAAGAGATCCCCGACCTACATAAATTTTATGTTCTAACCATTCTTACCATGGCAGCTCACGGTGTTGTTTACATGAAGATGAATGGGGAAAAACGGTTCTAAAGGTTCAATGAGACAACTGCTTATTCTGATGGTACGTTATGGGGAGTCAGAAATAGATTATCCGCAGGGATAGGTTCAGATAGAAAGCAGAATATACAGTTAAAGCCAGAGATCAAAGGAAAAAGATTTGGGATGCAATAAATATCATCGACAAACGCCTAATCTACCGCTAGACTCTAGGAAGATTTGAAGGCATGTTTAAGCTTAGAAGATAAAGACTTATTTTGCCCCAAAAGGGGGAGATTGTTAGGACTCTATTTTAATTGTGACAAAATAAGGAAAGGATAATTATGTATTTTGTAAAAGGCAATTCTATAATGCCTAAAACTCTTACTTTCCTTATATGCGCTAGTCTTTCAAGATAAATAGGGGGTTAAGGGGTATCATTAGAAAAGAAGTCGATAGAAAGAGAGAGCCGTATTATTTGAGAGCTTATTGTAATCGATATACTCTATCAAGTGAGATATACGACTTTGGTTATTCATATTCATCGTGTTCTTCATGTGCTTACCATATTATATTTGTGCTTGGTATTATTCTGGGATCCACACTTAGATTCTGGATGCTCCAAACACATGACTAGACAAAAGGTGTTGCTCGCCAACTACACTGATAAAGCAGGCGGATATGTACGATTTGGAATCAATCATTTTGCACCTATCAAAGGAATCGAAGATATTGTTCATGACAATCTCACAATGTCCAAAGTTTCATATGTCCAAGGCCTTAGTCACAATCTCCATAGCATTGGCCAATTTTGTGACAAAGATCTTGAAATGAACTTCCGATCCGAAAGATGTTGCGTTCGCACTTACGAAGGAAACGAATTGTTAGCCGGTTCTCGCAAATCAAACCTTTATACCATTGACCTTTCAAAGGCTAACACCCCAACCGATGTGTGTCTCGTCTCAAAAGTCTCCAATGACAAAAGCTGGCTTTGGCATCGTCGACTCTCCCATCTCAACTTCAAGAATATCAGTAGACTTGCAAACAGAGGGTTGGTCACTGGCTTACCAAAATTCAAATACGAGAAGACACATCTGTGTGACGCTTGCGAGATGGGCAAAATGAAGAAAGTTTCACACAAGCCCAAAGTAGAACACAGCACGTCGCCCTCTTCAACTTATTCAAATGGATATGTACGGCCCAATACGGACTCAAAGCATCCACGACAAGAAGTACGTTCTTGTTATGGTGGATGATTATTCCCGATATACATGGGTCAAATTTCTTCGAACAGACGAAGCTCCCGACACGATCATTGCGTTTCTGAAGAATACTCAAGTCAAACTAGAGCTTACTGTTCAAACCATTCGCACGGATAATGGCACGGAGTTCAAGAATCGCACGCTCTGCACCTTCCTCACCACCATTGATATCACTCACACGTTCTCCGTGGCTCGAACTCCACAACAAAATGGTGTGGTCGAACAACGTAACCGTAGCCATCAAAACTTCCACACTACCTTTGGGCCGAAGCCATCAACACCGCTTGTTACACGCAAAATCGTTTCATCATCAACAAGCGTTTCAACAAAACCCCATACGAATTAATCAACAACCGCATCCCGACCATTCATCACCTCGACACCTTCGGTTGCCGATGCTTCATTCTCAATGAAAAAGAGGATCGCAGGAAACTTCACACCAGAGCCGATGAAGGATACTTTCTTGGCTACTCGCCAAACGTAGTTGGCTACCGGATCTACGTAAAGCATGCAAGATGTGTCACAGAACGCGTCAACGTTCAATTCGATGATAAGGCCGAATTGGCTCCTAAACAACTTTGTTCCGCACCCGCGCTTACTGGAGTTTTAGCTTCCGAACACCTCAGTTCGGAACCTGTTCCTAACCTGTCTCATCCAAATCAAACCTCCACCTCCAAAACAAATACCCCTGCTTTGGATGATCTGTTTGAGCACTTTTATTCTGATTACTTCGGACCATACATACCAAAATGCCCAAACATGTAAACCCACCAATCTTAGAAGTTGTCGAGACCACTACTCTTTCTGGACCGCCTGTATCTACAGACATAGTCTCAATTGCTGCAATTCCAAGCACCTGATTCTGCTTTAAAACCTAACGATGTTGCACCCCTTGAAATCACCACTCCACCCAGCTCGGAAACAGTTAACCCTAATCAAGTTGTCACCACCGATCTGAATCCACTTCAAGCAGAACCAATTCCTAATCAAGTTTCACCATCGAATCCTGAACCGGCATCCTCTCCCCCACCTTCGACTTCCATTTCTAATGATGTTTCCAGTTCAACTCGACCTCCCTAAGCAAAATCGAACCAACCATTGTTGAAGACGCCATGTCTGATCCTGGTTGGATTATGGCTATGCAAGAGGAACTCAATCAATTTGAAAGTCTCAAAGTTTGGCGCCTCATTCTCCGACCCCACAACAAGACCATTATTGGAACAAAGTGGATCTACAAAAACAAGAGAGACGAAGACGGAATTGTCATACACAACAAAGCACGACTTGTCGCAAAAGGATACTGTCAGTAAGAAGGCATTGACTATGACGAAACATTCGCACCAGTTGCTCGGATTGAAGCCATTCACATGTTCTTGGCATATGGAGCTCACAAGAACTTCTTCGTTTTTCACATGGATGTCAAAACTGCTTTCCTCAATGGCGTATCCGAGAAGAAGTATATGTCTCTCAGCCCGACAGATTCGTAGATTCTGCAAATCCACATCATGTCAATATCCTCGACAAAGCACTGTACGGACTCAAACAAGCCCCACGTGCATTTTTTTACAACTTATCCAAATATTTTGTCAAAAACGGTTACTCTAAAGGTAAGATCGATCATACACTTATCATTAAAATGGAAAAAGGTGATATCATGCTTATCCAAATATATGTAAATGACATTATTTTCGGATCGACTAACCCACGATACTGCAAGAATTTCTCCGAACTCATGATTGCCAAATTTAATATGAGTATGACGGAGTGATGAATTTTTTCCTCCGTCTTCAAGTAAAAAAATTTTTTACGGGAATATTCATCAACCAATCGAAATACATTTCAGATATGTTAAAGAAATTTAATATGACGAACTGTATCTCGATTGGAACTTCTATGTCCCCGGGTTCCAAACTACATGTCGATCCCTTGGGAAAAGCAGTAGATGCAAAGAACTTCCGGGGCATGATAGGTTCTTTGATGTATTTAACGGCTAGTCGACCAGATATGATGTTTGCTACCTGTCTTTGTGCTAGATATCAGGCTTCTCCAAAAGAATATCACCTTAGGGCCGTTAAACGTATTTTTCGTTAGTTAAAAGGTACTACTGATCTTGGCCTATGGTATCCTAAGGATACGGGTTTCCAGCTAGCTACTTTTTCAGATGTTGATCATGACGGATGCATGCTTGATCGAAAAAGCACAACGAGCCATATTCAGTTATTGGGAGAGAAGCTTGTGAGCTGGTCATCGAAAAAGAAAACATGCGTATCCACATCCACTGCGAAAGCCGAATACATCGCTGCCGCCAGTTGCTGTTCACAAGTCATTTGGATGTGCACGCAACTCAAGGATTATGGATTCTGGTTCAACAAGATTCCCATATATTGTGACTCGAAGAGCGCAATCGCCATATCCAGCAATCTGGTCCAACATACCAAGTCAAAACACATCGATGTCCGGTACCAGTTTATTAAAGCCCATGTCGAAAGAGGTATAATCGAATTATATTTTGTCAATATAAAACTTCATCTTGCCGACTTGTTCACAAAAGGCATTGGATGAGAAATGTTTCCGATTCCTAGTATCCAAGTTGGGCATGCGTGTGTCTTCAAACTTCACAAAAAGTCCATTCAAGTTTAGATGCACATTCACCGTTCAAAGTGAATCTTCATTTTCATTTTAAATTCGTTCTCGTACAATTTTCGTCATGTGTGTGTCTTTTTATATTTATATGTCTCGATATTTGCTTTTAACTGATCTTTCAGTTTTCGAGGGGGAGCGGTAAGGTAAGTTTTTCTTAACCCGCACACTTGTAGGGGGAGCTAAGTTTTCTTACCTTACGATAATGTTCACGCACTAACTTGTCGATTTTAACTAGCTCAATATCCCTCTCTTATCTACCCAATAAGACTAGACATCCGAAGATGTGGAGTCCCCAATACTCGATAAGCCCCTCATCGACATACTTATCTGATGTCAGGTGAAAAGTGCCACGTGTCATTATCCCATGTCCCCACTATTTAAATCACTGGCCCACTTGCACTATTCACCCTTCAAAATCGATTTCCCCTCTTTTTCTTTCAAAAGTTCACCCGAGCACCCAACAATCAGATTTTTTTTTTCAAATCTTCAAATTTCACAAAACAATTCACATCACCAGGTTCGTATTCACTGTGCTAACACTTTTAATTCTTGCGTTTTTTAGTTTTAACCACTGCATGCCTGTCAATTTATTCATTAACTGTTCGGTTTCCAAAAACCCTTGGGGTTTCCGATTTTCAGGTTTTTAGTGTTTCTGGTTCAAAATGGGCGTTAGGATTAGCTTCAAAAGTGTTAGGCGATGCCTATCGACCCAGATCTAGGCTTCAACCCTTTAATTTTAATTTTGAAATCTGGGTTGTTGCATGTTCATCCTTGTCGGCCCACGTCATAACTTAGAAATTATTTCGGATTTTTTTTGAAGACTTGTCGCCTCCCATAGGTTCGACATAATTGCTTTGTATGCCATATTATATTCTTTAAGTGTTTATGTCGAGTCCCTTATACTCGGCATGATCCTTTCTTGAGCCTCAAGTTTTCAAAGTATTTTTGTCGACCTTGTTAGACTCGACATACATCTTTGTCGACCCCTAATAGACTCGATATACTCCCTTGCACGTCTTAGAAAATTCTAAGTGTTTATGTCGACCCCTTTACACCCGACATATACGTATGTCGGCTTCTATAGGCACCATATCCACACTTATCTTTTTCTTAGACCAACCAAGTAATCTTATCGACTCCACTTAGCTCGACACCTATTTATGTCGATCCTATTAGACTCGACATCTATACTTATCAATTTCTTTGGGTACTTTCTATCCTATATGGCACTAATATCTCTTCCATGGCTTGACTAACAATGCTCTTTCAGTATCAATGGCGGCCATCAATGATCCAAATGTGTCGGATGACGAAAATCACATGCCTTCTCAGAGGTCTACTGCTCCAAGTATCAATGCTGCAAACTGAGATGACTTGCTATTGCCCCCATCTAAAAAGCGAAAATTTCTACCAAACAACCATCGGCTCGACTTCAACATGAAGCTAGAACATCTTGTCATCATGGAAATTCTCAAACGCCACCCTCTACGGTTTTCTTTCTCTTTGGAACAGCGAGTCCCAGCTTTTTATCTACAGCAGTTATGGCATTCATTGACATATCATCCGGATGATGGCGACTACCACTTCACTGCCCAAATAGACGACTATGTGACACGTCTCACACCATCCAGAATTCGACGTGTCCGGCGACTGCCTGCCGCAGACGCCTTTCCTGGACATCAATCCTATGAAGACCTCGTAACTGAGGAAGAACTATGCAGAGACATCCACGCTTTAGGGTTTAACTCTGACCTAACACACGTCGGTTAATTCAAGCTTATGTACCTGCCGCACATTTGGTTCACACTTTTTTCACTCATCAATCGATGTTTGACAAGAAAACACACTAGTATGGACAAAGCAAACACTGCAGTCCTTCGTATCTTCCACGAGATTATCTACAGTCGACACTACGACTATGCTACCCTTCTCTGGTCTGACCTGGTAGACTTTGTACGGATAAAGGGAATGCCAGTGATCGTCAATTCCTACCTTACCAATGGTTATTCCAGCTCTTCATTCATCATATGATGCGCTCCCGAAGCGAAATTCCAAGACGGGCCGACACGCCACTTGGACCCACATACACACAAAAGTACCTGAAGTTGAATGATACTGAGTTCTCGCACACGATGCCTATTCCTGCCACCCTACTAACCCCTCCAATACCGGTTAGGCCTGCCCAAGAGCCAATCCATGAGGAACATGATGAGATGGATGAGGGTCCTAGAATAGATGAGCAGGTTCAGGATCACGGGAATCCTAAACAGCGCGTTGAGAGAAGAGATGAAGTGATGGAAATGTCGAGGGTGGTGCATCTAATCAGCTCATCCCTACAACTGTTGCACCAAAAATTCCCATTCCACCTCAAACCAATGCTGCAACCGCAACTACTTCCCGCATCCCATGCTTGAAACTTCTAGTACGTGGCCGCCAAATCTTCCGTCAACCTTCACCATCAGATACCGAGACCGAAGATACTCATGGCCTCCATGATAGTTCTGATGATCAACCACCGAGACGTAAGCCAAAGAATTTCCACTGCGGATGATGCGCTAAACCGAATTGGCCGACAACCTTCCATCCAAGATTCACCCTCTGATGCAACCGATCCAAATTCCGTTAATGAACCATTTCAACAATCTGAACCTCTATCTGAACCAATATCCGAACCACATTCTAAGCCGAGTTTAAGAGAAATAAGGAGAACGGAGGGAGACTTAGTCGAAAATGACAATATAAGCTTGTGTGAAGGCGAGGTAAATATGAATGAGAGTGAGATGCCTACATCCACTAGCCGGATAACCGTGTCCCATGTCGATACACCTCTATTGGGTACCGATATTGGACAAGACGTTGTGGACCCAGCAACGCAAGTGCACACCCCAACAATCCACTCCGTAGCCTCACAACAGCCTATGGTTTCATCACTCGTTGCGGGTCTAGCTCCCCTCCTCTTGGGAGGCACAACTATTGAAACAAGAAGTTGTATCCTGTCTACTTCGACTTCATTTCAGTGCACATGGAGTGTAGAGCCCATTAGAACACCAGAGTCAGCGCACACCAATAGCCTCCGTGGCACGGTCGGAACTTCCATAGTGGTGTCGGTTCTCGACATTTCACGAGGATTGGAAGGAAATCCTACCAGCACTACATCAAGGCCAAGGCTGAACTTAAGTCCCACAGTTGCTTCAACTATGGTGACAACGGGTGTTCTAAGTGACCCCGGTGTTTCCCTTATAGGTACTGCTCCACAGAATTTCACTGTTAATCCTGCCATGAAAGCCTATGTAGATACTACTTTTCAGCAAGCTAAAGCATCTCTAGATGCCCACGAGGAACGAATGCGACTACTTTTCTGTAACAATCTACAATTCGATTCCAGCTCAAGGCCTCCTCAGGCTTCTCATGCCAGTACTTCCAGACAAAGTACCAGTCGATCTCTGCCTCCTAAGTTCTCTAATGATTCGTCCTCTGAATCTGAGCCTGACCTCGGCCTCCTACACCCCGTAAATCCTAGCTCAACGACGATGAACTAATGTCAATGCTCTATGCAAACATAATTGCTGAATCTGAAGCTCGAGGTCTACCTGAAGATGAGTTCGCTGGCCTTCTCCGACTCAACCTCGTCATTCCTACTGTTTCTCGTCATGAGATCGATTGCTTCAAAGCAGATGTCGAGAAGAAACTCACTGATATGCAGACTCAACAGAAGAATAGTGAAGATAATATACTTGGCGCTATTGAAGCTCTTCGCCAAGAGATTCGTGAGTTCTTGTAGCCAGATGAACGTTTCAAACATCGTCGACCTGATCAGCACGATCCGGATTCCGCTCCTAATCGCCCCGAGGGGGAGACACGTCGCTTGGTAACGAACTCAAGCTCAAGTCAGGCAAACAAACACTACAGCTCCTGGAACATCTTCATCCGCTCCACCATCTAGACAGCAACAACAAGTCAATCCACCTCCCATGCACCAACATGCAAATCAGCCAACGATTGAAAAACCCACGACAGATTATGACTTTAGGAGTATGTCTCGAGAAGTGGAACCAGAATCGATCACTGATGAATTGGTTAATGTTCGGAATCTGCGAAATCAAGTAAAACACTGGTTCAGAGATCCATACGCTACAGTATTAAAATAAGAAAATTATCTGAATTTGCAACACGTAAATCTGAAATATCATCCGGGATCCACTAGTGGAACAGATTTACTACCTCATCAAATCCGTTGGGAAAGGATGCTTAAGAATAACAACTCAAAATGGGTTAATCAACAGATCAGAGTTCCCTATCTTGAAGACACAATGCAAAAGATATTTGTTGAGAAAAAGAATCCGGAGGATTTATCTCATATCCGTCTTGTCACTGAAATGGATTCCCAACAAGTGACGGAGTGTGTATGGATGTTGAAGATGATTGGAAAGCCACCGGAAGAAGTGATGTCAAGACACAAGATAGTCGGCATGAAGGAAATAATTTTTGATAATCAGTATCAAGTAATGTTTCCCACTTTTAGAGTCATGCGAGACAATGGGAAGGAATACTACTTCACTAAAGTATATTTTGCAAACATTGATGTGGTTGACATGGAAACTTTGTACGTAGAGCTGCGAGACAAACCTAAGAGATCATTTGATGAGCAAAGAGCACTAAGAGCTATAGTGAGACATGTCCAAAAGGAGTTACGGTTCAGTTACCTTCATGATCTCCCTAGAGGAATTGAAAGCCAACAAAGGAAGGTTTATCTAGCAAAACCCAATCAAGAAGTTCCCGATTTATAAAAGTTGAAGGTTCTAACCATTCTTACCATGCTAGCTCACGGCTTTGGTTATGTAAAAGAGAATGGAGATAAACGGTTCTTAAGGTTCAATGAGACAGCTGCTTATTCTGATGGTACGCTATGGGGAATCAAATTTAAATTATCAACGGAGATATGTTCGGATAGAAAGAAGTCAATACAGTTAAAGAATGATCAAAGGAAAAAGATTTTGGATGCACTAGATATCATCGACAAACGTCTAATCTACCAACAGACTCTAAGAAGATTTGAAGGCATGTTCGAGCTTAAAAGATGAAGACTTATTTTGCCCCAAAGGGGGAGATTGTTAGGACTTATCTTGAATTGTGTCAAAATAAGGAAACAATGTTATTTTCTATTTCTGGTAAGTGGATAATGCTTTTCTTATTAGTTTCCTTATCTCATTAATCCTAGCAATATGAATAGGAGTCTTAGGGTTATTGTAAAAGACTAGAAGTCGAAATAGAGAGAGAAACGTATTATTTGAGAGCATACATTGTAATCGATATCTTCATTAAGTGGGATATCCGACTTTCGATATTAATCATATTCATCATGTTCTTTATGTTCATATTGTTTCATTACGTACTTGATCATATTCTAGGATCCACACGAACTGGTACCGAATGTCATTACCGGTTCGGGATTCGGTATTGATATTTTTCACTTTCGGGATTCGGTACTAGTTCCGGTAATCCCGAACCGAACTGGAGATTTTAAAAAGCCACTTTTAAATTCAAATTAGTAATAAACCCTTTACTCTTCCCAACATGATATCTTCCATTTTTATAGAAAATCCACCTGAATATATTACAATTTTTGGTTCTTGTATTTTCCACTCAAATAGCGATTTTTTTCTTGCAATTCTTCATATTTCGATTCTTGCAAACCTCCAAAATTGGTTCCGTAATTTCTTCAAATCCCGGTTCTCGCATAATCGGCTCCTCTAATCCGGTTTCCGCTTAACATGTATCAATCTGAAGTAGGTTTATTTATGGTTGTTTAATGGTCAACGGTGAAAAACGTTAGTCGTTCCCAAAAATGGATCCAAATGGTTCTAGTCCCGAAAATCCCGGTACCGAATTTCACTAATCGGTTCGGTATTCGGTATTGGGTTTTTCCACTTCCGGTTTCGGTACTACCCGATTTCGGTACCGGTTCGGTACCGAGCTCATCCCTAATATATATATATATATATATATATATATATATATATATCTCCCTCACACACACACACACATATATATATGTGTTATTTAATTGATGTCTTTATCACATTTTGTGTGTGACCCCATAGGTTCGAATGTAACTAATAGTATAGTTAATATCGAAAAGTCTTGTTTCTTATACATAAATCGAACAAACTCCCACATGCACATGGTACATGACCAATTAAGTATACAGACTACAGTTGCATCTAGCAACGCGATACAACCCCTAACTACATATGAATGTTAGTTTCTACAAAAATGCACTCCTTTTGTACAATGATATTTTGTCTTATGTCCCTTTATTACTAATATTCTTTGAACTTCAGGAATGAATCTGATCATCCTCATATTAGTTCAATGATAGGTTTCTTAACTTAAAACTCGAATATGATCATCAAACTAGATTGACTAACTGTCAATGTCGTTTTCGTATGACCATAGACTCATATCTATTCGATTCATCAAGGGGCCATATGATATCATACTATGAGCTAGTAGAGGAACAAATTCGATCTTGATTATATGCAATATCACAAGATTCATACTATGTCTAATAATAATCTTTTTAGTTGTCGTGTTCAGAACAACTTATGACTACCTCAAAAATGATGATCCGCTCATTCTAATGCTAACATCTATGTCGGGTCTAAGAATATACAGACACAGGAGTAAACAATGATTTTCATTCTTATAGTTTGGTTTTTATTGCTATTTTCATCCCTAGTCTTTAAAAACTTCTTTTTTGATCTAATGGTTTGCAATTTATGTCGTTTTTCGTCCTTGATACTAACACCGTAAAAAAATTAGTTAAGTAAACGTTATGTTTGTCTTTTCACATGTTTTGTTTTCCCTTAATTAATATTAGATAGTATGGGTATTGTTTAATATATTATTTTATATAAATATAGTAATAATAAAATAACATATAATACAATATTGAGTTTATTTTATAGCCCCCATGCCTTATTCCATATCGCGGTGCCGGTGAAAAAATACCACATCTCGCCACTCATCTCCGGTGGACCTCCATCTCCGATGAACCTACATTTTATTTTGTGGTGACCAAAAAAAAATTCAGAACAAACCCAAATAGAAACCCACGCCGACGAACGACCCATATCAAAGCCCACTTCGAGAAACATTCCTGGATCCAAACCCATTTCGACGTACGATCTTGTTAATGCCATAATGATCAAATAACGACGAATTCAATAACAAAGATTAAGAACACAATCATTGAATTACAGTAGTCATATGTATTGATGTGTTACTCTCTCTACAAACTCTCTCTCTCTCGCTCTCTCTATAGATCTATTACATGATTTACAATGAACGTGTTACAAAATAAACTACATACAAGTTATTTTTACCCTTTCCAATTACAATAAGTAAACTACAATTTAAGCTTATGTTGACTTTTTTGACATTAGACATTGACTCTTAACGTCATCAACATTGTAATCGTATATAATATATTTAGACCTAACAATCACTCTCTTTGTATTCGAGATAAAAATTCAACAAATCGGCTCTAAAACTCTCTTTCTTTGAAAACGATTGAACTTTGTCAACAAAACAAAATCTTCAGCAATGAAACAATGTTCTCATTTTATATTCAAGTAACTCGCATCTGAAGACAAACAAACTCCTGTTTTAAATAAATAGAATCTTCAAATCAAAATCTTCAGCTTGAATTAGTCTTTAGAATTTTTGGAAGACTTTTCACCAGACAGCAAAACTTTAAACAATAAGGCTTGAACCTTTGACACTACGTGTACTAAGCTCGTCACTTAAATATCATGAAAGAATCCATCTTCAATATCAAACATCTTCAAGTAGCTTTGACTTGAATCTTTAAAACAATCTTTGATAATACGCTTATTTGCTCTTTTGCTCAACATCAATCATAAGTCTTTGAATCTTTCTCCTCATTATCTATTTCCATATTACTTCATGTGTTTGCATGTGTCTTTAATATACTTTCTCCACTTCATGATGATTAGGAGAATCCTGAGCATCATGAACAATCAAAGACTAAAACATTGTAGCTTTATCAAACATAAATGTTAGTTCCCCCTAAAAAAGGTCTCCTTTCGAACAATTTGCTCCTCCTAAAAAAATGAACTCTTCCAAAGAATTTTCTTGCTCCTCCTCTAAATATGGGTAATCAGATACATAGAAGCACATTTAGCAACTATTAGCACAACAATTGAAATAAATTTAACTGAGTGACCTATTTAC
This sequence comes from Silybum marianum, assembly GCA_036898165.1. Classification (NCBI taxonomy): domain Eukaryota; kingdom Viridiplantae; phylum Streptophyta; class Magnoliopsida; order Asterales; family Asteraceae; genus Silybum; species Silybum marianum. Next base: position 40,153,212 of record CM072528.1, read on the forward strand.
AAAGTTAGCAATCATGAATCCATGATAGGACTTCCAGTCATCATTGAATTGAAATTGGAAAATTTCAATCTCAGACTATTCCGGCATTATCACAAAGGAAATGCAAATAGAATCACAAAACTCGTGCAATGTGTAGAAAGAATTAAGCATTATATGATATCTAAAGCTCAAAATGCAAAAAGAAAAATATTCCGTTGACTCAATTTGCATGATTAAAGTGCGAAGCCGGGATGGATTTCCTTCTATTTCAATATTCAAGTCTTTCAAATAAAGACTGAATACATTATATGTTGCGTGTCCGAGAAAAATTGAAACGTCTTTTTGTGAATAGATGATGATTCCTTCACAAAAGATTAGAGGGAGTTTGTTAGGACTAAAATGTCTTATGCAGTTAGATTGCGTTGTGAAGTCATCATGGTGACTTTTAGTTAGTTGGCTTGTATAAATAGTTTTCCATGTATTCATTGTTTACTTGTCTAGACACAATGTAAGGTGTAATTATGTGAAAGTTTGAGAGACAATTAAGAGAGTTTGTAATGTGCTACAATGACAAATTCAATTTAAGGATGACGAATTTACTCTCAATTATCATTATTTCTTGATTTCATTGATTGTTGAAATGTATCTGGGATTTACATATGGTATCAGAGCAAAATCGTTGATAAATCCTTCGATACGATCATCAAAGATTCAATAATTTTGGACTTTTTATTCACTGTGCGATTTTTTTGAAGATAAAGTAAGTTTTCAGCCAAATTTTCCGTGTTTTGGTTGTGATTTGATGCCAAATTGGTTCGTGAAGTGATGGCATCAATTAGAATCAATTACAGTTGTTAACAGGGGTGTTCGCGGTCCGGTTTGACGGTTTAACCCCTTAAACTACAAACCAGACCACTATGGCGGTTTAGAAAATTTCCAAACCGAGCGGTTTGACAACAAATGACCAAATCGGTCAAACCGGACCACCAAAAGGCGGTCTAGTCTGACTGGTTTAGGCGGTTTGGGCCTCTTATAGGCTTTAAGCTAAAAACCATGAAATTTATGTCTAAAATGAAATTTATTTCAATATAGTACTATTAGAAAAATAGTATACCGAATTATAAAAAAACGTATATCTCTAAAATTAGAAAAACATATTGAGCAAATGAAAAAAAGTTAAATAAATCCACCAACAATAATTATAATTTCGGACAAACATTTAGGAAGCTGTAAGACGATTTGGAATTTTGAATACGACTTAGACGGATTTTTAAATCTTGCCAGTTTAGAAATAAAAACTAAAAAACATAATGGTTTTGATGAACTTTTTTTAACATGGTCATAAAAGTAAACTCTACAACATGAAAAATAAATACAATTCATATATGTTTATTTTTGGCGGTCGGTTCGGTCCAGACCGCTTAAAAAAATGTTCAAACCATAGATCGGACCGGACCGAGTGGTTTGGCTATTTTTCAGACCTGATCGGACCGCCAAAAGCGGTCCGGTTTGACTTGGTTTGAGCCGTCTAACGGTTTTTTTTAACACCCCTAGTTGTTAATTTCATCAGTTTTGAGAGTTTGATCGCTTTTGGAGGCTTTCAGGTTTTCGGTGTCTTTGCTATTGGTTTGGAATCTAAATGGGTAAATTCGATACTTTTAGCGAAAAGTTCATGTATTAAAGTTGTTCTAAATCGAAATGCGAGCCTACATGTCAATTTTCTGAAGAATAGGACAAGTTTTGAGGTTAGAAACGAGATCTGGTGTTGACAGTTTCATAAAGCTCACAATCCTTGCATGGGTATATTCTTAAGCCTAACACATCTTTGATAGAGCCTCGCACATAATTTGCTTCGCACGAGCCTCGATCAATTTCTAATAAAGCTTACGCAAGCCTTGCCAAGCTTCATTTAATGCTGCCCGAAGCTTCCCTCGCACAAGACTTGTCCGAAGCCTTCCCAACTCCGCATACTTGTTAAACGAAACCACCCAAGCCACGCTTAATTTTTTCGATGATGATGATGATTCCTTCACAAAACATTAGTGGGAGATTGTCAGGACTAAAATGACCTATGCATTTAGAATGTGTTGTGAAGTCATCATGTTGACTTTTAGTTAGATTGACTTGTATAAATAGCTTTCCATGTATTCATTGTTTACTTATCTAGACACAATGTAAGGTGTAAGTGTGTGAAAGTTAGAGAGAGAATTGAGAAAGTTTGTAGTGTGATAAAGTGACAAATTCAATATGAAGATGATGAATTTACTCTCAATTATCATTGTTTCTTGATTTCATTGATTGTTGAATCGTATCCGGGGTCTACAGGACCCAGATTAAAGGTTCGAAATTGCTCCTGGTTTCCTCTTCCAACCCTTGGATACGTTCTTCAAATTTAAGATTTAAGATTCTTGATGAAACTAAATATGTTCATTTTAGTGGGTTTGGTTTCGGAAAATATGTTATTTCTAGATGGGCTTTGTTTAGAAACCAAATCTCTTCTTTAAGATTAGAAACCAATTATGTTCTTTAAGACTGATGATTTTGGATTTAAGATTGACTTTTAGGTGGGTTTTGGTCTTGATTATGATTGTGATTTTTAGGGGAAGGGGATAGTTTGAAGAAGGTCACCATGCTTTTGATAAGATCGGATTTTAAACAAAAATGGTTAAGAAATGGGGGTATCGGAGAGGAAGATGGTAGTTGAAAGATGGAAACAACGGTGGTTAGGGAGTGAAACGAAGACGAGGCTAAAACGACCGTGGGTAGTCTATCGGTGAGTTGATTATTATCAATACATAGTTTGGAGAAACCCACATGAAGGACTTGGAGGTTGGAGCAATTAGATAAGCTGACTGAAATATTTCCACGAAAGACTTGTTATTGAGATGTAGCGCTTGTAATCTAAAGAGACAACCAACTTCAAGAAAGTGTATTCTTTAGACATGATTCTCTCTAACTAAGCCGCTGAAATTGAGATTCAAGACGACAACTCTTTGGTGATAGGGGATGCAAGTAACACCTTGCTACTGGTTGAAAGGAATGGAATCGTTGTTCCTTGAGGTTATGACACCTTATGGATCATCATTGATCATATATTTGATGGAAAACAATGCCAAACAATCACGAACAATAGTGGTGGTGTGATGCACTTTTGCAGTCATATGAGGAAGAGATAGGGGTCCGGTGGTAGTCATGTTTCCGGAGAAGTGGATCACAAGAAAACTTAAAAATCAATCAATTGGTTGAGTGAAAACGTTTTGGGACAAATAGAAAGTTTGAACAAACTTGAATGACTTTTTAGAGAAAATTATAGACATGTCAAAAGTTTTTGTTTGGCATTTGAACTTGCACTGTTAGTGAACCAGAAAAAAGGATAGACATGCGAGAGACTGCTGTTAACCTTGACGGCAAGGGTTAATCCAGAGGTTCTGGATGTTTATCAAAAAAACGTTTCATACAAAATCAGAAATTGCTCCCCGTTGAAGTATATGCACGATTGTTTGCTCCCCCTTGACATTTGCATCTATTACTTTGCTCCCCCTCAAACTGTGCTTGGATCAGAAAATCATGAAAATATACATTTTGAGGTGTAGAGGAATCATTAGAGTAGGCAGAAGCTTCTGGTATGCTTGCAATGAAAATCCAGAGAATAACAAACAAAGAGTTTGAACAAAGACATGCTTAATAATACGATACAGAAGGGCTATTTGACAATAGATTATGATCTTTTATCACATATTAAGCATGGCCAACTTGCTGATTAGAAAATTGAATCTGTTGTCATCCAAGGCTTTTGTAAAGATATCAGCAAGTTCGTAATCCGTAGGAACAAAGAACATTTCTATTGTACCTTTTTCCACATGATCCTTTATAAAATAATACCTGACATCAATGTGCTTGGTTTTTGAGTGTTGCACTGAATTTCCTGTGATGGCTATTTCACTTTCTGAATCACATAGAATGGGTATCTTATCATACAGAAGGCCATAATCTCTGATTTGGGTTTTCATTCATATTACTTGTGAAAAACAACTAGCAGCAGCAACATATTCTGCTTCTGATGTGGAAGTTGACACACAGTTTTGCTTCTTATATGTCCAACTGATTAGCCTGTTCCCAAGAAGTTGACAACTTCTAGAGGTACTTTTCCTGTCTAATTTACATCCTGCATGATCTGAGTCAGTATAAGCAATTAAATCAAACCTAGAATGCTTTGGATACTAGAGACCCAATGAGGGTGTTCCTTTTAGGTATCTAAATATTCTTTTCACAGCAGCCAAATGAGATTCTTTGGGATTGGCTTGATGTCTTGCACAAAGACATGTATCAAACATTATATCTGTTCTACTTGCAGTTAAGTACAGAAGATATCCAATCATACCTCTGTAATTTTTGACATCTACTTGTTTACCAGAGGGATCAGAGTCAAGTTTAGTACTAGGTGTTAGACCTCATTTCAAAAGAAGTATGAATCAGAATTAAGCAGTTCATGCGCATCCGATGACGTGGCAGGCACACCCTCCGTGTGGAACTTAGTTTGTTATTCTCTTGCTTACGTGTCGAGTTGTAATAGGGTAGGTAGTTGACGTTCAATATTGTAATGGTATAAATAGCTCAATCTCAGTTTGTAATATTATCGATTGAAAATACAAAATTTGAGAACTGAATTGTGCACACTGTTGTTTATCATTCAAAAGCAATTCAATACGAATTACGATTGTTCTTCATATCTGTTCTTACTAATCATACTGTTTATCATATATCTACTTGCTTCCGCTCATATTTTCTTATTTGATCTATCGATTAATTGTTAGAAAGGGATTTGGGTTCCAACAATTGATATCAGAGCCTGATAATCAATCTATTGATTATTAGATCTCTTCCATTTGGAGAAATCCCTTTTCTATTTACACTATTTTTCAGTTTTAAGCTTCTGTTCTTCATTCTACCCTGTTTTACGAGATTTTGTTAAAATTCATTACAATTTTCTCTAAATATGTGGTAATTTCTGCTTAAACCTGAGATTAGTAAGTCTACAGTCTTATTTCGATCATTTTGAAATTAATTTGATTCAAATTTCAACAAATCTTTAGTAATTTTCAAAGTCTCTGTTTCTGGTAATATGGCCAATTCTAATCTGAATGTTGTATACACCTCTGGTTCTCTGACTAAACATCCTACTCTAGTACGTGATGAATATCCACAATGGAAGATCCGTATGATCAACTTCTATGAAGGATTGGACGTTGATCTGTATCCTATTGTTCAAAATGGTCTGTTCATTCCAATGACAACTATACCTAGGGTTTCTGCTACATCTGTTACTGATGAGGTCCCTGCAAGGAGTGTTTCAAAATCACGGAATAATTGGACTCATCGAGAGAAGTCAAAGGTTGAATTGTCCAGAAAGGCAAAAAGTCTCTTAATCATGGCAATTCCAAATGAGATTTTTCAATCTCTGGATTCCGGTGATAGTGCCAAGGAGTTATGGGATTAACTAGAAAACATTCTGGAAGGCGGTGCAAAAATGAAGAAAAACAGAAGAGCCCAAGCTCTGAATGAATATAACAGTTTCCAGGCCATTCCTGAAGAATCTCTGGAACAGACTTTTCATAGATTTAACACTCTGATAAATCTATGTAAAAGATGTGACATCATCAGATCCAAAGAAGACAATAATGTCTTATTTCTCAAAAGGTTAAACCCTGAATGGTCAAATCTCTCGATGTCTCTGCAAGCCAATCAGGATCTGGAACAATGGTCCCTACACGATGTTTTTGGTACTCTACAGGCTCACGAGAAAGAGGTTGTTCAGAAGAAAACCACTATCGGTGGACCTCTGGCTTTAATTTCTAAGTCCAGAGGATCAGTCAGAAGGAGTAAGGATGTCGAGAAGAAAAGAAAGAACAAGGCTCTCATGTCAGAAGAAATTCCAGAAGATGATTCTGACTCTGATGATGAAATCAAAGCTTTTGCTGATACATTGGCACTAATTACCAAACAATTCACGAAAAGGTTTGGTCATAGATCTTTCCAAGGAAGCAAAAGAATTGATCGCCCTACTCCTAATTATGCACCTCGTCAAGAGATACAGATATCTGAGAAGACCGAGGCAGAGAAGAAGGAAGAAGAGTTGAAGAAAAAGAAGGATGCGTGCTACAGATGTGGCAAGCCAGGGCACTATTCAAAGAATTGCAGAGGACCTCTGAACAAAGACAATATGTACTACAAGAATAAATACTAGTACAATGTTGATGAGAGAGCTCACTTTGCAGAAAAAGAAAACTGGCTAGGAGATGAGTCAAGTGGTGATGAAGCCATGTTCTACGGAATGGCCAGCACAAATGAATCAGAAGATCAGCCTTCTGAAACACCTGTATGTACTCCCACTGACACATCTGAACTTGAAAACACCATTCTTGAAATATCTAAAAATTTAGAAGAACTTAAGCAAAAGCTTACTGTTGAAAAGAAATCGCGAGAACAGATTGAAAAAACTCTCTCTGAAACTCAAAGAGAGAGAGAAATTTATAAAAGAGAAGTGGATCTTTTAACTGAAGAAAAATTGGAACTCAATGTTGAAAATGAGAGGATTTCCAAAAACTTAAAAAATACAGAAGTTAAGTTCAAAGAAGAGAAATTGAACTTAAACAAACTTTTGGAAAACAAAGAAAAGGAGATTAGTGCTAAGGAAAGTAACAGATTAAATTCTGTTGCACTTAAAAACTATTTTCAGAAGGAAAGAGAATTTTTACATTTTGAACTCCAAAAGACAAAGCTATAGATCAAAACATATTTGGATGCTCAGAAAGTTCATGACAAGATAAATACAGAAGTAGGAAGATCTGGACTTGGTTTCGAGGTTCTGGATCACTACACGTGTGAGAAAAAATCAACTCTGAAATCTGTTTTCGGTCTAGGACAAGAACAGAAGCCTGTGTTTCCAATATTATATGAACCATCTATTTTTAAAAGATCAAAACTTGAAAATGGTTCTCGTCAACGAAAACTCAAGTTCAAAAACATCGAATATTCGTCTGGAAAAACAAGTGTTGATTTGAACAAAATTCAGAAGAAAGGCGACATTTTCAAATTTGACTCAAGCATTCATATGACTTTGAATCCAAAGGTGGATGTATTTATTCCTTCACAAACAGAAGAAGAGCTACGTCTAAGCTTCGAAAAAGATATTCTATCCACTCTGGATAAATGCTTTAAACTTGAACTTGAAAATGTTCAGAAACTCTCTTCAGAAAACAATCCAGAGATAGTCCCATGTTCTTTTATAGACCTAAATCCTTCTGAATCTCAAGATTGTTTTGAAACAATTACATATCCTTGGGAAAATGATGATCAAGGTGTTGATTTCTTTAACTCAGAAACATATCTCTCAACTTTAGAAAATCAACTACCTTCTGAGTATAAAAAGGTCCCAGAAGTAACTAAGAATGAGGAAGCTCCTTTCTTATTTACTAATGAACCTCTGGAAATCAGAGCCTCTGGTCTGGATATTGAAAAACATCCAAGTGGAATACCAACATTTTCTGTTCCTCCAACAGGACAGAGAAAACCTGTGCCCATTCATCCAGATTTCATTAGAATGTGTCTTAAAGCCAAATCTTGTCTTGAACTTGAGAAGGAAGAAAGTCATAAAAAGAAATCTTTTTTTCAGCAAAAATCATCTCAATCATGTTATCCAAAGTTTACTTATGCTGAAAAAGGCAAATGGAAATCTAATCTTTCTACTTCTGTTTCAGTAATTCAGAAAACTCCAGATAAGGTTTATCAGAGGAACTCTCAACAGAAGAACACTTATGATTGTAAGCATAAGTCTACCTAGCTAAGAAGTTCAATAGAACTACTGATACTAGTATAGACAAGAATAAGAAGAATTGTAATTATCATTATCCTAATGAAAATTCAATGAAATCTTTTATGTCTCAGAATTCTAAATGTTTTTCTTTATTTTTAAAACTAAAGGAATTTTTCTCGAGGTCCTCTGATCGTTTTTATGATGATTTCTCACACTTCAAAACTAAACCAAAGAAAAATAATAATTCAGCAAACAAAAAGACCAAACCTTTAAATCCTACAATATCAAATCAAGTGCAAAATAAAAAGAGTGAAAAGATTAAAACTAACATAAAGGACCCATTATGAGATGAGTACCTAAAACACTCTGATTGTGATTGCAGAAGCAGCGTGTGCACATCTAGTATCTTGACTCTGAATGCTCGAGGCACATGACTGGATCGAAAAACTTACTCTCACAATTCAAAGACAAATGTGGTGGAGCTGTGACATTTGGAGACAATGGTAAGGGTCAAATAAAAGGCTACGGTACTTTACAAGAAGGTAACCTTACCTTATCAAAAGTAGCTCATGTTTCTGGACTGAAACATAATCTGCTGAGCGTAAGTCAACTTTGTGATTCTAAAATACTTGTTGTATTTGATGAAAAGCATTGTTACTTGTTTTCTAAGGCAGGAATATCCAGTTTGGATGACAGCATGGCATGAATAAATAACTGAAGGAACCGTTGAAATGGTACAAAGGCACGATCGCGATAGTTTGACTTGTATTCGTAAGGCCGCAGTACTGGCCTTGTCCATGCCGGTGTGTTTGTTGGTCAGACATCGATTGACGATGGTGAATAGCGAAAACCAGATTTGAGGCAGGTACATTCTGTTGAATTGGCTGGGGCTTGTGAGGGGTTCGGGTGAGTTGTACCCAAGGGCTCGGATATCGGCACATAGCTGTTGTTCGGTTGCAAAGGCATCATACGGGTGGTCGTCGGTGGAGACAGGCAGGCGGAGGATGCGACGAATCCGAGAAGGTGTTAAACGGGTGACAAAATCGTCGATTTTGGCAGTAAAGTGGTGGTCACCGTCATCCGGATGGTATGTTAACCTATACCAGAATTGCTGGAGATAGAACAAGGGTACCCGATGGTCCAAAGCAAAGGCATATCGAAGTGGATGGCGTTGAAGGATATCGATGATGACTTGGTGTTCGATTGTGATGCCAAAATCGAGACGGTGATTGTTTGGTTTGAGTGATCGTAGTTTGTCTCGGAGCATCAGGAGGTCGTCACGGTTGACTGCGTTGGTACTGGGCTCGGTGGATCGTTCAGAAAGCATAGGATGTTCATCGTCGGAAAGGTTTGGATCATTGATGGCCGCCATTAGAACTGAAATGAAACAGTTAGCAAAGCATAGGAAAAGTCAGTATTTAAGGATGAAATCAGGCTAAAAAAAATCCAAGTCTGGATGTCGAGTCCTAAGGAATCAATAAGCTCGAATATCGAGTCCATTGGAGTCGATAAACAGGTTTATCGATTGCTATAGGATCGATGAAAAGACGAATGTCGAGTCAAGCTGGATCGACATAAAGACTTGGTGAAGTTTTGAACAAACCTGTAAGAGTCGACAAGAAAGATGTCGAGTCATTTGGAATCGAGAACTAGAGATTTCATCGGGGTCACAGATACCCGAGAAAATGTCACTTAGGAAACTTTATGGAAGTTAGAGTTGTCGATTTTTTGATAGGCGACAAAATAATGTCGAGTTCCAAAGGGTCGATAAAATAACTTAAGCAATTGATGAACAGGTTATCGATCCTATGAGACTCGATAAATATTTATGTCAGGTCATTAATGAGTTGATAAGAAACCTTGAAAATGATGATTTTTATCGATCCATTGAAACTCGATAAAAAATTAAGTCGAGTCCTAAGGGGTCGATAAAAATTACTTAGTGATTACGAAGTTGTTCTTATCTATCATCATGGCTCGATAAAAAACTAAAGCAAGTCTTAAGGAGTCGATAAAAATTCAAAAAATATCTGAGGAAAAATTCTAAGTGACAGATGCGAGAATCGGCCTAAAACGCAAGGAAAAACCTATGTCTAGGTGCGATTAGTGATCTCTAATACATCTAAACCTAAACCTAAGCCCAAAGAAGCGAAAGGATTCCTAAAAGTCGACTGTCAGATCAGAAAATCGGAAACCAAAGGGTTTTTGGAAGTCGAACAGTTAATGGTCAAAAAACTCAGTCATGCAATGATTTAAAGAAAAAATGACATGAATTAAAGTTGATCAGGGGAGGAATGCGAACCTGGTGATGTTATCTGATTTCTAAAACTCGATGATTTGCAAAATCAATTTCTGGAACTCTGGTATTTCAAAGGGTTTTAGAGAGAGAGGGAAAATCAAAACTTATTTGAAAAGTAAGGGAATGAGAGTGGGGACCGAGATTTAAATAGTGGGTCATCGGTGATGACACGTGACAAGCTTTCATTTGGCCGATAAATAGGATGAGATCAGCAAGATGTCGAGAGTACTTTTTGTCGCGAGATTTAAATAGTGGGTCATCGGTGATGACACGTGACAAGCTTTCATTTGGCCGATAAATAGGATGAGATCAGCAAGATGTCGAGAGTACTTTTTGTCGGGCCCAACATGGTCGACAAAACAAATTTATCGGGCCAATAGGGGTCGATAACTTTGGACTTTGATTTTCAAACTAAGTCTGTTTTGATTTCAAAACTAAATTCGTGCTCCCCCGTGAAATAAGAAAACTTTGCACCCCCTACAATGGTGAGATAGTAAAAACGTACCTTGTCGCTCCCCCTCAAAAACTGAACTGGTTAGGCAAAAACATAATCGAAATGAAAGAAATAAAGAAAAACGATGAAAATACAGAACTGTAAAGTAATTTCAAAAGCCACCAAACGAGAATCCAAGAGTGATGCAGATTCACAGTTTTTAGAGAATGGGAATGTGCATAAAACTTGGATAGACGTTTGTTTATTTTGAAAGGACTGATGTAAAAAGTCAGGTTTTAAGATTCAGCATGCCCAACTTGGACACTAGGAACTGGAAGCGTTTCTCATCCAAGGCCTTGGTGAACAGGTCGGCAAGTTGTAGTTCTGTATTGACAAAGTATAATTCAATCGCACCTCTTTCGACATGGTCTTTGATGAAATGATACCGAACGTCGATATGTTTAGTCTTCGTATTTGGACAGGATTGCTTGAGATGGCGATGGCGCTTTTTGAGTCACAATAGATAGGAATCTTATCAAACCAGAATCCATAGTCCGTGAGTTGTGTGCGCATCCACAGTACGTGAGAATAGCAACTTGCGGCAGCAATGTATTCGGCTTCCGCGGTAGAAGTGGAGACGCATGCTTGTTTTTTCGAGGACCAACTTACCAGTTTATCGCCTAAGAATTGAATGTGTCCCGACGTGCTTTTACGATCAAGCATGCATCCGGCAGGATCAGAATCTGAAAAGGCAGTTAGCTCGAAACCTGTATCCTTTGGATACCATAGGCCAAGATCGGTATTACCTTTTAAATACCGAAAAATACGTTTGATAGCACTAAGGTGAGATTCTTTCGGAGATGCTTGATATCTAGCGCATAAACATATGGCAAACATTATGTCCGGTCGACTAGCCGTTAGATACATTAAGGAACCAACCATGCCCCGGTAGTGTTTTGAATCTACCGCTTTTCCCAAAGGATCAGCGTGTAATTTTGAACCCGGAGACATGGGTGTACCAATCGGTGTACATGACATCATGTTATATTTTCGTAACATGTCCGAGATGTATTTCGATTGGTTGATGAATATTCCTGTTGAAAATTGTTTTATTTGAAGACCGAGGAAAAAATTCATCATTCCCATCATGCTCATATTGAATTTTGCAATCATGAGTTCGGAGAACTCCTTGCATTGTTGAGGGTTAGTTGAACCGAAGATAATGTCGTCCACATAGATCTCAATAAGCATAATATCACCGTCTTCCCTTTTAATGAAAAGAGTTGGATCGATTTTACCTTTGGAGTATCCATTTTTCACTAAATAGGCAGACAGGCTGTCGTACCGTGAGCGGTGTGCTTGTTTTAAGACATAAAGAGCCTTGTCGAGAATGTACACATGATTTGGCTTTAAAGGATCGACAAACCTGTCCGGCTGGGATACGTAGACTTCTTCACGAGAACCCCATTCAAGAAGGTCGTTTTGACGTCCATTTCAAAAACCACAAAATTCTTGTGAGCCGCATATGCTAAAAACATTCGAATTGCTTCAATACGGACCACGGGGGCAAATGTCTCGCCATAATCAATCCCTTCTTGTTGGCGGTATCCTTTTGCTACAAGTCGGGCTTTGTTGCTGTAACATCCAACTTTCTAAACTTTCTTAAATATAGTGTTTGAGTAAAATGACATGTTACATTTTGCTAAGTGTGAGTAATAGAGTATATAAGAGGGCCTATAGGTAGGATGATTCTTGTGACAAGTGACTATTACCAACACCTCAGAATTAAGATGATTAGGTGATGTAAAGGTTCAAATTACAAAGTACATGGCCTAAATGGAAATTGGGTAGGTAACTAGAATGCCTAAATGGGAAAAATCTACCCAAAACTTGAATAAGTTAATGTGAAGTGTTAGAATTGACGGAGATCGAAAAAGTCGTGTAGATTGCATTTTATGCAAACTGAACAGAATACGTTGCTATTTCGGTAATCTACGCGCGCAAAACTCAAATGGTAGGTGTATGATAGGATTTTAAGCTTTGGAACTAAGTTTTAAACCTATTAGGAGTTGTTGTAGGTGTCGGAAAATTTTTACAGGATTTCGAGCTCAAAATCACGAACGACAAATTACAAAGGAAAGCATAACACTTACAAATGTGTAAAACTGCTTTTATTGGGAGATCTTTGCTGGAACATTTTTATTGGAAGTTATAGGTTATCTTATTACGAATGCGTAGGCGAAAACCTCATCGAAAACGGAGGTCCGAGCGAAAAGTTATGATATTTTTAGTGTTTAATGGTCAAATGGGTCAAAACCGGGTCAAACCCGACCCAACTCGGTTTAATGGGTAAAATTGACGAAAATTACCCTATTTTCTCCCCAAATCAGTCCTAGAACCATTACACACAGTGAAGGTGCGATTTTCACATAGTTAAGCTCAAATCATCCAAATCTTGATGATTTTGAAGAAAAAAATGTTAGATTCTTGAAGATTATGTGTTATTTATCAAAGGTATGCTTCTAATTTCAAGTTTAATCTTGATAATTAGTGTTAATTAAGGATGTTAGGGTTGCATGTTTGAGATTAATGGAAATTTTGTAAGATTAAGGTTATATGTTGGTTAATATCTTGTTATTTTGAAGAAACTTGGAATAATTGTTTGTATTAGCAAGAAAGTCATGAGATTAAGTAATGTTAGTGATGATTAATGTGGGAAATCATGTTTATATGCTAATAATAATAGAATTTCTGAGATTTTATGATGAGTATGTAATATAAGAGATGAAATGCAAGACAATAGGTCACTATAATGGATGATATGAGTGAATTGATCATGGAAGTGTATTGTTGCAGCCCTGTTTTTGAAAAATCATAGAAAATTGAAGAAAAATCGTATGCTTATGAGATCACTGTCCTTGGAAAGATAACAAAATGAACTACAATTCATCTTCAGACTTGAAAATGTGAATTTGAAGTTAAGATGGGTAAAAACAGCAACATGTACTGTGCTGTTAAGCTGAGTTTTGACAGCTTTGAGCTGTTGTGTTGTAAATTACATAATAAATCACAGAAAAATCACAAAAATATGAGGTCAGTTGCATTAGAAATATATGCTATTATACTTTATTTCATATTCAGAAGTCAATGTCTAATTTTGAGTTTAATTGAGGTAAAACAGGGGCTAAACAGAGAGTTGTGCAAGAGAAATTGAAAGTAGGATAGTCAAAGTTTAAAAGTGTATAACTTGAGATTGGTTTATAGTTTAATAATGATATTTGAAATGTTTACTCCAGGGGTTATATTAAGGATATTTGGAGCTTGTGAAGATTTAATCCTATTGTTGGTTGGAATTGGATATTACCGCGTTCCGTTGTTTATATTGAAGCACTGTGAGTTTATATCGAACGTACACTTATGTGTAATATATGTATATGCTTTCTTACTATAAATTAGTTTAATTTTCATATTTTACTGAGTATGTTGAGTCCTCTAGCCAGGTATTGGTATTCGTTGTTCATTTCGTGTTATCAGTTGAGTCCGGATCCGAGACTGTTTTCTTTGGCCTTTTGGTAAACCATGATCTACGGGTATCACTTCGGGTGATATGTTGTAGAATAGAGTATGACCACGTATCCCAAGGAGAGGGTGGTTGGGTGTGGCATATTGACTTTTTCGTACTCATGTATCCCGATTGGTAAGGAGCCGGGTGTGAGTATTTTGCACGGGCCCTGTAGATGAAGAGAGGGTGTGGTGCACATGTATACCTTATTCGTGATAAGGTTATTTCTGTTTTGATATGTTTGTTATGCTTTAATTGATGTTGGCATGATATGTTGATTGTTCGGTTTTTAGTTAAACTACTACTTTTGTTTTGTTTCAGTTAATATATGTATTTTTACATCATATTTATACGCTTCGATATATTCTCACTAAGCATTGTCGCTTATTCCATTAGAATACATTTTTTTTTTCAGGAAGAATGGTAATGGGGAAAGGTAAAGATAAAGTGGTGTAGATTCAGTAGAAGGTTTCAAGATCCCAGACGACATTTTGGTACTTGTTATGTTAATATTTCGTCATGGGTTGTATTTATGTAGTATTGTAGTCGGTTAGTTATATATTTTGTCCCGACTATTAGTATTGTAATCGTTAATCGTAAGTTTTGTTGAACTTTTAGGTTGACATGTTCTTGTTACTCGGTTGAACCGAACTTAACTTTCTGGTGAAAATCTAGAATTTATATCCCGTATCTGTTTTGGAGATTATATTTTGAAATGTGTTTTGGGTTTATAGTAAACGAACTTAGTGTAACCTGATGTTACAGTTGCATATGATAATCCCATCTTCATCTTGTTTGTTTTTGAAAATCCATTTGGTACCGATGATGGTTTTGTGCTGTGGACGAGGAACGATGCGCTACACTTTCAAGCTTTCAAATCGATTGAGTTCGTCTTGCATGGCCACAATCCAATCAGGATCATTCATTGCTTCTTGAATGGATGTGGGTTCGATCTTGTTTAGAAAGGAAGAGAACAAACAATCATTGGCCAAGGCGGAACGCGTCGTAACTGGTCTGGTTGGATCTCCAATAATCTGACTTGCTGGATGAGATCGGACCCATTTGGTGATATGCGGAAGCGGTTGAAATGCATTTGGGTCCGGGGTAGGATCAGCATAAGTACCAAGTGGAAGATCTTGAACAGATTCTAGGGCTGGTGGTACGGCAAAGGATCTTGTGGAACGAGAGACCTCCGTGGGGAATGAGGTTGATGGTGGGGGAGAGGATGTCGGTGTAGTAGGGAGCGGATTGGAACTCGGTTAAGCATTTGTAGGAGTAGCAGTTTGAGCGAGAGGAGCGAATGTAGATGAGCTTGGTGTTGCATCAGTTGAGACCGTGTCCGTAGTAACTGGCGGTCCAGTAAGGTTGGTAGTCTCGGCAACCTCCAAGATAGGTGAAGTGATCTGATTCGGGATATCAGTGTGACAACCAAAGTAATCCAAGTAAAAGTACTCGAATAAATCATTCAGATTGGAAGTAATAGCTTTGGATGTAGAAGGTTGAGTGGGGTTTGGTGCAGGTTCCGAACGGAAGTGATCGGAAGCTAAGATACCGGTGAGTGCGGGTCCAGAACTGTCGTGTTCAGGAGCCATTTCAGCTTTAGGATCAAACTGAATATTGACGCTTTCTGTGACACAACGAGCAAGTTTCATGTAGACCCGATAAGCTAAGGCATTTGGAGAGTAGCCAAGAAAATTAGCTTCATCGGCCTTTGGCTTGAGTTTACCACGATCTTCTTTTTCATTGAGAACAAAGCAGCGAACACCAAAGGTTCGGATATGATCGATGGAAGGAATGCTATTGTAGACTAACTGATATGGTGTCTTGTTGAAGCGCTTGTTGATGATGGAACGATTTTGAGTGTAGCAGGTGGTATTGACTGCTTCGGCCCAGAGGTAGAGTGGCAGTTTCGAAAACGTTAGCATAGTGCGCGTTGCTTCAACAAGTGTACGATTTCGGCGTTCGACCACACCATTTTGTTGCGGAGTGTGAGCCGCAGAAAATGTGTGAGAAATTCCCACCGATTCGAGATAACCGTCAAGCGAACGATTTTTGAATTCGGTTCCATTATCAGTGCGGATGGTTTGAGCGGTGAGTTCTAGTTTAGATTGAATAGATTTCAGGAACGTAATAATGGTTTCGGGAGTCTCATCTTTTGAGTGAAGAAATTTAACCCACGTAAAGCGAGAAAAATCGTCAACCATAACTAGAACATACTTCTTACCATGAATACTTTGAGTCCGCATCGGGCCACACAAATCCATATGAATGAGTTGAAGAGGTCGAGTTGTGCTATGAATTACTTTGGGTTTGTACGAAACCTTCTTCATCTTTCCCATCATGCAGGCGTCGCATAAGTGTGGTTTGTCAAATTTCATCGAAGGTAGGCCGGTGACTAATCCGTTAATGGAGAGGCGATTGATGTTTTTGAAGTTTAAGTGAGAAAGCCTTCGATGCCATAACCAAGTCTTCGGATTAGAGATATTTGAGATCAAACAAACGTTAGAAGGAGCGGTCACTTGGGAAAGATCAATGGTGTAGAGATTGGATTTGCATGTGCCGACCAATATCTCTTTTCCATCAAAAGTTCGCACGCAACATCTTTCGGGTCGAAAATTGACTTCAATTTGTTTGTCGCAGAATTTGCCAATACTGAGCAGATTATGGCTCAGGCCTTGGACATAGGAAACATTTGAAATTGTGAGATTGTTGTGAATGATGCCACCATGTCCTTGGATGGGTACTAAGTGATTGTTGCCAAATTTAACGAATCCTCCCTTTTTCTCCTTGTAATTGGTAAGCAGTTCCTTTTTTCCGGTCATGTGTTTGGAGCAACCAGAATCTAAGTACCACACATGACCGATCTGCACAAAATCAGGCAGATTTAGGTACCCATTTGTAAATGGGTCCTTCGGGGTTAGTTGACTTTGTACCTTCGGGTACCCACTTGAAGTGGGACTTAAGATCATTAGTCATGGTCCTTTTAGGAACCCATTTATAAACAGGTGGATGAGAAAAAGAATTATGATGAAAATTATAAGAATTATGCATGTTCAGAAAATAATCACAATCATAATCAAAAGAATTTAAGCGCACAAAGTCATTCACACCGCAATTTGAGCAACAAATTTGATTACGTGAAAAGTTAATTAAATGTCGAAACGAATGAATAGTATATGGAAATAAAAGTTGACGTGTTGTTCTTTTGACATAAGTAGAATTTGTAAACGAAAATTTGTCTTTATTGCGAGATGATGACTTTGGAGAGCATTTGCCTTTTTTAACCCAAACTTGTTTGGTCTTTAAAGTATGAACATCTGAAACATCAATAGGACGCTTGTTAGTACTTTTTGGAAGAAATTTATTTTGATTTGTTTTGTTAACGGAGAATAAACCGTTTGACTTGTGGAGCACTCATTTGGATCTTTCGGAAGCAAAAATGATTCAATTGGCTTTTTGCCTTTGTCCAAAAACTCCGTATGAGTTGGATGTATAGGGTTGAAGTCAAATTTAGCATTTAAATCATTTAAACATTCGTTGTCGTCAAGTAAAGAATGCTTAGAATTTGTATCCGAAGAAATCTGAGATTCAAGTTCATCTAATTCCTTATTGATTTGTTCTTGTGAGAGAGAACATCTCTGTTTTGGAGGACAATGGTCGGGATCAATCGGGAAATATGAAAAATTGCAATCATCCAAATATGAGCTGACAAAGGCTTTACAAGAAGAAATATTTGAAGTTGTGTCAACTTTGGGGTTTTGAGTTTGTAAAGCTTTGTTTTCTAAAGTTTGGATTTTGGCGATTAATGCCTATTTTTCCTTATCCGACGAAGAACGTTCGAGTTCCAACATTTTTTCAAGTTGAACAATTTGTTTTTCTAAAAATAGAGTGGGAATGTAGGGTTTACATTCAGGAATTTTATTTTGAAGTTCTTCGTCAGAATATAAGGAAAAATAGTCATTTGGAAGAGTTGTTTTTGAAGATTCTTCTTCTATCTTTTGAGGATAGCAGAACGAAATTTGATGAAAATTCTTGTTTTGTCTTTTACAATCTTCCATTTCTTCGACGTTGGACTTCGACTTCATACAAGGAATTTTGTAATCTGGACCAAGGTTCAGATATTCGAATTTATAGACAGTCGAAGTATTATAGATGGCCTTTTCTAGATGTTTTGGATTATCAAATCCTAATCCAGATTTTGAACTTAACTCTTTTGGAATGTTTAAGTGAATTGTGTGCTCAGTTTGTCCAATTTTATACAGTTTTACTTCCAAATCTTTGAGTTTTCCAAAAGGTCTGTTCTTTGAAAACTCACAAATTCGTATTTTGATGAAAAGTCTTCGGTCTCCTTTTTAGACTTGTTAAGTTGTAGTGAGAGATCCGAGATTTGTTGTTTTAAAAGAATGTTTTCTCTTGAAAAACATTTTTCTCCTTTTGACGATTGTGAGCAATACTTTGAGATGTTGCAAATTCGGCTTGGTAAATTAGCAATTGTTTATGATTATTTTCTACGCGTGCTTCTAAGTTGGAAACTAGAGTTTCTCGGTTTTTAACTTAGATTGTAATTCTTTTAATTTAAGCATCATATCATTCATTTGAGAAATGAAAGCGTCATAGTCAGAATGGCTTAACTCGGGTGTGAAGTCGGAAGCGTTCGAAGTGGAATCATCAGAATAGGCCATCAGACTGAAGTGTGCTTGGACATCGTTTTCTTCATCATCATCATCATTGCCTTGGTTGAGCCATTGTTCATCTTCTGCCATAAGTACTTTGCCGGCCTCTTTTTGTTTAACCCACATCAACTTGTATGTGAAGTAGTTTGAATCTTTGACGACTGGCTTTTTGCATTCATGAGCATAGTGACCGGTCTTCCCGCAGTTGTAGCATAAACTCTTTTCACCCATGAATTTATCTTCCGGTTTAACTGGCGGACGTTGCTCTCTTGATTTTGCTTCGAAAATTGTCTTTCGCTCATAATTCTTGTTAGCCGAAGCATACCGTTGTTGATTTGGGTTAGAGCGACGGGCAAACTTTTCTTGAAAATCTCTTGTAAGGAGCGCCAACTGTTGTTGGAATTGAGCAATGTCCAGATCATAATCAAAGTCTTCATCTTCCAGTTCGGAAATAACCTTTTGAGGAGAGTTATGAGAAGTGACGTGGCTAGCTTTTGCAACTAGAGCTATGGGATCAGAAGACTTTTTGATCTTTTGGTTGGCTTCCATGGCTTCGAGCACTTCTTCTTCATCTTGAAGGAGGGTTTCATAGACTTCATGTACATCGAGATCAGCAAGATATTTGCTGTGTTTAATTTGATTGGCAAATCGACGCCATTCAGGCAGCAAGTTGCTTACAAACTTTACGTTGTTCTCGATCTTTGTTTTGTGAATCTCATTCTTGCTTAGTTCATTTACTAAGTGCACGAACCGGGAGTAGGTGACCGTGAGTTTTTCACCTTCTTTGGCTTTGAAGTCCTCATACTGAGAGATGCAATTTGTAATTTTGAGCTGGGTCCCCATTTTTGTGCCAGGCATGAATTTTTCTATTTCCTCCATATGGCTTTGGCATTTCGTTTATGGCTGTCGATACTCGTATAGATATCGTTCGGGATGCTCATGATTCTCTTTTCGTTTTCATCATTTGCAGATTTAGGTTTGACGTCTTGTCGGGCAGGGAGGGGAGGTTCTGCATTTGGGTTGGCTGGAAGAGTATGATAGAAAACCGGAGGAGGGCCTTCATTGACTGAACGCATGATTTCATCGGCGAAATCATGACGTTCAATAAAGTCAAGGAAGCGGTCTTTCCATGAGAATATTCACCGGGGAACAGAATAGGCGGTTTTGTATCTGAACCAATTGCCATTGCTTCGCGAGTGGTCATTGTACTTTTGTTTTGAAGATCTCGATCAATGAGTTTTTGGTAATTTTCTGAGGTGTTTTATGAAACAGAAAGTTTTTCTCAATTGACAAAGAATCGATAAGAATGTTTCTCGGGTGACAAATAATCGATAAAAGATTTTATCAAGTGGTATAGACTTGATAAGAGGTTTTCTCGGGTAAAGTGGACTCGATAAAAATTCTTAATGAAGAATTTTTGAACGGATAAACAGAAAGTTATCGATCACAAGGAATCGACAACTAAGTTTTCTCGATTTAAAAAGAATCTAGAAACAGAATCGAGATGATTATATCGATACCAGAGGACTCGATAAATGAATCTTGTCGATTAGGAAGGTCTCGATAAAAAATCAAGAATACTTAATCTGAATTCTCTTTAACCGATAAACCATAAACCAAAAACAATAGGGTTCTTGAGTAAAAAGAACAAGTCTTTTTATGGACAAGAATGTCTAAGTTTTCGAGTTTCTTATTTGTTCAGTTAAAAAAAATCAAAATTACTAGAGTTTATGATTATTACTAGATAATTCTTTAGTAAGAAAAGCTGCAAGAGTCACTAGTTCCTGAGTTTTCTTATGTAAAGAATTTCAAAAGTAATTAAAATAAACTAGAATAATTTTTAATTAAAAACAGATTAAATAATTTTGACAGAAAATCAAGATTAACACAATATGAATCGACAAGAATCTATGTGACGGAAGCCTGAATTGAGGAAAAACAAATCTTTAAACAGAATATAAGTTTTATTGAGTAGAATGAACTCGATAAACATTCAGACGAAAGAAGTAAGGATCGAGAAAACACACATGAGTCTTTTTATCGGGTGAAACATTATTTAGTATGATTCGAGAAAAATTCAAGAAAGCAGTAATCGAGGATTTACCTTCTGTTTCGTGAAAAACTTCAGAAAAATCGGAAAAGAACTCTGATCGTCTGCTGTGATACCACTTGTTGATCCCAGAAACAGTAAGCACAATGATGTAATTAAGAACGCGATTAAATCAATACGAACAAAGTGATTTTAGAGAATTTATGTAGTCATATATCTCACTTTAATATCGATTACAATGAAAGTATAATCTGATTTTAGCTCTATGTTAATCGATACTTTTTAATGATACCCTAGACTCCTATTTATATTGAAAGGTCTAAACTAATTAAGGAAGGAAAGTGTTTAAGGAATCATAAACTTCCTTTTACAAATAAAGCATATCCTTTCCTTATTTTGTCACAATTAAAATAATAGACCTTACAAGCTTCTTCAGAATTAAAGATGCTCACAGATACTCTACAGAAGTCGTGTATATCATAAAATGTTATGCTTATGTAGCAGTTGATAATCAAGATTCAGAAGTGCGAGAGAAGATTGAAAAGAGACTTGACAAACTAATGAAGCTCAAAGAAGTTACAGGTGCTATCTCCAAAGTCATTTCTCAAACAGCTCCCTTCTGATAAAATTACAATACTTCAACTATTGAGCCTATGAAAGAACAGCGAAGATACATGTGCAGCATTCTGATTTTCATACTTAGGGGGAGATTGTTAGACCTCATTTCAGAAGAAGTATGAATCAAAATTAAGCAAGTTCATGCGCATCTGATGACGTGGCAGGCACACCCTCCGTGTGGAACTTAGTTTGTTATTCTCTTGCTTACGTGTCGAGTTGTAATAGGCTAGGTAGTTGACTTTCAATATTGTAATGGTATAAATATCTCAATCTCAGTTTGTAATGGTATCGACTGAAAATACAAAATTTGAGAACTGAATTGTGCACACTGTTGTTTATCATTCAAAAGCAATTCAATACGAATTACGATTGTTCTTCATATCGATTAATTGTTAGAAAGGGATCTGGGTTCCAACACTAGGTGAGGTTGGTGTTTTAATGGTTGTGGAATTGTGAAGTTTGTATTTCTTTAAAATGTCAGAGACATACTTGGCTTGATTTATGAAAATGCCAATGGTTGTCTGTTTGACTTGGAGCCCTAGGAAGAACGTTAGTTCTCCCATCATGGTCATTTCAAATTCACTTTCCATCAATTTTGAAAACAAGTCAACTTAGTAGAACCAAATATAATGTCATCGACATAAATTTGAACCATAGTTAACTCACCTTTGCAACGCTAGATAAACAGAGTGGTATCGATTTTACCTTTCTCATATTGATATCAATCAGAAATTTTAATAATCGTTCATACCAGGTGGTTGTTGGACATATACTTCTTCTTTCAATTTTCCATTCAGAAAGGCACATTTGACATCCATTTGATAGACTTTGAAATCATTGTATGCAGAGAAAGCGAGAAACAATTGAATTGCTTCAAGCCTAGCTACTGGAGCAAAGGTTTCATCATAATCAATGTCTTCTTCTTGACAATATCCTTTTGCAACTAGTCTCAATTTGTTTCTGACAATAATATCGTCTTCATCCTTCTTGTTTCTGAAGACCCATTTTGTACCAATTGTTGTCTTATCTTCTGGTAAAGGAACAAACTTCCATACCTTATTTCTATCATGGAGGAGTTCCTCCTGCATAGCATCAATCCAGCTTGGGTCTTGTAAAGCTTCATGAACCCGTTTTGGTTCTACCATACTTAAGAAGTTGACAAAGAAGGCTTCATTTGCAATGGCAGATCTGGTTTAGACACCTTCAAAAGGATCACCGATTATTTGATTATTTGATCATTTGTAGGATATTTTGCCCATCTTTTCATGCAGGTTTGGGAGACTTGTGGGAGTTCTATCGTAATTTCCTTTTGTTGTACGAATTCTTCTATGATTATTTGTTCGACTTTTGGTTCAATATTCTGAATAGGAGAAGAGCCTAATCTTTCCCCCTCATATGAAGGTACAGAGGAATCGTTGTTAGAACTCTCTGCATCAGGAGGAGATAGGGGTTCCTCTGGACTTGCATTTGACCTTGAGGAAGTCTGGATTTTACTCGGGAAGGCTCTTCATCAGAAACTGTATTTGAGACAGAGGGACCGGAAATGGTAATTCCAGAAGCTTGAATTACCTCTGTTGGAGTGAGTGGTGTACTTCTGTCTTTTTCTGCAGAGGGTATTTCTTCTCTAAGAAAATCTTCAAATATAGCATCGATTTCAGATTCTCTGGCACTAGAGAGATAGTCAGAAGTGACATTATTAAGCTTCAGTTCTGAATCAGATTTATTAGAAGTCAGTTGTGCCTGATCATCAAAGTCTTACCTTGATGCTTTCCAAGGCCATCTTGGTTCTGAGATTGTAAACTTTGAAAGCCTTTGAGGTCGTAGAATATCCCAAGAATTTGGCTTCATCATATTTTTTTGTCGAATTTCCCAAGTTTTTCTCGAGCATTTAGAATATAGCACCTGCAGCCAAAGATGTATAAGAATTTAACAGTAGGTTTTCTTTTATTGATAAGTTCTTAAGAAGTTTTGAGATGTCCCTTGACAATTATGGATCTGTTCTGGGTAAAACAAGTAGTTGAGACAGCCTCAGCCTAGAAATGTGTGGCTAGTCTAGAAGCTGCAAGCATCGTTCTTGCGGCTTCAACCAAAGTACGATTCCGTCTTTCTACCACAACATTTTGTTGAGGAGTTCGTGCAGCTGAGAAGTTTTATGATATTCCTTCGTTATTCAGATACTCATCAAGTTAGTCATTCTTGAACTCAGTATCGTTGTCACTTCTCAGCTTCTAAATTTACATTGCAGAAGCACTTGAATCCTCTTCATCATGTTGATCAATACAACTGGGAATTCTGATTATGTCTTACAAAGGCAAGCCAAGTGTATCTAGAAAATTCATCAATTAGCACAAGAATATACTTTTTACTAGAGAGACTCTGCACAGCAATGGGACCGCAGAGGTCAACATGTAACATGTGAAGAGGTCTTGTACAAGAATTATCACTCTTTGCCATATGGGAAGCTCTTTTTATTTTGCCCATCTCACAAGTTGGACAAAGATAATCCTTCTGGAAGTGAACCTCTGGAAGGCCCTCAACCAGGTTATGTTTCACAAGCAATTCTAGATTTTGAAAGTTAAGATGAGAAAGCTTATGATGCCAGAGCCAAGCTACTTCACTCTTCTTGGAGATGAGACAGAGAGTTTATGTTCCATCTTTAGAAGTGAAGTTCAACATATACAGGTTACTTTTTCTGTTGGCTCTCCATAACTCTTTAACTGCCTGAGATAGTAAGTAACAATGTTTTTCGTTAAAAGAACTTTCATTTTAGCATCACATACTTGACTTACACTTAGAAGATTATGCTTCAATCCAGAAATGTGAGCAACCTTTGATAAAGTGACGTTTCCTTCTTGTAAAGTACCATAATCTTTTATTTGACCCTTTCCATTATCTCTGAACGTTACTTCTCAACCAGATTTCTCTTTGAACATGGAGAATAAGTTTCTGGTTCGAGTCATGTGCCTCGAGCATCCAGAGTCAAGATACCAGATGTGCACACGTTGTTTCTATAATACAAAATTAGAGATATTTAGTTACCCATTTCATAATGGGTCCTTTGTAGTTAGATTTGGAATGCACATTAGATTTTTCTTTTAGCTTATGTGAAATTCCAGGTTTTCCAGAGGTTTCTAGTTTGCCTGTATTAGTTTGAGGTTTCTGTTTCTTCTGACTTCTGAAGTTAGTACGTTTCTTGAAGTCAAAAGAGAAGCACTTGAGAAGAACTATTTTAGTTTAAGTAAAAGAGAGAAGCATTCAGAGTTCTGAGACATAAAAGATTTCATTGAATTTTCATTTCTCGAATGATAATTACAATATTTCTTATTTATGTCTATTCTAGCATCAGTTGTTCGATTGAACTTCTTATCTAGCCTAGACTTATGCTCTGGAACTTGTGAATTCTTCTTTGAAAGATGTTTATTTGTAGTCCACTCCTTTTGAACTTTTAGGGATCTCACTGAAACAGAAGAATGAACATTGTTGTTAAATTCCCATTTAGCTTTTTGTTCATGTGTGAGCTTTATGTGCTTCTGAGATTGTGGATTCTGAGGCTGTTGCATAAGTTTTTCCTTTTGCTTGATGGTTGTCTGCTTTTCTAGATCAAGACATGACTTAGCTTGAATGCACATATCTAGCAAATCTGGATGAATGAGAACTTCTTTTCTCTGTTCCTTTGGAGGAACTGAGTTCAAAGGTATACCATTAGGAAGTCTTTTGACTTCTGGTCCAACAGCCTTAACTTCTGGTGTTTCGTTAGTGTATAAAAACATAGCAGAGCTATCTTTTACACAGCTTTTGTTCGAAACATAAGTAGAAGGCATACGATTTTTCAAACTTAGTGAGTAATTTATCTGATATATCAAAGAAATCATCATAAATTTGATATTCGTTTTCCCATGGATACACATCAAACTTATTATTATCTTTTTCTTGACACGAATTTAAATCAATAAATGAACAGGGAATTATTTCTGGATGGTTTTCAAGGATTTTGGAATTTTCAGATACTTCCTTTTTAAGGGAAATATTTTCAAGTTCCATGGAATTATGAGCAATGCACTTATCCTGAGCTTTAAGAAGATCTTTTTCGAACTTGAGTCTCAGTTGTTTTTTTGTATTTATAACTATGAACTCGTCAGCTTCTGGATTCAATGTAATATGAGTGAATGAACCAAAGTTAAAAATATTTCTTTTCTTCTGGACTTGTTTTAAATCAACTTGATTTGATTTGAAAATCTTTCCTTCAAAAGAATATTTTATATTTTTATATTTGAGTTTTCTTACTCGATGACCATTCTCATATTTTGATCGTTTGAAAGCAAATTTTTCATATAGAACAGGGAAATCAGGTTTTTGTTCTTTTCCCATACAGAAGACAGATTCTAAGGTATATCCTTTTTACAAGTATAAGGATCATATCATCAAATCCGAGACATGTTTTTCCAACTTGTATATTTATTTGTTCATGCACCTTCTGAGCATCTTGATACTTTTTAATCAAGAGCTCCTTCTTTTGAAGGTCGATGTGCAGATCTTTTTAAAATTAGTTTTTGAGTGCTACAGAGTTTAATCTGTCACTTTCTTTTGCTTCAAGCTCTTTGTCCTTAGCCTTCAGAAGTTTATTAAGCCCATCAACTTCTCCTTTTAGTAAACTTTCTATGGATTTCTTAAGTTTAAAAATATTTTGATTTTCCACAAATAGTTCTTATTTTTCTTCAGTGAAAAACTCCATTTCTCTTTTGATAATATTTATTTCTTTTTCAAAAAAGAGTGAAGGATATTTCAAGGTCTTTTCTTATTTTCTTTTCATTTTGAAGCTTCTGTTTCAGATTTTCAAAATCAAAAGTCAGATTTAAAATGGTTTGTTCAAGTTCAGAGGGTTCAGAAGTAGTACAAACCGGGCTTTCAGAGATATGTTCTTCTACATCACTTGTCATAGCCATTCCACAAAACATGGCTTCTGCATCACTTGACTGGTCTGAGTACCAGTTCTCTTGTTCAGCATATGTGGCTCTCTCGTCTTTATTGTACTTGTATTTGTTCTTGTAGTACAAGTCATGTTTGACTAGAGCTCCTTTGCAGTCTTTAGAATAGTGGCCCAGTTTGCCACATCTGTAGCAGACATCCTTCTCTTTTTTCTTCTCTTCCTATTTCTTCTCTGCCTCTGTATTCTCTACCCTAGGACCTTCTTGTCTGGGCACATAGGTTTGATTTGGGCGTTCGCTTCTGTTGTCATACTTTACTATATTCTGAAATGAACGATTACCAAACTTTCTTGTCAATTGTTTAGTAATAAGAGCCAGAGACTCGGCAAAAGCATTGATTTCATCATCTTCAGATCCAGAAAGACCAACTTCTGTATCAGCTTATGTTATTAGTGCCTTGCTCTTCCCTTTCTTCTCAGCTTCTCTGTTTCTTCTCCCTGACCCTCTGGTTTCAGAAATGAGGGCCAAGGGACCACCAACGTTCACCTTCTTTTGTTGCACCTCTTTCTCATGGGCTAGTAACATTCCAAAAACGTCATGTAGAGACCACAGCTCTAGATCTTGATTTTCTTGAAGAGACATCGACAAATTTGACCATTCAGGATTTAGTCGCTTTAGAAACAGGACATTGTTGTCTTCCTGTGACCTTATGATATCACACTTTTGCATTGATTATCAAGGTGTTGAACCTGTGATAAGTCTGTCTCTTTAGATAGAGCTTGAAAACTATTATATGCATTTAGAGCCTAAGCTCTTCTATTCTTTTTCATCTTTGCTCCACCTTCAAGTTGATTACCTAACTGATCCTACAACTCTTTTGCAGAATCACATTGATCAAGAGATTGGAAGATATCATTGGGAATTGCCATGATAAGAAGTAGTGTAATGACCCAAAAACTAAGGCCCAATTTGGATATAAAAATTAAAGTCCAAACCAACATAAGATTAACCCAAACAAGTTAATTCATTACAATCCAAATTTGGAATAAACGAAATCAGCGGAAAGAAAGATGTCTATAGTCAACAGCAGAATAAAACTAGATAATGATAACTAGCTAGATCACTCTCTAGCTCTTCACATTCTTCCTTTAGCCTTATCCCCTCTATCTACCTTTTCCTTACCTGAAAGAGGTTAGTTTTGAAATCGTGGGTCAGACCATAAGGTCTAGTGAATTTCCCAAAAACAGTAAAAGTTCCACAATTCAAAATCAGTTAAAAACATGCAATGGTTTACGAATAAATAATTACATTCCATGAGAGAATGATTCATATAGTGGAGAAACATCGCAAGCCAAAAACACACCTAGACATAGGATTTTAACCACACCTATATGTAGGATTTATATCACACCCATACGTAGGATTTTAACCACACCTAGATAGGATTTTATAAATGACTTGCCAATTGAACCCCAAGTAAAACAGGTAATGCGCATACCAAACCCCCCAAGCTTATAAAAGTGATCATGGCAATTTACATTCAAAAGAAGCATTTAAAGAAAGCCATAATCAATAAGTAAGCATTTAAAGTATTCCACATTACATTTTAAGTGATAGGGAACTCACCTGGATTAGACACAACGGGTCCGAAGCTTAAACGGTCTCAACTTCCAAACCAAAAGCCTAAAATCAACATCAAGAAATGGGCGTTAACCCCAACAAATTACCCCAGAAGTCTTCTATTAGAGACTTAAGGTAAACCCCTAAACCATGGGTCCAAACTCTAGCTCGAAGCGGAAAACCAAACGACCAAACTCACTTTGAAACAGTGAGTTACGCGACTTGCGTCGCGGCTTCAACCCGCGGGGTAACCCGCGGGACTCTCTGTCTCAGCTGGTTCGAACCAGCAGCCAAGAAACAGCCCCAGAAAACAACAATACCCAAAATACTGATTCCTATCATCCCCAAAACATCTATGATGAGTAAAATGGGTTCTAATAACAACATTTAACCCAATGGAATCATGTTGGCATGATTAACCAACTATTCAATACTATAAACCTTGAGATTTATTTAGCTACCAGGGAGATTTTCTTTGAGGAAACTCCAAGAGATGATTTTTCTAACAATAATCCAAGAATAAAACTTCTAAACCCCCAAATAGACATCAAGACAATGGGATTTAGACACCGATGAGGGATTAGCTCATCTAGAGCTTAGGGTTCAAGACCTGTTTGATTCATTAACCAACTCCATTAATATAAGACTAAATGAAAGAAGAAGCATTATACCTGATTTGATGATCCTCTCCAAGTATGCTCTTCCTCCTCTTGTTGCTCTCTGCGTTTCTTTCTAAAAAACACACACATACACCACACTGATATGAGAAATGAGGGAAAATGAGGAAAAACCCTTCTCATAACCCTTATTTATACCTTGGGCCCTAATCAAGGGAGCCCTAGCCCAACCAACTAATCTGGTCCAATTCCATAAATTAAATTAATAGCCAAAGATTTAGCAACTAATTACCTTATTAGTTTTTGGGTTATTACAATACCTCCTCCTTAAAATAATTCCGTCCCCAGAATTCCTTCAGCGAAGAGGTATGGATACGATTCCCTCATTTTTTATTCCAATTCCCACTTGGCTTCTTGACCCTTGTGGAACTGCCACTAAACTTTCACCATCGGAATAACTTTGTTCCTTAAACTTTTGATCTTCCGATCAATAATGGCCTCGGGCTCTTCCACAAAATTCAACTTTTTATCAATCTGTACCTCTTGCAAGGGTACAGTCATCTCTTCCTCGGCTAAACATTTCCTCAGATTAGATATATGAAAGGTATTATGAGTACCTTGCAGCTTTTCATGTAATTCAAGTTGATAAGCAACTTCCCCTTCTTCCCGAAACGCATTACACCCTTCCAAGGTGACACCTTAAGCATCACGAGATCACCCACTTGAAACTCAAGTGCTTTTCTTCTTTTATCAGTGTAGCTCTTTTGTCGATCTTGAGCCGCTTTCAATCTTTCACGAATTTGATCAATCTTATCGGTCATCATCTGAACAATTTCCGGCCCCGCCAATTGCTTTTTACCAACTTCATTCCAACATATAGCAGTTCTACATTTTCTCCCATATAAACCCTCATAAGGTGCTGCCTGAATACTTGCATGATAAGTGTTGTTATATGCGAATTCAATTAAAGGCAGATGACTTTCCCATGATCCACTGAAATCGAAAGCACAAGCCCTCAACATGTCTTCCAAAGTTTGAATCGTTCGCTCACTTTGCCCATCTGTCTGAGGATGATACACAGTACTGAAATTGAGTTGCGACCCCAACTCTTTCTGGAAGCTTGACCAAAACATAGACGTAAGATGTGTGTCGCGGTCCGACACAATAGACAATGGCACCCCGTGCCTTGTCACAACCTCATCAATATAAAGCTTTGTCAACCTCTCCATAGAATAAGTTTTACGCATTGGGAGGAAGTGAGCCGACTTGGTGAGTCGACCCACAATCACCCAAATGGCGTCAAACTCTTTCGGAGATTTAGGCAACCCGGTCACAAAATCCATAGTAATGTGATCCCATTTCCAAACCGGAATGTCCAACGGTTGAAGCTTGCCATAAGGCCTTTGATGTTCTACCTTCACCTGTAGACAAGTCAGAAATCTTTCCACATAGTATGCTACGTCCTTCTTCGTACCCAACCACCAATAAAATTTCCGAAGGTCTCTATACATCTTATTCGTACCCGGATGAATAGAGTACTTAGATTTATGCGCCTCATCTAACAACCGCTTACGAATGTCCCCAAATCTTGGAACCCAAACACGCTTGTTGTAACATTTCAAACCCCGTTCATTCTCTAGCAAAGTAGACACAACGCCTACCATTCGTTCCTTTTTAAGATTCTCCGATTGCAATGCCTCAAACTGGCATTTCTTGATTTCATCAAGCAAATTGAAATTCACAACGATCTTCAGAGCAATAACTTTGGAGGCCTCACCTCTTTCCTTTCGGATCAAGGCATCGTCTACCACATTAGCCTTCCCCGGATGATACTCGATCTCACAATCGTAATTCGATAACAACTTCATCCATCTTCTTTGCCTCATATTTCCTTCTGATCGAACAGATGACGAAGACTCTTATGATCAGTGAAAACTTGACACTTGGTTCCATACAAATAGTGCCTCCAGATCTTTAAGGCAAACACCACGGTGGCTAATTCGAGATCGTGCGTAGGATAACGTCTTTCATGTTCTTTGAGTTGTCTTGATGCATAGGCAATCACCTTTCCACATTGCATCAAAACGCACCCTAATCCTAATTTGGACGCATCACTAAACACGACGAAATCATCATTGCCGTCGGGTAATGTCAATATCGGTGCACTACTCAAACTTTCCTTTAAAATCCGAAATGCTTCTTCTTGCTTTTTCGTCCACGAAAACTGGACACTTTTCTTGGTTGATGAGGTTAGTGGAGTAGCGATACTAGAGAAATATTTAATGAACTTCCGGTAGTATCCCGCTAATCCCAAGAAACTTCTTACCTCGAAGGAGTCCTCGGCGGCTCCCAATTCTTTATAGCTTCAATCTTCGACGGATCAACCTTTATCCCTTCACTTGACACAACATGACCAAGAAATTGCACTTCCCGGAGCCAAAACTCACACTTAGAAAACTTCGCAAAAAGTTTCTCTTGTTTCAAGAAATCCAATACTAAACGGAGATGTCCCACGTGATTTTCTTCCGATCGAGAATAGATAAGTATATCATCAATGAACACAATGACAAACTTATCTAGAAACGGTTGACAAACCGGTTCATCAAATCCATGAATGTCGTGGGGGCATTAGTGAATCCAAAAGGCATCACTAGGAACTCGTAATGCCCATAACAAGTTCGGAACGCGGTTTTCGGAACATCATCCTCTCGTACCGTAAGTTGATGGTACCCTGAACGAACATCAATCTTCGAGAAGTAACTTGCCCCTTGAAGTTGGTCAAACAAATCGTCTATCCTCGGAAGTGGATATTTATTTTTTATTGTGACCTTGTTGAGTTCCCGATAGTCTATACACATACGCATAGTCCCATCCTTCTTCTTTACAAAAAGAACCGGTGCTCCCCACAGAGAGGTACTTGGTCGGATAAAACCTTTATCCAACAACTCTTGCAGTTGAGACATCATCTCTTTCATTTCTGACGGCGCTAAGCGATACGAAGCTCTAGCTATTGGAGCAGCTCCCGGTAATAAGTATATCTGGAACTCTACCTGACGATCCGGAGGTAGTCCCGTCAAATCATCCGGGAACACCTCGAGATAATCACTTACAATAGGAACATCTTTCATACTTCCTTTATTCCTTTTTGGCATCCACTACGTATGCCAAAAATCCACGACACCCTTTCCTCAAACACCAATTGGCTTTCACCGTCGAGATCAAACTGGTCTTCCGGTCTTTACGATTCCCATAGATAACCACTATTCCCCTATCCGGAACACTCACATGGATTAATTTCTTATTACACACTATGTGGGTGTTGTTCCTTGCCAACCAGTCCATTCCCACAATGATATCAAACTCTCCCATAGACATAGGGTGAAGTAACATAGGTATTCGGTTTCCTTCTATTTCTATCGTACATCCATCAAACACTTGTTTCACTAAAGCGCAACCATCATTGGCCGTTTCTACCTCTATAGCATGATCAAGACGCTTGGATTTCAGTCCCAAACATTTCACAAATAAAGGAGACACAAAAGAGTAAGAAGCACCAGAATCAAACAACACCTTGGCAAATAAAGAGTTTACCAAAAAGGTACCTGTCACCACGTCAGGAGTCTCTTCTGCCTCAGCGGTAGTCATCTGAAAAGCTCTCCCTTTTGCCGGGTCGGTCCTCTTCTCCGCTCCCTTATCTCCTTAACGATACCCAGAGAAGTTGGATCCCCTTTTCTTCAACTGTAGGCAATCCGGTCTGATATGATATGGCGACCCATACTGAAAACACCTCCGCGGTGCATTGCATTCTCTAGCATAGTGGCCCACAGACCCACAACGAGAGCAACCCTTCACCCCGGATGCACACTCACCACGATGCACCCGATGACATTTCCCACAAGGTGTTCCATTTCCACCTTGGTTTCCTTTGTGATTCGATTTGACAAACTTGGACTTCTTAGAGTCCATCTCCGAACTTTCCCCTTTTCGCTTTTCTCCCACCTTTTCTTCCACTTGACGGGATTTTTCTCTTTCAGTTTTCCTAGCCGCATCCACAGCCGCTTCAAAGCTAGAGTGATGAAGATTAATCACGAATTCCCGAATATTAGCATTCAAACCCTAAATGAACCGCTTAATTCGACAGGCCTCGTTCGGTACATAAATCTTGACAAAACGTGCCTTCTCATTGAACTTAGTCGCATACTCATCGACTGTCATATCCTCTTGCACTAGGGCCATGAACTCTTCCTCAAGTCGCCTCATCGTAGCCGGAGGACAAATATGCAAATGGAATCTCTCCACAAATTTTTCCCAAGTCATGGTCCTAGCAGTCTTTGCCCCTTCTCTTCGGACTCAACATCCCACCAATTGATCGCTTCAGATCTCAATATAGAGATGGCATACGTCACCTTATCCTCATCCGCACAATGGAAAGTCTCAAATGCCAATTCCATTTCCCGCACCCAAAGCAAGGCCATCACCGGATCACATGCTCCCTCATAAGTAGGAGGCTTGCAGAATGAAAAAGTCTTGTAGCTACACCCCTTGGATACCTTAGAAGAATTAGGCACCAATGGTGTTTCCGTAGAATGACCACCCACAATGGTCTTGGGTAGATTGGAATGCACAGAAGGCTCTATTTCTTCGCTCTTCTCCCGACTTACAGGTTCCGACCTTTCCCAATTAGTCAACAAAGTTTGAAGTGCGGATTGGATCTTTCCTAATTCAGTGAAAAGCGCCTCTTGCACTACGATGGCGGGTGTGGTGCCTTGGCCCCGCCTTCTACCTCGGGCTCGACCCCTTGCACTCACCGAACTCTCTTGCACGGACATCTCCGGTGCACTAGCTTGTCCAATCCTTCCGTGGCCACGCCCTCGGCCACGACCCCTAGTTCCCCCTACAGTAGGGATGGGTTCTTGACTCGCACTTCTTCCATGGCCTCTACCTCGGCCCCTTCCTCTAGCTGGTGCACTTACGGCACCTCCCAAATCTACCGGTTCCTCTTCCCGATGTTCTGATGAATCCGACCTAGCAATAGGTATGGATTGACTTCTCGTAACTCGAGCTGACATGATTCTTTTCTGCGAAAAACAAGCTTAACTTAAATGACAGTTCAAAAATAATAAGGTAATGTCAGCACACACATGCACCTGTAAATTCGCAATTACAGTGGTCAAGTGTAATTCCCAATTTACCGCGCATGAGAGTCCTCTTCCTACCCCATTATCACTATCCCTGTCGAGGGAGCCCTACAGTCTAAGAATAGTTGCCACACGGTCACCTAATTCACTTAAACTAAGGCTCTAATACCAAGTTGTAACGACCCAAAAACTAAGGCCCAATTTGGATATAAAAATTAAAGTCCATACCAACATAACATTAACCCAAACAAGTTAATTCATTACAATACAAACTTGGAATAAATGAAAGCAGCGGAAATAAAGATGTCTATAGTCAACAGCTGAATAAAACTAGATAACGATAACTAGCTAGATCACTATCTAGCTCTTCACATTCTTCCTTTAGCCTTATCCCCTCTATCTACCTTTTCCTTACCTGAAAAAGATTAGTTTTGAAATCGTGGGTTAGACCATAAGGTCTAGTGAATTCCCCAAAAACAGTAAAGTTCCACAGTTCAAAATCAGTTAAAAACATGCAATTGTTTACGAATAAACAATTACGTTCCATGAGAGAATGATTCATATAGTGGAGAAACATCGCAAGACAAAAACACACCTAGACATAGGATTTTAACCACACCTATATGTAGGGAAGGATTTAGCAACTGGTCACAACTGGTGATAGGGAACTCACCTGGATTGGACACAACTGGTCCGAAGCTTAAACGGTCTCAACTTCCAAACCGAAAGCCTAAAATCAACATCAAGAAATGGGCGTTAACCCCAACGAATTACCCCAAAAGTCCTCTATTAGAGACTTAAGGTAAACCCCTAAACCATGGGTCCAAACTCTAGCTCGAAGCGGAAAACCAAACGACCAAACTCACTTTGAAACGGTGAGTTACGCGACTTGCGTAGCGGCTTACCCCGCGGGACTCTCTGTCTTAGCTGGTTCAAACCAGCAGCCAAGAAACAGCCCCAAACAACAACAATACCCAAAATACTGATTCCTATTATCCTCAACACATCTATGATGACTAAAATGGGTTCCAATAACAACATTTAACCTAATGGAATCATGTTGGCATGTTTACCCAACTATTTAATCCCATAAACCTTGAGATTTAGCTACCATGGAGATTTTCTTTGAGGAAACTCCAAGAGATGATTCATCTAACAATAATCCAACAATAAAACTTCTAAACCCCCAAATAAACATCAAGATAATGGGATTTAGACACCCATGAGGGATTAGCTCATCTAGAGCTTAGGGTTTAAGACCCCTTTGGTTCATTAACCAACTCCATTAATATAAGACTGAATGAAAGAAGAAGCATTATACCCGATTTGATGATCTTCTCCAAGTATGCTCTTCCTCCTCTTCTTGCTCTCTGCGTTTCTTTCTCAAAACACACATACACATACACCACACTGATATGAGAAATGAGGGGAAATGAGGAAAAACCCTTCTCATAACCCTTATTTATACCTTGGGCCCTAATCAAGGGAGCCCTAGCCCAACCAACTAATCTGGTCCAATTCCATAAATTAAATTAATAGCCAAACATTTAGCAACTAATTACCTTATTAATTTTTGGGTTATTACAACACCTCCCCCTTAAAATAATTTCGTCCCCGGAATTCCTTCATCGAAGAGGTACAGATACGATTAATAGTATTTACTGGAACATAGGACCATTAAGCATAGAAGAGTATAGATCGAGATCTAGACCTTCATAGAAGTTGATCATACGAATCTTCCATTAGGGATATTCATCCTTGAATAGAGTGGGAGGTTTAGTTAGTGAGCCTGAACTGTACATGGCATTTAAATTAAAATTTGAACTTGTCATTTTGCAGGAAAACAGAGTATGAAAGTTTTGAGAAGAAATGTAGAATGGGATGTGATTTAACTCACAGAACTTGAAACAATTAGCGATGAATTAACAAAGCTTAGATTTAAACTAGAAGTACCACTGAATTTAAGAGAAATTGTATAAAACAATAAAAAAAAACTCGTAAAACATGGTAGAATGAAAAACAATAGTTTAAAAACGAGAAAATTCTAGCCGAGTAGGAATTTCTCCATACTGGATTAGATCGAATAATCAATAGATTGATTATAAGGCTCTAATACTAATTGTCGGAACCCAGATCCCACAATACTCACAAAATGTTGATCACAAAAGATATTAAACAGTAAGCGGAAGCAATTTAGATCAACAAATAAACTAGAATTAGTAAACTATAATGGAGTAAAGTATTCATATAGAATGGTGATAATTTGTATTTCACTCTAGATGTCAAAGATTACAAATACTCGAAATACAAATATATCTCTCTTAATCTCTCCAATACAATCGATATCTAATACAAGGTTAACTCACACTATTTATATGATTACAAATGAGAAAGTCAATCGGCTAACCTATCACATAATGACACGTAAGCAAGTTCTCTAACAGAATTAGTTACGCACGGAAATCATGACTTGCCAGGTCATAAAGCACGCGTGTAGGCCCTTGTAGTGTATCTAGAAGAAGCATCTTCTGGAGCATCTTGCTGTCTTCTAGAAGAAACTATCTTCTGGAATAGTCATCTTCTGGAGAGTTTTACTTTGTTTATCAAGAGTGGTTCTGATCCGTACTTTTACATACAAATAATGTCTAACACTAAATAAAAATACTATATTCAG
The DNA here is from genome assembly GCA_036898165.1 of Silybum marianum. NCBI lineage: Eukaryota > Viridiplantae > Streptophyta > Magnoliopsida > Asterales > Asteraceae > Silybum > Silybum marianum. The sequence goes on from CM072528.1 coordinate 40,189,613, forward strand.
TCTAATTTATTTTGATTATTCAATCTGAATATGGCACGTGTCCCGCTCTCATTTGTTCTCACGTTCACAACCAAATTTGAGTTCTTATTTGAACCCGCCTCTCTCTCTCTCTCTCTCTATATATATATATATATAATCAAATTTAAATCTATTAATAAGCATATTCTGTTATTTAATTTTCTTTTTATATGGTGTATATTATTTAACATATTGTATACTAGTGAATTGTGTTAAATATACTATGAAATGTTAAACTTTATTAATTTTTTTAAATGTTATTTTTGGGAATTCTACATTTTCTTAAGAGCATCCACAATGGAGGTTCTTAGTCAGGTTCCTCTTGGGGTTTTTACAAGAACTTCCACTGTGGGACAGAGATTATTGTTCAGTCACATGTTCTTATTAGAACCAAGTTGTTTGAACAAGAACCCGGGTTCTTCCATACTTTCATTTTCTGTGATTATTTTATTTATATTTTAATTATATTTTAATTCTTTTTCAACCATTTTATTTAATAAATGTGTAAAAGATATAAGTTAAAATTGATTTAAAAAAAATATAAAACAATTATTACTAAATAATTTTTTTTTTTTTTGTTTCTTGTAATTTTTTTAACTATCTCATTATATTATTCACTCCGATTCGATTTGGTTCAACATATTTGGTCGAATTGAGATTATGAGTGATTTCTATTATTATTCGTTATTTAGTGTTACTTTTTATAAAAGTTAATATCTTGTAATTTTGCAAATTTTTTTATTATAGTATAAAATTATATTTATGTTTTTATTGTTTTTTAAATATGTTAACAAAATATATAAATTAATAAATTAAAATTAATACGGAAAAGTAAAAAATTAATGAGTTTTATTTCACTTTTTTTTATAATCTTAAAATATATAAATATATTAAACTTATATAATAATTAAAAACAAAATTATATTTTATAAATTAGAAATAAAGAAAGTAAGGTTTTTGTAAAAACCTTTATTGTAGGGTTTTATGGAGATTCTTGCTTTGTTGATGTATCAATAATGTGGCATGAAAAAATATTGCAAGAAGAGTTCTTGGAGGTTCCACCATTGTGGATGCTCTAACTAGCTTATCAGCTAGTTTTTGTCAAACGTATTTAGTTCATCAGCTAACTTATCGGCTACCGGTCACTACTAAACAAAATACTTTTACCTACGAACTTTTTTCCTGAGAAATCTGTCGCTAAAGGAGGTTCTTACAAAAACCTCACTTTCCTTATTTTTAATTTATAACATTTTATTTCATTTCTAGATTATTATATAAATTTAAATATATGTATATATTATTAAATTATTAAAAAATTCAAATATAATTTATTAATTTTCACCTTTCTATATTATTTTTAATTTGTTAATTTATATCTTTTGTTAACATATTTGAAAAAATAATTAAAACATAAACATAATTTTATATTATAATTAAAAAAAAGTGCAAAATTACAAAAAATAACACGGAATAATAAATTGTAATATAGATCAATCTTAATCTCGATTTGACAAAATATGTTCAACCAACTCGGAGCGAAGTTGATGATTAACTTTATTTGAGGGCATCTCAGAATTTCGTTGAAGATATTTTTGGAATTAATGGGTGGAACCTTGAAATATTTGTGTTAAATTATCTAATTCTTCATCGATCCAATTGATCAACATGTCACCTTCATCTTCAACAATCATATTATGCAAAATTATGCATGTATGCATAATATTCCTTAACGCTTTCTTAGACCACAATCATGATGGTCCCGTAGTTATCGCCCAATGAGACTGAACCACTCCAAATGCACGTTTAACATCATTTCTTGCACCCTCTTGTAACAACTTACTTTTTTCATCTTGTGGGTAAGGAAAACTCTTGACGAAGAAAATTAAAAATTAAAAAATATGTTTTATAATATTTAGTTTATATATTTTTTTAATCAATATTTTTTTATAATTTTATTAAAAATAAAATAAAATAATTAATAAAGCAATAAAAATAATAAATAACAAATAACAAATTATAAAAAAAGAATGTTTTGCAAGAATCCGAGTTCTTGTTCAAGCACCTGGGTGCCTATAAGAACATGTGACTGGACAAGAACATGTGTCCCACAGTGGAGGTTTTTTTAAAAACCTTAACAGGAACCTGTAGAAAAACCTCCATTGTGGATGCTCTAACTAGCTTATCAGCCAGTTTTGTCAAACGTATTTAACTCATCAGCTGACTTATCGGCTACCAATCACTACTAAACGAAATACTTTACTTACGGACTTTTCCCTGAGAAAGCTGCCGCTAAAAGGTGGTTTCTCATAAAACCGTCACAAAAGTTGGTGAGTAAATTGTTGGTGGGTAATTCAAATCAATAACAAATTACCTAGGGATTCTCTGAGTGATTCGTTGGTATTTTCACGAAAAACATCGAATTTTACCGAACCATTAGTATTTTCTAGGTAATATCGTGGGCAATCCACCTACGAAAATTCCCTAGGTTATTTTTGTGAGTAAAGTCATTTGTTTTGTAGTGTGTTAACTTATAAATTATCAGTTAACTTAGAGTTATCACAAATAAACCTCCATCGACCATAATATTCATACATTTATAAGAATCATTATTTACAATTTTATCAATGTTGATCTAATTTAAGTTAGAAATTTTAACGTCAAAATTCTATAATTTTATATAATAAAACAAATATCAGGATTTTAATTAAGACGTAAATAGATATGACGTACATTGTGCCCCTTCAACAAGGGGGAGAGACATTTGCCTCTTTATCACACGTTTAAATTATTTCACTGTTCATTTTATTTGGTATTTTATTAATTTAATGAATATGTTAGTAAATTATTTTAATTACTAATTAAATAAACGAAGAATGGTCGGTAATGATGTAAATAAAAAAGATTTAAATCAGAATTCTTGGATCTTTGTTAGTATTATAACCATTTAGTAATAAATATCTATAGGTACGTAATTATTATTCATTGTTTAATTTACGACTATTGAAAAAAAATATAAATTTAAATAAAAAAACACTTAACATTAAAATTGGGAAAAATGAATCATACTCCTACGAAATTTGTCTTTGTAATTACTTGATGTAAAGATAGAAATTTTCTTTTAGTTACTATAACAAATTTTGACTATGGCTATGTTTGGCAAAAAAATAAGTTAATTTATAATAAGTTAGCTTATTTTCAATGTACATGTTTGACAAACGTTTATTGAAACGTTACTTGAAGTAGCGTTTTGATAGTTTATTGTTACTTTTTCCAAATATAACACTCATTAATATTAATTTTTTTTTTTTTTTTCAATATGCCGTTTTTGGTCCTTTACAATCCTATACGCTAGTTTTACCAAATATAGTTTTTTTTCATCAGCTAAATTATCAGCTACCAGCTAGCTTATCAGTCATCCGCTAGCTTATTAGTTAGTTTGTCAAACATAACCTAATAGTCAGTAAACTGAACTAGTAAACTGAACTATTACTGGTTTCGAAACCAACATTATTGTTTTTATGCGACGTGAGGATGACATGGAAAATTTACATTTTTTTTAGTAATAAACTCTCCAATCTTTCCATTCCGTATTTATTTTGATTGCTAATCACTAACCCATGTTAAAGGCTTTAGTAGTTAAGATGTGTATGATCAAACGAAAAGCTTAGAAAAGATAGAAAATTTTAATTTTGTGTCAGATAAATTAGCTGATAAGTTAGTTAATGTGTTTTATAAGATGGTTCTTAGTTGACAAGCTAACTTATGATCAAATTATGTTTGACAAAATCAAGTTTATAAGCATGTAAAATAATCAAAAAGAACATATTGGAAAATAGTCAATTACAAATATTTGAAATTAATGGACGGACTCGGACAATAAAAAAATTGGACAGGCTAGTCGGCCAGGTACATAACTATAATCTATTAAAATTTTAACATAATTAATATTTTATTAAAAGAAGTTTACAAGTGGTTTCAAGTTGGACTTCCGCTACTGAGTACCAACCACCTCTCAAATACATACTATATACCATATGTCATATAATACGTTTCAAATCTCGATCTTGAAATATTAGATGTTTAAATACTTTATTGTTGAATAATCTAAATTTCGAAGGATGATAATTTTTGGAGAGAAAATCCATCTCCCTATTTTAGGAAAAATACATTTTCCTTACGTTGTGTATATTGACATATTTTATGTTTTTTTAGCTGAAAAAACTTAGAGTATTTTGGATAATTTTATATAACTTATCATTTTATATAAGTTTTTTAATGTAATTTTTTAAGCCTATTAGTTCGTTGGCAAGTCAGACCGGTTTATGGGACGGATGTGGGCAAGTTCTCAAGCCTACAAAAACGGGTTTGGATTTACTTTGTTAGGCTCGTTAGACAAAATAAATATGTTAGGTATCGCCCATGATCCATCTAAGCCCCATGAATGATCACCTCTAATGTTAAATAACATTACATATATGAATAAAAATAAAATAGATCACCCTAAAATATCCTAATTAATTAATATTTTTAAAAATTAAATTAAATATTTTATTCAAATTATTTAATATATTTTAATTATATGTAATGATAAAATAAGTATAACTTAAATTTTGATATAAGTTACACAAACGTTTTTAAAATAATTATATTTTTTTAATATCTAAATAACTATAATATTTATAAATAATCAATAGTTATTAGGGAAATTGGCTTAAATGACCATTTGACCATATTTATTACGGCTGCTATCCATCTCTCTCCTCATTTGACAAAACTAACCAACATCTCCGTTAAAAGCAGCTCAAACCTCTGTTTTTTAACGGAGGTTGTAAAACGACGACGTTTTGGTGGGATTTAACGGAGGTTTTGATGCAAACCTCCGTTAAATTAACGGACATTTTAAAAAATTCGAATTAAATTTAATCTGGTAAACCTCCGTTAATTACCACCTAAACCTCCGTTAATTACCCAAAACCTCCGTTAATTACCTTAAACCTCCGTTAATTTTCATTAAACCTCCGTTAAATACCCTTAAACCTCCGTTAATTTTCATTAAACCTCCGTTAAATACCCTTAAACCTCCGTTAATTTTCATTAAACCTCCGTTAAAAACCCTTAAACCTCCGTTAATTTTCCTTAAACCTCCGTTAATTTTCATTAAACCTCCGTTTTTTAACCACGACTATGCCACGTGTCGAGACCCGGTTAAATCTAAAAAAAAACCCTAATTTGCTTTCTCATTTTGTCCGCCTCCCTTCTGTGTTTTCTTATTATTTGCTTTCTTCTTCTTCTACCCCACCATTTTTACTCTTATCTTGTTCTTTGAATCCTCACCATTTTTACCCTTCTTTTGTTCTTTGAACTACTATCATTTGGAAATCCTCACCATTTTTACTCCATTTAATCTTATCTTCACCATTTTTACTTGAATCCTCACCATTGTTACTTTCATCTCCGACAACAAACAGAAAGTTAATAGATTTGAGGACCACCTTCAATCTCATATCTGCCACGTTTGAGGACCACCACGTGTTTTTGACAGCGAGGAATTACACACGTTTACGAAATGGTTAGTTTATGTTAATATTACAATTTACATGTATATTATTTAAATTAGTTTTACTTAATATTTGTTCTGTGTTTTCATGTAATTATATATTTTTATGTTAATGTTTTTTGTATGTTATATAGGTTTTTTGTATGTTATATAGGAATATGTTAGAAAATTTATATATGTTATTTGAAGGGAAAATATGTATTTTAGTTAACATGTAATTATGTATGTTAATAAGATAATGGTGTATAAAGTGTAAGTATAAAAACATATTTTAGTTATTTAACATATTTAACAAATAAATTTCCCATAAAAATATAAAATATAATTTTAAATTTGAATAATGAATTGAGTTTTATTGTATGTTTAGCAATCCTAAAAAATAATTGACTTTATTTTGATCTAATGTAATAAAAACTTCGTAATATCGTTAACGTTTAAAATTAATTATATAAAAATAAAAATTATATAAAAATTGAAAACAATTACATTCACGTTTAAACTTGTATAAAAATGAAAATTTTATAAAAATTGAAAACAATCACATTTTTAAAATAAAAGTTTTATAAAAATTGAAAACAATGACATTTACGTTTAAACTTGTATAAAAATGAAAATTTTATAAAAATTGAAAACAATCACATTTTTAAAATGAAAATTTTATAAAAATTGAAAACAATCACATTTTTAAAATGAAAATTTTATAAAAATTGAAAACATTGACATTTACTTTTAAAATTATATAAAAATTGAAAACAATGACATTTACGTTTACTTCAAAGTCCAGGTACTAAAACTGTCAAAACAGAAAGTTAAAAAAACAAACGGAAAAAAAGGACTAAAATTATAACAAACCTTAACAGAACTAACGAAAAGTACTAATTATCATACAAATTATAATTATTTAAGTTATAAATCAAAATGTACTAATTAGATTTTTAATAATATTTATGCAGGCCGAGGATGATAATTTACCTTCGATTACTGTGAAGGCAAAGGTATCACCCATGAAGGAGATTAAGGAGAAGTTAAACCATGAAAGGACGATCATATTCAATAATACGTGTTTTGGTACATGGTTGGATCTATCTGACACTACTGCGGATCCTGTGTTACTGTATAAATTTTTTCAGCATCATGTCTTCCCCAATGGTGCAAGTGAGGAAGAGATGTATTTCCAGTTTGGACCGCATCGCCTACATTTTGGTCGGGAGGAATTCAGTTTGGTGACGGGGCTTCGTTTTGGAAGTACTATGATGGAACCTTCGGTTAGGGATGGTTTCGTTTATAGGGTTTTTGGTGATAATACGCCTAAGTTGGACCAGGTGTGGCATTTTTTAATGGTATTGAAGAGAATGACGGTAAGGATGACAACGATGTCGTCCGGGTGTGTTTGATGCTGGTAGTTGATATGTTCTTTCTTGGCCGCCAAAAGACAATGAAAGTTTCAAAATATGTGTTGATGGCGATAGAAAATATGGAATTTTTGGAACAGTTATCCATGGGGGTCCGTTATTTGGAAATTTACAGTCAGTCAGATGTATATAATTGTTTAAATAAAGGAGGACGGACGTCGACAAATAAAAAATTGACGATAATGGGATTCTTATTTGCTTTGAAGGTTAGTTAAATATTTCATTTTTGTCATTTGAATATTTATACAATTTTCATGTATTTCATATTTAATTATTGTCATCTAATTATTGTTGACATTTTAATTTTAATTCACAGATATGGATTTTAGAGACGTTTCCATATTGCCACTACTACTTGACCAGAAAAGATAATGTGTACCCGAGGGCACTTCGTTGGACCCGGTTGCAAAAAATGTTAAAACTTACCCACGTCATGAGGATCATTGATGTGTCGACGGTATGTTTTTTAAATATTCTTGAAAAAGAATAATTTTGTTAACTTTTTCTTATTGTAACATCATTTTTCTTATTAGCAGGATATGCAACCACTCTACAATCTCCAACCAGGGCCCATGGAGGTTGCATCACAGTGGTATGTCGATAACCTCAGTTATTTTAGGGCGGGTACGGGCGTCCACGTTGAACACGTAGCTCATCAGCCCCAGGGATCTCAGCACCATGGATCCCATCACTCGGACCATCAGATCCAGGGATCTCAGCACCATGGATCCCATCATTCGGATCATCAGAGCCAGGGATCTCATCACCATGGATCCCATCATGAGGGTTATCAGAGCCAGGGATCTCATCACCATGGATCCCATCATGAGGGTTATCAGAGCCATGGATCTCATCACCATGGATCCCATCATGAGGGTTATCAGAGCCATGGATCTCAGCACCATGGATCACATCACTCGAACCCTCATTCTTCGTATCTGGATAGGTTGGTGGTTGTTGAGGGTATTCAGGAGACTCATCAAAAATCATGGTCTGAGTTGAATCAGTACATGCCTGGTATTCGTCGTATATCAGAGCTTGAGCGTGTTCAGCAAACTCATGTTTTATCCCTGGATGGATTTCAAGATTGGAAGCAGTCGGTTGAGGACCGTTTCATGTCATATGGTGATCGTTTTTGGACACAGGCATGTACTTTTAATAATGCATTATTTGAGTATTTATATATAATTTACAAACTTAAAAAACAATATATACAAATTGGTTAACTATTTTTATTCATGCCTAGATGCCAACATACGACGCGCCACAGCCACCACCCAGGGAAACCAGTTTCCTTGATTTGCTGATTTCGGAGGACACGCCTTCAAGCTCCCAATTTCCGTTTCCCATGCCACAGTCGTTCCATACAGTAACTTATACAACCGAATCTAAGCAATTCATTTACGTTATCCGTATGATTTGTTTATATTGACAATATATCTCGATTATGGTTGAATGCTTTTGGGGTCCGTCTTGAAGATTTTTTATTGATTATTGGTGAAACAAGTCGAGCTCAGCGTGTGGGGTCCCTCTCATATATCCAGGCGCTTAACGTACCACAACACGGATTTCTCGGTGATTCTGGTCCTTTGGCGTGTCAAATGATCTCTTTGTTGTCAAATGACGTTATCCCATCCCATGATACAATGACTCAAACGTCGAGACAAATGCGTTACCAAATGGCTGGTGTATTTTGGGATATGCGTGTTTAGGACATTTTGTAGTGTTTACGACATTTCTAAATTTGTAACTCTAAGGATTTTTTATTTGTTATATTTATAAAAAGTATGTTATAATACATCCAAATACACACCCGTGAATACACAGCCTTTTGACACCTGTGAATACACAGTCTTTCAGGCGAATCTTTTGACCAAATACACACCCGTAAATTCAAATGGACATTTTCACGACTATAAGTAGCTGCTATGATGAAGTAGTAATTCACATCTTCCTAACTAACATTTCCTCCCTTCTACATTTCCTACATACAAATATGTCTTTTGAAATACAACGCTTTTGGAGACTTAGAAGTACAGCTGAACCGCTGCCGTAATGGATAGAAGACCTCGTGTGTTAGTAAAAAAATTTAACGTCCACTCATATTTATTACGTATGGAGAATTTTTTTCTAACTTTTTTTACGTATGGCGAATTTTACAACAGACGACGGTCCTCTCATATTTATTATGAAGGTCCATCATAACGGAACTTTCACACCACCCCTCGGTAGGTCGTATGTGAACGGCATGGAAATATTTGTTGACCTAGTAGATGGTCAGTGTATTTGTCTTGAACACATGCATCAATTAATGGCTCAACTTGGTTATGACGAACACGAACGAGCTGGTATGAAAATGTATTTCAAACCACCAGAAGTAGACTTGGACACTGGATTGAAAGAACTCGTGGATGACTACTCTGTTTGGGATATAACTAATTATTTTCAGTGTGAACCAATCCCGCTTGAAGTGTACCTGGAAAGGGATGGTGCAAGAATAACCTCGGGTGAAGCGGAAAGGAGTTTAACAACTGGCTGATGTTATTGGGCTTTATGTTTCTCTTCCCGTGTGTTTCCAATAATTGTTTTTTATGTTCATGTTCAATAATGAGAAATTATGTTTTATGACTTTATTAATAGCACAAAATAGATCGTAAGAGCACAAAATTTATTATAAAGCAAAGTTCAACATAACAAAGTCATAAAATACGAAACCCAAGGTACGATAATACCATTTAAGGGTAGAGTGCGTTATATTGCTCGATCCAACTATGTTTCTCGTTTACCTGCGCTTGAAGCACGGCGAAGTCTCGTACAATCTTGTCGACTTCTAGGTTGTCGTGGTTAATTCGATGTTCCTTATCTTTGATTTCCCTCTTCAACCAATGTATGTCTGCACTATCCGCTTCCATCCTTTGCAATAGTTTTTCCTTCTTGCTCAGCAATTTTTTCCACTTCTCGGAGATTTCTTCGATCTCAGCTTCTGCTTTTTGTACCGATCGTTTCATCCTTTCCGGCATTATCTGTGAAGAGGGGGGGTTGGAAGATGATGCGTTGCCAGCCATGGGGGAAAAGTAACAAAATACTATGAGACTCTTGAAGCTTTTATAAGGTGAATCAGTCATCATAGCACCAACGAATCTGCAAGCTTTTATCAGGCGAATCACTTTAACTTTTTCAGACTTTTTCAGGCGAATCTGTCAGCCTTTTTCAGGCGAATATTGCAGCCTTTGTCGGTCGTCTTTTTAAGACTTTTTCAGGCGAATCTGTCAGCCTTTTCCAGGCGAATCTGTCAGCCTTTTCCAGACGAATCTTGACCAAATCGACATCCGAAAATTACCAGTTTAACCTTTTCACAACTATAAATAGGTGGTATGTACTGAAGTAGTAACACACAACTTGCTATCAATCGTTTCCTACCTTATAGAAGATTTGGAAAACACCATGTCTGCAAACAACCGATTTGGAAAGAAGACCTCAGCAAACAAGGCTGGAAGTTCTCGCTCAAAAATGAAACAAGCATTACCTTTGAATGATGGAACGTACAGGCATAGTTGGAAAGTGCCGTCAAGGACAGAGGAGTGGGAAATGTATCGGAGAACTAACGCTGAGCATCCAATAACCGAAGAGAAGCGCGCTGATTACGAATCTGCATGTTTTAACTACATGAACACACCTCCATACAATGCACCACCCTTGTATTCAGACAGGTTTGCTAACCCTCCGGCCTCTCAAGTCATGCCGGCAAAAATGAAGGCCGCTATTATGGAGGCGGACGAGGAGATCAGAGCGCTTGGGGAGAAATGGAACTTGAACAGGGATATATAATTTGAAAAAGAGGCGCTGATTGTCGAAAGTAAAGCAGAGCTTGCAGTTCTGGAGCAAACAATCAGGACAGAGGAAATGTCGGTAAGGGAAATCAAAGAAGAATACGATGTTCTAGAGGATAAGATCAATGAAAAGGCTAAGTGGATCATCCAATGCCAGAATATGTATCCTTACTAAATTTCTTTGTGTTATTTGTTTGTTTTAAATGCGTGCACTACTACCATTTTCATGTTCTTATTTCTCGGTGTTGTTTGTTTGTTGTCAGACGTAAATCATTAATTTCGACGAAATATTAATGTTTTCTATATCTAAATGGTTGTTTTTATATCGTAAGCTTGGTTATTTTATGTTATTTAATTCGACAATAGTAACATAATTCATATAATTGTGAAAGTAAACATCATTTTTTTAACACCTTAAATTTCGACCTCAAAGATTACAAACATGGTTTAATACTCATTGAGATCATCGTTGAGATCAAAAGTATAATGTCCACGACTTCCATGATTATCTGGGGTCGATAGTGGTTGGATTTGTCGGCTTCCTGATGCTCCTTGACTACCCACATTTGCCCATGCACGATTTGTACATGTTCTCTTAGTATGCCCGCTTTGACCACAACTACTACATTTCTTCCGGATGGGAATGAGCATGTTCACTAGGTCTTCCAGCAGCTCTTTTTATCTAGGGTGGACGAACTATCATAAGTGGTTGCTCTGGAACAACCCATGTTTCTTCAGTGCCAAGCGGATAAATGAGGGGTGCGTACGTTGCTCGAAAATTACTTGCCCTATATAAAGGCAATGCCAAATTGCTGCAGTCTACGGATTGTAGACTTGTAGCAACAACGATTGCATGGCCGCAAGGTAAGCCAGATTTTTGCCATTTCAAGCACGTGAAAGTACCTCCGGGGTAATTACACGTTTCATTTCTATGATAATCACGCACTTCATAGCTTTCCTGACCAATTTCATGTACCGTCCACGATGCAGCTTTGTAGGCTCTCTTATAAATTTTGTTCTCCGCCCACGGGGTTAGAGCATTGGTCATCGTCTTTAAAAAAACATATTTATTTCGTTAATATCGATTGCATCAAAAGTAGTAGTAGTACATAAAATAAATAAATTTAAATGTTTTTAACCTCCTTTAGTACGGCGTTTAGAATACCACTCTTGTTGGAAGTCTCGAAAGTACTCGAAAAGGCCACAAATTGTCATCTTTCGAGCATAACAACACAGTGCATTGATCGACTCGGCACTGTTGGAAGTCATTATGTTGTAGCGTTTTCCTTTGAAATGCGCCCTTGTCCATTTTTCTGGATGAAGTCGGTCCAACACTGTACATCCTACGGGTAAAGCGGCTTGTAGAGCTAACATACGCATTTCAAAATTGTCAAACGTATACGCTTAGCAGGTCTTCCAATATAGATTCTTCTTATTCTTAATCCCGGGGTCTTTGGTTTTTATGTTCATCTCCAGGTGGCGACAACATAACCCATGATGTGCCTTTAGGAACACGGTGGTAATTCCTTGGTTTATTGCAGCATGCCTATCTGATATGAAAACCAAATCGGCTAGTTCTCCAATACATTGCTTCAATATGGACAAAAACCAAGTCCACCCCTCTCCATTCTCGGATCTACCCACTCCGAAAGCGATCGGCACGATTTGGTTATTTGCGTCCATAGCAACCGCTAAGTACATTGTTCCCAAATAAGGCCCCTTCAAATGAGCACAACCAATGATAAGAACCCGACGCAAATACGATACAAACGTCTCAATCTGAAAATTAAGTGGTTCACATATTAGAAAATTAAACTACATAGTTGTGCAAAGTTATATTCAAAATGTCAAAATTATACTTACCGCACAACCAAGAGCAGCAAAACACATCTCAAACCGTCCATGACTATCTGTCTCAATCCTTGTCACTGTACCAGGATTACGGAGCTCTAAATTATAGAAAAACTTAGGTAGTCGGGCAAAAGAATCACCCGGGTCACCCTGCACCACCATCTTTGCATAATCTTTCGCTCGATATGCTTGCCAGATCGAAATATTAATATTATACTGTTGTTTTATATCGCTTATGATGTCTTTTGCACGAAGTCTCCTGCCACTATCCTGCACTTTAGGTAAAATGAAATTACCTAACACCATTGCGGTTGCTTGACGGTGCTTGTGATGCAACTGCGTCTTTGAGCAGGTGTGCACGTCATCCACCTTTAATACATGAAACATCTCCGTGGAACCGACATTCGTTGCCGTCATACGCCATTTACAACTTCCAACATAACATTTCGCCTCAAACCTGGTTTTGGAAGATTTGTGCACTTTATATTCGAAACCCTCATCAATGAACTTCCTCGAAATAACCAATTTCATTCATCTTTCGTTTTAAATAACATCCCCACTTTAACTCGTTCGCTGCGAATATAAGGTGTAGATAAGTTGGGTCTGATGACGGTTTCCGGTGTTGGAAGGAGAGGAGGCATATCAAAATAATCATTATTCCCGACAACTAACTTTTTTGATTTCCTTTTTGTTGTTGGTTCTTCATCACTATCAGTTATACCCAGGTAGAAAACATATGAATCGGGGTCCAATTCTTCTCCTTCTTCTTCTTCTTCTTCTTCTTCTTCTTCTTCTTCTTCTTCTTCTTCTTCTTCTTCTCCCAATCCTCCTTCTTCTCCTTCTTCTCCCCCTCCTTCTTCTTGGTTATTACCATGATACGGTACATCATAGACGTAAATTGTTGGCGCTTTATTTAAATTAGCAGCCCATTCAAGGAAACCCGCAACATGATCATCGTTTTCCAAACGATAAATATGATCGTGGTTATTTAACTTGTACGCAATTGTAGTCATAACAATTGAATTGACAATTTCACATTTATGGCATGCATACTGAAGCAACTCCGAAAGCGTCATTCTGGATGGCACCTTGACCGGGTGAAACGGTTGATCAGTAACATACTGCCATGTTTGATTGATTTGTTGCCACGAACCTCCACCAGAAATACGCAACTTAATTTTATAATTTGAAGAACTCATTATGTATATCAAAGAAACAAGAAAATGAAAGATTGAAGAAAATGGTTGTTGGTTGTCTAGAATTGAATCAGAATGTAGTTTCTGATTGAATGAGAAAGTGCCTCTTATATATAGAAATTTCCCTTTCTTTTACAACTATTATGAAAACAAAAAATCTGATAAAAATTTAATTATTGACATTTCCTTTCAATGTCAGTAGGTGGAGTGCAAACAAATTTTTTTGATAAAAGTTACTGAATATTGAAGCCTTTGTGCAATTTGATTCCCTTTCAGTAATTAAAATGAGTACTTTTGTACAACAAATGGTAAAAAGTAAAAAATTTGGGGTAAAAAGTCTATTAATTTGTGGTGGACGTGAAACATTTATCAAATAAATTCAGTAAAAAATTTGAGTTTTATCGGGTCCACAACAATTTATCGGAAAGCAAATTAGTGTTTTTTTAGATTTAACCGGGTCTCGACACGTGGCATAGTCGTGGTTAAAAAACGGAGGTTTAAGGAAAATTAACGGAGGTTTAAGGGTATTTAACGGAGGTTTAATGAAAATTACGGAGGTTTAAGGTAATTAACGGAGGTTTTGGGTAATTAACGGAGGTTTAGGTGATAATTAACGGAGGTTTACCAGATTAAATTTAATTCAAATTTTTTAAAATGTCCGTTAATTTAACGGAGGTTTGCATCAAAACCTCCGTTAAATCCCACCAAAACGTCGTCGTTTTACAACCTCCGTTAAAAAACGGAGGTTTGAGCTGCTTTTAACGGAGATGCTGGTTAGTTTTGTCAAATGAGGAGAGAGATGGATGCAGCCGCAATAAATATGGCCAAATGGTCATTTAAGCCAATTTCCCTAGTTATTATTAATATATAGTTTTTTAAACACACCCCCATGTCATACGTTTTCTACCCCTTCCATAAAACTTGTTACCGCTCTTACATTCCATAACTTTTTTAGAATTTTAATCGTAAATTTTCAGTTTATATCCTCATCATTAATTATTTGATTTATTTTAGTTCCTTTGTTTTTTAATTTTTTGTTTACACCCTTATTAAATTAACATACATAATCGTACATCAATTAAAATACGTTTTATTTCAACAAAGTACACCATTTTAATCGTCTCGTCAATACATTCGAAATAAGTCTAATATTGAATATTTTTGTATTTAATTATATATATATATATATATTGAACGGCAACAATTTATATAAATATATACCAACGAAGAACGATACAACCAAAGTTCGACCCAACGACTTGTCTCATAATCGAATTACAGCAAACCACAGACCTAACCATCATTATGAGACAACCAATCGAAACTACAACGACAATCCCCCGATCTTAACAACAAATATTAGAACTCTGACTTAACAGACAAGAGATAAAGCCATAACGAACATCGTCCCACGAGCCTATTGTTTACCAGAAGTAAACAGACCCGGGATAGGAAGACGATGGCCCAATATATTCATGAACCCAACCGGACAGCAGCGGCTTATTCCCGAGCTATTTCTGATGTATTACAGTAGCAGACCACCTGCACAACAGCGAACACATCCTTCTGCCAAACCGCTCCTCTACCGCTCCCCACTGTTATGACCGAGTTAAGCTCCGTATGGATCATTAAGTCGGGCACCGATATCTACCGAGAGCTGCTTGTTCCTTCTAGATACCCACTCAAGAATTTTGATTTGATGTTCGAAGAAACAGTCCTAAATCTCATAATTAGCCCCCTCGAATATTACCTTATTTCTATTAGCCCATATGAAATAAAACAAACTCCATATCGTTGCTTCCCATCTCTTTAGCCCCTAATCGTCATTACCTCTGAAATTCCCAGATTCCAGAATTTGCCGCATCGAGTTATTTGTGTCCAAGTCTAGTCCCTACCATCTACCTACCAATTTCCATAAGGGTTTTACCAACCTACATGTGACTAGCGCGTGTTCAACCGATTGGATTTCCTCCACATATCTTGGACAAAGACACGAATCTAAATTGATCCCCATCTTGTCCAAGAACTCTCGAGTTGGAAGCCTCCCTAAAAATGCTATCCACATGAAAATACAAACCTTTTTAGGTACCACCGTTGACCATTTCGTTGAAGATACATATCCTCCGGGACTTTCCCGTTCCTCCTCGATTAACCTTTCTCAACCATTTGACCGTGAATCCACCTTGATGATCTAGACTCTACACAATCCTATCCCTTTCACCTTCCTTAGTCGCAACCCCTACTAACTCCCTCTCTAACTCCTCTAATTCCCCGATCTCTCTTCCCCTCGGCTCCCTCCTCCAATCCCATTTCCAACTCCATTCTTCTCAACGGAATTCCCCTCTAGCCGCAACCACTACCTCTTTATTAGATTCTAAGCGATGTAACCTACTAAACCCCTCCTTAAGAATCCCAACGGCCTCCACCTATCTTCCCAAAATTTCACATCCATCCCATTCCCCAAACTTCTCCCAAACGAGCTCGAAAACCGCAGCCCCATATCGTCCAACTCCTTTCCAACCTTGATAACTCTCCCCCAAACCGTCCCTAGCTTCCTAGGCTCGTCACCTTGCAACCCTCCATCCTCCCATAAATGCTCACGATCACTCTTCTCCACAATGAATCACTCTCATTATGAAACCTCCACCACCATTTTCCTAGTAAACCCTTATTGAGATCTTTAAGACTTCCAGTGTTCAACCCCCCTATCAAACGACCCCAACAGGATTTCCCATCTTACCCAAGCAAGACCACGCCTCACAACCTCTCCATCACCACCATCTCCCCAAAAGATGTGACAACGAACATGCTCTAACTTTTTTAACACTCTCACCGGGGTACAAAAAGTAGAGAAATAGTATAGAGGAACACTACCTAAAACTGACCTTACCAAAGTCCATCTTCCACTAAACGAGATCGTTTTTGCCTTCCATGTCGATAGCTTGTTTTTCATTTTTTCCATTACCAAGGACCATTGATTAACTCTTGTCATTGGGACGCCGAATGGAAGTTCGAGGTAGTTAAATGGTAGGGAGTCGCTACCACATCCCAAGTTTCTTGCCAAAGTGTACACTTCTTCTTCATCACTCCGAGTCCGAAAAGTTTACTTTTTGTCATATTAATTTTTAGGCCTGATACCGCATGGAAACAATGAAGCACCCACTAGATTCCTTATATTTGTTGGTTCCCACTCACCCAAGAACACTACATCGTCGGCGTATTGAAGATGGGAAACCTCTATGTTGTTTTTGTCCACCTTGACCCCTTTTAAAAGACCTTTATTTTTTGCTTCCTCTACCATATATGAACACATTCTGCTACCACCAAAAAGAGGAACGGTGCTAGAGGATCTCCTTGTCTAAGTCCCCGCTCCATTTGGAATTCCTTTGTCGGTGAACCGTTAACTAGAACCGAGATCCTCGAAGATGTAAGACATGACTTTATCCACATAATCCATTTGTTTCCAAACCCCATTTTGGACAACCCATCTAGAAGGAAGGGTCACTCCACAGAGTCGTAAGCCTTTTCAAAGTCAACTTTGAAGATTAGGCTTTTCCTTTCCGACTGTTTCAAGAACTCCGCCACCTCATTTACTACAACGACGCCATCAAGAATGGATCTTCCTCTTAGAAATGCGCTTTGTACCTTACTTATTATCTTGCCCATCACCAACTTCATCCTTTCCGCCAAGACTTTTGCTATGATCATATACAACACTCCTATAAGACTAATTGGCCTAAAGTCATTAAGTCCCATCGGATTTGAAGTTTTGGGAATTAAAGTGAGGAATGATGTATTACAACTATCTCTTAACTCACCCTTTTCCCAAAACCACTAGATAGCCGCCATTAACTTTCCTTTGATGCTATCCTAAAAACTTTTAATAAATCCCACCATGAATCCATCCGGACCCGGCGATTTGTGTTTCTCACATTATTTCAAGACCTCCCTTACCTCCTCTTTTGAAATTCTTCTTTCAAGATGCTTGGCCTCTTCTATCGAAATCCTTTTGAAGCCATCCGATCGTAATTTATGGTTAGCCCCCATTGCCGTAGCAAACATCGTTTTATAGAATTCAAAAATATGATTTTTTTATCATTACGGGTCTTCCATCCAAGATGTGTCGATTGTCAAACTCTAGATATTATTCTTTTTCTCCCTTCTTTTGAACACTGAGTGGAAGATCTAGAATTTTCATCTCCCTCCTTCATCCATTTGATGTTTGCTTTTTGGCTCATCAATTCCTTCTTTTTATCTTCAAGATCAAGCCACTTCTTCTTTGACTCTAACCACTTTTGTCTATCTTCCTCAGATAAAGTGCCAACTTCACTCATCTTCTCCCATTTCCAAAAGAGAACCTCTTTTTCGACCCCATCCTAATTCTCTACTTTCCATTCATTCAAGGCAACCTTAACCGCTTTAAGTTTGTCTCTAAAGATTCCATCCGGTCTTGTATAAGTCACCCCCCCCCTCGCAAGCTCTTTTAACCACACCCTTTATACTCTTGTGCGTTAGCCATGCGTCGTAGAATTTGAAAGGAATAGGCCCAAAGTAAACCTTTTTATCCATAAGAACAATTGGGAAGTGATCCGACCATTTTCTTTTTATAGTTTTTACCCTTAGATTAACCAAAAAAAGCCCAAAATTACTCGATATCAAGAATCTATCCAACTTACTTTGTTTGGTCCTGTCATCACTTATTCTTGTAAATCGTTTACCTCCCATTCTCACCTCTTCTAGCTTGTTCCGTCAAATGAAGTCGTTGAAGTCCTCCACTCCTTTAGAATGAGTTGTCGAGTTTAGCCTTTTATGGGCTCCTCTAACTTCATTGAAGTCCCCAAAAATCGTCCATTTGATCTCTACCTTATTGTATAACTTGTCTAGTTTTCCCCACACCTCTTTTCTTCCCTTTTGATCCCGAGGTCCATACACGTTGACACAACCCACAAGTCCGTCCACGTTATTCCATTGCCTATAACCGCCACGAAACATTCCTCTTTCACTACGAATTCACATGCGAATTTACCTTTTTTCCACATAGTTAATAACCCTCCCGATCTTCCTGGCGCTTCCAAATGGACAAAGTCCCCTACAGATGCTCCCCAATTTTTATTTATTAATCTGTTTTGGTTGTCTCTTAATTTCGTTTCTTGAATTCCGATTAAACATGGGTCTTCCTGTCTGCAGATTTCTTAAAGCCAGACCTGTTTTTTTCCCGACCCTAGCCCTCTAATATTTAGTGAAATCATCTTCATAAAGATCATTTATTAACACGACTTACCTACCTGATTTTCTTTGCTTTTGCTTTTAACTTTGTATTGCCTCCTCCCTTGCCTTGTCTCCCCAAATCACCCCTAGCGATTCCCAAAATTCTTTTAAGCCTACTACCTCCGTGTCCTTCAAGCCGCTTGACATTAAGATTCTGGACCCTGCTATTGCCGCTCCTCCGCTAGACCTTGAATTTACCGGCTTGGAATTTTCGCCTGATTTTGATCTTCTCTTAGGCGTGTTCCTAGCTCTCTGTTTCAAGTAGTGAAAAGTAACCCTGCCTCTTCCAAATAAGAAGTTGTCTGACTTTTTTTCTTTCATCTTCGGACCCGTCGTACCTTGTGAACAAATCTTTCTTGATCACTCCATCCCTGTTGTCGAATTATCTTGTTATTCTTTCTGATCTGCACTTATCGCTCCCGACTCTGGAAGTCTTCCTAACATTTTGATATTAGAATCAAATTAGGCCTCAGTCATTGCTTCCCCTAGGCCATGAGCTTTGATGGGGTTAGGCCCAGATCCAATTCTATTAGCGGTAATACTTGTCTGATTTAAGTCATTGGGCTTAGGCCCACAATTTTTAAAAGGATCAAATTGTGGCCCACTCCCATGAACATCAGATCCCTTAGCCCTTACATAACTTAATAGCTCAGCCACCTCCTTTTCCTTGGAATTGGAATGTGACGATTCGAAAACCCCAATATATGACGTCTTCATCATTTTGTCCCCTTCCTGTCGAACTTCATCTTTTTCCATTTCTCCGATTTGTTTTTCAAGCCGATTTCCGATTGACGGAGATGCTTCAGATTGGTTGACATCTTCCCCTCTCACCGGGTCCTGGCTCCATGTTTAACTACGTGATCGTCTACTAGAGGTTCCTTTTTTCCGTGGATTTTGGAATTGATTGTCTTTGCTCTATTTTGATTAGATCCTTAAAAATTGATGTTTTGTACCATCCAGTCTTCGTCGCTCCCATCCCCCCTATCTGACGGTGTTCCGATGATTCGACCTCTTCTTGATAATAGTTATTTTAATTTTTACCCAACTCTTCTAACACTTGGTGATCAATAATCGCTCCGTTCTACTTTTCTATTTTGATCACGAAGTAAAGATCACCTGTCTTGATGCTGGGATTATAACTAATCCTATCTACCAGCCCCGTGCATATCAAAGTTTTACACCACATCAGGTTTGGATTATCTATAAAATTTGAATTCCGAGTTATCAACACCCGTCCCCACTGACTTGCAATTTCGGTGAAAACTTTCTTGTGCCAAATCTGTAGTGGTACTCCTTCTATCTTGAGCCAAGTTAACCGCTCTGATGAACGAAATCCTACCGACCACTTTCGTAAGTTTTTAACCCAGTGATGAAGTCCGTTAACCTTATTTTCTAGGATTCTTCTCATCTCCACTTTAGAGTCGAACTTGATGAGTATGTTCCTTCCACCTAAAAGTTTAACCTCGCTGGTTCCTCCCGAATTGGAATTTATTAGATTTTGCACGATGTCCACGTTTTCTAGCTTTTCAACATTCCCAACGGCACAACTTTGGAGAAAGTCGAGCCTCTTCTCGTCTGCCTCCCATTTCCCGATCTCCTGAAATCCTTAAACACACCCTCTGTCAGATATTTTCTACCCTCCCTGCCATAAAGAAACTTGTTCCTTCTCTCACATTAAGTAACTTTCTTAAAATTTTAATTGTAAATGTACAGTTTATATTTCTATCAGTAATTAGTTGATTTACTTTAAGTCCCTTACTTTTTAAAAAATTGTTTTACACCCTTATCACATTAACATATATAATCTTATATCAATTAAAATGCATTTAAAAAATACGTTTTTATTTTAACAAGTTAAACCATTATAATCGTCTCGTTAATACCTTCGAAATGAGCCAATATTGAATATTTTTTGATTCAATTATATTATTATATATTATATATCCTGCGAAAAAATATTTTTAATATTTACATTTTATACTCTTGTAGTTAATTATTTAATATGTGGTACATTCTTTGATTTTTCAATTTTCGTGTTACACCCTTATCACATTAAAATACATAATCTTATATTAACTAAAATATTTTAAAAATACATTAAATGATACAAATGTGGGAAATGTATATGATTATGAACAAAATACATTTTAACATGTGTACCGTTTATATAATTCTAAAAAATAATTTGATTTGAAATAAAAAAAAAATTATTTGAAATAAAATAATTTTTTTTGATATATATATATATATATATATATATGCGAACAAACGAATTGTTCATTCGATATTTACAATTCATTCATCTCTCATTCTTTCCCTCTTCAATATATACTCAATATACATCAAAATTACAGATGACAAATATGGGAGAAGATTTTACAACACCAGAATTTTTTCACCAACGAGGTACAATGTTATGTTAATTTATATTTAGATTTATTAATACTTACAAGTGAAATTAACTCAGTGGATGCACAATGTGGGACGTTCAGTTGGTTATGTTGTTGTTACAAAAATATCAATAACAAAGCCACCAAATGGGGATGTTTATAAAGTCGTGTTTATGAGTGAACATGGTGGGGTTTACAAAAGTAAAATAATTCCCAGTCGTAATACTGGAACAAAAAATTTTGGATGCCCATTTGAGTTGATAACGCTACTTTCGGCTAAACATAACTGGTGGACGTTGAGGGTAGTATGTGATACATATTATCATGTCTTTACACAATATATGGAGGGCCATGTATATGTAATGCAGCGGAATGAAACTGAAGTTCAACTAGTTGAAGATCTATCAGCCCAACATGTCAACCCACGATACATCTTATCCATGATAAAGAATACCCATATGGGAAATGCATCTACGTCAAGAAAAATATACAATGAACAACATAAAAACTAAGACAAGAAACGATGTAGGAAGACCATAAATGCATGTTGTTGTGGAATGTTTTGTTAAAAAAATAATGATTTTGAGACTCGTGTTAATGACAAAACAAACGAGGTGGAAGATTTTTCTTCATCCAACATCATTGCAGCTTTGTCGTGCATTCCCACAAGTGTTGGTGATCGATGCCACATATAAAATAAATAGGTACATTGTTATTTTCTTTAACATTATAACTTTCATTAACATTATAATTGTAACACCCGGAAATTTTAGAAAGTTAATTTATTTTAGTGAAATCGTTTAATTAAAAGGTTAGTATTGGTCGATTTGATTTCGGAGATAATTTGGCAATTAATTGGAAAATTAGTATTGGAAATTATTATTTTTTATATGAAGATGGTTTGAGGGAGCAACTCATATAATAATGATAGAGTCATTGGGAAAAATTGAGTCACATCAGATGCAAAATCAATGTCGAAGTTTTTAAAGAAAGATTTAAGGGAAAGAAGAAATAAGAGAATTATTGGTGATATTTTATCATAAATCAGGGAGGCAGCCTAGTGGTAAGCGCTTGTTGCTTGGTGTTGGAGGTCAGGGGTTCGAACCCTCCTCCCAGTAGTTTGGTAGTTCTTTTCTATTGAAGCTGAAGCTGGATTCAGCCTTACCCTGACGCAACTCACTGCTTGGGCCTCTTCCCTTAACGCGCGGCTTGGCCCGCGACCTCTCTGTTGAACTGATTAAAGTCGCAAAATCGGGCCTCATTTTCATTCCACCATATCTTTCTCATACGAACTCCGCTTTTGGCGATTTTTCTTCCGACATTCTCGATTTTTAGAGCTCTTCAAGCCTAGATCAGTGGAGTAAACTCAATTGTTAACCTTAGAGCATCTCGGAGGAGGCTTCATCTTCATCCTCTCCATCGTTTCACCATTGTTGGTGATTTTGGGGGTTTTTCTCCAAATCAAGATTTGTTGTTTATGAACTAGAGATGATTTATAGTGAAGAAATATTGCAGATCTGGACATTTTTCTTCAAATGTAGCTTTTAGGGTAAAGCCTAGATTTAGCCTAAACCTAGCAAGGTGAGTTGAAGATACTTTGTGAAAACTTTGTACATGCCAAAAACGTCCATTTTGAAGTATTAACATGTTTTACTTGTTATTTATCAAATGTGTGAGTATTTGGATAAGTTTGCATATTTGGTATAAAAGGATTTATAAATTATGAAAGAGACTTATACTTGGGTTTTAGACATTTTGGCAGATAAAGTATAAGTATGAATTGTTTGGGTGCAATATCTTTAAATGAAAACCATTTGGTTGTATTTGCATCTTTGGAGTTTTGGAACTTATAAATCATTGGAAAATACATGTTATTGTATTATGAGTCGTTTTGGAAATACATGAATATGATTTCATTTGGAAAATGGTTTGTCTCAACTAATGTTTCGAGCATAAGTGTTGAGTTATAGAGCATTTGCTCGGTTTTGACTAAAATGAGTATTTTAAATGGTATTATCTTACATGGAAATGTCTATAGATGGGAAAATCTTTGATTATGGAACTAAAATTTACTTGACCCAATTTTCGGTAAAGTTCATATTTCAAAGGGAAACATTTATGTAAAGGTTTTTCGGTAAAGGTTTTTCGGTAAATGGAAAACTATCACTATGTCTTGTTGGATGTAGTTGATTATAGAAACATCGATGTAAAATGGAAAAACTATCACTATGTCTTGTTTGATGTAATTGATTTATAGACTAGTATGTAATGGATCCATAGGCATTTAGTCGGTTTTATTTCGGGATTGTTGTCCCCTTTATATTCGTTCGAGTCATTGGAGGCTTTAGATATTATTATATTAATTGGTCGTTACCAATTGCTATTGACTCTTGCGAGCGTTCCGAATTAGGGTCATCGGAGGCTTTAGATGTTGTTACATTAATTGGTTGTCACCAATTGTCATTGACTCCTAGCATGGGATTTTATTGGAATCATCGGAGGCTTTAGATGTATTTACATTAATTGGTGGTTTCAATTGTCATTGGTTCCTTTGTTAAGCCAACATCGAGTAGTAGCTTACTTTTGTGTTTGTCACCAAAGATGGTATGATCGGGTCTCCCCCGTTAACTTCGGATATTTTTATCCCTTTCAAAGGTACGCGTGAGTTAACAGTTTATGAAACTTGGTTAAAGATATGTTCCTATCTTTGCGTTTATAAATTTATTCATGGTCGTGTGAGTATTGGATTTTGGTATTACGTTAAACGAGTATTTCTATTTAAAGCTTTCACTTCTAATGTCATTTTGGTCTAAAGCTTTTATTATGGAAACACTGAATTTGGGAAAGATGTTGCTTTTATAATAAAGTTATTTCCTTTGAGAATTGTATTTTATCAAGCTAATCATTTAGTTCTCAAATCAATTATAAATGTGTTATAAACTCTTGAGCTCACTAGGCGTTAAGCTTAACCCTTTTTCTTTGTCGGCATGTGCATCAGGTCATCGTTGGGGATGGTACTAGTGACACATGTGGATTTGAGTGCTAGGAAGTGGTACGATAAAGATTAGACACTTAGTGATGTTTTCCGCATTCGGAGATAACGACTCTTTTAAGTTTAGTAACGCCCGATTGTAACAATGTTTTATTATAATACTTGACCTATCCTTGGTAGATGTCTTGTAGAATTATTATTTAAGGAACTTTAAGCATTGAATTATAGGAAGTGATTTATCCTTCAATTGATGTAATATTGAAAATTTTAAATTAGTCGCTCTTTCCAAATTTGAGGGTGTTACAATAATTTTCTTTACTTTATTATTTAGGTACGATATGCCTCTTCTTGAGATAGCTGGTGTAACATTTGTTTTCAGGCATCCAAAAAATATATCAAATTATACTTGGGCGTTTAATTCTCTAAAGTCCAAAATACGCAATAACGTTTACCCAAGTGCCATAGTCACATAGAGAGAGTTGGCTTTGATTAATGCATGCAAAGTGGTATTTCCGAGTGCTAAACGATTACTTATTTGATGGCACATCCTTCAAAATATTTTGTTCGATAGAGATCAATTTTTAAGGGGCGGCCAAATTGTTCTAAAGGAGATATTTTCTGAGGGCGAGCTAATATTTGTGTTTGATAAAGCTGATTTGATTTAGCCTTTGATGATTAATGATGATCAAGATTCTCCTAATCATCATGAGGGGGAGAAAGTATATCAAAGGCATATCAAAGGTACATAAAGAAGACATTGTGCAAAGGCAAGAAGAAACAAGAAGTATTATTCAAAGACATGATACTGATGTTAAGGTGGAGCGGTCAGAACTTAAAAGGTTTGAATCTAAATTCATTGATTCTAAGGTTGAGCCGTTAGATTCAAAGATTGTGGATGTGATGTAGTGCTTGGCGTTTAACTGTTGAGATTTACTGATGACAAAGCTATTTGAAGAAGTTTAGTATTGAGCATGGATTCTTTCACGTTATATAAGTGACAAGCTTAGTACACTCAAAGCTTCGAGCCTTATTGTTTAAAGTGTGGTTGTTGACTTTTGAAGATTCAAATGTCTTCCGATGATTCTAGAGATTAATTCAAGCTGAAGATTTTATTTTGATAAATGGGGAGATTGTTATTCTTCAGATTCTATGCTACAAAGTTTAATCTTCTTCAAAGGAAAGATTGTTTTTGTCAAAGATTTGTTGAAGTGAAGATAAATTTATATGCAATTCAGAAAACGCCATGTTCCAAACTGGCGTGACCTCGAACTTCAATTCAAAGGGGGAGATTTTTAGGCTAACTTTGTTACTTGAATAGAAGTTCAAATGTTCAAATTGTAAATACCTTTCAAGGTAAAAAAGAAAAGCTTATTGCTTTTTAGGTTTAAGTTTTCTCATAATTTCATAATCATAGTCGTGCGTGTTCAAAGAAACCTTCTTATAAACTTCCATTGAAATTCAATCATATGACACAAGTTAATGATATGAATCTGTGTTGATTGATTATTGATTGATATAATTGCACTTGTACTGGACTCTCACGTAATTATTAACCAGTCAAAGCCCCAATTATTGACCAGTCATATCTGATCTCGACCGTATGAATGGTTAGGATCACTTCTTTACTTCTTAAATATTTACCATTTCTCAAAAATAACCTTTGGTTGTATATCTAAATATAGGGGTAGGTTCAAATAAAAACTCATTTTTCATTGTGCATACGAGGACTAATCTTGGCCATTGATCAAAATTTAGGAAATTAATCAATGGTTAAAACATTAAAAGGTTAATTGATAAGTGATTAGGGGAAAAATGAAAGTTTAGATACACGCCTACCATCTTTGACTTTCTATGTGTATTTTAATTAAAAAACTTTTACCCCCTTAATTTTTGAACTAAACTATCTTAAAAATTACTAATATTTTAACCAAACAAATTACACCAAAACATGAGAATTTTATGCTCTTCGATATGACATCCATCTCGATATAGTTTTTTTTTCTCGTTTTAATACTTTTTATACATGAAAATATATATATGTGTTATATTCATTATGAACATTTAGTATGAATAACAAAGATGAATGTTCATTCACTATTCACGATGAACAATACAGTATTTAGGATGAATAATACAACATTCAGGATGAATAATACACGAATTCATGATTTATGTATTACTTATCATGAATTGTGTATTATTCACCCTATATGTTGTATAATTCATCTTGAATGATACATTATTCATATGATGAATAATATATGAATGACCCGTGAAGGTGTGGACGCATGTTGCAGTCTCTTTGGTTTTTCGATTCACAACGAAAATTTGGTTTAAAGTAAATTACAATTTTGGCCCCTTATGAATATTCGCTTTTTGGTTTTGGTCCCTCCAAAGGTAAAAGTACATTTTTGGTCCCCCAAACGAGTTTTTGATAACAACCTTGGTCCCTCCCACTGACGCCGTTTAAATTTCTACCATTAGACATGTCATGTGCCCCTCACGTGAGGGGCATTTTGGTCTTTCTACCCTTTCTTCTTCATCCTCCAGCCTCTTTCCTTTTCAACCAAGAACCCTAATTAAGCTCATTCATGAAATACTAAAACCCAAATTTAAAAGCACCGCCACCAGATTCAACCACCGCCACCACCGCCACTAGATTCAACCACCGCCACCTCTGCTAATTCCTTCATTTCTTCCACCAACACCAGCTCCATGTTCTTCCCTTCACAAAGCTTCTTTTTTCCTTGTAAAACAGTTGGTCAAAAAAATAGGTCAAATTCAGTGCATTAGTTGAGTGTACATTATGGATTTCCATAGAAATTAACATATGAAATTGGATATCAAGAATCAAGATCAACACAGGGTGCATTAGTTGATTGTACATTCTATGTACCCAAAGATTTTGTATAGCAGAAATCAAGATTAATTCAAAAAACATGTTGATAAAAATTGGGGAAAAACACTTATTGAAGCGAGATTGTGATAAAGCAAATTTAAAAGTTCTTCCGATTCGAACTCTATTCTTCCCCAATTTCTTCAACACAAACTTCCTTTCCATTCTCAAGAAATTACACTGTGCCTACAATATTTCTGCCTGAAAACTCCATTTCTCCTCCGCCAACTCACCACCTCCACCATCCTCTACCTCCTCCTCCGATCCCACTCTGTCTCTTTTCTCGCCGGAATTCAACAGCACAACCGGAGCACGTGTTAACTCTCTCTCTATACACCAAACAAACTCTCGAGCTTTCCCTTGTATACGTATGTAACGTCCCTGAGGTGGTGGTGGTTGTGGGTTGTTTAGCGACGGTGGATCTGGTTTTTTTTCGGCGAGTAGCATGTCTTGTAATTAATTAATGATTTTGGGAATAGGTGGCTGGGTAAATTAATGGTTTTCGGAATAGGTGGCGGTGGATAAATCAATGGTTTTGGGAATAGTTGGCGATGGGTAAATCAATGAATTTGGGGCTAGGTAAATTAATGGTTTTTTCCGGCTAGTAGCATTTCAACCTCCTACTTTCAATTCTCGAGCTTTCCCTTGTAAATTATTTATATATCTATAATGAAAAATAAAACCAACACAATAAAATGACCAAAATGCCCCTCACGTGAGGGGCACATGACATGTCTAATGGTAGGAATTTAAACGGTGTCAGTGGGAGGGACCAAGGTTGTTATCAAAAACTCGTTTGGGGGATTAAAAATGTACTTTTACCTTTAGAGGGACCAAAACCAAAAAGCGAGTATTCATAAGGGACCAAAATTGTAATTTACTCTTTGGTTTAATTCATTATAAATATGTATGTGTATCCTCGGGTGTCCACATTCAGTATGTATAAGGAATGTGAACGTACATTCACTGTTCATTATGAATAATACAATATTCAGAATGAATTATACAACATTTAGGATGAATAATACAAGAATTCATGAATCGTGTATTATTCACGTTGAATGTTGTATTATTCATCCTGAATGATACACTATTCATGATGAATAATACATGAATCACCCGTGAAGGTATGGAGACGTGACACACTCTCTATTGTTCCTCGGTTCACAACCGAAACTCGATAGGTTCTCGATTCATCTTGATGGGTGTTGGATTAAAATGATGAAAAACGTGATTCTTACGACGTTGAAGAAAGTGTTGAAGAGGTGATGTCGAGTTAATAACTTACGGTGTCGATGTGTTGTACACTTGAACGTACATAAATATTCATAATGAATATAACACATATAGAATTTCACGTAAAAACGGTTAAACAACAAAAAAAAACTTATATCAAGATGGATGTCATATTTAAGAGCGTAAAATTCTTGTTCTATTTATATAGTTTGTTTGATTAAAATATTAGTGATTTTTAAGATAAAAAATTCTTTCAGAAAATAATCCATCTTTTTCTGGTTTATTGGTTTTTTTTAACTTTAAGTAGGAAAAAGTTTTTAATTAAAAAGAAAATAAAAAGTCAAATATAGTAGGCGTGAGTTTAAATTATCTTCTATTTTTTTAAACTTTAAGTAAGAAAAACTTTTTTCATGTACAAAATCATATGTGATTTTATACTAACATCAAAAAAATGACACGATCGACTTATGCCGCGGGCTAAGTCGCAGGACTAGTCGTGACTAATCATACATGATTTTGTACGTGAATCATCTATGATTTTGTACATTAATTTTTTTTCTTGTTCTCTTAAATTGTTAGCGTTGTCGTATGAAACCTGTCTATATATATATATATATATATAGAGAGAGAGAGAGAGAGAGATAGACTTAGTATTATATGAGACAAGAGAATTTTTACAATACCCGTGACACATGCTGAGCCGTTAGATTGGTGTTTTTTATCTCGCTAAACTTTTACAGGAAAAAAACACTAAGCATTTACAGTAAAATATTCAACATTCAACATCCAACATTCAAAAAGATCACTCAAATGAAAAACATAAAGAATATGCAAAAAAAAACACATTGAAGCTTCACAGGACACACACATCACCATCACTGTGTAAATTTGAATATTTTGGTCTCATACATATACAACCCTAACTATACACACACACACACATATATGTATGTGTGTGCGTGTATGTGTGTGGATTTAAACAAGAACATCCCGTTTCACGAGAATACGAGAACACTTCTAAGCTTCCAAATTTTTTAACTCATAATTAAAATTAGAACAAATAAAATAAATCATTAAGAGTACTAATTCAATTACGCATTTATAAACAATTTTATGTTATCCCTTAAATGTTTCTAGTATCATCGAAGACTTCTTATGTTGATGTCTCTGTATCAATGATGTGATATAATTCTTTGTATGAAGTGACTTTATTGTAATGTGATAATGTTGTGATAAATCAAAAACCGGTTATGATCACATCCACGATCATCAACTATGAATGTTCATTATGTAATTTGCACTTTTTCCTATTTTTCCTTCAATGCCTTAGGTATTCCCACTACTAAAATGGAAGGCTTTCACCTACGGACATTTCCCTGGGAAATCCGTTGCTAAAGGTTGTACTGTCACAAGACCGTCACAAAAGTTGGTGTCTAAATTGTTGGTGGGTAAATCAAATCAGTGACAGATTACCCAGGAAATTCCTGGGTAATCCGTTGGTATTTTCTTGAAAACGTCGGATTTTGTCGGAACCATTATTATTTCCTGGGTGATCCGTGGTAAATAAACACTCACGAAAATTTCCCTGGGTATTTTTTTTTGGGTGAAAGTCATTTTTTATGTAGTGTCCTAAAAAGGGGTACATACTTATCTAATACCTTGTGCTCCATCAGTTCTTATAAGAACTATGATTTAAAACAAAATTATGGGATTACAAGTGTTATCTTATTTGACTAAATCATAGGTGTTCTCGTTTGAACCATTCCACATACACATACGTATATATGTATATTTTCAGTCTGAATAAAGGAGAACTAGGTATTATGTGATAAGGGTGTAATAGTAATTTGACTTAATATAATATTTATTCAGTCTGAATAATGTTTATTCAGACTTAATAAACATTATTCAGACTGAATAAATACTATATTCACGTTCACAACCAAATTTGAGTTCTCATTTGAACCCGCCCCTATATATATATTTTTGTGTGTGTGTGTGGGGGAGGGGGTGTAGAGTTGGGCTCTGGTGAGGAAAAAAAAGTTATGAAAGCGTAAGAAGAAATCTCCACCATTGGATCAATACTAACTGAATGTCAATACTAATGACATGCGCCGAGATGCAACATATCAATTCTCTTTGAAAGTGCAAATAATTGGTGGACATTAGATTAAAGTTGATCAAGAGTTCAGATCTCTCTTTACATTTTCTCACCTTAACTCTTATTCTCACACGATCTTTCGCCTATATATATATATATATATAGGGACGTAATAAAATGAGAACTAGGTATTATGTGATAAGGGTGTAATAGTAATTTGATTATTTATAATTTAAATAATAATTACTTTTGGAGTTATCAATCAAATATTTGTTTCCTTATTTATCTCAACAAACTTATTCCTCTTCCCATAATGTTCGCCAATGTCGGTTAAAACACAACTTCCATCTACAAAAAAAATATCATGGCCATTCTTCCGGTAAGGTTCGCTGGAGTTTGAAGGGAGCATCGGCCGCCGGAGCTTGAAGGGAGCATCGGCCGCCGGAGCTTGAAGGGAGCATCGGTCCCCGGAGTTTGAAGGGAGCAGCAAAGCTCGACATGCTCCGCCGATCTCAACCATTCTCGTCCCCAATCTCAACCATCTCCATATCAACCACGGCGACGCTAAATGAAGATCTGCACAGATCTGGTTTCTACACATCCATATTGATTTCATTTTTGGTTTTTGCACAGATCTTATTTCTGATCGGAGACGTAACCTAGATCTTGTCGGAGATGTAACCTAGATATTATCAAATATGGAACACCGAAGATGTAACTCATAGGTAATACAATTCTAACACAATGTAACGTCGGAGATGTAAGGTTTTTGGATGTAACCTAGATCATGTCAGAGATGTAATTTTGGATGTAACCTAGATCATGTCAGAGATGTAACGTCGGGTGTAACACATTGGTATCGTAGCATCATAGATTTCACTGTTCACGGGTCTTATATTAGTTATTTTCAAATCTTATGGTGGGTATCACAATGGTGTCACATTAGCCATCACAGTGGTATCACATTGGGTATCCCATGCATTTTGTATGTATTTTTGGGTATCACATGGAATCAATGTTTTGAGATGTCACCAGGCATCTTGTATGTAGTTTTGAATCACATTTTTTAGGTATCAAACTTTTGTTTGTCGGAATAAGTTCACTAGAGGCCAGAGATCCGAGGAAGAAGAGAGAGGAGAGAGGAGAATTTTTAAAATACCTAATTTACCCTTACATTAAAATTTTAAATAAAATTACCAAAATTATCAATTCCTAATTTATCTTTTGATTTGCGGTTGAGATTAAATTTCACGGTTATCACAAACAACCTAGTTCTCTCTTGAATAACCCATATATATATATATAGAGAGAGAGAGAGAGAGAGAGAAACTATTTTTTTTCTATGTACCAGTACATATACATATATATATATATAGGAAGGTTCAAACAAAAACGCTAACTATTTAAGAAAAAGAAGAAAACTTTTTTTTATGATTTTGTACGTGAATGGACACGGGCGACTTTTGCCGCAATCTAGGTCGCATAAAAAGTCGTGGCTAATTATTTATGATTTTGTACGTGAATCATATGTGATTTTGTACATGAAAAAATGTTTTCTTAAATAATTAGCGTTTTAGTTTTAACTTACCATATATATATATATATATATATATCGGGGCTTAATCAAATAAGAACCACAAAAATGTTACAAACTCGTAAAAACCGATATAAAAATAATCTTTTTCATAATTTTTTTTATCAAATGCTAGGATTTAAGATATTATTGCACATATATTTGTTTCATAAGGTGAACTTTTCACATTTATTTGTTTCACCATATGAATATTTTTTATGCATATTTTTGGCTTTACTAGGTGAATCAATTTGTTTTCACATGTAATTATTTCATAAGGTGAACACAAAACATATGTGAAACAATATCTTAAATTATAGGTTTGATGAAAAAAATCATGTGAAAAAATATTTTTATATTGGTTTTCACTAGTTTGTAACCTTTTATGGTTTTTATTTGATTATCGACCTATATATATATATATATTTATGCATTAGTGCATATGCACAAATATATGTTACAAATAGAAATCCCCTGTTCTTCAGTTTTCTCTTTTTTGACGTTTTCCCCTAAACCCAACCCTCTCCCCCCCACCCCCCACCCCTCTCTCTCTATATATAATATATGTGTGTGTTGGTTGTCGCGAGCCCCATTGCATAAAAGGAAGACTAACCTCAGTCAATATACAAACATCATCAATGACATGCATGAGGTTACAGGTTTGTTTTTAGGGATTTAAACAACAGGAAATTTCAGCTTGCTTGTTTTTACTCTACCCTACTGTCTTGCAAAGGGGTGGAACGACAGAGGTCGCCGCCGATGGAGGAGCGGTGGCCATTGTCAAGGAATCAAAAGTTTTATGGTTGATGTTTTGATGCTTGTACCAATGCTTTGAGGTATTGTACGATAAAAGTTTAATATAAGGTAATATATTTTTTTAAAGAAAATTAAAAATAATAAATAGACAAATACCCATCAATTTAAAGAAATAGTACTTCAATATTTGAGACATCAAATCTCAGTTACCAAAAGATGAAGGTTTTAAAACTATGGACGGTTATCAAACACTTATCCGGTAAGCGTTTATCGGTAAAATTTAACACTATTACTTACTGAGTAAGATTATAGTCAACAAAAATGGTGGCGTATGCTACAATTTACGCACTAAATGCTAACTATGGTAAGACTCTTTATCACTGTCATACTCATCCAATAAGATAATGTAATTTGATAGACACTTATCCAGATAAATATTTGATAAACAATTATTTAAAATTGAAATCATACCAAAATAGCTTATGCCTTCATTTTCATGCGATTTATCTTTTATCTTTTTTTCATATTACCAAGAGCCAGGTTTTTAATGATGATGTCAACACCAACATTAACTCAACAAAGTTGGGCGTGCATACTCGATAATAGGCCGCGTTTATACTTTACAGCCACAACACAGAAATATATACGCGTAAAAGTCAAATTCTTTGAAATTGTTATTGGAATTTTTATTTCAGCAAGTTGTTTTGTTTCCAGCACATATCTTATAACTCTTTTTAAAATAAAATATTTAAAGTTAAAATCTTTATTAGAAAAATTACAATCAATTTTAGTAGCCCATTTTAATGCTTCAAACATTAACTATATTATTAAAATATATAATACATTTAATAATATATTATTTTTTTTATCCAAAACACTTATTTTAATTTGTTTTATTGGTTGAAAATTAAATTATTATTACTCTATTATAGATGTCAAAGGGGGTACGTGAAGATAATCTATGTCCCCTTTTCTATTTATTATCGTAGTTGAAGAGCTGAATTTGGTTGTTAATGAATCGGTTTCAAAAGGTTTGTTTAAAGGGGTCAAGGTAGGTAAAGATGAGATACACATATCGGACCTCCAATATGCCGACGACACTATCTTTTTTGGAGAACGGTCGCAGACAAATGCTAGAAACCTATTAGCCATTCTTAACTGCTTCCAAATGGCATCCGTCCTAAAGCTAAATCTAAAAAAAAGTAGACTTTTTGGTGTTGGGGTACCATCGAGTGTTGTGGAAAATATGGCAAGATGGATGGGGTGTAAGGCGACTTATCTCTCCTTTGATTATTTGGGTTTTCCGGTTGGTGCAAATATGAGGCGGGTCTCACAATGGCAGTCGGGGGTGAAGAAGTTTTCTAATCACTTGGCAACCAAGAAAGCTAAATCGTTGTCCTTTGGTGGACGGCTCACTCTTGTGAAATCGGTTCTTTGGAGTCCTCCGTTGTAACTTTTCTCACTATTTCGTGCACCAATGAGTATTTTAAACACACTTGACAGAGTAAGAAAATAGTTTTCTGAGATGGCTCGAGTGGAGGAAAGATGTGTTGGATTAAGTGGAGGACCACTTTGTCTCCTCTTGAAATAGGGGTTTGAAGGATAGGGAGTCTAAAAGCAATGAATTAAGCCTTATTAGGAAAATGGTGGTGATGTTTCATGAAAAAAAAACATCTTTATGGGCGTCTATAATAGCTAGTTTGTGTGGTATTAAAGGAAGATCGAGCCGAGAAGGGAGGGAGGGTTTTAATTGCAAAGGAGGTCTGAGGGGGAAATATCATTTCGGTGGTGATAAGCGGGTTTACACCCCCCCCCCTAAATCTAACCACAGTGTACGGGTCGAATCAAGTAATAGTGTACTGGAAGTACGGGATCGGATTAAGGGAACTAGGGACTAAATAACACAATGACTATAGTAAATATTAACTGGACGATCAAAATTTGGATTGGCTGAATGATTAATCTACTAATTAAACTAAAGAAAATATTTGAATGATAATAAAGAACGAAAAGTTAGAAAATTTATCAGGAGAAAAGCAGTTGGGAGTTGGGATCCTAATGGTTTTCACATAGAACACTTCAGTTGCAATAATTAGCAGACAATTCCAATTAAATGAATACACAATCACAGAGTTCACTATTACTCTCTCTCGAATTATAACAGATTTATCCCTAAAAAACATATATTTTATTTCTCGATCTCAACATACGTATTCAGAAATTCTTCAAGCAAAAGATTGTAAAACGGTACTAAGGTTTAATTGGTATATCTCTATCCAAGTTCTGACCTTAGGTATACAAATCATAAATCTAATTATAAATTATTTCTCTCGAACTAATTTATAACACATGAAATCAATTGTAAGCAAGGTTCTAAATAATGTGAGGCGTGGCGTGGCGGCGATGTCAAGCCTTAAGCTTTAGAAGCCACGGCGAGTAATGACGTTTTCCAAAGCGTGTCTTATGGCGACAATTTGTATATCATATGTAATATTATACATATATAAACCTTTGTTTTCTACTATAACGCAATAAGTTAATGATATTAGGCATTTTAAATTAGGTTATACATTAAAAACGAAATAATAAGATACAAAAAGGGTAACAGAAATCAAATATGGTGTTACAAAAATCACGCATTGGGTCATGGCGTGCCACAGACATAACATGGCGTCAGACACGAGTCTCAAGCCACGGCGGCTGTCGCGACGAGTATTATAGAACATTGATTGTAAGTTGATCAGTCTCACAAAAGCATTAAACCCAAATTTATATACTTCATTAATTGAAAAGTCTACTAAAAATCCCAACTTTATGTGCTCATATGATTACAAATCAAAAGTAATCCAACCCCCAACATCTAAAGATTAGTTCACGTTGGGGGTGGTAGAAAACACAACTAAAAGAGAAGAATTAATAAGGCTAGACATGGTTTATCAATCAAAATCTAAATCAAAGTAAAAGCCCCCTTTCTGTGATGAATCTCCACGAACAAGCAATGATTTCGGCTTCAGATCTTCAATCCCGATGTTAGTTTATCCGTTTCGTGACTCCAAAATTGCTCCCGAATAGCTGAAAATCGCCCCAGAAGTGTTCTTGGCCGTATGGTATGCGGAATGAGGATGCCCTAGCTGAAAATCTAATTTATTCGTCCAAACCGCCTCCCGGGCGACTTTCTAGGCCACTTAGGTCGCCCCAAAAGTTGCCCGGATTCCAAAAGTCGCCTGATCCTTAAAAGCAGCGGCTAAAGTCGCCTAGCCCGCTGTTTTGGGCATAACTTGTTCATTTTAGCTCCGATTGGACTCTTATTCCAATCCTCTACTCAATGAGACTATAAATATTTCATTTAAGCCAAAAATCTCAGATTTTTTCTATTTCTCTTGATAGGACGATTCCTGAACAAACTTGCAATAAACCATTAGAAAGACGCATTGTTTTCTTGGAAAACGAGCTAAACTACATGGAAAGTGGTATTAGAATAGTGCCAAAAATGGCGTTATCAGGTGGATCGTGAAATAGATTCTCATGGTTTGGACTTCACCCCATCCTTTGTTAAAAAACTTGTGGATGGGTCGAATGTATCCTTTTGGCTAGATCACTAGGTGACACCCGTCTTTGTGATAGTTATCCAAGATAATTTAGTTTGGAATCGGATAAAAACTCTTGGTTTGAAATAGGGGTCGTTGGTCAGATGGTGGTTGGGAATGGTCCTGGGACTGGACTAGAATTCCGAGAGGACGGACTTTAGATGAACTTACTAATTTGCTTGTATTCAGTCATGTGTCGAATTTGTGATTAAGTGGTCGAATCTGTTGATCATTGCATCGTCGAGTGCACGTTTGCAGCATGAGTTTAGTTCGAAATTGGTGGGGTCTTGACTCGGAGCTGCAATTTACAGTAGCTAATATTCTTCTTCATCATAGGCCAACACATTTCTCACCATGGGTGCGTCTCTAGAAAACTACCATATAGGTTTCGTGTTACATGGTTTAGAAGCATCATAATGATGTCGTTTTCAAATAAAAGCCACTCTCGGCGGATCTCTTGTTTGCCGATATACAAGTTTGTTCCTTTATGTGGATTACAAGTAGACTCCGTAAGGGATCTATTTCATGGGATTCATGGTTTGCTTCACCCGACTTACGGCTTCCTTCGATTAATCGCTTCAAGTTTCGTTCTGTGTCCCCTACATTGGGGAGGTTTGGCTTCCTAGTTTCTTCTTCTCAGTTCAGTTTTGTTTCTTTACTGCATCTTGCATCTTTTATCGTGTTTGGGCTCTTTGGTCCTCGACTTTGGTTTTTTTTTGTTCGGTTGATCTTCAATAAATTGTTGCCTTTTGAAAAAAAAATAGAGGTTTACAAATGTATCTAAATTTGGAGATTTTCACTTTCTCTCTCTTCTTTTCTATATTGTAGCATAACTGTTGGATTAAAAAATTTTGTTAAAACTCCAAAATCTATATTTAGCATATCTGTTGGAGATGCTTAAGACTTGCATATACTTTGATTACTACGATATAAATGGGTTTATAAGTTGTCAAAATATTCAAGTGTTTTAAAAATTGTTTTCTAATACTTAAGTTTATACTACAAAATAATAAAACGTTCTATCTAAAAATGTTAAAATAAGGTCATAGATAGTTTTTGGGTGCTTGAAAAGTTTTCTTAAAACATTTTTAAAATACAATGTTGTATTAACTAATTTATAAGAAACTATTAAAAATGTTATAAAACACTTGTTAAAACATCCAAATTGTCATACAAACATATTGTAACCTTTTTAGATGATATGTTATATTGTATGTTGTTATAAACATAAATCTTACAAAACAGTTTATTAACACACTTAATCATTGTTAGCGTTGAGCATCTCCAACAAATTCCCCAAAATTAGTATATTCAAGTTCAACAAATTCTTCATTTTCACTTCAACATTAATTATATTACTAAAATATTATATAGGTTATAATCCTAATACATTTTATTTTAAGAAGAAAAAAAGTTGTATGCATAAAATAATAGTAACTCAATTTTATTAACGGAAATTAATATAAAAAAGTCATTTCTGTGTTCTTACATCAACTTTTAAATAGTTCTCTGATTTAGGCATTGTTTGGCAAAAATAAGCTAGCTTAAAAGTTAGCTTATAAGCTAGCTTATTTTCAGTGTACATGTTTGGATGTACATAAGCTGACTTATAAGCTAACTTATAAGCTAGCTTATTGATAAGCTACTTTGAGTAGCTTATGAGGAGCTTTTTGTCATCTTTTCCGATTATACCCTCATTAATATTAATTATTATTTTTTCAACATATCCTTTTTTAGTCATTTAAATGGTTATCAGCTAGTTTTTGCCAGACATAATTTGTTCATCAAATTTAGCTTATCGCCCTAAAATAGCTTATAAGTCATCAATAATTTTATCAGCTAGTTTGCCAAACATAGCCTTAAAGTATTTTTTCCTTTTCATGTTTTAAAAACATTATAGAAAATTTGTTAAAACAAAATAAACAACAAAACCTTTATTTTCTTTATTTATCCTTATTTTATATATTTTATATATGAAACTTGACTGTTTGAAATGTAACATTTGACAAGATTCTTTTTTTTACTTATTGGAATGTCAAAGATTCTTCTAATTGGTTTCCATAAACTTTGTATTATTTTATAAAAACAATTTGATAATTGATGATCTCATAATCATTTTTATAACTGAAAAACAATTAAAATTTGTTTTTAGTATTACACCATCATTTATATATGAGCATTTTATTTGTTCTATTAATTGTTTTTTCGCATTTAAATATAGAGAGTAAATCATTTTTGGTCGTTATAGTCATCATTTATTATTAAGTTTGGTACCTTTTTACGATTAATTATAGTTTTAGTCTATGTAGTTATCATTTTGTTTCAATTTGTTCTCTTTAACTAATTATAGTTAAAAAAATAGTTACTTTAAGGTAGCGTTTGATACGCATACATGATTGGACAGGACGAAACAAAATTGAACAAGACTGAACATGACAGAACAAGTGTATGTCTGGTGTTTGGTACAACTATGATTGAACATGACAGAATTAGACAAGTTGCCCCCATAAGTTATTTGACAATTTTACATATTATATAATAGTTATAATTAATAACAAAAAATTAAATAATTTAATTTATAAGCATTTTTACTCAACTTTCACACACACACACACGTATATATATAATACATACGTATATAATATTATAAAATTTGAATGAAAATTTTGTTATAATTGATGATAAATTGAAAAAACCCGATTCGCACAAATGATAAATTATGTTTTATCCGGTTTGGTGGATGTGTCGTGAAAATTGTTGCAACAACAATGGTTGTGGAAGCAGAGACATTTGTGATTGGTGGATGGTGGAGGTCGGTGGTGGTAATGGTGGAGGTGAGGTGGCCCACGGTGGTGGTGGTGGTGGTGGAGATGGACGATGGTTGTTAGTGGTGGTGGCGATGGATGATGGTTGTGATGGAGGCGAAGATGGTAGATAGTGGTGACGATGGTGGTCGACGGTGGTAGTGGTTATGGTGGAGGTGAGGTGGCCACGGTGGTGGTGGTGGTGGTGATAAACGGTGGTGGTTGGTGGCCGATGGTGGTTGTAGAGGTGGTGGAGGAGGTTTTGTTCTAGAGGAGAAGGTGGAGGTGGCCAACGGTGGTGGAAATGGATTGTGGTGGTTCGTGGCCGGCTACGGCTACCAGTGGTCGCCGGCGGTCGTGATAGTTGGTGGTGACCATTAAAACAAGTACCATATTAAGGTTATATATCAAATGAGGGTAGATTAGTGTATTTGAGTTCCTGTCTCATTCTTGTTCCATCTTGTTCCACCTATTTTGGTGGAACAAGAAAAAACTTTTTTTATCCCACTTTGTCCCATCTCGTCCCAGTTCCTGTCCGTGTCCCATGTCGTGCCAAACGTGGGACAGTAAATTCCTATCCTGTCCCATGTTGTGCCAAACGTGGGACAGTAAGTTCTATCTCATCCTGTTCTGTTTTGTCTCATGTATCAAACACACTCTAAAAATAATTTGATCATTTTACCTTTTTTGACTTTTTTTAATTTGATTATAGAGTAAATTATAATTTTTGTCTTGTAGTTTGTTGTTAGATCTAATTAGCCCCAATTAGATAGAAAGTTTTATAAAGAATTGTATTTTGGGATTTTTAGTGTTGTATGGGCTTGGGCATAACACATGTATTAGGCACCTATAAATATGGTGTCTTAGCTTCATTTGAGAGTGAGTTTTGGGAGAGAACACACTTTGTACACATACAGACTTATGAGAGTCGGTTCATTCTAATATGTGGTGTTCTTCACAATTCCCCTCCATAATGATGAATACATGAATATGAGTTGATGATTTTGTGATTAATGTTCTTTAATTCTTTATCTCTTCTCTACATTTTATGGAGTTTTCTCAATTGTTGCTAGTTTGGGATCTAACAATTGGTATCAGAGCCAATTGAAGAAACTTTTCTTCAATTCGGTCATCTATGGCAACGATTGTAGAAATTGGTTATTGATTTTGGTGTTTTGGTGCTTCTATTGTTTCAATCACATGAGCCTAAACCCAAATATCACTTTTATGATATGATTTTCTGTTTTGAGCTTATTTGAGATCCAATATTTCATCTAGATGAGATTTGGATGATCATTCATGGAAGATTTTATTGATTCTAAACCCAATCTGTTTCTGCACACCACATGTTTGATGAAATGTGTTTGTGAAGATTTAATTTCAATAAATTAGATCTGATCAGTTTTACCACATGTGTGTATGTGTTTTGATTAAATTTGATCTCCCTCCTTCATTGGTCTAATTTTTAGCACTAAGTAGGTGATTGATCTTTGATCTCATCTTGTTGTGTGCTTGAGTTCATTGCTTCTAAGCATCTTGGCAGTAGGGCTGTTGATCTTTGATCTGGCCTTATATAAATCCGAGACTGGACTCTCTTCTTTCAGTTGGGTTTAATTAACAACAAATAAATAATTCAGATCGGGTTTGCTGCTGCTCATGGTTGATTTTGTGCAGCTCATGTTTGACATAACCTTCATATGAATCGACTGTTGTTCAACTTCCAAAACAGGAAGTTTTTGCTACTGATGTTTTTAAAACAGATAGGGTATTGATTATAACCTTCAAATGGAGCTGCTGACTGTTTGATTTTTTTTTTTTGCTACTATCATGATCTGTTTTTGAAGGGAAATTTGATCATTTTTCTGTTCAGTTTTTGTGCTCCTACAACGTGCCTGATAGCACTAATTGTCTATTATATCAAGGTGTTGTTAAATATATATATGATGAGGCTTGTCTGAAGTTGCTGCATCAAACAATAAATGTCACAAAGAAGCTGATGATAAGAAGAGTCAAGGAGATTTGGAAATGCTTTCGATTCCAGGATGTTTATATGATGTTTACGAATCTTGTTCGTGTCATTTTGCAAATTGACTCATAACAAGAAATGGGTTGGAATCAATTACCGTAGTTATTGCTGCTAATAGATCAGTTTCTAATCATATTTAATCCACATATATGATTAGTTTACAAAATTTGATGCAAGATGGTCATGCAGTGGCAGGTTATGTAATAATGTTGTGTTAAATGCAAGAGATGGAACTCTGCAAATGATCACACAAGTTTCTGTTCGTTTGAGATTTTCTCTAGTCCGTTATGGCTTGATAACACTCTGCAAATGATCACTCTCTTGAATCTGAGCTCTCCTTCATTCGCAAGTCAGCTACTGCGTTTAGAGAGACAGTATCTCTCAAGGTTTCTTTTCTTCAGAGAATGGAAGAAATTCTAGAAGATCTGGACCTTCCAGAGCACTTCCATGGTAGAGATAGCACTAATGCAGAGCTCTGTATGAGAACCTAACACGCTCTGTATGAGAAGCAGAGATATGTGCATGAAAGCTTAACGTAGAGGAGATCTGTATGCTTTTAATGATCAACAATTTCAATTTGATCCATAGCTACTTTCAACTCCAAATGATATAGAAAGTGGTGGCTTTCTATATTAATACGGATTTGCAGCTGTCCAAATTAGTCTTAGTTCATGGAAATCTTGGAGCTACAGCTAAAATCAAGTTTGTTATTAACCATCGAGAAGCTGTTGATAAGCTGGTGTAAGTGTGTGCGGAAAACACAGATGCTGATACAGAGCTAAACTCAGATGAACCAGAAGGCTGTCAAGACGATTCAGAGAACCTATTAAGTTCGAGAATAATTGAAGAGGTTAACCAGCCACAAAGAGGTATGCATAGAGGCTGGAACAAAAATCATTCAGAAAAACACTACGTTTTTGTGTAGAGCCTTTGTAGGTTGTCATACATAATCTACACATCTGAAGCAGCATTTTGTGGAGAAGTTTAGACATCCAGAACTCAACTCGAGATTCATGTTACCTGTTTTGAAATGAACTAGAGACCTGTGTATGTATCTGGTGTGTAGAGCAGTTGTCACTCCAGAAGCTTTTCTTTTTGTCTTGATTAGAAGCAAGCAAGAAGCTCTAAGTAAACCAAAAATGTTCTGAACCCCCTTAAGATGTTACAGTTGCAACAGTTCTGTATTTGTCGGTGCATTCGATCAGAAGAAGATGGCATACATAAGCATGATATAGAATCAAAGATGGGGATTCTGGTTTAAACAATGTCTTGGGGTTGGATGATCTGAACGCGAAAGCTGCAACTGATGATTTAAGCTCTTACATGTTGGTAACCTGTTGATAAGATGACCAGAAGAAATTCTCTATTGTGTGTCTATACATTAAGTTGTTGATTCAGAAATCATGCAGAAGCTATATAGAGCTTAACCTGAAGTTTAATGACAGAGCTTAATCAGAAGGATTTTTTTAAGTTGTTCGATGGACCAGAAGCTGTCTAGAAGTTTGGTTCAGAAGCTGTTCAGTAGAAATTTGCCATCATCAGATGTCTTAATCAGAAGTTAAAATTTATCCAGAAGTTTATTCGAATCAGATTTTATTTCAGAAGTTGCGATCAGAAGGCATTTCTACAGAGCTTAATGAGAATCAGAAGATTTTTCATTCAGAAGCAACCTTGTGCTAAATGTAAAAAGATGA
Source organism: Silybum marianum (assembly GCA_036898165.1). Taxonomy (NCBI): domain Eukaryota; kingdom Viridiplantae; phylum Streptophyta; class Magnoliopsida; order Asterales; family Asteraceae; genus Silybum; species Silybum marianum. The sequence continues at coordinate 40,232,800 of CM072528.1, forward strand.
AGTGGCAAATGGCTGTTATGCAAATATGACAGCCCTGTACGCAAACCAGAAATTTCTAGACCTTAATCAGAAAGTTCTTAATAAGACAGCTTAATGAAAGCTTTTGAATACTGTCCAGAAGCTGCCGAGTCTTTTATGAAAAGCCATATAAAGCTTGAGAGATTATTCAAAAGAATTTTGGTTCAGAATGAGTGTTTTCAGAAGCTATAGAAGTGCAAACCTTCCAGAGCTGAATACGCACAGTGAATGTGCAGACCTCCCAGAGCTGTCCAGAAGCCTCTGAGTGCTTCTGTCTGGAAAAAAAAGTTAAGTGCAGTGCTTCTACAAAGCTTTCCAGAAGCTATACTGATCAAAATCCTCTCCAAAGCTTAATGAAACATCTTAATCAGATGCTTCATCAGAACTTTACAGAAGCTATTCAGGCCTTAATTAGAAGCCTATTTAGATCTTACCGAGACAGCTTAATAAGTGCTTAACGTTCAGAAATTTATCAGATGTGTACTCAGAGCTTAATCCAGAAGATATAAGCTTAATCAGAAGGTGCTGTCCAGAAGGTGTTATCCAGAAGGAGCTGTCAAGAAGTTTATCTTCCAGATACTTCTGAAGAAAGTCATCCAGAAATAAGCTCTAAATTTTTTTCTCATGGTGTTCGGTACGATCAAAACTCCCAACCAAGAGCTCGCGAAGACCAAACTTCATGATGGACCAGAAATGGACTAGAGGTAGTTCAGATGATCAAAATCAAAGTGCGTTAGTCCAAAACTCACATCGAACCGAAGCCCGTAACCCGATTATTTTTTAGTTTTCTGACAGCATTGCGTTGTTTCAGAAACACGCGCAAAACGTTTCACTCGAAGCTCCAATATACATGAATCCAGATGCATTGGAATGATAACACACATATGCACGACTTTGAAGCTTTGAATTTTCTCAAATTTAGTGAGCTGACATGTCTTATTCACTGTCAAAGTCTGCTGACGAATGCTGGAACGAAAGCAATGATTTTCACTCATACTCCTTCCGATTTCAGATGGGTGTTCGCATGTACATTCTTCATGGATTCAAGTTACATGTGTGACATATTTATTGTCACAATCTCCACTGTTATTCTATCTAAAGCTCGGAGCTGAATTCAACTCAACGAGGTCTAAAGCGTCAAATTCTTTGTTTTGATGACTGATTTGCGCAGCTGAGGAAAAACTTGCACAACTCACTCAATTTTCATCCAAATTAGTTGAATCAAATCTTGTTGATAAGCTAAGAGGCTGTAGTTCAATGTGCATGTTTTATATTTTCTCTCAATAAGTCTCCTTAATGGTCAAAAACAGCGATAAAGTAGAGTCATGAAAGCTGGACAAAATGTGTAAAATGTCTCAGTTTTTCAAGAATATGAGCCTACATTTGAGGGGGAGCTTGTAACGCCTTGAAGACTTGAAAAATGACACATAAAAGCTTCTAAAGAAAGCAAGGGGGAGTTTATTTATTGATGCTTTCTTTATAAAACTTTAGGGGGAGATTGTTAGATCTAATTAGCCCCAATTAGATAGAAAGTTTTATAAAGAATTGTATTTTGGGCTTTTTAGTGTTGTATGGGCTTGGGCATAACACATGTATTAGGCACCTATAAATATGGTGTCTTAGCTTCATTTGAGAGTGAGTTTTGGGAGAGAACACACTTTGCACACATACAGACTTATGAGAGTCGGTTCATTCTAATATGTGGTGTTCTTCACAATTCCCCTCCATAATGATGAATACATGAATATGAGTTGATGATTTTGTGATTAATGTTCTTTAATTCTTTATCTCTTCTCTACATTTTATGGAGTTTTCTCAATTGTTGCTAGTTTGGGATTTAACATTTGTCAATTTTCTTTTTTTTTTCTTTTCAACCGTTTTCATTTTTGTTATATACTGTTGGTATACTAATTAACTAATGATATTTTTATTTAAAAATACATTAAAAATATGTATTTTATTTTATAAATTACACTGTCAAAAATCATGTAGGTATCTTTAAAATAAGTTAAATATTGAGTATTTTTAAACTTTTATTCAAATTATTCGATATATATTGCATCCATATAAACCAATCCAAAAAAACATTCTCCATTTTAAATTGAGTCTAAAAAATTTATCCTTTTTACCTATTTATGTAAGATAAACATAGAAATTTACCTGTCTACAAAGAATATAGTTTTAGATATAATTAACTGTTTTTTAAATGTATATCAAATAAATATAATTATAATATAATTATTAAAAAAATTCAGAATATAAACTTAAATTATCATAAAGAAACATAAATAACCAATTAACAACCAAAAATTTTTATTGTTTTATACTTAATCATTAATGATAAAAAACTATATACTGTTGATAATTTAGTTAATATATAGTTTTGTAAGTTATCATATGTCTCCGACACGTATCACACGGAATGTTGCCAATGAGTATGTAAATTTATAGAGTCGCACACAAATAATTCGGTTGCCTCTATTTTTAAAAATCCGAATCAAATCATATTGATTGTTAAAATAATTATTTTTGGAAGATAATTATAAAATATATACTAGATTATAATCATGATAATTACACAGGGTGCAAATTAAAGTTTAAAATAATTATATAAATATTACATATTATTGCATAACCTTACATGAGTTATAATTCATCTATAATTCACTCCATATAGATAAGGTAATAAGCTAAAGACCAATTTGATTGAATCTTTTTAGGTTTTAGATATCAGTGTTTTAACTCTCGCATGACAGTGATATTCATAACTATCGCACGACGCTGATATTCATGACTCTCGCACGACACTAAAAAGTCGGGAATGTTCTGTTTTTTATCTTTCAAAATTTGAATTTTTGAATTGACTTTCAGATTTTATTTTCCAAAATAACTTTCAAAAATTAACTGACAAAACAAATTCAAGGTTTAACTTTTCAAATGTTAACTTCTCGAGAGTTGATTTTTTGTGAAATTTTCAAATCTTTTGAAAATCATTTTGATTAACGATCATTATATTAGGTAACGATGTATTCATCAGATTCTGAAACCGATGTAAATCAACTTTCATATTTTGATTTCATGTCTCAGATGCAGACCATGATTCTTAGACTCCAAAATTTACAAGATAAATTAAAAAGGAGAAATCCCTGTTGTCGTCATTGCAAGCACATATTGAAAAACAAAACAAACAAACTTATCAACTAAATATCGACTGTGCTGCAAGTGATGAATTGATTGCTTATTGAATAGGGAAAGAGCAAAATTTCACACTAAAAATGAATTTTTGCCAAATCAATTATCTGAAATGACAGTTAAATTTGAGAACTCGGAGAGTGAGAGAACTAAGCATATTCGTCAATATAATTCTATTCTCACTGAAAAGAATGGTTTGGTTGAACAAATAAAGGATTTTCAAGAAAATCTTTATAAACAAGGGTAAACCGATCAAGCAATTTAACAAACTGAAGGAATTCACTTTTAATGCACATTGGGGTCTAGGATATAACAATCCTAAGCACCTAAAGACGGTTCTTCCCAAAGCACCGAACTTATATGAATTTGATTTTATTAATCTTGATGATACCTATCCCAAATTCAACATGAGATGGGACTAAATCAGATAAGAAATTTGAAAGGCGGGAGGATTGGAACAGAAAAAACTAGAAGAAAATGCAACTTCCTTTTTTCTATGAGATGCTTACTAACAATTATGTTTTAAAGGAATCAAATTTTTATAATTATTACTTTCAGAGCTATTCAACTGCTGAGCTTAACGCTAAGCCAGTTGAAAGCAATATTTACATTCCACCCTTGGTGTTGAAAAGTAAAATTGTTCAGCTCGAAAATTCTTTTGCTAATAAAAGAAAATTTTTTGAGGAAGAGAAGATTGAACTTTTACAAAAAAAAATTGCACTTGAAAATAACTTTTTTGTTAAGCTTGAAGACATACCTGAATGAGATGAACCTTTGAGTGAAAACAACTTTACTGATTCGGATGCGTCTTCCTACAAAGCTTTTATGAGAAATTCTTGTTTCATGTGATGATGTGATCCAAATGAATTTTTTTTTCAAAGCTACTCCAAAAGATATAAAACGATCTAATTAAGAAAAGAAATTACAATCAGAACTTTCAGAGATAACAAGCCTTAATTGTTGATTCAAAAGGGTTGTTTAAAGCTTTGTTGACTGGTGAAAAGTTTTCTCAAGATTCTAGAGATTGATTTAAGTTGAAGATTTTGATCGAAGATTCTATTTGTTAAAAGGGGAGTTTGTTAATTTTCAGATATGATTTTCTTGAATATAAAGGGGAAGAATGTTTCAAAGTTGAAGATATTGTTTGTTGACAAAGTTTGATCGTCTTTAAAAAAAATTGTTATTCTCAGATACAAAGAGGGGGATTGTTAGGTATAATAATATTGTATTCGAGATCATAATGTTGAAGACGTGATGAGTCAAAGCTTAAAGTTAACAAAGTCAACATCAGCTTAATTGTAGTTTACTCATTGTAATTGTCAAAAGTATATATAATTGTGTATTACTTTGTAACTAGACTTAGAGTTCTTTCATTAAGAATCTTGTAATTCTAGAGAGAGAAACATTCTTGTAGTGAGAGAATTTCATATCAATGTACACATGACTTGAGTGATTCAATCTCATTGGTCTTGTTTGATTATGTTGTTATCTGATCGTAATGGGATTCAAAAACAGAAAGGAACCTTTTTTTGTTAAAAATACATAACATATTTAGGGTTTTGGGCTAACATCCGGTGGAGGTCAGAAAAGTGTTCGTGTATGGACTACCGATAGAGAAAACCTAATTTTGTTGTTAAGTGCTTTATCAGAACCAACCATAGATCTGAAAAGATAATATCTCTAAACACCATTTGGATTGTTTTGATTTGTTTTTATGGTCATTGATAGGACAAAGGGTTTTAGTTATAGAAAAGTTTTATGTACAAAGCATTTTAACCTAAATTATATTTTGCTGCGTTTTAGAGGTTATATTTATTTTTAATAAAAACCCCTATAGTGGTATCAGAGCCATTTTGACTATAAAAAAATAATCGGATTTAAAAAATCCGAAAAAGCCAAAAACCAAAATAGCGCAAACCATCTCCGATCATGGGTGTCGTTCGCCCTTGGGCGGATCTATGGTTTGATTTGGGGGGGTCCAATGACCCAATAAAGTTCTACAGATTTTTTATATATTATAAAATCTAAGTTTTTATAGATATATAATAGTAACATCTTATTATTTATTAGTCGTAGGGTTAGAGTTTGTTTATTGATGACAATTTTTTTACTTTTTTGTTGTTAATTTAGGGTTAAGGTTTACTAGCTATGCAGTTAATCTCGTGATATATCGGTGAGATATCGGCGATATCTCGTATATCGGTCCAATATAAAATATCGGTTTGGAATATCGGTCCAAAATATCGGTCCCCGAGATATCGGCCGATATCAACGATATTTATCGATTTTTTGTACTGATATATCGGTCCGAATTTCCCGATATATCGTTTGGTCTGTTTTGGGCTTTTTTTCCCTTGGGTTTTTCATTGGATTTTGAGTTAGTACTTCAATTCCATAGCTGATTCCATAATATTTGTTGTCGATTTTGAGTTCCATACTTCGATTCCATAGTAGTTGTCGATTTTGAGGGTCAATTTTGAGTTCATTCTATTGCTGCTGCTGCCTACCTACTGTAGTTGTTTAATGTTTATGAGCTTTATAAACTCTATTATTATGTTTTGCTTGTATGGTTTGAATTGTTTGACTTGACATGTATTAGGCATATAACATTTTAAGTTCTATATATTTTTGAATTTATATTTTATGAGCATATTTCTTCTTCCCCCCCCCCCCCCCACTTCGCTATCTCACTTATATCTCACGGCTATAACCGATATAGCAAATCAAGGTCTCGACCGATATAACCGATACAGACCTTGTTAACTGCTTAGTTTACTAGCTTATGTATAATTGTTAATTTGAATGATCTTCATTTGATCCATTCGATTTTTTCTTTATGGAGTATCACTCTAATCAAAGAGATGAATAATACGAAGCTATTTAAGTAGATGACATCATCAACCATGTGGGCGCGTGGCCATTACTTAAAATTCGACCCTCATTACCAAATATTCTTGATACACTGTGTCCGCTAGTCTGTGACTACCCTAGGTTCGATAGACCACCGCACCGCAACCTACGCTGCTATTATATTGCGGCTGTTTCATGCTCGGAACTGTCGTCGGACCATGCCTTTCTTCTATTTTGAGTCGCCACCGGACCATGGTTGGCCACTGTCATCTCATCCCACACCGTCATTCGAACTGTGCCTATGTTGCTGATTTCACCGCGATCAAGCTGTTTGTCTCACCACATCCAAGACGCCACATGAACCACGACATTGATGTCGCGGTTATCTTGAAATTTGGTTGCCGAATCATGGCCAAAGCCAATGTCATGGTCTATTACACCGCTGTTGATTGAAAACCGCATTATGCCGCTTGGCATTCAGATCTGTATCGTGGCCTTGCGCCTTTGTCATGTTGTGTGTGTGAGGGAGGAGCATTTCCCTAAGTCATGGGCGTAAGCTCTAGTCCCGGATAATGGCGGCTCCACGCTGGCTGAGGCAACGACCACGTGCTAGCTGTTCATTGCCCGACCTAAGCACCGTACCACCTGGATGATGGATGGCACGGTCCACGGCCACACCCGGTTAGGGTTTCAAGCGTTTTGGGGACCAAACACAAAGGTTATTGGGTCAATTGTTTTTGGTCCCAAGGAGGGTGTTTTCGGTCAAACTCATGTATGGTTCAAGATGTTTCCAGTTTTTAGGGTTTAGGTTTTGGTTATTTAATTCCGATTTTAATTAGCCTATTTATTTTATTTAATTTTTGCCAATTATTTATTTTATGTTTAAAAATAATAAATAATATATGGTATAACATGATTTGTTTAATTGATTTTTATTTTGAAAAATTAAAATGTATAAATTGCAAAGGTTATAATTTTGATTTTTAATTTTCTAGCTAGGAATAAATGTAAACTAGAATATGATATGTTGTTTTTCGTATTTAAAATTGTAACCATCCCAAGACTGCGTTTCAAGAGGTCAAGATGGAGTCCCGGAGTTCACTAAGTTTGTGAAGTTAGTGGGAGCTTGAAGACGTCCTTAAACATAATGTGGTTGTCATGTTGGCTCATAACACCATACGAGGGGTAATACCATGTATTATTATGTGTTGGTTGTTTATTTTTACGCTTTCATTTTATTTATTTATTTATTTGCTTTCAATTATTATTATAATTGCAATCTTTTTAAAAATAAAATCAAATAGAAAATGTTCTAAATCAGTAAATAAAAATATGATATTTGAATTTGATTTGATTATCAAAATAAAACTATTATAATTCAATAAACTTTAAAAAACAAGATTTGTTATGTAGATAACGATAAGAAGAATCGAGAGAGAGAAAGATGAGAGTCAAAAAGCTTGTTTGTTAATCAATATGCAATGCATATATATAGTCATAGATAGATTAGCCTCTAAGAGTTACAATACATATCAAATACATATACTCAAGGGATTGACATCCATTCCATATATATATATCTCTTTCCATAACACTCTCCCTTGGATGTCGATTAAGAGTACTATGCCTCGTTAAAACCTTACTAAGTAAAACCTAGTGGGAAAAAAACTTAGTGAAGGGAAAAAGAGTACATAGTCACTCCAAATATGCTTGGGGTTGTTGCCTCATTAAAAACCTTGTCAGGAAAACCCAGTTGGGACAAAACCATGATCAAGGGAAAAAGAGTGCAACGCGTATTTTCTCCCCCTGATAATCACATCACTTGAGTTCTTCAAGTCGTCGCATCCCAATACCATGAACCAGTCTTCGAAACACTGAATTCGGAAGGGACTTGGTGAATAGATTAGCTAGGTTCTCTCATGAATGAACTTGTTGAACACTGATGTCGCCACTTTTCTGCAAATCATGTGTGAAGAAGAATTTTGGAAGTATATGCTTGGTCATGTCTCCTTTAATGTACCTTCTTTGAATTGAGCAATACATGCCGCATTATCTTCATACATGATTGTTGGTAATTCTTTATCCGAAATAATACCGCAAGATCCTCGAACATGTTGTATTACATTTCTCAACCAAACACATTCCTTACTATCTTCGTGGATAGCTAAGATCTCGACATGATTCGGTGAAGTGACTGTTATAGTTTGTTTCGTAAAGCGCTATGAAATCGTTGTTCCACCAATTGTGAATACATATCCGGTTTTTGTGATTGACCGGTATGGGGATCTGACAGGTATCCAACATCTGCAAAACTTGCCTTTGGTTGGTTAGCGAAGTATATACCCATATCTTTGGTATCTTGGAGATGTCGAAAGATTTGCTTTACTCCATTCCAGTGCCTCCCTGTATTCCAGTGCCTCCCTGTTGGACATGAGCTATATCTCGCTAATAGATTCAAAGAAAATGATATGTCCGGTCTCGAATGACCGGAAAGAAACATTAGTGCCCCAATCGCACTTAGATATGGTATTTCAGGACCAAGGATATCTTCATTATCTGTTAGAGGTCGAAAAGGGTCTTTCTCAACATCAAGCGACCTCACAACCATAGGTGTGCTCATTGGATGTGATTTATCCATATAAAACCTTTTCAACACCTTTTCTATATAAGTTTCTTGATGCACAAGAATTCCATCTTTAAGATGTTCGATTTGCAGCCCTAGACAAAACTTTGTCTTTCTAAGATCTTTCATTTCAAAACCCTTTTTCAAATATTCTATTGCCCGAGGAAGCTCACCGGGAGTCCCTATTATATTTAAATCATCTATATACACGACAATTATGACATACTCGGGTCCAGATCTCTTTATAAAAATACATGGGCAAATCGAATCATTCTTATAACCTTCTTTCAGCAAAAATTCGCTAAGGTGATTGTACCACATACGCCCTGACTGTATCAAACCATATAATGATTTGTTTAACTTAATCGAACAATGTTCTCGAGAACATACTTTGCATGATTCAGGCAATTTCAATCCTTCAGGGAGTTTCATTTAATATCAGTGTCAAGTGACCCATATAAGTTGTCACAACACTCATTAGACGTATATCAATACCTTATTATAATATCAGACTTATAAGGTATCAGAAAGTTGTTGCATCCATCACGGGAGAATAAGTCTCCTCATAATCAATTCCGGGTCTTTGTGAGAATCCTTGTGCGACTAGACGTGCTTTATATCTCACAATTTCATTTTTCTTATTACGTTTCCTTATGAAGACCCATTTATATCCGACGGATTTTATACCCTCGGGTGTACGGACAACAGGTCCAAAAACTTCTCGTTTCATTAGTGAGTTTAATTATGTCTCTATTGCGTCTTCCCATTTTGGCCAATCTTTTCTATGCATGCATTCCTTGACAGATTTTGGTTCTTAATCCTCCTCATTTTCAATCATATTTAGCGCTATATTATATGCAAAAATATCATTGACGTCGGTTTCATTTCGATTCCATACTTATCTAGACATGATATAATTTATTGAGATTTCTTCATTTTCAGGTACATGAGGTTCTTCTGGATCCATCATGTCTAGTGTCTCATCAGGAGACTCTTCTGCGTTTTTCTTACCTCGTTTTGACCATCTTGGTTATTAGCTCCTTTTTTCTTTCGAGGATTTTTATCTTTGGAACCGATTGGTCTACCACGCTTCTGGCGTGCTCTAGACTCATTACTCAAGTTGTCTTACCCCTTTGGGATATTAGTTTTAACTGGAGCGTTAGCAGCTGGTATATGTGACTTTGTCACTCTTTTTAGGTTAGTGAATGTGTCTGGTAACTGATTTACAAGTCCTTGCAAGTAAATTATCTTTTGAACTTCTAGTTCATATTGTTTAGTTCGAGGATCAAGATTAGATAAAGATAATTCACTCTAGCTTATTTTATTTAGATTTTCCAGTTGTTTAGTCCCTCCCCCTAATGCTGGGAATTCTGATTCATTAAAATGACAATCAACAAATTGAGCCGTAAATAAGTTGTAACACTCTAAAATTCATGATTTGTAAAATAAATAATATTGAGGGTTAGAAATTTAAAGAGTACACGACATAAGGGATTGTACTGTCGATACCCGAAAAATATGATTTTATTGCAATAAATAAAATCATTAATATGGGAAATTATATATTTTAAATTTAATGGATTTGGGAAAAGAATGCAAAAGGGAAAACTAGAGGGACGAGTTCTGCCAAATGAGAAAAGTTGATTTGGAAATGATTGTGATTTGAGAAATCATTCCAAAATCACGTTTTTGATATTTAGAGACAGATTTGACGACCTAAATCTTGGAATTATGGGCTGAAATTTTGGGGAGTCGTTCCTAAGGGTGTAAGGGAGTAAATCTAATTGGAATTTCGTGATTTCATCAAGAATTATGAGATATCGAGTTCGGAGCGGCATAGGGTCATTCGGTACGAAAACGGCGATTGGAGGTAAGATACTCAACCAAAATCTATGTATAATATATGGATGGCTTCGTTTTTCAATTACCTTTCTATTGGTATAAGTTTCGTGGGCTGTAGCAGTTTGTACGTCGAGCAGTTTGGTCTAGAAGCCGCTGTGGCGGCAACTTGACGAATTCGGGTACAAAAACTCAAAATACGAGTTTAATAATGAACCGTAGGGGCTGTAAATTTACATATGAGTTGGTATGTTTGTTGTTTATAAACTTTTGTAAAAAGTTTGGTGAAAAACGGTCGAGAAACGACCTCAATCGGGGTTGTTCACGACCGTACCGAAGGTGCGACCGGTTAGGTCGGTTGACAAGTTGTGTTGGGCTAGCGTTGGACCGAGATTTGGGCCACGGCTTTGTGTCAAGGCTGAATTTTTGGGGGTCGGGTTCGGTTAAAGTCGAGTCGTTTTTATTAAACTAAATTTATTATAAGGAAATTTGAGTGTCGTTTATTTATTTGGATTAGTCGAAATAAGTTGAGATGTTTCGATGAAGTTGGTTAAGTTTTGGACATCAAATTATAAAGGGTTTTTAATTAATTTGGTTTATCGCATTTTGGGATTTATTATTTAGAGATTTATCATTAATTAGATTATATCTAATTAATATTTTAATCTCCAAGTTATTTATTTATTTAAGGGTGGATGGATTATTAAATTATAATAATTTAATAACTTGTTTAAGGAGTCGTGATTGGATGATTGGGGGATTGGGTGTTTTAGAATGACACCTATATAGTTATCGGTTAAGTTTAATGCGCCATGATTTATTTTGGACGTGAAGTAGTCCATTGGACGACGGTTGTTTGGGGTTGACCTGTTGACCATGTCAACCCATGGTTGACTATAGTTTGACCCATCTGACTTTAGGACTCACTTTGTGGGAAAAGTCAAGACACTAATTATGGAAACGTAATTATATTTATTGGGTATTACTCAAGGACGAGGTTTAGCTAAGCGGAGCTATTCAGGTGAGTCTTTCACGAGATTTCACTGGGATGTATGCATATGTATGAAATGTATTTTACATATATGGTGTGGATGTTTATATGTTAATTGATGAGGTGATATTATTGCATGTTTGCTTTAATTTTGGTGATCTACATGCATGTGGTTAAATTATGGTGTAGCATGCTATTTATGTTATATGATGATACATTGCATGCAAATAGGAGTTGGGTGTGGGTTAACATGCTTATAAAATGTATATAACCCGGGTATGGGATATCGGCTCGATGTGTCACACTTTGGGGAGACATGACCCGAAATGGGCGGTAGTTCCTGGCGGACTTACACGCCCAGGGAATGTCTGTGACATGGCAGGTCCCTACCTAACGGAGAGGAGTTAAGAGATCTCATTGGGGTGCATATAATTGGTGAACTTGCATATCATATTTATTTGATAATTATATGTGATTGAATGTATGTCAGATAGTCGCACGTAAACCGTGAAATCGCTGAGCTATTTAGCTGACTATAGTATACATCTCAGGATCGGGAGGTTCAGGAATCGACAAGGGCAAAGGACACTCTTAAGGAGTTTAGTTCCTTTTACTTTATTTAGCGTACACTTATATGTATTTCGGAGTTTGTCTTGGTTTGAATTATAGTGACCCGGTATGGGACGGGTTATCTTTTAATATTTATTATGATTTGATGTTTAGACTTCCGCTGTAAACGTTTTAGTTTATTAATTGGAGTATTTAATGAGGTGTTTTGATGACGTGACATTTCATTTATTTGGAAAAAAAACGGGGTGTTACATAAATCCCCCGTTAATGGCTCTAAATATTTGATTATAGATGTTGATTCGTATATTCCCAATCTCCTTTGAGGTCCCATCTTTGTGCGTTGTGGTGGAGCAATTGGGACATAAACCGCACACCCATAAATCCTTAGATGGGAAGTATTAGGTTTCTGACCAAAAACCATTTTTAAAGGGTAAGAGGCATTATAACTTGTTGCCCTGATGCGAATTAGTGTTGCTACGTGTAAGATAGCGTGGCCCTAGGCGGAAACTGGTAGTTTAGCTTTCATAATCATTGGCCTGGTTATCATTTGTAGTCGCTTGATAAGCGATTCAGCAAGCCTATTTTGTGTATGAACGTGAGCAACATGATGCTCAACTGTTATCCCAATAGACATGCAATAATCATTAAATATTTGGGAAGTGAATTCACCAGCATTGTCTAAACAAATTGTATCTGGAAAATATGCTCTCAATCGTATTAATTTGGGCAAGTAATCGTGCAAACGCCAGATTGCGACTTGATAATAAGCACACATGTGACCATTTGGTTGATGCATCAATTAAAACCATAAAATATGCAAATGGTCCACAAGGGGGGTGTATTAGCCCACATATATCCCCTTGTATCCTTTCCAGAAAATTGAGGGATTCAAACCCTACTTTGGCTGGTGATGGGCGAGTGATTAGCTTTCTTTGTGAACAAGCAACACAAGTAATATCATTAGCTTGAAGAATCTTCTGGTTCTTCAAAGTATGCCCACATGATTGTTATATTATTTTTCGCATCATTACTGACCCGAGATGGCCCAACCGGTCATGGCAAAGGATAAAAACTTTCTTGGTCCATAAACTTCTGGTTTATGACCATATTTGATTCAATTGCACTTATTTTAGTGTAGTATAACCCAGAAGAAAACGTAGGCAAATTTTTCAATACTTGTTTCTTTCCTGTACATCATACTTGTAATGTGAATGTATTCAGAATGTCATTTACTTGTAGTCTCAATATGGTATCCATTCTTAGGATATCCTTAAAATTCAGTAAATTTCTTTGACACTTGGGGGAATAAAGTGCATATTCGATTTTCAAATTAGTTCTGCCTGGTAATAGCACATGTGCTTTTCCAAAACTTTCAATTATCTTTACACTTCCAGATATTGTGTTGATATTTGTCTTTTTTGTATTTAATGAGAAAAATAACTCTTTTTCTTGGATTTTTATGTGTTTGATTTTGTTGATAGTATTTCACCAATATTTCAATTTGTGAAAACAAATCATTCAATCTGTTGGACTTCCAGGTAGTAGGGGAATCACATGGATTTCTTAAGTCCCTATAAACCTTAGGGCTATTTACACCTGTTTGACAAAATCCAATTGATATCTTGCAATTATTTAATTTGAAGATAACATTGCTGATTACAGAGCTTTTAGCATGATAGCAAAAAGAATAGGAGTTTGACACATGAGGCCAATTTTAATGATTTAATACCTTAATAGTATTTTGGATACTTTTGGTAGAAGACCAAAAATATGTGGTTAGGAAGTGTAACTTCCAAATAATTAAGATCGAAAAATGAGTAGGAACTCAAAATATTTATATTTCATTCAAACATGATTATCCATCCATATTTTTCTAGATCTACCCATGTAAGCATAATAATATATGACTTGGATACCAAAAATCTTCATAAAGGTATACATATCTCTATTGCTATAAAAAATTATGGATAATATTTAAAATAATTATGAAATCTCATCATATAAATCTTGAGAAAATTTTCAGGCGTATTTATCTAAGATTTCTTGTTTATTTTTGAACTATTTATAGTAGGGAAATAAATTATTTATTTATAAGATTTGGATGACTTATAAATAACATAAGAAATTGAATATTATATAAAACAATAAATTTAAGACTAAACAAATATTTGAATAAATCAATTGTCATATATAACAACAATATATTAGTCCACTTTAATAAAACGAAATAGTATTTTAAATAAATACTATTGTATTAACTAAATAAATAGTTTTTCTCGGTGATATCCAAAGCCAAAAACTCAAGTTTTTGCAATATTTGTCATGTTTAACGATCATAAAATATATTAAAAAATCATGACATGATGATTCAAAAGTTAAAATATGCAATGTCGCGTAAGGAGGTCTCGAAAACGTTTATGTCGAGTTTGCGAGGTTTGACATCCTCTTATATCGGATCTTGAAGACCCGATGAAAAAAGTTGCCGAGTTCAATTGACTCGATAAAAATTCAAAGATTTGGTTTAGGGATTTATGTCGACTAACAAGAACGCGATAAGATATCTGTTGGGTAACAAAGACTCGAAAAAAAAAATATTTGTCGGGTAACAAAGACTCGATAAAAATCTAGAGATGCCGAATCTGAGGGATTCGATAAGAATTCTTATTTCACTAGGTTATGCCTTATCGAATGATAATTGCAATTTAAAAAAAAATAAACTCTTAAATCTCGGTTTAGCAGATGTGATAAAAAAATAACTGTTTTTTTTATTTTAACTGATAGACCAGAAAGCCAAAAACGAAGGATTTCTTAACCAAAAGATCTAGCGTAATAAAGTTATCTAGTCTTTTTAAGGAGAAAACAGTTAAGTTCTTGTGTTTCAGATTTTCTCAATTAAGGTTAACACAAACTTCCTAAGGTTTGTGATGTTTACTTGAGGATTCATTTATCCAGAAAAGCTGCAAAAGTCAAAGATCCTAAGTTTTCTGTTGAAAAAAAATAGCAAAAGTAACGCAAAAACTAACCAAAGTTGTTTGTGATTTAACTGTAAAAGCAGAATTTTGTTTTAAACCAAAATTTGAAGGTTAATCGGCTGTTAAGGACCCGATAAGAATTCTAATGAATGAGAGATTCGAAAAAAAAACCCAGATATCATAATACAGGTAAATACGAGAAGAGGGTATTAAAATTTTAAAAAATTTGGTTTTGATCGATAAGAAAATATATCGGGTATAAAGTAGAAAATTTAAATCGATAAGAACAGGAAATCGAGATTTGTACCTTTGTTCTTGAATTCTTGCTTTGTTGTTTGCTTCTCCTTAGTGTGAGAAATGATGCCAAAATAATGAGATTTAAATAAACAATTTTGTTTGGCCACTCGCTTAGATAGTCGTGTTTTAGACTGATCTCAATAAATTCTAAGTCAATAATTTAGGTAGGATCACGATATCTTAGTATGGTTAGTCTACATGGAAAATTCATAGACAGTTACATTGGCCATCTATGAGTATATGATATATATCTATATATATGATATATTGATATAGAATCCCACGAACACCTAAGAGTTACGTTGAACGTAATTGGATGATGCCTACCTAAATAACTTATTTTCATAGGCAGTTGCATTTGACTATTTATGGAAATAGGTGAATATAGATATTACCTCAAATTAAAATGATTTTTGATGGTTAATTCATTTCTTTGAGATTCTAAGTTACTAAATTAAACTTAATTTTTGTAGATGTTTGCTAACACATCAAACATAACTTCAATTGCAAACAACTCAAACCTATCCCAATTTACACGTGACAGGATATTTATATACCTTTCGATACGTGACAAATAAGATTGAAAGCAAGCATACTTCCAACCCTACTGTCGCCTTTCAAGTAATAAAATGGTACTAAGTACCGAGTATCGTCCACAGGGATTGTAGTAAAGTTTAGTTAACAGTCCGATGAAAGAAATGAATTCAGATGACGAAAGTGGAGATTTAATTGTTGATTTGATTTTGGTGTTTTTAACAGTTGATAAGAAGCTAAGGTGTGATGATTTAGGGTGAGATTGGAAACACAAACATTAGGGAAGTAAAGCTGTCAAACTGTCCAATGCTGGCAGAATGCTACAGCATCAGTTTTAGCAACAATTAGTTCTATCACTTATTTTGAAGGTATTCCTCTTGGACTTCACTAATGCTTTGATTATAGCTTTTTACTCATATTTCTATGAAGTATCCAGACTATTGAATATACAAATAGTGTCTTCAAAATATATGGAGAAACCAAAAGATCCTTTTGTTAAAAATCACTCTCTCGAGCGGATTCCCATATCATTCATGTTGACGTGAGCTAAATGGCTTATCTCTAAGTCCATCTCACTTTAACACCATAAGGTGATCAACCCGTCAGGAAATATTGTTGTTTTTATGAAACTTGAAAAGAAATGGAGAAAAGTATTGTTGCATAAAAGAATTCCCTTATGTTTGGTTTACAAACTCACCCCTTTTTGTCACACACCCTAGTTAAAGAAATTAGCCACTCATTATGGAAAGTAAATAACTTGAAATGTAAATTACATTAATTAAAGACATGATAAGTAAATTACAAGAAAGTAAATTACAATAAACATAATGCAAGAAAGTAAGAACAATAAAGTAAAATGCAAGAAGATAAATACTAGAAAAGTAAGAGCAAGAAAATAAAGAACTAGAATTTAAATTGCAGTAATTAAAAGATAAGAATGTAAAGACTTGTATGTAAATGACAATAAGTAAAGACAATAATTAAAGACAAGAATGTAAAGAAGTAGTAGAAAGCAAGAAAATAAATGAAGAACAAGATGATGAATTACTTAAAAAGTTTCCTTCCATTAGTTTCCCAAAATATTTTCAACTTCAACTAAGATTAGAGATGTCTTTCCCAAACCAACACTCACCTTCTATATATACTACTAAGAATGGTGGAGGAAAGTTGGCATCCAACAACATACAACATAAAGTAGTCAACAAAAAGTACAAAACATAATTTCCAAAGGTTAATACCCCAAAGTTAATCAAAATACACATTACCAAGTTTACTAATAAGACAAATAGAAAATTCTAGAATTAATGAACTTAGTCCAGCTGATATATTTTCTTGTTGGTCAAAAGTCAACTGGTCAACGACCAAGTCAACAGTCAACGCCAAAATGCCTTTTTTAGCCCAAAAATCCGTCCAGTCAATGCCACAACATTCCTATAGCATCAAAAGTTAGCAGCTGCAGAAATCAAAACAATTTACCAAATACCATCCATATTAGCCTATAAAGTATTAAAACAAGTAAAATCATTTACTCTAGCTCCAATAATAAAGAAATATCAAATAAGATAATAAAATGACTCAATTTAGGGATAAAGTGTGAAATGACCTACTAAAAGGAAGATAAAGAAGCATTTTAAGCCCTCAATTCTTAGTGCTTATCAACACGGTAGTGAATCCTTGATAAGGAAAACCTGTTAATACCAGATTTACCCAATGATTCAAGAATTAGTAGAAAGATAGATCGTTTGAGCACCCAAACCATCCTCAAAATGTATTGATCAAGTAAGAACCTTACAACACACACACACACATACACACACTTACTCGACTCTCATAATAGATATTATACCCATGACACCCTTTATATAGGTGTATCTATTACATGTAACCCAAGCCATTACCCCAAATTACATGATTTAAACATTAAAAAGTAAACAAGCTTACTTTATAAAATATCAACTATCTAGGTCTAAGTCTAAGTCTTAGACCTAACAAAACCTGAATGGGAGGAACTTTCTGGAATGGTTTAGCTTCCTAAGGTCGTCCTAAGGCATAAAAAGTAGTTCTACATTCTAGAGTATCCCTCCAAGTGCGCCAAGTAGAACTGCCTCAACTAAAGTGAGGGTTGCTTATGATAAGTACCAAAATGACTCACTAGATGTAAGTTACCTGATGCTTGCCTCCATGACTCCCAAGTTATTAAGGGATCATGAAGGCATGCCTGACTAGGATACAATATCCTTATTAAAGTCTATGTTTCAGTTATAGGTTAGGCAAG
The DNA here is from genome assembly GCA_036898165.1 of Silybum marianum. NCBI lineage: Eukaryota > Viridiplantae > Streptophyta > Magnoliopsida > Asterales > Asteraceae > Silybum > Silybum marianum. The sequence continues at coordinate 40,250,961 of CM072528.1, forward strand.
AGAGGTTTGAAACAATTAAGCTATTGAGTGCATGTATAATGGCTCATCAGTTAGTACCCATGTTTTGAAAATGAAAGGGTACATTGATTGGTTGACCAGTCTTGGCTTCTCACTGGAAAAGGAATTGGGAATCAATTTAGTTCTCAATTATCAACCCAAATCATTTGATCAGTTGGTTCTAAACTACAATATGAATGATTTGGACAAAACTCTCACACAACTTCATGACATGCTTAAAACCGTTGAAAGAAATATAAATTCCAAGTTAGATTTATCCAAACCAAAACATGTTTTTATGATCAAAACTAAAGGTGGAATAATCATGAAAAAGAGGGTGGTTGTTAAGGGAAAGGTTAAAGTTGGAAGTTCCAACAAAGATAGGGGGCTAGGGAAATATTCCTAAAGACGCGGTTTGCTTCAACTACAGCCCAAAGGGGGTACTAGAAGAAAAACTGCCTAGCCTTACTATGAGAGCAAAAGAAGCATAAGGTTGCTACAACCGGAGTTGTAGGTATGTTTACCATTGATTTATTTACTTTTAATTATGACTCTTGTGTATTCGATACCAGGTGTGATACACATTTGTACTATTCTACAGGATCTAACAAGTAAAAAGGAGATGAAACCAGACTAAATGGAGCTAAGGATGGGGCAATGGATATAAGGTATACTTATTGTTGCCCAAGGGGCATATGATATGAAGCTTCCTAATGGTCTTACTTTAACACTTAACAAATGTTTATATGTACCTAGCGTTACTAGAAATATAGTTTCATTTTATGAATTACAATAGACAGGTTTTATGTTTAGTTTTAGAAATAATTCAATGTTAGCTTACTTTAACAATGTTTTATATTTTGTGGCAAAACCACACAATGGTATTTACGAAATTGACATGCAAAATAGTGTAATTATGAATCAATGTATAATGTAAACAGTAAACGAACTAAGTGGGGCTTCAATCAAATGTGGTGATATCCTCTTGGAGACTTGGACATATAAACAAAAAACGCATAGTCAAACTTAAGGTGAAGGAAATGTTGGAATTATGTGATATGAATGAAACATGTGAGTCTTGTTTGTTAGGAAATAATAAAACCGCCTTTTAAAGGCAAACCTGAGAGGGCAATGAAACTATTAGAAGTCATTCATATTGATGTATGTAGTCCTTTCAGTTCAACCATTCTGGTTATCGCTACTTCATTACCTTAACTGATGATTTCAGTAGATATGGGTATGTTTTCCTGATGAAAAATAAATCTGAAAGCTTTGAAATATTCAAAGAATTTCAAAATGAAGTATAGAATCAACTTAGCAAAAAGATAAAATCACTTCGGTCAGATCGAGGTCACGAATATCTAAGTCATTAATTTATTGATCATATTAGAGAGTGTATGATTGTATCCCAACTAAATCTTCCTGGAACGCCTCAACATAATGGTGTGTTCGAAAGGAGAAACTAAACCTTGTTGGAAATGGTTCATGTAACACTCGAAATATCCCTATACATAATTATATAATTGCGTCTAAATCATGGAGTCTGGTTGGTTATGACTGAATTTTAGCTCTCTATTATAGTTGGAAAGTTGGAAATTATTTGGAGTTGGATTGTATTCAAAAGAAGAGGTTACTAGATAGACTTTTGAACTAGAGATACCTTCCCTGCAACGTCAAGTCATGCGGGAAGTCGTGTAACAATCTTTCTTGTACTCTCTAGGCATGCAGACGTCCTATGCCACGACCTAAAGTCGCGCACCAGGTCGCATAGAGGACTATTCGACATATCAACTCCCTCAAATTTGGTTCTGAACGTGATATATATATATATATAGAGAGAGAGAGAGAGAGAGAAAGGCGGGTTCATACGAGGACGGTACAAATTTACGAGAATACGAGGAGAATCCTCAGCCAATCATTTTATACATGAAATTTTTTTAATGTACAAAATCATATATAATTTTGTACTGGCATAAAAATGACACGTTCGACTTTTCCCGTGGGTTAAGCCGCGGAAAAATTCGCGGCTAATCATATATGATTTTAGACGTGAATCATATGTGATTTTGTACATGAATCATATGTGATTTTGTACATGAAAGATTTCATGTACAAAATGATTGACTGAGGATTGTCGTCGCATTCTTGTAAATTGTTATCGTCCTCGTATGAATCTCTTTCTATATATATATATATATATAAATATATATATATATATATATATATATACGGGTGTGGTTGATAAAAATAAGATTTTACCCACTTGGTTCATGTCATTGTGCACCTATCTATAAGCCTATTACCTTATTTGACTATATACTAGATTTAGTTGATGTAAAGATATGTTTATCAATGAGTAAAACTCCTATAAAATTAGCTTGTGGCTTACTTATGTGTTCCGTCACAACGAATGGTAAATCAGGTCTCCCCCGTCATCTCTAGATGTTTTATGGCCCTTCCAAGGGTAAGCGTGCATTAAAATGTATAATTGACTTGATTAAAGTTATGTTTTCCGTTTTAAAGTCTTATAGCTTTATTCAATAATTGTTTGGTTTTCCACTAGACGTTAAGCCTAACACTTTTTCTCAAATGAAATGTCAGGTTCCCTTAGCAGCGGGAATCCAAAGGTTTGAGCGGAGGGTTATGTGATGATTAGAGGCATTTTTGGTTATAATCTTCTAGAAGCAATTTGCGGAGTTACTATTGATACAATTATTATTTTGGGAACCATAGTGACCCCCGATTTGTAATCTAGATCTAGAATTGATTTAGATTAGTAGGTTGTTGGTTACCTTCTATTCTAATTTGTAAACTCCCTTATTATTTCCCCTTTTATTGGGTGATTATTTTTTTTATCTCGTATTAGTCTACTTGTTTCTATATGTTTAAATTGTCTCCTATTTTAGGGATGTTACAGTTCGCTCTATGATGAGTCATACCACTCTGTTTAAGAGTTTCTGGGGATATTTCCCCATAAGAATTATGGACTAGGACGATCCCAAAGTTGTCTTGTATGAGAATATGGGGTTGTGACACTTATGCTAAGCGAGAAGCTTCTAAGAAGCAAGATCCAAGGTTTGAAAAATGCAACTTTGTAGGATATCCAAAAGAGACGATTGGATATTACTTCTATATACGAACCCGTGAGAATAAAGTATTTTTGCATGCCATGGTGAGTTCCTAGGAAATGGTTTTCTAAATAAGAACCACATAGGGAACAAAGTAGATCTTGAAGAAATTCAAGAACCACAAGATGAGACAATGGTTGACACTGACACTCAACAAGATGTTGAATCTCAATAGGTTACCGAGGAAAATGACGAGATACAAACAATATGAAGATCGGGTAGGAGTCATCAAGAGTCTGAGAGATACAATTATCTCATTGAAAATGATGACACAGTTCACGATGAACCTATAACCTACCAAGAAGCCGTATCAGGTTTGGAATATGATAAATGGCATGATGCCATGAATGCAGAAATACAATCTATGTCAGACAACCAAGTTGGAACTTGGTAGATGCACCTGCTAGTTGCAAAGTTGTTGGTTGCAAATGGATATTAAAAAGAAAGTCATCATGGATGGGATGTGCATATCCATATAGCTAGGTTGGTAGCAAGATGTTTCAATCAAACATAAGGAGTTGATTATGATAAGACTTTTTCTTCAGTAGCTATAATAAAATCCATCATGATTCTTCTTGCCATAGTTGTGTATCACGATTACGAGATATGACAAATGGACGGTAAATCCATGTTCCTTAATGGTGTGTTTGGTACATTGGACAAGACAAGAGAGAACATAACAGGGATCACTGTTCCATGTTTGGTAAAACTTGTTTGTGGAACATACAAGAACAAAGTGGAAAGGACAAGAACAAAGTAGAACATACAGAACAAAGTGAAAGAGACATGTTCCACCCCACCTCATGGAACAAGGTGGAATAGACTTATATTTTATCAATATAACCTCAAAATAAAACTTAACTCTCTTCTAAAACATCAAATATGCCTTCCTCTTTACACTTTCTTCATTTTTTAAATTTATTTATTTTATTTTTTGATCTTTAAACTTTCACTTGTTGTCCTCAAGAAATTATTTTATACGATTTTTATATTTTGATTAATTTATATAATTTATTAAATATTAATAATAATAAATTATATAGAAAAGATATAAAATAAAAATCGGAAACTACATAACATTTTTATTTTGGTGTCATTTAATCGTCTTGACGAAAAGTTTTGTATATAAAATATTTATTTTATTATAATTTAATAGATTACATCACTACAAGAAAAATGACTTTCACCCAAAAAAATCGCCAGAGAAAATTACGTGGGTGATTACCAGGATCACCCAGAAAATACTAATGGTTCCGGTAAAATCCAATGTTTTCATGAAAATACCAACGGATTACCCATGAATTTCTTGGGTAATCTCTCACTGATTTGATTTACCCACCAACATTTTACACACCAACTTTTGTGACAATTTTGTGACAAATCATCCTTTAGCGAAGAATTTCCAAGGGAAATGTTCATAAGTGAAAGCCTTCCATTTTAGTAGTGCATAATTAATCAAAATATATAAACAACTCATTAGGGGTAAATTGATCATTTTATTTGTTCTGTCTTACTGAACAACTTTTCTGTCTTGTCTTGTCTCATCCCGTTCTGTCATATTCTGTTTGAATACCAAACGCACCCTTAAAGGAACTTTAAGATAGGACATGTACATGGTAAAACCAGAAGGTTTTAAACCTCTAAAATATCCTAAAAACATATGCAAATTGCAAAGGTCTATTTATGGACTAAAGCAAGCATCTTATAGTTTGAATCTTTTTTTTGATGAGAAAATCAAGGAATATGATTTTATAAAGAACGAAGATGAACCTTGTGTATACAAGAAGATAAGATCATAGTAGTATTCATAATTCTATATGTCAACGACTAGGATCATGAATACTACTAGGATCTAACTACTTGTACTTTGCTTTAATCCAATTAAGCACTTAGATCTATCCTAGCATATGTTACCATGTCGAGATCTATTACGAAAATGAGGGTGTCATAGCTTAAATGAAAGAATCAATGTCACATCAGCTGACCAAACATATTCTGAGACGGTATGACCTAATTCAGAGATTATATTAAGGTAACGTGAAGATATGGAAAGTTTGATCAGAAGGCATTAGCAGATTCTCTCACCAAGTTTATGAGTCATAGCAAGCATGATGCTCATACTAGTGCATTATGCATGAAGTTTTTGTAATACACTGATCTGATATGTAATTTAGTAAATTTTAAATTTATTTGAACAACAAAATAGTTATGTTTTTACTTGTTATGGCATATTGGATGTAAGTATTTATATAAACATTTTTGTGTTCTTTATTAGCATGTTTAAGTATCTTAAACCTGCACCGAGTTGGTGGCTGACTGAGATTTTGATTTGATCAAAGCAGAGAAGCTCGCCTTCTTGTTATCCAAAAGCAAAAGTCGGTCGAATCGCATCGACCAACTGCTCGTCTGGGTCGTCGGCAAAATCGGCCCAGCTTTGCCGCGAAGCTACCGTCATCGCCTTGGTGCTATGAGAAGAGGTATCTCCGAAGTAATCGTAAACTCATGCACCGACGGTGTTCCGCTCAAAGATTTTCTACGATATCCTTTCCAGGCAACATATCTTCATGCGGCAAAAGAATCGAGCCAACTGGCTACGAGACAGTGACCGGAATACTTCAGATTATTTAAAATTGTCTATGATCGGTTATTACAAGGGGACTGGTAATAAATCCAGGTCATAGTCCAAGTTAGAAGTACACTAGGTGCAACCAGAGTCACATATGCTTATCGATGCACAAACGTTGGACAAAACCCACAATCAGGATCACTTCATAGATCGGTGTCATAAAGCGAGTCCTGAAATGGTGACACTCTTATCGTCATACCGGAGATGTACATTAGGATTTAATGCATAAAGAGTGTTATAGATATCGTTTAATGTTATCCTTAACTGGAAAATTATAACGGCTATATTGGGTATAACATGAATTGTACATGAATCGCATACATGCAGTATGGGATTTTCTCCTCTCAAAATGAGAGAGATATTTTTGGGTTCCTGGATGACACAGTTTGATTAACATGACCATGGACAAGTGAAATAGTTGAACTAATAATACTTATATAATCAAAATACGTTAGGATCGAGAAACATAATTTTGAACTATAAAGGAAGAGATAGATCTATGCCTTCAATTGAAAACAAAATATCATAAAGCAAAATGATAACGAATGATTATACCATATAATTGATTGTATCAATTAGATTGCTCAAAGAAAAGCACGTTTACATAGCCTTGGAGACGGTGACGTGTTGTTGGACGTTTATCATTGCCTGTCTTACTATGTATCATAAGTTGGAGAATATAAGTTATTATATGCCCACGACACGTATGATACAAGAATACTTTCAATTCGTTAGCCTTTATTTTCATAAACCCGAACTAAATCATGTTGATTGTTAAAATAATTATTCTTGGAGGATGTTAGAATGTAATTATGATAATTACAATGTGTTAATTGTTATATGTATATATATAAGTATTATAGATACTTGCATAACCTTATTTGATGTACAGTTCATTTATTTCAGTGCATATAATTAGGGTGATAACGAATCCTTTTAGGTTTTAGTAGGGCTGTAAACGAACCGAACGTTCACTGAACCGTTCGTGAACCGTTCGACGGAAGTTCGTTTGTGTTCGTTTATTTAATAAACGAACGAACATGAACGCGTTTTTTCGTTCGTTTAGTTAAACGAACGAACATGAACAATGTTCTCGTTCGTTCATTTACGTTCGTGAACGTTCGTTCATTTATGTTCGTTTACGTTCGTTTACGTTCGTTTATATATATAAATATATTTATATATTATGACATTAATATGTAAAATCATTAATTAAATTAAATTTTTAGAATTTATTTTTTATGGCTTCTAAGTTTACCCGGTTTTTCATTTTGTTATGTTACTTTTTAGGAACAAAATGATGGTTTTATTCTATATTTGTGTTTCTTCGTTTATGTGCATCTATGTTCGTTTACGTTTGTTTATATTCATTCATGTTCGTTCGTTTACGTTCATTTATGTTTGTTCGTTTTCTTAATGAACACAAAAAAAATCAGTCGTTTACCATTCGTGTTCGTTCGTTTGTTCGATTAAGTTAAACGAATGAACACGAACACAAAAAATTTCGTTTGTTTACCGTTCGTGTTCGTTCGTTTGTTCGGTTAAGTTAAACGAACGAACACGAACAAGCGTCCGTTCGTGTTCGTTCGGTTCATTTACAGCCCTAGGTTTTTGTTATAAGTGAAAACAAAAAAGAAACATTTTCTTTCTTTCTGTTATAAACACATTAGATTTAGGGTTTTGGGCTAGCGCCCGATGGAGGTGAGAAAAACATGTTCGTGTGTAGACTATTGATGGAGGAAACCTAAGTTGGTTTCTAACGTGCTCCATCAAAACCAACCACAATTTTGAAAAGGTAATATCTCTAAACACTCTATAGAGTGTTTAGATTTGTTTTTATAGTAATTAGACCCGACTAAGGCTTTTAGTTTTAGAAAAGTTTTGTATACAATATGGCCTAAATTATTTTTCGAAGGAGGTTATAAAACTGTTTTAAAAGCCCTATAACTTTAATAATTAGATGATATTAATTTAATAATTAAATTTAAATTTAGTTTAATAATTAAATTATATTTGAAATTAAAAATTGTATTTTTTTCAAAAACAAAGAAACCCAAATAAACAATTTAAGTATATAAAACAATGTTCTTTCAAAACAATGGTAATGTATGGCTGTTAATTGGTTATGTATTTTTTATTATGATAAATTTACTTTATTTTTTTAAAAAATATATAATTTATTTTATAAAAAAATTTATTTGATACATATTTATTTAAATAAAGTATCTGAAAATGATATCTTTTTTATTCATAAATATAATAGATAAATTTCAGGTTTGATCTTTTAAAAGTAAGACAAAAAGACATTTTTTTTAAATCCAACTTAAAATAAATAAAAAAAATTAAATTAGTATAGACGGATTAACATATATATATATATAGGGGAGGGATCATACAAGAACACCCCTCATTTAAATAAATAAAGGAACACATTTAGGACCACATATGATGTGGGTCTCACACAATATAAAATCATATGTGATTCAATGGGGCTCACTATTGAATCAGATATGATTTTATATTTTGTGAGACCCACATCATATGTGGTCCTAAAGGTGTTCCTTTGTTTTTTTAAATTTACAAAGTTCTCATTTGAACCTCTCCCTATATATATATATATATATATAGAAAGAGGTTAATGCGAAGACGGTAACAATTTACGAGAATGCAAGGACAATCATCAACCAATCATTTTGTACATGAAATTTTTCATGTACAAACTCACATATGATTCACATATAAAATCATAAATGATTAACCGAGACTTTTCCCGCGGCAAAAGTTGCACGTGTCATTTTTGATGTTCATACAAAATCACATGATTTTGTAGATGAAATTTTTTTTATGTATAAAATGATTGGTTGAGGATTATCCTCGCATTCTACTAATTGTTATCGTCCTTGCATGAACCCACCTATATATATTTATATATCGGATAAATTATAAATTTTTTGAGTATATCGAATTCTTAATTCATTCTAAAGGTACCAGCGACCCTTTTTAATGGTATAACTTATAAAATGAAATACGTATTTCTAAAGTATTTTTTGTTAAAATTATCATTAATTAATCAATATAATAAGGTTGTAAAATTTAAAATGAAAAAAGGTAGGAAAGACAAATTATAGAGACGAAAATTGTAATTTACTCTATAATCTAAAAAAACGGAAATGGAAAAAAAAAAGTAAAATGACCAAAATACTGTTAAATTAACCAATATTTTTAATTAGAGTTAACCTTAAAAACCAAAAGTAAAACCAAATGATAATCAAAGTAACTAAATTTGATAATGACAGATAAACTTTAACACCTAATTTTAGGAAATAATAAAATAAATAAAAAGACGATTTAATATATTTTTATATTTTTAGCCACGAATTTTTTTGATATAAGATTTTGGGGACTAAAAAACATTCCATATTAAGGTTTTGTGGAAGACGAAAATTAACATGTCACAATATAAAAATATCCTAGAACTGAAAAAGAAAAAAATTGACCAATATTATATTTATATTACATATATAGTTTGTACAAGAAATTTGAAGGTTTGTATTTGAAATTAAGAAAATAAAATAAGAAAATACGTTTAAAGTTTATTTAAATTTTAAAATAATGGAAATATATTAAAAAATACAACTACATATTACTATTATAATATAATTGAGCATGTGGCTGAGAAAAGGTATCAAAATATGAGATTTCTTTATTCTTAATTTTAGCAATTATAAAACTAAAATACTTATTTGATAATATATTTGTAAGTAACACTTTCAATGTATTTTTCTAAATTTTCTTTCATCTTGTGGTGATCATTACTTAAAATTAATCATTAATTGTGATGAAAAAAAATACTTTAATTGTTATTATGGAAAAATATATTTGATTGATTAATAATGTTCTTTATTAAATTACATATGAGTTTTTAAAGGAGATTATATATGATTTAGAACTAGTGTTCGAAAAGATGCGTCGTGGCATACATCATGGCGTGCCATGGCGTAAAATGCATTTCCGTCGTTACAAAACGGTCAATAGATTTTTTGTAAAGCGTGACTCACGTCATGGTATGTTATGGCGCGAGTTTTTTTTCTAAGAATTGATTTTTTTTATCAATTTTTTTAATTTTTTTCTAAAATTTAATTTTTTAACTTTTATATTTTTACACTTTTAACTTTAAATTTTATGTTTTTACAAACTTAGTTAGTCATATCACTCTAGTTTCTTGAGTTCATACATGTCACAAATTTAGGGTTAAAATAAATTTGTAAAATCATCCCAAGTTCTATCTTGAATATCTAATCACAAACTTTTTGTATAATTTTAATTAAAATATATGAATGTAAATTTTTTAATAACATTATATTATTGAATGATAAATAGAAAACATATATGTATATATATATATATTATAGGATTGGGTTCACGTGAGACTAGTCTCTTTCTGTGAGACCCATGTACACTTTTTTACTCTTGAAACTTCACAACAAAAACACTGTGAAAGTAAAAAATCTAAATATTCACAGTAAAAACAATGTAAAGGTTACCTTCACACCAAAAACACTATGAAGGTTACCTTCATAAAAAAAACACTGTAAATGTTCATATTTTTTTACATTCACAGTGTTTTTGCTTGAAGTTTCAAGTTTAAAAATGTGGTCTCACGGGTCTTACGGAAACAAGCTGGTCTCACGTGATCCCAAATTTATAGTTATATGTATATATATATATATGTGTGTGTGTGTGTGATACAAATTTTCCTTTTTATATCACGCCTTAAATAATGCCGTGTTCTCGCCGTGACGTGTAAGGCATATAAGACTTGAGGCTGCGGCCACACCATACCTCAAAAGTCACACCCTTTTTAACCTTGGTTAGAACTTAAAATAGAATACAATGTTATAATACTTGATTTATATTAACAACGTAATAATGCATGGCTTAAAAATATAAGTTTTTGTGCTCAATGGTGCTTCCTATATTAAAATACTTAGTTATTGAATAAATAATGTGTGATGTGTCCATTTTTTTATTACAAAAAATATCATTTTCATTCACTTAACAACCCTTTCCTATTGTCACACGCTTTTCATGTTTTGTATTTTCTCTACTCTCTCCCTCCACCACATCTTAACCCGCGGCAGTCATCTCAAATGGAGTAGATCGATTTTTTTAATCTATAAAAAATGGTGCATTTTTAATAAGTACTTAGTTAAAAGATGATGATCGACATGTGATCGATATATTGTTGCTCAATTCCTTTTGGGTTTTGCATAGAGAGCATTATCAAGTTGCATACAGAATAATCAATTCGACTGTTGATTAAGTACTTAGTCAATGAATTTGATTAATTAATTAACTATGGGTTTTACATTTTCAATCTAGTGTTTTTACCTTATTTTGTTGCATTCCAACTTAATATGTATATTACATTGGTGTTTGAAAGTGGATGGTGAGTTAAAGAACACTATTTATCAAGAAATTATTGAGTAACCATCAAACTCATCAACTCTCCATTCAAATCGAATGGTTTAATTCACTACTAAGCGAAAGACTTTTATCTATAAATATTTTCTTGGGAAATCTGTCACTAAAGGGTTATTTCTTACAAAATCGTCACAAAAGTTGGTGGGTAATTCAAATCAATGACAGATTACCCAGAGATTCTCTGGATGATCCGTTGGTATTTACTGGAAAACCATCGGAATTTACAGAACCATTAGTGTTTTCTGGGTGATCCATGAGTAATCACCGATGGAAATTTCTCTAGGTAATTTTTGTGGGTAAAAATCATTTGTTTTGTAGTGGTTTAAATAGATTAGCTTGAACTATTTGGTCAATTGAACATTGTTTTTTGATATTTTACTGTGTTACATGTCAAGCATGCATTGAATAGAAAATAATCGATCCCTAGCGTATGATTGATGTGTTATAAATAGCACTTCTTGGTGAAGTTATATTGTTACTCATATACATTGACAAACACTCATCATAATAAAATATGGGCAATTAATGGTTAAACAATGTTACAAAAAAATTATACAACCACCACCAAGAAATTCAAGGTTTACAAGATATAGTCTCGACTGTTGACAATAAATTAGTTACTCATCTACCAATTACGTATGGAGTAATCCAGTGACGGATCCAAAACTTTAATAATGGTGGTCAGATTTAAATAATATAAATATTTATATTATTGTGTTATAAACTATTTATTTTTCAAAACATACAAATGTTAAATAATGATGTACAAATCAATAATATATACAAAATATTTAAATTTTTATAACAATCTTATTTTACTCATTTTATAAACACTGAAAATGAAAATTTGAAGAACCCCACAATTTTTTATAAATTCTAAAAATGTCTAAGTTATTTTAAATATTATAATTAAACAAATTATATCAAGAAAAAATGTGTTTAATTCTCTTAAATTTGATAATTATATTGATATATAGTTTTTTTTCGATTTTTATCTGATTTTCAAATTTTCAGCTACTAGTATATTTGCATTCAAGTATATTCATACAATTTCTTCTATCATATTATAAAATATTTGAAACTTAATAATGTGTTTAAACTTTATAAAACTAACTTATAAATTAACAAATAAAAATGTTTTAATACAGTATAAATATTAAATCCTACTAATATTTTTTTTAACCCGACTCTCTCAAAATACATATAATTATAAATAAAATAAAAATAAACAAAATAGAGATGTGTCATGATGTATTTATACCAATATACTTATAATACAATATAATAAAAGTTAAATATTAAATTTGACCCAAACCCAAATAATAATAAATAAATAAAACAAACAAATAATTAGGACAAAGTGTCATCCCTATTCCCCACCCATTGAACTATAATTTCTTTTGGGCCAATAAGATAAAGCCATAGAAGGTAAAACATGGAAGCATGAGGTCAGATCCAATATTTTTAGGGGGTCAAAAAGAATATAAATTAATAAAAAATTAAATTTACCATATAAAATTTTCATTATTGCAGCAAACTTATGTAGTACATCCGCCCCTGGAGTAATCAAAGTTCTCAACCAGTGTCAACTCTATATACTTCTCATTCTGATCTCCTTTACTATATTCTACTGTCAATTAAGCTAATTATTACTTATAATCTTTCTGTAGACCTTCCATAATATATACCAAACCTATAGTGATGACATATTCAAGCAAAATAGGATTATAATAATCTTGATCATTCATATGTCATCTTCATTGCTATCTTCTTTACAATCTAAGATCGAGAATGTATCAAACTTGTATCGAGTATACAATTCAATCTAAGATCGAGCATGTAACAAGCTCTGTCAATATCAAACTTTATTAAGCATGTCGATATTCTTCGCAGGAATGGGTGTAGTCTTGGCTTTTGGGGGTCACTAGACACCCAAAAGTTATTTTTTTTTGTTTTTCTAATATCATTTTTTTGGTTTTTTATTGATATGTATCTCTTTTGACCCCTCAAAAAATAAGGTTTGACCCCTATATCACCACAAGAAAGTTTTTATTTTTATTTTTTATATTATGTTATTTAAATTCCGATCCCAATTTTTAAATTTTCTAGATCCATCGCTGATTCGTCGGAATTCCTATAGAGCATCATACCAACATGTAACACATTTCATCATCAATCCAAAAACCAAAATCAATGCCAAAAGGAAAAAAAAAACTTTATCTAACATTCAAGTATGATATGTATATTCTAAAATTGTTAAAAAAAGTGCTAACAAATAAATAACAACACAAAAAAAACACAAAACTTGTAACAGGTAAAATACGAATAAAACTAGAATCTTTTCGACAAAAAGAATTATAGAGTTGAAATTTCTAAAGCAAGAAACAAATAACGAGTAAAAAAGGAGAATTTGTTTTTTGAAAAAAGATACCATTTTTAAACATATATAATTAAATAAATAAACAAACAAATGGTCCTATTAAGCGTAAAAACTCAAAATTTTCCCACAAGAAACCCAATAAATACCCGATTTTTGGTAACATGTCTTTTAAGATAATCCAACCCTTACCTTCTTCCTTTCTCCCCCACCTTCAACCTCCAACAAAAATCCTTCTACTCATCTCCTCACCAAAACCCAATTTCAATTTTATATCAAGTTTCCCTTTTATGATATACACTTGATATATATATATATATATGACGCCGGCTTTAGGAGATTACGCCGGCGAAGATTTTCAGCCGGCGCCGTCAGAGAAAAACCTCTTCGGAAAATACGAGGTAGGGAAGCTCCTTGGCTATGGAGCTTTTGCTAAAGTCTACCAAGGTTGGGACATTGAAGCTGAACAGACGGTCGCCATTAAATCCATCAACAAACAGAGGATCATAAAGGGTGGTCTTACCGGCCACGTCAAACGCGAGATCTCCGCGATGCGACGCCTCCGCCACCCAAACATCGTCCGTCTTCAAGAAGTCTTGGCCAACCAGAAGAAAATCTACTTCGTTTTGGAGTTCGCTAAAGGCGGCGAGCTTTTCGGGAAGGTGGCTAGATCACGTTTTAGTGAAGATCTCAGCCGTCGGTATTTCCAGCAACTCATCTCCGCCATCGGATACTGCCACTCTCGCGGCGTATACCACCGTGACCTCAAACCGGAAAACCTCCTTCTAGACGAAAATTGGAACCTTAAAGTCACCGACTTCGGATTATCCTCCGTCACCGACGACGTTTCGTCGGCCGCCGCCGCCGACGGACTACTACTCCACACCATGTGTGGGACCCCGGCTTACGTGGCACCGGAGATTTTAGCGAAGAAAGGTTACGACGGTGCGAAAGTTGATATTTGGTCATGTGGGATCATTTTATACGTTCTCAATGCTGGTTATTTACCGTTTAATGATCCAAATTTAATGGTGATGTATCGGAAGATTTATAAAGGTGAGTTTCGTGTTCCGAAATGGACGTCGCCGGAGTTAAAACGGTTTTTATTCCGGCTTCTTGACACCAATCCAAACACACGGATCACCGTTGATGAAATCATCGAGGATCCATGGTTTAGAATTGGGTATAAAGATGTTAGAACAGTTAATAATTGTTTTGATAGTAATAATCAGATGGAGATGAAAGATGGTGGTAATTTGAAGAGTTTGAATGCGTTTGATATAATTTCGTTTTCATCTGGGTATAATTTATCGGGTTTGTTTGATGAACAAGATGTTGGGGAGATGTTTTTATCGATGGTTTCGGCGGAGGAGATAATCGGAAGGGTGGTGGCGGTGGCGGTGGCGGAGGGGTTGACGGTGGCGATGAGGAAGAAGTGGTGTGTGAAGGTTGATGGAGGGCAGTATAGTAATTTCATGTTGACGGTGGAGGTTAAACGGTTGACGGAGGAGATAGTGGTGGTGGAGGTTAGGTGGAAAGAATGTGAAACTGAAATGTGGAAAGATAGGCTTAGGCCTCAGTTGATTGGTTTGATTTATCAACCGGATACTCCGGTTGCCGGTTAATTTGAAAATAACAACTCAACAACAGTATAATTTGTCCGCTGTTTATATCTTTATTTTTCACTTTATTTTTTAATATAATTTTGTATCTTAAATAACATTTCTCAAATTAAAATCCATAAATTCCAAAAAAAATTTGGATAGGATTACGTAAGAATGAAAGTTAAGGTAAAAGGTATAATAAGAGATGTTCATCTTTGATCACCTTTAATTTTAAATTCATCCGTGAATTTTGATTGATATGAGGATAGATCTGATGCATTTGTGTATCTAATCTCGGTGTATCTCATTCTAATGTGCATCTAAAGGTGGAGATCTCTTCTTACGTTTCTCACCTTAACTACCATTCTCATCGAACCCCATCTTTTTTCTTTTAAGTGAAAGATCATGTAAAAAATAAGAGTTAAGGTCAGAAGCATAAGAAAAGATTTGAGTCTTGATCACTTTTAATCACATGCTCATCCATGAATTGCATTTTAGAAAGGAATTGATCTGGTGTATTTTGGTGCACCTTATTAATATTAACATTAAATTATGATTGATTCAAATGTGAAAATATCTTCTTATACTTCTCATAATAACTTCGTTTCTTATCAGATCTCAACCTTTTTCTTCTATTATAAATTTTACAATAAAATCAAATCAAGCAAACAAAAGACCTCCACGCCTAATAAGATTTGAAAAAACATAATATACCTGTGTGCCTTTACAAGGTTAATTATTTGAAAACCTATTAAAATATGAGAACAATAAAATAATTATATATTATTTTATATGGTTTTTTAATCTAAAACTAGAATTTATGGTATTGGTTAACCTATATTTGTTTCACAAGATAAATTTTTTTAACGTGTTTATAAAATAAAAATTACGCGAAAAAGAGTTTAGATTGTAAGCTAAATACAATGTGAAACACATATATTTAACTAATAAATTAAATAGTTAACTTAGATCGAAAATAATTATGTAAAAAAATATCTTAAGGTAAAAATTTCTAACAATTATCACAATCCACAAGATTCCTTATTTATTACGCTGCTTACTCTTTATTTACTTATAGAAATAAAAAAAATGTTTCTGTAAAAACGTATGACCAAGAAAAAAGTAAAATGTGTTAAATGCCTGAATAAAGATGCTTAGAATATACTTTTTTAGGTATAAAATAAAGGGCAAAATATGCAAAATAATAATATATATATTTTCAGTTTTTTCTTATTATAAAAACATAATTTTAAATTATTTTTTATTAGATTACTATACTTTAAAAATTTTACACATTATAACATTAGAGTCTTTAAAATCTAAAGAGTAAAATAGTAAAATGGATTTGATCAAGAGGTGACTTGTAGATCTATCAATAATATAACTACCCTTTGATCTTTGTTCTTCCTCCACGATTTCATCATCACTAGCCTTTAACTCATCTAGATTTCGTGCCCATGATCTTACGCAACCCCATTCCCAGATCTTGTTTCTTCAGCTTCATCCTCATCAGTTGTTTTTTTTATGGAAAGGCTCTATATATGCACGTCTCATTGACCCACTTATTTGTTGCATCTTCTTTGAAGGTTAATTTATCATCGTCCAACAACCTGCTTCGTCCAGCAAAGTTCTTTCGAAGGCTAGATGGCATGATCCATTGATTTTGGATGTTCAAAGACAATAGTATCAGTTTACACTTCCTCTACTTGGTTGTTCTCTTCCTTACAATAGTGTAGTGTTCTGTCGTTGTGTTGAAAGCGATCAACAGATAACTTGAATTTTGATGTTACGTCACGTCTATTTGAGTAAAAGTTGATTTTGGTTTCACTAACTTTAATGGAATAATTAGTTTAAGAACAAACCGGATTTTACAAGACATGTGTCTATACATGATCCATTGTATCAATTATTTTATATCCAATAATTGAGTTTAATGATTGACGAAGACAAGGACCCTTTAATTTCTTGCAAGCTTCGGTTCAACGTGTTATATTTTTATATGTTTGTCAAGTATTCAAAGGGGTGGGTACAAGTTGTTCGGATTCCGATTCCGATCCTGATGTCGTTTCGAAAATACTTTCGATCAGAATCTCAATTTGAATACTTTTAATATTCATAAATTAAATGTTTAATGTTATTAAAAAAGTATCCAAAAACGTAAGCGATACCCGGATCCACCTTTCTAGAAAAAACTCAGAAATGCAAGTGTAATTTATTATAAACTTCAAACATTTATAATTTTTTATTACGTATTTACATGCATAAATTAACGAATTTTATAGAAAAATTGTATGGCATATATAATATATATAAGAGAAAAGTTTAAAAAAATTCAACAAATAATCCCATTTTGAATGGTTAAGTCCTAAAACTTTTTTTTTGATTAAAAAAACCATTAAACTTTCTTATTTTGAATGATTAAGTCCCTGAACTATTGATTTGAATGAAAAAACCATTAAACTTTCTCATTTTGAATGATTAAGTCTCTGAACTATTGATTTGTAAGTGTGTGTGTGTGTGTGTGAATGTGTGTGTGTGTGTGTGTTTGTGAATGTGTGTGCGTGTCAAGTGTGTGTGTGTGTGTGTGCGTGTGTGTGAAGTGTGTGTGTGTGAATGTGTAAGTGTGAGAGAGAGAGAGAGTGTGTGTGTGTGTGTGTGAAAGTGAGTGTGCGTATGAGAGAGAGAGAGAGAGAGAGAGAGAGTGTGTGTGTGTGTGTGAAAGTGAGTGTATGTGGAAAAGTTTTTAGAAAACAAAAAATTGGAAAAGTGGTAAAGTAGTTTTCTAAATTCAATGTAATTTTATTTTTTTGGAAATTTTTTGAAAACTGAACGTACTAAACGCATTTTCCAAATTTCATTTTCTCTAAAAATGTTCCTAAAAAATATGAAATTTTTCTGTAACTAAATGCACTCTTAGTATGTGACTTTGTCCAAAAAAAATATTAAATACAAGTTTGATACATGTTGAATTTGAAAACCTTTAGGTAGCATTTGGTACGCAGACATGATTGAACAGGACAGAACGGGACAGAACTGGACAGGACAGGACAAGAGGGTGGGACAGAACAGGACTGGACAGGACAAAACAAGTATGTGTTTGGTACATCTAGGACAGGACTAGACATGATAGAACTAGACAAGTTGTCACATAAGTTATTTCACGATTTTATATCTATACTATTATATAAAGAGCATTAAACGGTTAGTTAGTTATTGTTTAGAAAATTTAAGACTTACAACCTTTATTGCATTAGGTACAACCATCTCATGCATGCCTCCTCCACGTTCAATGTTTAGAAATTATAATTAGATTGATTTTAATTTTTAAGTTACATTTTAGACCCTTAGATTTTGTTATTTAATTGACTTTATATCCTTTCCTTTTATAATTTTTATTTCACATCCTTTTCATTTTAACATATAAAATTTTATATCAACTAAAACCGATATAAAAACATATTATATTTTGTGGTAAATTATATCATTATAATCGTCTCCTCGATACGTTCAAAATGAGCCTAATATCAAGTATTTTACGATTTATAAATCTTATAAAAAATGATGAATATGTATTAACTTATTTTTTAATCTTTTCTATTAATACCTTAACTTTTGATTTTTTATTTTACTTTTACACCCCCATCTACGTATATCTATCTATATATACTATTTCAAGGGTCGTGAATGTGTTTTCTTTACGTTATTACAATACAAATGATGGAATTATTGTTCTTTATTTCGTTTTTGGAACTTTTGAAGGTTTTTTTTTTCAGGAGCATGATTGAGGAGAAACCGGTGTGGGCTGAAGAAAATTGTGCGTGTTTTCCCCAAAGAAAGACCAATATCTATAAAAAAAAAAAAAGAGGTTCATTTTCTATGCAACATGCATGTCTTTATTTTTAGGCGTGTCTCATTTTAACCAATTCACTTTCTTTGCTATATTTCTTTCAATGTATCTACTTATCTCATTAATTTCTTCTTTCTTTCTTCATTTCGTCTTGGGTTCTGATTGATGGGTATTTGGTCAAATGTACATGTTATGCTTTTCACTAAAATTACCAAATCATTTGAGATGAATCACTACAGTTATAATTTCATTGTGAATGTATACATCATCTTGTGGTAGCATGTATCCAGACTTCTATTCATTATCCAATAATTGCATTACATGAATTCAGGTCATGGAAGAAGTGTGGCAGTCATGGTTGCTTTGTTGGTGGCCCTGGGTGTGGTTGATAACTTGCTAAATACGAAGAACTTGATTGGAGGAAAATGACTTTATGCCCGAAGAAGAACAAGAAAAGGTTGAAAAAATTGGGCTCTAAGGTTTTGCCTTCAAGATAACCAGTGGTACATATTATATTGTTTCAATACTAATCAGTTACTTCATTTGGGTGAAAAAAAGAACTACAACAAAACAATAGTAAACATGTGGGTTACTTATTGACATTTGCAATAAAAATGTATATTTTATCAAAATTTTCTTTTAAAAAAATGAGCATGCTGCAAATGCATACCGCTGGAAGCAATTCCATACCGTCCATTTTTTTGGACTTTTCCCGTCTAATACTTATATGTTATTTATATAGCTTTATATTCATATCTTACCAATTACTTATATAGTAAGTCATTATATATGTATTATTATCGATGAATCTAATTTTTTGTTGAAACATGTTTTTTGGATTTTCTTTGTTGGATTAATGGTTTGTTCTTAGTATACGATAAAAAAAAATCAGCGATTTTTAGTGAACCACTTGTTAAAATTCCCCCCATTTCCATACTAAACACACACAACACACAAATGATCTCAATCTGAACTAAAAACAATTCATTTAGCTGCATTGCAGCGGGTACACTTCTAGTATTGTATAACAGTTATAATTACACAAAAAAACAAAAAAATAAATAATTTAATTTATAAGCATTTTTACTTAACTTGTATATATATATATACACACACACACATAAATACATACATACATATTAGTAAAAAAATTGAATGAGAATTTTGCTATAATTGATGATAGATTGAAAAACCCAATTCAAACAAATAATAAATTATGCTTCATTCTGATGGTAGTATTGGTGGCGGCGATGGACCGTGGTGATCGGTGGCCGATATTGATTATAAATGACTTAAGAAGGCAGTGGTGGTGGTTATGGTGGAGGTGAGATTGCCCACAGTGGTGGTGGTCGGCGACGGCGGTGGTGGTTATGGTGGAGGTGAGGTGGCCCATGGTGGTGGTGGCGGTGGTGGAGATGGACGGTGGTGGTTGTGAAGGAGGTGAAGATAGTAGATAACGGTGACGGTGGAGTGGTAGTGGTTATGGTGGAGGTGAGGTGGCCACGGTGGTAGTGGCAGCGATGAATGGTGGTGGTTGGTGGCCGACTGTGGTTGTAGAGGCAGTGGAGGAGGTTGTTGTTCTAGAGAAGAAGGTGGAGGTAGCCAACGACAGTGGTGGTAGTTGCAATGGATGATGGTGGTTGGTGGCCGACTGTGGCTACCGGTGGTCGTCGGCGGTACCGGCGGTCGTGGCTAGTGGTGTTGACTATTAAAACAAGTATCATATTAAGTTTATATATCAAATTAGGGTAAATTAATGATATTTGATTTTCTGTCCCATTATTGCCCCATGTTGTTCCACCTATTTTGGTGGAACAAGAAAAACCCCTTTTTTGTCCCACTCTGTCCCACGTTGTCCCATCCTGTCCATGTCCCATGTCGCACCAAACATGGGACAGTGAATTTCTGTTCTATCCTATGCTGCACCAAACATGGGACAGACAGTTCTGTCCCGTCCCGTCCTGTCCTGTCCTGTCCCATATACCAAACGCACCCTTAACTAATAATTAAATATTTGATAGACTCTCAAATAAGACAAAAACTAATATTATAAGCATCTTTTAGTTGATGATACATACATAAATATTAACCTTACCATAAAAGATTTTATTTTTAACATTTTCAAATAACTAAATTATTTTTTAGACCAGAAAAATGGGTAAATTACACTACAATAGAACATCCTTTGTTATGCTTGTTAGCTTTGGGAAATTACATTCAAAACCTCTATTTCGGTTCTGGAATAAAAAATTGAAGTCTTTTTTAAGAATAATTTTGGTTTATAAAATTATAATACATTTTTCCTTTATAAACTTATAGTATTGCATTCTAAATTGAATTTAAAACATATTTGTTTGTGTACACTGTTTGATTTCATCATCACATAATCATTGGATCCAATGAAACACTTAGAAATATTCTTAAAAGTACGTCTTAAAATTTGATTGCTAGTGATAAAACGTAAATCGAATCTGGAATGATTCATGACTTGGAATGCTTCATAATCTGATATGTTTGTCGGATTTAGCTCTTGTTGTCTGTTTATTTTGGGGTTCTAAAATAAGGCTAGTAAAGATTAGATACATCTACTACTTATTGCTTTCAAGGCGAATAAACTTTATATTCTTAAAGCAATTTCGCCCCACCTATAGAAGATAGCCCTTTAGATTTATGGCGAATTACTATCCAAGATACAATGGAGCAACGTATGTAGAACAATTATCGACACCGCACTTTAGTGAAGATAATTCAGTGAACTATTAAGTTTTCAAGGAATTTTTGGAACTAAAAAGTGTGTTTCTATAACAACACAACCAATAGTAATCTGGTATATAGAAAAGTTAATTTGGTCATTTATTATAGGAATATATATGGGTATATAGTGGCGCTTGGAACTGTCTCCATCCACACAAACAACGATCGCGGTGATGCGTGTATGCGAAGTGCAAAGTGCGTCATCAAAACGTCACATTGCACCCATACCCATGGTCGCACGTGTGGAAGGATGCATTGCACCCTTGTGGGTCCCCCACCATTTCTAATATATTAAATATATAGAAAATGCTCCACTAATATACCCACTTATTTTTCACTCTCTCACCTATGTGGGACAAGGTGAAAGCTAACAAAATAAGCTTTTCTCTTTTCCTAAGACTCAACTAATAAATAAGACTTCATATTATTTTGAAAATATTAGCAACAGTATCCGAATTCAATATCTAAAATCCAGAATCGGAATCGGATGTGGATTTCAGATCTTAATTGAATGTTAATCATGGTTCTGATCCTAAAATCCTTGTAGGATACGTAGGACATGTATTCTTGTTGGAATCCAGAATATAACTTATGTTTCGGAAAGATTAGAACAAAATTTTTATTGTAAGTTTCATTATTATTTGTTTGTGTCAAAATCTTCAAACTCACGACCGTTGACCATATTAGACGCCCAGAGATACTTTATAACTCGTAGTTGACGACTCGTAACTTTAAGGTAAGTGGTTGAGCAAATCCAATAATAAGAGTTTTTGATCGTACGACACAAGCGGGGATCAAAAATCGTACAATTCAACCAATGGCATCGGGCGAAAGAAATCATGGAAAATGCTTTGCTCGATTCTTTTGACTAAACAAATAATGTACGACCGAGCGTTATCTCTTTTGTGCAGGACTGATATGACCATTGTTACCATTACGTCCGTTACATCAAAAGTCATTAAAAGGCATTTTTATAGCAATTATGACGGAAGAACCGTTATAGATTTCCAATATTATAAAAGAGAGGCTCGGCTTGGCAAAAGGGGATCCGAAGACACTCAGAACACTCTCGAATCAAAGAATACTACAAAGTTCTCTAGAATTCTTACGATAGCGACATTTTTTCTTTATATTGCAATTATAAATCATACGATCATTGTTATAAAGGACTACTTCTCTGTTTGAAGTCACGTTTTCATAGTGCATCGACGGTATCATCTATCGTCCGTGGTTTTTTTCCTTGTTTAAGGGTTTTTCCGCGTTACCAAATTTTTCGTCTTTTAGTTTATTTCTTTTTAACTTGTGTTTGTCGTGAGATTCGTCCTTTAATCGATCAGCTCCACAAACTCCATCAGTTGACTTTTATAAGTTAATTTTTGGCATTAACATTATCTTTACTTGTTCAAAAGGAAAATGTTTTCAACATAGATTATTCAAGATTAGAACAAGAAGAGTAGGATGTGAGAATGATATCATCAACATAGAGGAGAAGGAAGATGGTATGTTGGTCCCAAGAGAGTCTACAAGAGTTTATAAGTATCACACAATTTGTAAGCGATAGGACGAGGCGAGCGAAGAGCGTCGGATTAAACTCACGACGTCAACACCTCGATACCCTCAGTCTAACGGACTTGCAGAATCGAGTAACAAGATTATTGTGAATTCAATAAAGAAAAGACTCAAAGCTGCAAAAGGGAGTTGGGTTGAAAAGCTGCCTTCGGTTTTATGGGCTAATCGAACGACTTCTTGCGTCTCAACCGGACAAACGCCATTTTCATTGGTGTATGGATGCGAAACCGTCCTAACAGTCGAAGTTTGCCTACCAATCACTCGACATGCCTCTGTCGACCATAATTTGGTGGTTGTTAGCTACGACGTTGACGCACTGGTAGAACTAAGGGATTCCGCCTCTATTCGGATGGCGCCGCAACAACAATCTGTCGCACGACATTTCAACAGGAATGTCAAAACGAAAGTTTTCCAAGTGGGAGATTACGTCTTACAACGTGTCTTTCAGAACACCCAAGAATTGAACGCAAGTAAGTTGTCTATTAAATAGGAAGGACCTTATCAAATATCTGCAATCGTCGGAAAGGGAGCTTATTGTTTGCAACCGTTAAACGATCGACATGTCCCACACAATTGGAATGCAGTACATTTGAAGAAGTATTTCTTTTAAGTACTTTACTTTTACTTTAATTTTTCTCCGTTGAAATATTACTAACTTGAGCGTCGGAGGGTCGTTGGTTGACCCCTAACGTTCTTTTTTGGTCGCAGGAACGCACGAACCCAAGGCACGTTTCTCAAAATTGGCTTGCACGAATCTAAATAATAATCGTCAAAGACTTTTTGTAAACATTATCCTAAGTACTTATGAAATCGAGAATGAATTATGATTAAGTTTATTTGTCATTTATTTTTACTTTGGATCACAGTAAGACCCTTGTGTTTGGTTATTATTTTCAAGCAATGATCAAACAATTAAGACAGTCAAGTAAGAATTCAAAAGAAAGATTGCAATAAAAAGATTTAAAGTACAAAATAAAGGAACGACCACGTAAGGTCGTCCTATGCAAAAGATCTAAAAAACTAGTAGAAAGAAACTAAGGCATGAGAAGGTCGGCAGCAGCACCAGCTTCCTTCTCGTCGTCCGAATCAAGATCGGCATCAGTGCCCCTGATGACGGTTAGGTAGTGGTCAACGATACGTTGAGCGTCCCTCAATGGGTCTTGACCCCTCAGATGGCGACGAACGATCACCGCCTTCAGTTTTGTACGCCCGAAGGAGTCAAGTGCTTCCAGTTGGTCATTGAGGTAAACGATTTTTTCTTGGGCTTCACCCAGCTGGGACTTGAGGTCCTCGACCTCCTTGGTGTCCTTAGCTGAAGCCACCTTGGATGACTCCGCCTCGACCTCCAAGGCCTTCACCCTATCCAAGGCCTCCTTCAAACGTCCCTGCAGCTCGACAATGACGTTCTTCTCATGCTCATGCAGATCTTGGGTGTCGTCACGACGAGTAGAGTAGTCCTCTACTCTCGCCGCCAGCTTCTTTTCCCTAGCTAGTGTAGCAGCTTCACACTCATGTGCCGATTTTTTATTAGCCAAGGTCGTGGTGACCACCTTGGACGCCTTGTCGACCTTGTAGGATACGTAGGACATATATTCTTGTTGGAATCCTTGTAAGACATGTAGGATACGTAGGACATGTATTCTTGTTGGAATCCAGAATATAACTTATGTTTCGGAAAGATTAGAACAAGATTTTCATTGTAAGTTTCATTATTATCTGTTTGTGTCAAAATCTTCAAACTCACGACCGTTGACCATATTAGACGACCAGAGATACTTTATAACTCGTAGTTGACGACTTGTAACCTTAAGGTAAGTGGTCGAGCAAATCCAATGATAAGAGTTTTTGATCGCACGACACAAGCGGGGATCAAAAATCGTACAAGTCAATCAATGGCAGCGGGCGAAAGAAATCATGGAAAATGCTTTGCTTGATTCTTTTGACTAAACAAATAATGTACGACCGAGCGTTATCTCTTTTGTGAAGGACTGATATGACCATTGTGACCGTTACGTCTGTTACTTCAAAAGTCATTAAAAGGCATTTTAATAGCAATTATGGCGGAAGAATCGTTATAGATTTCCAATATTATAAAGAGAGGCTGGGCTTGGCAAAAGGGGACCCGGAGACATTTCCGAACACTCTCAGTTCAAAGAATACTACAAAGTTCTCTAGAATTCTTATGATAGCGACATTTTTTCTTTATATTGCAATTATAAATCGTACGATCATTGTTATAAAGGACGACTTCCCTATTTGAAGTCACGTTTTCATAATGTATCGACGGTATCATTTATCGTCCGAAGTTTTTCCCTTGTTTAAAGGTTTTTCCGTGTCACCAATTCTTTCGTCTTTTAGTTTATTTATTTTTAACTTGTGTTTGTCGTGAGATTGATCATTTAATCGATCAGCTCCACAAACTCCATCAAATTGACTTTTATAGGTTAATTTTTGGCATTAACATTATCTTTACTTGTTCAAAAGGAAAATGTTTTCGACGTTAGATTATTCAAGATTAGAACAAGAAGAGTAGGCTGTGAGAATGATATCATCAACATAGAGGAGAAGGAAGATGGTATGTTGGTCCCTAGAGAGTCTACAAGAGTTTATAAATATCACATTGTGTGTAGGGGGGGGAGGTTTGATAACAAACACACAAACTTATTAGTTTTAAATGAATTTATTTAGAATAAACAAATTCATAGATTGTTGTCGAAACAAGAACAAGTAATAATACCTATTCTAAACAATTCAAGAAACATTAAGTTGATGCACAAGATAAAAGGAGAGAAAAGAAAATAGGTTCAATAAAAGATATTGATGCATGCATAGAATGGAGAAGGGTCATCATTAATGAATGCAGTCAGTGATGCATTCACTGAAACATAACAGAAACTAAAACCTAAGATTTTCACTAAGTATAAAGGGTCATAATCAATTCACTGAAGGAGCCTGGATCAACATGGTCACTAAACCAGAGTGATAAGTAAAGAGAGAGGTGTCTGAGCGATTGATGCGAAAGCCAATAGAAGAGATGTAAACAACAAAGTGGTGATACCAGGCTCGGGGAGGCTGCTTAAGTCCATACAAAGCTTTACGAAGGCGGCAGACATGTTCAGAAAATTGAGAATGAACCGAACCTGGAGGTTTTTTCATATACACCTCCTCGGTAAGATCACCATGTAGGAAGGAGTTTTTGACTTATAGTTGATGAATTTGCCAATGGCGAGAAACGTCAATGCTAAGGACACTGCGTTTGGTGGCAGGTTTGACAACCGGGCTGAAGGTGTCATCAAAGTCTAGACCAGGTGCTGAGAGAAAGCTTGTGCAACAAAACAACCCTTATACCTTTTCAAGCGACATGACTGTCAAACTTGTGATAATATAACCAGCGACAACCAACAATGTTAGCATGTAGAGAACGTGGAACAAAATCCCATGTGTGATTTTAAAAGAGAGTAGTCATTTCAGAGTCCATGACAACCTTCCAATTAAAGTCAAACATTGACTGAGCAATGGAGTGGGGAATAGGAGAGAATTCAAAAGAGGCGAACCTATTGAGGATCTGACGAGGCTTTAGAGACCCCGTGTAATATTGTGTAACCATAAGATGACCAACAGGAGCTATGGGAAGAGGGAGGGGAGGTTCGATCACCAATGGGGGAATAAGATGGTGTTGGAGTGTTAGGGACCGATGGTTCAGTAGAGGTGGCGTGGGGGAGTTGGTAGAGAGATGGGAACATAATCCTCCTCAGATACAAAGATATTGTAGTCTAAAGTGGTCGGAGGAGATTGAAAGTTTGAAAAAGTAAAATAATCTTCATCAAAGACAACATGTCATGAGATAATGACTTTCTATGTGATGAGATCCTGACATCTATACCCATAATGATCGGGAGACGGTCCAAGATATATACATGCAGACGAGCGAGGTGCTAGTTTATGAGAATCCGTGGAAGAAGTGTTATGATAACATAGGCAACCAAACACCCTAAGACGCAAGTAGGAGGGGAAGAAATCGAGAAGCATTTCAAACAGTGTTTTGAATGAAATGGTAGATGTAGCTAGAAGATTTAGGGTATGAATGGCGTAAGGGGGAGTGCGTAGAGAGATGGGAACCGAATCCTCCTCAGATATAAAGAGAAGTGGTAGGAGGAGCATGAAAGTTCGAAAAAGAAAATAATCTTCATCAAAGCCAACATGTCATGAAATAATGAATTTATGTGTGATGAGATCCAGACATCTATACCCACAATGGTCGGGAGATGGTCCAAGATATATACATGCAAACGAGCGAGGTGTTAGTTTATGAGCATCCGTGGAAGAGTGTTGATCCAAACTACTTTCAGTGATTTCAAAATGTTTCCTCTATATACTTAGTGAAAATCCAAGTTTAAGTTACTGTTCAAATTCAGCGATAGCATACACTGATTGCAATCAGTGATCGCTAAAAGTCAGGGACACTATCTGAACTTAGAAGATCTGAAGAACAACTTTCATACCAAAAACCAATTATAAATAGTCCAAGACCTATCTGAAGAAATAGATGAATAGCTCGTGATCTGAAACGGTTCAGTGATAGCAACGTTCATCTAACAGAAGTGTGAGATCTTGCGTATGCCTTAGTGATACCTGATGTATTCATCCTTGAAGACTCAGTATCAGCGATCAAAGTGAAGCCTAATTAGCAAGATCAAAATTGATCTTATCCTCGATGCACAAATGTCAAACCCCCATACCTTGTCAGAAAGTAAGTATGGTGTTAATTGATTGTCTCTCCACCTGCTTACCAACTTTGATTAGGTCACTGTTCATATTCGGCTAAAAGCTTAGTTACTTTATGAACAAAGGACAAGCTTCCTATAGAAACTTGACACGTGGCATGTACCCTCTGACCTGCATTTAATGCAACAAGTATAAATAGATGAAAATTATCTTCATGCATTCTTATCTTCTCTTTACACCTCTGATCTTACTTCCCTCTTACCTTGTGCATCAAAAATACTTAGTGATTTAGGAGGGGAAGAAATTGAAAAGCATTTCAAAACGGTGTTTTGAATGAGAGGGTCGAGGTAGGTAGAAGATTTAGGGTGTGAATGGCAGTGAGGAGAGCCTCAACCCAAAACTTGGGTGGAAGACATGCCTAAAACAGGTAAGTGCGAATGATGTTGTTTATTGTGCGAATGACGCGTTCAACTTTTCCATTTTGTTAAGACGTGTAAGGACAGAAAAAACGAATTTTAATACCATTAGGGTTGGTTATTAAATTTGCGTCCATTATCACATTAGAAAAGTTGAATGTCAGTTTTAAATTGGTTTAACATATACGCACGAAAATTCTTAAGGAGAGAAAAAACATCAGATTTAGCACGTAAAGGAAACACCCACAAGAAATGAGAATAATCATCCAAAAATAAGATATAATATTTATAACCACTAATGCTTACAACTATAGAAGTCCATAAACCTAAATGAATTAACTCAAATAAACGAGAAGTTTTTGAAATAGAAGGAAAACAAGATAAGCGATAATGCTTGCCAAGTTGACAAGCATGACACGTATACAACTAAAAAACAGAAGAACTAGGGTGGCCAAGACGTCGATGCCAGGTAGGAAGCGACACGGAGGTACGAGAAGTGGCAGAGAGAGAAACTGTGGTAGACGGAAGAATCGGGTACAAATCACCAGCACAGTCACATCGTTTAATAATAGTACCGGATTTTAGATTCTTGACATAGAAACCGAAAGGGTCAAATTCAAGATAAACGTAATTGTTTATGGTGAACTAGTGAACAAACACGATATTTTAAACCATTTGGTTGGAAATGAGAACATTATTTAAAGCAAGACAATTGTTTGAGTGAGGAAAAACAGTTTGGCCCATACTAGTAAGTGGCAATAGAGCACCATTACCAACCATTATGGATTTAGAATTACAAGGTGATAGAGAAAGCATGTTATCTTGATTGAAGGGCTTGTGCGACCTTGCTCTAAAATCCATGTAGTAGTTGTTGTCTTATGGTTGTTAAACGAACATACACTGGAACACCGAGGCAAGATCGGTAAATTGTGGTGGACTTGGTTGAGCTGCTACATGCCCCAAATGTTGATTGTGGCGAAGAGTGTTGTGGGGCCTGAGAAGTGGGCCAAATTTGCGAATAAGTGGTATCTCCAAGTTGATAAATAGGAGGTAGTGGCACGAGAAACTGTGGTTGCTAGGACGTAGGTGGCATCGTGAACTGAGTGTAGGATCTTGTATGTCCACGGCATATGAAAACACTGCTGACGTCAAACAAACGTATGAGGGTCACACACATGGAGTGTGTGGATTACGAATTAACTAAGATGGTTATAAACCAATAAAAGTTACAAGTTGTAAAGTGTGAATTATTATTCTAGCAGAATAATAATATAGGTGTGTGAAATATAATTATGTTAATACAAATTGTATTATTTAATTATTAAGATAATAATTAAATTAGAATATAAGCCCAAAGTTAATGTTTATCTATT
Organism: Silybum marianum; assembly: GCA_036898165.1. Lineage (NCBI taxonomy): Eukaryota > Viridiplantae > Streptophyta > Magnoliopsida > Asterales > Asteraceae > Silybum > Silybum marianum. The sequence goes on from CM072528.1 coordinate 40,280,861, forward strand.
GCCAAAAAGTTAATTAATTATTAAGTTAATAATTAATTTATTAGTTTATTCGAATTAAAAGTAATTAACATCATGAGGTTTAATTAAGTCCGGTCCACGATTAAGAAGAGAAGTATATAAATCCTCGTTGCCTCATTTAACTCATAAAACAATTTATATAAACTTGAGAGCCAAGGATATTCTCTCCTCTCCTCTCCTCTCCTCTCCCCTCCCTTGATCGTCGAACACCACACACACATACACCAAGAAATCGATTTCTTGGTGTTCTTCAGTAATCCGGGCTAGCAACCGTTCGTGGTCGGATTCATACTCGCGTGGATATCGCTAGAGGAGATCTACCTTGATCTCTTACGGTCCGTGTTAATCAACGACTACAATCATTGAGATATAAACACCCTATGGTTGTGTTCTTTAATCATTTAAAGTTGTTAGTAATGGATCCGGGCTTCTTGAGTTTTCCGGTTATTGTTTTAATTTTTGCTGCATGTCTATGATCCCGTGAAACCCTATAGTGGTGTCAGAGCCTCGTTACAATAGCTTTAGAGTTTGAATCAATTAAAACAGTTGAAAAACGAGCAACCGGGAGCCCCAATCGTCGCCGCCGCCGTGCGCCACCATGTACGCCGCCGAGTGCGACGCTGCCGTGCACCGCCGCCGAGCACCACCACCGTCGACAGCCACCATCATGCGGTGTGTCCCGGTTGATTTGGTGACTTTCCATTTTCGGTTAGATTCCATTCTTAGGGTTTCTCGATTTAGGCCTTTTCGGGCCTAACAGGGTTTTTGACCTAGTTTAATTGATTCGTTGGGCTTGTTTATTTATGTTTAAATGGACCCAAGCCCGTTTTGTTTTTTGGTTGATTTCCATGATGGATTCAATTTAGGCCAAGACCCGTGGTTGTTTTAATTATATTGTTGGTAAAATTAAAAAGTATTTATTTGTGGGTTTTGTAATTTTAACGATAAGTGAATCGTTTTATTGCCGATTTCGTATGTAATGTAATAGTTAGGTTATGCTAGCCTAGCATAGCTTTGTTTTATGTAATCAGAAGACCGAAGGAATCAAAGACGGCGTCTCGGAGTCCACCTTGGTTGGCGGAGCTAGTGGGAGTCAAGTTGCGATGTCATTAGGTTTTTGGACCGGAGTTTTCGTGTGGGCTCACGGAAACCTCTTACTGGGCCTAATCTAATCCATATTATGTGTGTTTGCATGTTTGCGTTTGTGGTTGTTTATTTTTTCGTGTTTTAATTGTCTATAATTATATGTTATAATTATTGCGAAATTTTAAATGGAAAAATTATTACGACCGCTATTTTCGGTAACTTGTAAATCCTTTTGTAAATTTATTGATAAGTTATCAAAGTAATACCGATATAATGAGTTTTATAAATTAATTGGTACCAATTTAAAACGCTAATTTCAAATGAGATCGGTAAAACCCTTTGTGATTAAAATGTGAGTATTTCGCCATCCATTTAAAACGATTATCAAACGCATAACTAGTTGATTTCGGGTAAGCATTGGCGAAGCCGGGTAGGAAAAGTGTGTAGTGAGGTAAGGAGCCGAATCACGAGATAGTAACACGTTGTATATTGGCCGCTTGTTATGATAGTCGTGACCCGGACGACCAATCTCTGAGTTGTTACTCAAAATAGAAATTGTGACGTTTTAGTATGGTTAAACTTACTTGAGGTATTTGTATATTATGTATTGCCCGTTTACAAATGATCTCAAAGTGAATAAGTGAGATTAAACATGTCTTTAATTTTAAAAGAATCTCACAAAGGATCTAAGAGTTGTGATGAACACAATTGGAAGTTGCCTACCTAAATAATTATTTTTCACCATTAGCAAATTGCCCAATCGTAAAAATTAATGAAATATGGATCTTAACTAAATTTTTGAATTTTAAGGGTTATTTAAAATTTTAAACTAATACTAAAATAGAACTTTATTTTCTATAGATGTCTGCTAATCAAGAAAACACAAACTCAAACCTCTCCCAGTTCACTTTCCGGTCCATTTTGGACAAAGAAAAACTGAACGGACAAAACCTCTTTGAATGGTTCCACTTTTTAAGGGTCGTCCTTAGACATGAAGAAAAGTTTTATGCTCTCTAGAATCCCCTCCAAACCCCTCAGCTAGGAATGTTGCTGAGAGTGTTCGGGCGGCTTATGATAAGCACCAAAGAGACTCTATAAGCGTGTCCTCTCTAATGCTAGCCTCAATTACTCCTGAACTTTTAAAGGAGCATGAGGAGGTGACAACCTGGAAATGATCACCACCCTGAAGACAATGTTTGGTCAACAGGCGAGGCAAGAAAGGTTTGACACTGTGCGATCACTACATGCTTGTATGATACAAGAGGGGACATCGGTCAGCGCGCACGTCCTTAGGATGAAGGGTCATATTGACCGGTTGTCTCGATTGAGATACTCTCTTGGTTAGGAGTTAGGGGTCGGTTTGGTCCTCAACTCTCTAACCAAATCATATGATAACTTTGTGCTTAACTTTCACATGAATGACTTGGACGAAACTCTCACTGAACTGCATGGTATGCTTAAAACTGCTGAAAGGGGATTAACTCCAAGTTGGTGAAAGCCAATCCTGTCTTGATAATCTAGGCAAATGGAGGGTAACCAAAAGGAAAGGGGTGACTGGTAAGGGAAAGGCAAAGCCTAGAAGCTCTAGCAAAAGCAACGAGAATGAGGGGAAGATTAGATTTTACGAAAAAATTGTTTGTAGGAGAGAACAAATCTTTTTTTCTCACACTCCTTATTAGTTAATAATCCTAGTGATTGCGCCGTGATAGATAGGGTCATTACCAACAACTCAAAGTCTTAGATTATAATTACCACAGATGCAATATGCTTTGAGTGCTCGAAAAAGGGGAACTGGAAAAGAAACTGTCCATTTATGATTGCAAAGGCAAGGAAAGAGAAGGCTCAAATAGCCGGACCTTCAGGTATGTTTACTACCTATTTATTCACTTCTGATTATGATTCCTGGGTATTGGAAAACCGGATGTGGAGCTCACATTTGTTCCTCTCCGCAGGGACTAAAAAGTGAAAGCAACTGCGACCGGGCCAGTTGGAGCTCAAGATGGGCAATGGGACAAGAATTGATGTTGTGTCTCAAGGGAAATATGATATGACCCTTCCAAATAGTCTAGTTATGAAACTAAATGATTGTCTTTACGTTCCTAGTATCGTTAGAAACATTGTTTCAGTTGCACGTTTGATACAAAATGGATTTATGTTTAAATTTCTTGACGATGGATCTATTTCTGCATGTTTGCATGGTGTGTTATATTTTATTGTCTGGCCAGTTAATGGCATTTATGAAATAGATATTCATAGTGATCTTAAATCTAAATCGATATACAATGTGAATGCTAAAAGACTTAAGCAAGACTTAAATCAAACATATTTGTGGCACTGTCGTCTTGGCCATATAAACAAGAAACGCATTGCCAAGCTCCAAGTGGACGGGATCTTGGAATCAACTGATGATTCTATTGATAAATGCAAAGATTGTTTATTAGGAAAGATGACTAAGGCACCTTTCAAAGGAAAGCCCGAAAGAGCAAGTGAGTTGTTGGGAGTGATACATACTGATGTATGTGGGCCCTTCAACCCAGCAACAAGAACTGGTTGCTACTACTTCATTACATTTACTGATGATTACAGTAGATATGGATATGTTTTACCTAATGAAGCACGAGTCTGAAAGCTTTAAATTTTCAAAGAGTTTCATAACGAGGTAGAGAACCAACTTGGCAAGAAGATAAAAGCCCTTCGGTCTGATCAAGGTGGTGAATATATGAGCTATGAATTCCTTGAACATTTTAGCAAGTGTGCGATTGTATTCCAACTAACTCCACCAAGAACACCACAACATAATGGTATGTCTGAAAGGAGAAATCGTACCTTGTTAGATATGGTAAGGTATATGATGAGTCATACCAAGTTGCCTAAGAGTTTTTGGGAATATGCTTTAGATGCAGTCGCCAAAATATTAAACAATGTACCAACCAAGAAGGTCGACAAGACCCATATGAAATGTGGACTGGGAAGATCCCAAATCTATCTTACATGAGAGTCTAGGGCTGTGATGCTTATGTTAAGCGAGAAACTTCTAGGAAGCTAGAGCCTAGATCTAATAAAAAGCGGGTCTTCAAACACTTGAACCTACCAGTGCAAGTGACTTTGGTCGCATCCCATGCTGGCCCAACTTGACCTTAACCAAACTTCACTATGATCGTATTTCATCACCAATCCCCAAGTGACAACCGACCATGGACAATTTCAAACAATATCATATAGTTTTGGATTTAAACATGTCAATATAGAACATAATGGAATTAATGTAATAACTCATACCAGTATGCCAAAATAGAGAATTTTATTGCTTAATGTTCCAAAAGGTTATACTAAATTAAAAGATCTATTCAAACACTCAAAAATCTTAAACCTATAGAGCTAGTGTGGCCATCATGCTTGCTTTGACTCACAGGTTTAGTGAATGGATCTGCCGGATTATCTTCCAAACGAACTTTGCAAATCTTCACATCTTCCCGATGGATAATCTCTCAGATGATGTGATATTTCCTCAGAATGTGTTTAGACCGTTGGTGAGACCTAGGTTCCTTTGCTTGTGCTATGGCACCCTCGTTATCACAGTAGATCTCGATGGGGCCATCAATGCTAGGAATTACTCCTAGTTGATGATGAATTTCTTCATCCACACGGCCTCCTTCCCGGTATCCGAAGCTTCCATGTATTCTGACTCTATAGTTGAGTCTGCTATTGTGCTTTGCTTGAAGCTCTTCCAACTTACAACACCACCATTGAGTGTAAACACAAAACCCGATTGTGACCTGAAGTCGTCACGGTCGGTTTGGAAGCTAGCATCTGAGTATCCTCGAACACACATATATCCCTCTTCACCTCCGTATAGCAGGAACATATCATTAGTCCTTCTCAAGTACTTGAGGATATTCTTTACCGCTACCCAGTGAGCTTCACCAGGGTTCGACTGGTATCTACTAGTCATGCTCAAAGCATAAGATACATCAGGTCTAGTACATATCATGGCGTACATTATAGATCATATAGCTGAAGCATAGGGAACACCCTTCATGCGATATGTCTTCCTTCGATGAAGGACATTGAGACTTACTCAGTTGTACACCATGCACCATTGGCAAGTTCCCCTATTGGAACTCTCCATCTTGAAGCGTTTCAAGACCTTGTCAATATATGTACTTTGACTTAATCCAATTAAGCGCCTTGACCTATCAGTTAGATCTTTATTCCAACGATAAAGGCGGCTTCTCCTAGATCTTTCATTGAAAAACACTTCCCTAGCCAGGTTTTTACACCTTTCGGTGTTGGGATGCCGTTTCCAATGATTAGTATGTCATCAACATACAGAACTAGGAAGACAACAATGCTTCCACTAGCTTTCTTGTATGCACAAGGTTAATCTTCGTTTTTGACGAATCCAAATTCTTTGATTTTCTCGTCAAAACGAAGACTCCAACTCCTACAAGCTTCCTTTAGTCCATAAATGGATCTAAGCAACTTGCACACTCTATTAGGATGTTTGGGATCTTCAAAACCTTTTGGTTGTACCATGTACACGTCCTCGCTTGCGTTCCATTAAGAAACACGGTTTTGACATCCATCTGCCAAATCTCATAATCATGATACGCAACTATAGCAAGAAAAGTCCTAATGGATTTGATCATGGCTACTGAAGAGAAGGTTTCATCATAGTCTACACCATGAGTTTGAGTGAAATCCTTTGCTACCAATCTAGCTTTGCAGCCATCGGATGCATCTACCAGATCCCTGACCTGGTTATCCTCCATGGATTGAAGTTCGACCTTCATGGCATCATGCTATTTGTCAGATTCTGAACCTGACACAACCTGTCGGTAGTTTGCCGGTTCATCATCAACCGTATCGTCATAGCCATATAGAAACCCTAGGTATCTGTCCGGCTCTTGACGAATCCACCCCGACCTTCGAATAATTTGTCTCTCATTGGTATCCTCGACATCTTGTTGAGGTTCAACATCTTGTTGAGCGCCACTGTTAACCTGTGCATCTACAGGTGTTTCATGAACTTCTTCAAGTTCTATTCTATCCCCGTTGCTTGGCTTAGTTAGAAAATCATATTCTAGGAACTTAGTCTTGCGTGAAATAAACACCTTGTTCTCACTGGGGTTGTATAAATAATACCCAATAGTCTCCTTGGGGTATCCTACAAAGATGCACCAAGATCACTTCATAGATTGACGTCATTAAGTGAATCTTGAAGATGATAGTTATTCACTTATCCTTTGACCTGAGATGCCTATTGGGACCTCGAGCATGAGGAGTGTTGTACTTTAATATATGTCTAACATCACCCTTAAACGGGTGATTATAAGGACTATGTTGGGTGCAATACGAACTGTATAAAAGTCATATGCATGCAATATGGAATTTGCTCCTCTCAAGATGAGAGAGAAATCTCTAGGCCCCTCGATGATATTGAATGAGAAATGTATGGTCGTACACAAGTAGATTGATTGAATCAATAGTACTTGTTCTCTCATTAAAATGTCGGGATCGAGAATATAATAATTGAACAACCAAGGATGAGCCAAATCTATACCTTGAGTTCAATTTGAGGTATCGTGAAGCAAAGGGATAAGGAATACACTGATCATAACATTGACTCTGTCAATCAAAAGCTGAAGAGCGTACATTTATTTGATTTTGGGGGCGGTGGCGTGTTTCTAGACACATAACCACTGTCTGTGTTTTATGTGGCGTGTGCAAGTGCGAGACTGTAGGATCTTGCATGTCCACGACACATGAAAACATTGCTGACGTCATATAAAGTGTGTAGATCACGAATGAACCAAGATTGTTATAAACCGATAAAAGTTACAAGTTGTAAAGTGTGAATTATTATTCTAGCAGAATAATAATAAAGGTGTGTGAAATATAATTATGTTAATTGTATTATTTAATTATTAAGATAATAATTAAATTAGAACAAAAGCTTAAAGGCTTAAGGTAATGTTTATCTAAAGCCTAAAAGTTAATTAATTAATTAGTTTATTCTAATTAAAAGAAATTAACCTCATGAGGTTTAATTAAGTCCGGTCCATGATTAAGGAGAGAAGTATATAAACACTCGTTGCCTCATTTAAACTCATAACACAATTTAGAAAAACTTGAGAGCCAAGGAAATTATCTCCTCTCCTCTCCCTTGATCGTCAACCACCACACACACATACACCAAGAAATCGCTTTCTTGGTGTTCTTCGGTAATCCAGGCTAGTAACCGCTCATGATCGGATTCATACTCACGTGGATACCGCTAGAGGAGATCTACCTTGATCTCTTACGCTCCATGTTAATCAACCACTACAATCATTGAGGTATATTCCTAAACATCTTATGGTTGTGTTCTTTAATCCTTTAAAGTTGTTAGTAACGAATACGGGCTTCTAGGGTTTTCTAGTTATTGTTTTAATTTCCACTGCATGTTTATGATCCCGGTGAAACCCTACACTGAGGTAGACCGAACGTAGGCATTGGCACAAAGAAGTTGGCGGCATGTTGTCTGTGTGGAACCGAAGTTGAAGTATGCTTGACCATTACCCAAAATACATACATATTGTGGTTGTCTTGGAGAAGAATTGTCAGTAAATAGACTAGTTGTAGCGGAAATACAGAATCCCCCCCCCCCCCACCAGCCCGCATTTAGAAGCACCATTACCATTGTTTCTGTTTTGATTACCCTTATTTTTCTCTTTTCTGGGATTATGGGAAGAAGAGTACAGGGCAACGATGGTGGAGTAGTGGGTTCAATGGTTTCTTCCCGAGATTCATGCAACAAAAGCATATTTTTGGCTTCAAAGTGGGAAATGGTTTGGTGTTAGTGATAAAATAAACTATACTATGGTAGGAAGGTGGTAATTAGCGTAAGATTTGCATGACTAATTCAACATCTTTTATGGATGAGTCAACATCAGACAGAGGATCAGCGAGATTTTTAAGAGAATGACAGAACTTGGTAATAGATAAAGAACCTTTCTTGGTATTTCGAAATTGATCTTAAAGTTGGTGCATTCTGGACATCTTATTATTCAGAAAGAATTCATCTAGTTTATCCCAAAGATCTTTTGCGGTGTAATCATCACTAGAAATTATTTGAAGAAGATTGGGATCACATGTGGAATAAAATCATGATTTCATACGGGAGTCAATGGTTTCACAATCTTCATCATAATCACCAGATGGTTTTGAATTACCATTAATCTGACCGAGAACCTTAGCACCTTTACACATGTCTAGAAAGATGTGACACCAAAGTTATACTTGGATCCATCAACAGTAAGCTTAAAACCTAATTGGGAATAAACCTTGCTTAAGGCATAAACTAATTGTTGGTACGTATGTGCTACGGTGGAAGAAGGTGTAGCGTGATTGCTGGGGTTAGTCATGATGTGGTAAATAGAGGAAGAACGAAAAAATCAAGTGAAGTAGAAAGTAGAAACTTAGGCCAGAAGTGCTTACCGCGAGTAGAAGGATTGTAGTGTACGAACTATACTTTCCCGTTTGTAACAAAGATGGCCGGCAGCGGAAGTACGTGGGTGAATGGTTTGCCGAATTCCTTTCTGTTCGACAGAGATCGTACAACTTCCCGACTTCTAATCAACGATCTAACCAATGAAAAATGTAGATTCATATGTTATGAACCTACTATCTAAAAATCAAGACGATCCAACCGTTCAAACTTTGGTAATAGGAAAAATGGAACGAATGCGCGTTGCCCAAATATGTTGTCCGAGAAAAAAAGAAAATGTATGAAAAGCCTCAAAGACGTAGGCTCGATACCATGTTGGAATACGTGGAAATCCTGTTATGGTTTGCATATTATTGCTTAGTATATATAGAATACAACGTTACAAAGGGGTTCTCCATTTTATACAAATATAACAAATAAGAGATATAAAAATATATGCTTTAGCAGTTAGAAATAACATGATATATGGGTTAATTACGCATGGGGTGATTTCCAAGGAATTTGTCTTCTCTCAAAAAAAAAGGTAGCGGACCACATGAAGATAAGGTTGGTTAGGACTTGATACAAAAATCAACGATAGGGATGGAGTTAAAGTCTATTAAAAAAAAGTTAATGGTGAAAAGACTCATTTCATTTCTAATACAACGGTAGAAGATGAATTCAATATGGAAAGGTAATACTTAAATATTGGAGCACATATTTTATATGAACTGCAAGTAAATGTTAAGTTGAAGTTTATCTTATTTATAGCTCTTTTAAAAAATATGCACGTGCAGTTGCATGAATAGATGAACTACCAATGTGAATGTGACGTGTAATTGCTTCAAGAATCTCATACTCGTCTTTGTCTACCCTCATGAATGGATAATGAGACATAAATTGTAATAATGTAAAGTATAAACATTAATATATAGGGATGGAGTTAAAGTCTATTAAAAAAAAGTTAATGGGGAAAAGACCCATTTCATTTCTAATACAACGGTAGAAGATGAATTCAATATGGAAAGGTAATACTTAAATATTGGAGCACATATTTTATATGAACTGCAAGTAAATGTTAAGTTGAAGTTTATCTTATTTATAGCTCTTTTAAAAATATGCACGTGCAGTTGCATGAATAGATGAACTACCGATGTGAATGTCACGTGTAATTGCTTCAAGAATCTCATACTCGTCTTTGTCTACCCTCATGAATGGATAATGAGACATAAATTGTAATAATGTAAAGTATAAACATTAATATATATGGACTTGTGTGTGCATTATATTTGGCTGAAGGGTTCAATCCGTAGGATACTCTTATTTACGAGTATTTGTAATGTGTAATATAAGATGAAATTTATTTGGCGTTGTTGAGATTTACATGAGGCTGAAAAGGTTTCAGGTAAACTATAACATGAGTTAGGAGGTGCAGAGAGCATGCATGACTAACTTGAACTTGAGATGGTGAATTGCAGTGGTCAAGGGGTCGGGGCCCTTCATCAGTTTGAGGGCAATGTCGCGAAGTATAAACGATATGTTTAAGAAGCTACAGAAAAATTATGTCCTCCAGCTTCGGTGCTTATCTTTAGTGCCCTCGTACTTAATTTTAACGAGTATGTTGGTCACCAGTATCGATTTATGTCTTTAGTGTTAGGTCATCAAAGTTGATCAATGAGCATCCTCACTGAAAGCGTCACTAGTCAGCGTGCTAAAGTTGATCAATGGCGCCTTCACTGATGTTGATCAGTAAATGTCTTTAACTTGCCACTAACTGACGGTAATTGCCAAATAACCGTTGGTAACTGTTGTAAACACATATCTATAAAATGATATTTCAATCTCGATTGGTATACATGAACATAATATAATTAGTGTGAATTTGGGTTATTTCAAAGAATTTTGTAAAACCAAAGCCCGATCATGAAGTCGAAATTTTACTTTCGAAAAATATACTCTTTGTTCCACGATCGAGTAATCTATCCATGATGTCCAATTCTCGTAACAAGAAATGAGAATAAAATTGAAAACACAAATAAATAAGAAAACAAATACCAAAATGAAATCTTTACAAAATAAAATAAGTACAAAAAAGTTTTTATGAAAGAAATTGAAATTTGTCGGTGGGTTATCTGAAAAGCCAAGGAACTGATACTCGGAGAATTGGTAAGCACTTTGTTTTATCATATACTTGCCTACTAGCCCTTGCAGATTTTCTAAATCACACTTCAATACTTATACTTAAAATCTATGTAATTTTGACCCTTAAAAATTTTCCATTTTTTATTCAATACATTTGTATAATACAAATTTTATTCATCTCTAAACAGAGTTTATAAAACATGATGATCATAACTATCATACCAACAAATATATTAAGTCTAATAATTAAGGGGCATTTTAATTGGTAAGACTTTAGGTTTGCTCTGCATATGTCACATATTTAATACTGGTAATTTTTTCTTACTGTTAACCTTAGAGTCTCATATGATTTAGTCGAAGTTTGCACAAACCAATCTGAACATTAATGTTTACCAAAATATTGCAAGTGATTTCCATAATGGTTCTAGATGAATATCCAAACATCCCTATATTTGTTTAAATTTGTATCTGATTCACAAATACGCATTTTATCCCATAAATGTTTTATTTGATTTAATTCTTTCTTTTTTATCCTAAGACAACATTTTCGTTTGATTTAAATATATGTATATATATATATGAGAATAAACTTGAAGTCGATATAATAATATGTGGTTATATATAAAAGACAACATTGTTATAAGTGGTTGTACATTGGATGTCTTTTTCATCTAATTGATAATTAAAGAATTTTGTAATTATATGAGGTGGAGAATGCAACATGGTCCACTGCCCATGTTCCTTTTTGGCAGTAATATATGATGCATTTATGAGTTGTACATCTCAATCATGTGCTTTAAGAGTACAACGTAAAATATTATAAAATTCATTTTATTATTAATTATACAATCTATTGCAATTATGATTTAAAGTAATGTTTTGAAACCTCGATTGTTTAATAAATTTCAAAAATGTTCAGATGGTCAGCTGAGATGGATCCAATTTCTTTTTAAAGTGGCTGTATCGTACTCCAATTTCTGAGATGGAGTAACATATAACAAAACAAAAAAGTAATATTGTTAATGGGGTTGGGTTCACGTGAAATCTGTTGAGACCACATTTTTACTCTTGAAATTTCACTGGAAAAACAATGTGAAAGTAAAAAAAATCTGAACCTTTACAGCAAAAACACTATGAAGGTTACCTTCACAGCAAAAACACTGTGAAGGTTCATATTTTTTTTACCTTCACAGTGGTTTTGTTGTGAAGTTTCAAGTGTAAAAAAGTGGTCTCACGGGTCTCACGAAAACAAGCTGGCCTCACGTGATCACAAGTCTTGTTAATGACCGTAAAAAAAAGTCCCCGAAGAGATTTTATAGTGGCATTGGACCGCACTCAGAGCTTACTAATTCGATCCCTTAGATGGTTGAGTTTTTGGATAACGCTATGCAGGGTTGTTAATACCTGTTATTATATAAACCATGTTTTGCCTATTCCAGAAAAGAACTTTGTGTTATTACAGCCACACAAATCTTTTTGTTGTAAATTTTCATCAGGCCCGTCCTTCAGCAAGTTAAATGTGGGTTTCAGAACACGGCCCCCAAGATTTTGGGGCCCAATTTTCAATTTATTTGGGGCCTGATATTACTCACACGTTCACCCCCTCACCCCTATAATCGACAACGACGCGGGCAAAACAAAGAAAGACGTTTCGATCTCCTTCTTACTTTGATTCTCGATTCAAACGATTGGCATCCCCAAATCAAAATACAGAGATGTCTGATGAATAATGATTTGGTTTTAGATACTCAACGACAACGGTTAGATTTTAGGCGAGTTTTGTATAATATGCTTGGTTTAGTTATCAGATTTCAATCTCTAAAATCTGAGAAAATTAGGTCTGAGATATGCACAAATCATAATACGATTGGTTACTTGGTTAGTGATTTTGGTTAATTGGTTTATCAATCAGATTAGTAGAACTTATCTTTTCAACTGGTCTACTGTTTGTTGACTTCTAAAAGATAGAGCAGGCACTGAGGTAAATTGGAGATGGTAGCCATAGCCAGCACCCAACATGTGGGGAGGTAAATTTCATTTTCTCATGTTTTTTTTATTGTTTCTCATGTTGATAGCTCCGGCACTAATCTTCCATTGAATCGAATTTCAAAAAATTAGCTTTTAATTGGAAGCAACGATAGCATTTGGGGTTTCATTACCCCTTTCATTTTTAAATAATTTAGTTATCAAGACTGAATCTGTGATAACTGATAAGAACATTGGTTTCAACTTTCAATTGACACTTATATACAAGTAATTTACACTTTTTAGAAGTCAGAATATAACATCATTACGGTGTATGTTTGCTTATTGTTTCAGTCTTTCAGATCGTTAATTAATTGTTCCAATTGTAATCAAATTGTTTTGGTTCATATTCTTAATTGTTTTAGGTTTGGTTCAAACTATCAAATTTGTAGGTTTAAGTTCATTTGTTCAAATTATGTACAAACTTCGGATTCTTTATATACGTATATGTATATGTATACGTATATGTATATGGTTTCAGTTATGTACAAACTTCTGATTCTTAATATATATAACAGGGCCTCCAAAAAGATTGGGACGGCCCTGATTTTCATTCATATATTATTCTTTTTTTAAATAATAGCCCTTGATTGAAATTAATGATTTTGATTATAGGAGTGAAGAAGATAAGTGTGTGGGAAAAATTTACCAAAGAAAAATAGTCGTCAGATATCCCAACGACTGATAGCAGGTCAACAAATACATCTCTCGACTCTGGAAAACCAATGACTATTAGTCAGGATCCTTCGCTGCACATAAATGGTCGATCGTTAGTTTCGAAGGCAAGATCGTGTGATATTATTGCGACTCGCGACCCTCGACATGTGACGCATCACAGGTAAACTTACGATCCTAAGTTTAACTGACCGTTAACCGTTCTCGGCATTCTTGAATTTAGGATATTAGTCGTTAATTATTCAAGAGCATAACCGAAGGAATCAATCAAGAAATGTAACCGAAGGAATCAATCCAAGAGCGTAACTGAAGGAATCAGATTAAATTAAGATAGCATAACCGAAGGCATTTATCTTTTAAAACCGTTATGGCCGTTAACAGTCATTTGAGAAAAAAAGAGCATTATAAAAGGAGCAAGAGGCCATTTCTGGGGGCAAAGGAACCTACGTGGTATCTATGCTAAAGCTAGGAAAAAACTATACAAGCAATTTACCAGAAAATCATCTCAAAGCTCTCAAGAACTCACGACAGCGTTACGACCTAGAACGATAACTCTCGACGGCAACGATTTACTCACGATTTGCTTTGTTTTTACATTTGTACTTACTACTATTGTTCGTAAGGACGACGTCCCTGTTTGACGTTATTTTCTATTAGTGCATTGACGAACCTGGTCATCGTCCGCGGTTTTTACTCTTGAAAGAGGTTTTCCGCGTCACCAATTCTCTATATTGATTTATTTTTATCTATCGAAAGCATTTGTCGAAAGATCCAATTTTTTTAGTTGATTAAGTTCCATACCGCACCTAAAGTTTTTTGTCTATAAAACCAATTTTTGACATTAATAATAAGTACATTCTGTTGATCATAACTCCTCTCAGTGATTTGAATATGATTCCTTTACTATACTTAGTGAAATTCCATAGTTAAGCTTCTGTTCAAATTCAGCGATAGCACACGCTGATTGCTATCAGCGATCGCTGAAGGTCAAGGAACTACGAGCTTATCACTGAAGACCTGAAGATAAATTATCACACCAGAAGACCATTCAGCGACAGTCGAAGACTCTAGCTGAAGAAAGAGATAATCAGCTAAGTGAACTGAAGCGGTTCAGCGATAGCAGCGATTGTCTACTCAAAGTGTGAAGTCTTGGGAAGCCTCAGCAATACTGAAGATTCATTCTTGAAGATTTAGTATCAGCGATCAAATGAAGCTTCCTTTGCAAGATTAAAGATTGATCTTATCCTCGATGCACAAAAGTCAAACCTAGAACCATGTCAGAAAAGGACGTACGACTTGTCTCTTACGACCCCATCATATCCGATATGGTACTGTTCATATTCGGCCAAAAGCATGGTTGTCTTATTAACAAGGACAAGCTTCCTATCAAAGCTTGACACGTGGCATGTACCTTTTGTCTTGTTTCAAAGACAAACGGGTATAAATAAGATGAAGATATCTTCTTCATCTTAATGCATGCTTCTATCTAACCTATACCCTCTTTATTCTTTCTTTCATCTTCTTGTGCATCTTACTTCGTGTTTATTAGTTACAATAGAATAGGTTTTAAACTTGTTCTAATTCCGCTTGTAACTGTAAGTTTGTTTATCTTAATAAACTAACTTAAAAAACCAAAAATATGTGTGTTTGTATTCAACCCCCCCCCCCTTCTACAAACTGTTCTCTCTTGATTGAACTCTTGTAGACCCTTATTGGGACCAACAAGTGGTATCAGAGCAGTGTTTGCTTCTTAAATCTTTAAAATATTTTTTGAAACTATTTTAAAATGTCAAACCCAAATACAAACTACAACGATAATGGATCTTTAGCTAAACCTCCAAGGTTTAGCCATGATAACTTTCCATTGTGGAAGGAAAGAATGTATCTATTTCTAGAGGGATCTGATCCAAAGATTCCCTACTATCTGGAAAATGGACCATTTGTTCCTACAACAATAGTAGCTAGTGTTCCTGCCACCACTGCTACTCCAGCCATTCCTGAAAGGGTTATTGTTAAAACTCCTAACAGATGGACTGAAGAAGACAAGAAAGAAATTGCTATTGACTCTAAAGCAAGATCAATAATAGCAATGGCTTTACCTGATGAGGTCTATCATTCTGTCATGAAAATGAGGACTTCTAAAGCCATGTGGGATACATTATGTATCCAATATGAAGGAACTTCTGAAGTTAAAGTAAATAGATGCATATACCTTGTAAGAAAATACGAGAGTTTTATGTATCAAAAGGGTGAAACTCTTTCTCAAATTCACCAGCGATTTAACTGTCTGCGGACTGATCTTAAATCAGTCGATAGAATATATTCAAACGCTGAAATTCTGACAAAGTTCATGGAGGCATTGCCCGATCAATGGGCAGTGTATACTACATGTATAAAGTTGTCAAAGAATCTTGAAACCTAGTCCTTAAGTGCATTATATGGTATGCTCTTAAATGAGGAACAATCCCAGCTTCTAAGGAAGAACCTAATTAATGAACTCAAAGGTGCTAAAAGTACTTCCTTGTCACTTGTGACTTCTGAGGGAACTTCTTCCAAAAATGCTCCTTCTTCTACTATCACCTCCATTACTGAATTAGGTCAAACTGATTAAGAAGATCAACTCACTGATGCAGACATCTCTGAGTTTGATAACTCTCTAGCCCTTTTAACTAATAACTTTAAAAGATTTGCTAGAAAGAGCAATTTTCGAAAACCTTCTAACCTCTCTGACTCTGAAAAGCAGAAAACGTTGCCCGCTGAGAAAGCCTCAGCGATTTGCTTCAATTGTCAGCGAAAGGGTCATTTCGCAAGTGAATGCAGGTCGAAGAAAGTTGCTGCTCCCACTACCTCCCATACCTCTAATAAAAAGGAGAAGTATTTGAAACTGAAAAACAAATACAAAGATATGAAGAAAAACCAGCAAAAAGGCAAAGGCTTTATCGCTGAAGAAGTTGACTGGGATACTGAAGATGACTGGGCCAAGACCTCTGAAGAGTCTGGTTCAGATGAAGAAGATCTTGTCTTCCTCTGTCTGATGGCAAGAATTGAAGACGCTGAAGAAGTCACTGAGACTTCTTCCTCTGAGTCTCCTTCTACTCAGGTAACTATTCCCTCTGTTCCTTTACCTTCTGAAAGTGATAAATTGTCAGCTCTCGATGCTATGACTGTTGATTTCTACGATGCTTTAATGGAAAAATTAAGGCCGAGAGAATTAACACTGACTTATCTGAACAATTAAAAAATTGTCATATAAGAATCAAAGAACTTTCTAAAATTGAGGAATCTCTCAAAGACCAAGTCTTTGCAAATCAAACTATAAGCATCGAGAAACAACAAGCTATCGCTGATAGGGAAAAGGCTATCGCTGATCTCAAGTTTGAAAAGGCAACCATCGAAGGATGGTGTAAGGCTTCTGATAAAGTCAATGAGATCATCAATGCTCAAATACCTATGAAAGTAAGAAGTGGGTTAGGCTATAACCCTGAAAAGGAAGAATCAGAGAATGATCGTTTCATGCTCAAATTCGGAATGTTTGTCTTTTCTATCCCTGATCCTTCTTCTTCAACCTCTTCTTCCTCCTCTTCTAAAGAGAAGCTTTCTATTCTTAATTCTAAGAAAGTGATCAAGAACGAGTTTCTTAATCAAGTTCCTAAGAATAAGAAAACTCAAGATAGGAACAACAAATCCTCAGAGAAAGTTTCTAAAACTGGAAAGAAGGTCCCTGACTTTTCTCAGAGACCAACCCCCAGAATTAAAATCGATCTCACTCCCACTCCTGAAAAGGTTGTTATACCTCCAAGGACCATGGATAAAGGAATTCTTGGACCTATCCCTGAGAAATTTCCTGCTCCCTCTCTGATTTCCAAACCCTTTAAATATAGGAAATGCTATCACTGTGGTGAAACTACCCACATTGCAAGCAAATGTTCTAATGCTACTAGAGCTGATAAACTAGCTCATGGAAAGAAAGTAGCTCAAGCTGATAAATCAGCAAGAGTGAAATCCACCAAGGTTGCAAAACTATCAAAGGTGAAGATATCCACTGAAGAGAGTTCTTTAGCTAGTAGCTCCTCCGTCAATCCTCTATCTAACCAAGCAGGACCCATAATAGTATGGGTACCTTTAAACAATTAATCTTTTGTTGTATGCAGAGTGCCAAAGGTATCTGGTATCTTGATAGCGGATGCTCAAGGCACATGACAGGCAGAAATCTCTGCTCTCTGATTACAAAGAAGAAGTTGGTCCATCAGTGACCTTTGGTGGAAATGGCAAAGGATACACTAAAGGTTATGGAATTCTGTCCAACGGAGCCACATCATTTTCTTGTGTTGCTTACGTTGAGGGACTAAAGCACAATCTCTTAAGCGTCAGTCAGTTATGTGACAAAGACTTCAAAGTTCTATTCTTAAAGAATAGATGTGCTGTCACTGACGGAAATGATAAGCTTGCCCTTACAGGCAAAAGAGTGGAAAATGTATATGTCATAAATATGAATAGTTCTCACTCTGAGAACATGTGCTTTATCTCTAAAGCATCCACTGACATAAACTGGTTACATCACAAAAGACTCTCTCATCTTAACTTTAAGACAATAAATGAATTGTCTCAAAAAGATTTAGTCAGAGACCTCCCAAATCATACCTTTAGAAAGGAATCTCTTTGTTAAGCGTGTGAGAAGGGAAAGCTGAGAAAAGCCTCCTTCAGGTCAAAGCAAATTTCTTCAGTGACCACTCCTCTTCAGCTACTTCACATGGATCTATTCGGACCTGTCAATGTCCAATCGATCTCTGGGAAGAAATACACTTTAGTGATTGTTGATGAATACTCCAGATACGCATGGGTGTTCTTCCTTCGATCCAAAAGTGATACTCCTGAAATGATAATCTCTTTTATCAAAAAGATGGAAGTTTTGAACAATCTGATTATTCGTTCCATAAGAAGTGATCATGGCACTGAATTCAAAAACAGTACTCTGGATAACTTCTTTGAAGAAAGAGGCATCTCTCACAACTTCTCCTCAGTAAGAACTCCTCAGCAAAATGGTGTTGCTGAAAGAAGAAATCGTACTATCATTGAAGCGACTCGCTCAATGCTCAGTGAATCGCATCTTCCAACTCAGTTCTGGGCTGAAGTAGTTAATACAGCATGCTTCACTCAAAATCGATCCCTGATAGTTAAACGATTTAAGAAGACCCCCTATGAATTATTTCATGGGAGAATACCTACTCTGAAATATTTCCACATTTTTGGATGTAGATGTTACATTCTGAATGACAGAGATCATTTAGGTAAATTTGATCCAAAAGCTGACGATGGTATATTTCTTGGATACTCCTCTGTATCTAAATCCTTCAGAGTCTTTAACAAAAGAAGACAACATGTTGAAGAATCCATGCACGTTAACTTTGATGAATCTCGTCCCATTCATACTTCACACTCTCATGATGATGATGAAGAATTGAATGCCTGGATGAGATCTCATTATGGGGAACCTGAAACATACTTCAGCAATCAAACTCCAGCTGAAGCAAGTGATGATGAAATCCCTGTAAACCCAACAAGTAATAATCATCCATCTTCAGGGATGAATGTTACTCCTCTAAATCAGATTCCTGTTGCAGATTCCTCTCTTGGAAATTCCTCTGTGAACAACCAAACCACTTCTGAAAATCAATCCCCTGAATTGATTCTAAATGAAGTACCTGTTGCTGAAACAAGTCCTATTCCAGAATCTGAAGAACCTGTCGCTGAATCTATTGTTGATCTCTCTCCTCAACCACCAGCTCAGCGATGGACTGCAAATCATCCAATAAATCAGATTATTGGTGATCCCACTGCAGGTATCAAAACACGTAGAGGTACAAGTAATATCTGTCTTTATGTAAACTTCATCTCTCTCTCTGAACCTAAGAAGATAGATCAAGCTATCTCTGATCCTAGCTGGGTTTCAGCTATGCAAGAAGAACTAACTGAATTTCGTAGAAATAAAGTTTGGAATCTTGTTCCTAGACCCTCTGGTAAAACTGTCATAGGAACCAAATGGGTTTTCAGAAATAAGCTAGATGAAAACGGGACTATAATTCGCAATAAGGCTAGACTTGTTGCTCAAGGTTATAGACAGGAAGAAGGAATTGACTATGATGAAACCTTTGCACCTGTTGCTCGTTTAGAAGCCATAAGACTCTTTTTAGCTTATGCTGCCCATAAAGACTTCAAAGTTTTTCAAATGGATGTTAAAAGTGCTTTTCTAAATGGAAAACTCAGCGAGGAAGTTTATGTTGAACAACCCCCTGGTTTCTCAGACCCTAACCATCCTGGTTATGTTTTTAAACTTGAAAAAGCTCTTTACGGGTTAAAACAAGCTCCTAGAGCTTGGTATGATACCCTTTCTAAATTCCTTCTTAAAGAAAAATTTGTTCGTGGAAAAATTGACCAAACTCTGTTTTTAAGAAAATATAAAGGTCATACTATTCTCGCTCAGATATATGTTGATGACATTATCTTTGGTTCCACAAGACCCAAACTTTGCACTCGTTTTCGCTGCAAGAATGCAAAAACAATATAAAATGAGTATGATGGGTGAACTAACATATTTTCTAGGCTTGCAGATTAAGCAATCTGACAAAGGAATTTTTATTTGTCAAAGAAAAAATATATTAAAGACATGCTGAATAAATTCGACATGAATCAATGCTCAGCAATGAAGACTCCTATGGCGCCTCCTCTGACATTAAACAAGGATCCCAATGGGAAACCAGTCAATGTCACTGCTTATCGAGGAATGATTGGGTCTCTGCTGTATCTTACAGCGAGTAGACCAGACATCATGTACGCTACCTGTCTCTGTGCTCGGTATCAAGCTGAACCGAAGGAATCCCATCTAGTCGCTGTAAAGCGAATCTTCAGATACCTGAAAGGAACTCCAAATCTTGGTCTCTGGTATCCCAAAGGCTCGGGATTTGATCTTATTGGTTACTCTGACAGTGACTTTGCAGGTTGTAAGATAGACAGAAAGAGCACCACTGGTGGGTGTCAGCTACTAGGTGGAAAGTTAATAAGTTGGATAAGTAAAAAGCAAAACTCAGTGTCCACTTCCACTGCTGAAGCTGAGTATGTAGCCGCTGGTAGTTGTTGTGCTCAAATCCTTTGGATGAGAAATCAACTAAGAGACTACAATCTCAAGCTCTCTAAAATTCCTATCTATTGTGATAGCACAAGTGTTATTGCAATTGCCAACAACCCTGTACTTCACTCCAAAACCAAGCACATTGAGATCCGATATCACTTTATCAGAGATCATGTGATGAATGTTAAAGTTGAGCTCCATTTTGTTCCTACTGAATATCAGCTTGCTGATCTTTTCACCAAGCCTCTTGATGAAACTAGATTCAATCTACTCATCAGCGAACTTGGTATGTTGAACGTTGAATAATTTATTAATCAGTGACCAACAAAGGATTACAAATACAGCTTCCAAACTTTCCATTCTCTGAACTTTGATTCAGCAATATCTAGGCCATCTCCTCAGGTATTATCCTCTAATCTTTAACACTCTTTGATATCTTTTCTCATCAAAGAATGTCTCTCTTAAAATTAAAACTCCTCACTGACAATCCTTTATTATTAGTGATGAAGATTTTTCTAAAAATTATTAATGATAAACCTTCCTTATGGATAATTATCATTATAATCTTTTAAAAATAAAGGAAAGGACACGTCAGACCTTTTTCTGACACACGACGGACCGCGACGTTTCCATTCCAACTTCTTTCTTGGAACGTGCGCCAGGTCATCATTTCTTTTTCAAAAAGCTAAAACCGTCGTTTAGCACTCCTTTCTTTCTCTCTCCTCTTGCTATTTAAGCATTCTTTTTGCCTTACTTTGCTCCTTCCGCTTTCATAACAATCCTCAAGGCAAAAGAAATTCTTCGAATCTTCAAGGTTTTCTCAAGAACACCAAGAACACGCTTGTGTGTGTTTTTCTTCTAAGAACTCAACTAAGGTTTGATCTAAACCTTATATTATGACTGGAAACATCTTGTTTCACCTCTTCTTCTCCTTAACACTCTAAAAATAAAAATAATCTGGATCAAAATTAAAAAGTTTTTTTATATAAAAACCCTGTTCTAAATTCTTTCCTTAGAACAGAATACTATTTTTTAAACTTTAATCCATTTACCTTAGCTTTTTATTATTGTTTATAACAAACATTTTGATATTGTTCATCAAAATATTTGTTCTCTTTGATCTTACATTTGGTATTCTTTATACCAAACTCTGGTTTATACATTTATGTATAAAACCATGATTTACCTCTTTGGTGTTCCTATCTTTCCCACAACAACGGCATCTGCAAGTAAAACTGCTGCAACCTCCTCTGCTGCTGAAGACACGACTCTGGTCGCTGCACCAACATGTCACTTCCCTCTGGAAAAAGCCGTCTTCAAGTCCTGCAAGTACATCGCCTTGGTAGATATCCCTGCAGACTGCCCCCAATTCACTGAAGGAGCTGCTTTCATCAAGGCATGCCCTCTGATGTATGCGTTCGTTCACAACCCGGTCGGCATCTCTTCACATCTTCAAGCCTTGTGGTATACGGCTCACTGTACCATGCTGACAACTGACAAAGGAACCCAACTCCCTGCTATTGGGTTCAAGATTCCAGAACTCGGTTTCCTCTCCTTCACCGCTGGATTTCTCAGGAAGGCTCTGTGTCTCCCTATACGCCCTAAGAACCAACAATGGGGCGTTGAACCTACCAAGATACAGATTGATGCATTTTTGGACTCCATTGGATACTCTTGGGAGAATCCCTCGCTGAAGACGGTGGGATCTAAGTTAGAGAAGAAAACACTCCCTGCTCGCTGGCAGTATATCTTCACTCAGGTAATTCAGTGCCTAGGGTCGAAGATCGGCTCTCATGATCAGGCAAGCAAGCACT